>CM056718.1:33610018-34821049 GCA_029844215.1 Przewalskia tangutica
TATTATATCATAGACTGCCGGCAGTGAGGAAGGTATTCCACGGGCATGATTGATGTTGCGGGCGTGAGACCCATAGTTATATTTGAGTGATGACTCGAGGCGTGAGTCCCACGACTTACATATCGCTATTTATCAGGAATCGTAGTTTGGTTATCATACATGTCTCCCGCTTTATATAGATCGCTATGATTTCATTTACGATATTTTCGGGCCATATACTTGGTACTGTTATCGACCTCCTTCGGGGGGCTGCGTTCATGCCGCAGGTAGAGGTACACCAGTGTTGATCCTCGCTCATAGGGTCACAGTTCAGCGTTTGGGAAGCTCCGTTTCTCCGGAGGCTTATCTTTGGTATAGTCCCCTGTTGTTGTAGGTGCTTACATTCAGGGGTATGGCGGGGCCCTGTCCCGTCGTTGTTGTCATATCATTCGTAGAGGTCTGTAGTACTGTTGTGGGCAGGGTTTGTAAAAAGGATTAAACTGTTCGGTTTGAAAGATTTGTATACATATATTTTATTGGAAGGTAACCGTTTGGTTGGCCTGTTTTATGATCTTATCTCTTGTTTCATGTTTAAGTTTTATTTCCGCTGATTTTCTCTGATGTTGTATCACTAGGGTGCCCGGGGTAAGGTACCAGTCACGGGCCCGGGATCGGGTCGTGACATGTGGTTCAGGCACACTTTAGATACTTGTCCTGGTCATTTCTCGTGTATCGGCAGGCTCTGGTAGATAGCTTGAGATACTTGCCTCGGTCATATCTCGTGAGACGGTAGGCTATGGTAGGTTAGCTTATGGTACTTGCCTCGGCCAGTTGCGTGGCTAGCTTTTGGATCTGGTAGTTGGCTTCCGTACTTTGCCCGTGAAGTTTTATGACTAGCTTTTGGAACTGGTATGGGCTATTCTACTTGGCCCGATCGGTTTGATGACGCAGGCAGGATCTAGTGTTCAGGTTCACATATGGGTGTTGTTTTACATCATGTACTGTCGGCAGTGAGGAATGAGTTCCACGGGCATGAGTGATATTATGGGCGTGAGACACATAGTTATGTGTGAGTGATTATTCTGGGGATATGCGTCCCCTTACTTGACCTAACTGTTTACTTATTACGAAATGGTTTTATAAAATGATGAAATGTGATTTCATTACAGTATTTTCAGTTTCACATACTTGGTACTGCAGATCGACTTCGGGGCTGCATTCATGCCGCAGGTAGAGGTACACCAGTTGTTGATCCTCGCTCATAGGATCGCAGTTCAGCGTTGGGAAACTCCGTTTCTTCGGAGGCTTATCTTTTGGTATAGTCCCCTATCATTGTAGTTACTTGTACATTCAGGGGTATGGCGGGGCCCTGTCCCGTCATAGTTGTTGTTACCTTCTTAGAGGTGCAGCATCTTGTTGTGCAAGGTGGTTTGTAAAGGATTGTAACTGTTCGGTTTTATATATATACATGAAGGTAACCGTTTTGGTTAGCCTGTTTTCTTATGTTGTCTCTTGTTTCCTGATTAAATTTTATTTCCGCTGATTTTCTCTGATGTTGTTATCACTAGGGTGCCCGGGGTAAGGCACCAGTCGCGGGCCCGAGATCGGGTCGTGACACATGTGGCCTCCCACTTGCTCAAGAAAACCGTCCACTATACCTACCCCCACTAACCCAAAAATATCTTTGCAAGACTTGACCATTTGACTTGTCCACTAGGCCACCATTTCGTCCAACCCATGCCAACTAAGGGTGACACATGTCGCCCTCCTATTGGTCCAAAATATTTCGTCTCTCGGAAAAATTCGTAATTGGTTAAAATATTAAAAACGTAGAATTTCCTTCACAAGGTTCGGAATCTTTTCCGTTGAACGTTCACAAGTTCATTCTTAACCTAATTAGGGTTTGTACAAATGTACGTACGTCCTCACATACATACTCTGGAAATAAGGAGTATAACATTCTTGTAACGCCCCGAAACCCGGGCCCGTCACTGGTGCCTTACCCCGGGCACCCTAGTGATACATACATCAGAGAAAATCAGCGGAACATAAAACATGAGTCACTAAACAAGAGATATAGTAAATAAACAAAGCAACCAAAACAGTTGCCTTCAAGATATACATAAAACTCCGAGCAGTTTAATCCTTTTACAACCCCGCCCACAACAGATTACGCACTCTAAGATATATTAACAACTATGACGGACAGGCTTCGCCATACCCCGAATGTACAAGAACCTACAACTCAGTGGAAACGTACCAAAGATAAGCCTCCAAGGAACGAGCTTTCCGACACGCAAGTGAGATCCTAAGAGCGGGATCCACGACCGATGTACCTCTACTGCGGCATGAACGCAGCCCCAAGGAGGTCGATAACAGTACCAAGTATGTGAAATCAGAATATCGCAGCTTAAATCATAAATCTATATAAAGCGAGACATGTATGATAACCAAAATACAAGACGCAACATAAAAGCGATCTAAGTCGTGACTCACGCCCTCAAAGTCACCACTCAAATATAACTATGGGTCTCACGCCCACCACATCCATCATGTTCGCATCATGGCCACATGCCCCCGGAATACTGCATCGGTGTAGACATGTCCATGATGCAACAATAAAAACAAGGCCGCATGGCCACATGCCCCCGGAATCGTGACGGTGTAGACATGCCCATGTAACCTCAATAACAATATATCGTGGTCAACCCCGCCGCGTGGCCACATGCCCCGAATCGTGACGGTGTAGACACGTCCATGTTGCAGTAATAACCATATATCGGTAATCAACCCGGCCGCATGGCCGCATGCCCCCGGAATACTGCATCGGTGTAGACATGTCCATGTGACATCAACAACAAGACAGTAATCAAAATGGAAACATACCCGTGGAATTCTCCATCACTGCCAGCACGTCCAAGTAAGTTCTCAACAAGTCAACCGGCCCTCTACCGAGAGACGCGGTAACACAGAAATACCACACTTGCACAACCAAGGCTATCATCACAAGCATAGGCAAGTTTCACAACAACAAGCATAGGCAAGTTTCACAACAACAAGCATAGGCAAGTCTCACACAACTCAAAGTACTTTCATTTTATGCCAAAGTCTGGGTTTGTAACCCCAAAGTACTACATACGTTAAGTTCTTTTAAAAGAGATCCATTACTTTTATAAAAGTCACCCGATACCCGTAGTATTAGAATGACCAACCCACATTCCTTTTCAAAATCAAGTAACAACATTCTTTCCTAAGTTCCAGTTTGCCTAGTTTCAATTACTCAAGCTTCTCATTTTCAAATGGTTTCATAGTTCCCAAACTTAATCACTTGATTCCTTTTTAGAACAATTGAGTAATATATGTCTCACGTGAGAGTAGGTTATTCTTGTTTACATCATTCTTATTACAGCAGCCATGATCTAGAAAATGTAATATCATTTTGTCTCATCTTAGTTTCTATGCAGATGGAGGTTTCTACTGGTTTTAATACGATACATCATTATTCAATACATTTTCCTTTATTAACGCTGCAGTGGTCTGTCGATACACATTCTGATTTCCGAAATCAGTAAAACATTATCCCTTTAAATAACACCAAGTACTCATTACTCACGAATGAGGTTTCACACAAACATTCATATTAGAACAAATAAGTTAAGTCTCTTATCTTATAAGATCAAGTCTCTTAACTTCTAACATCAGTAAACCATTTTCTTTACCTCTCTTAAGACATTATACCTAACTCCCCATAAAGCTTAGTATAACTCTTTTTAAAACCTTTTTAAAACCAAGTGTTACTCTCCCTTCAAAACGACTTATAAATCTTTTTGAAATACATCAAGTTCTTTATTATAACAAGCCAGTTGTAATTCTCATCAGTTACCTTTTTTAAAACCACAAAGTATTTTCTTACCTACATAAAGTTGTTATAACCAACTTCCCATAAAGCCGTTATAACACTTTATGTGTTAAGAACAATCAAACACAGTTAACACATGTACGTCTACCGTACTTACATAGTTCACACATATCATGCTAGAAGAGATAGGAAGAGGTTCACATACCTCGCGACGATTGTCGACTAATAGCAAAACGCTCCAAGTACCTCAAACCGCCGGCTACTCCTTAAGCCAAGTGGATCACTCCACACGTAGTACTTCAACCTATAAGGCCACAAGGCGCTTATTAACATCTAGATCTCAACGTTCCATAATCTACAGAAAATTCGGCAGCACCTCCCCCCCCCGCCACAGCGCAAATCTCCTTCTCTATCGAGGCCGGCTACCAAGCCAACCAGGGGGGGGGTTTTACACGCCTAACCGGACGTGTACAAATCTACTACACAGTAATACTACACAAGTCTACTGTAATACAGTCCTATGTAATTACAGTTCAGTTCAGTTCTTAATTCTTCAGGCTTAAGTCAAAAGACATTGCCACAGTACTAAGTATAGTTCTATATATAGTATACTTCGACTATATATTCAAACATGTAATTTCCAATTACAATAGAAGGACAGTAGTGTTTACCTCGATAAGCCCAAAATTATCCAAGTATAAAGTCGATCCTGAGCAACGCTTAGCTCCTACTCCGAGCGCTCCAAACAACCCTTAGAAGTTCTAACCAACTTCTACTTACAACTTCAACAACGGGTGAAGATTTCCTTAGGGTTTCGTTTTTGCGGCTAAAGGAAGTATAATCATATTTTCTGGGCTTTGTATAAGTGTAACCTTGGGAATACTACAAGGTATTTGGGCCAAGGTATTTGCACATTAAAACAATATTAGGAGAGTATTACAATACCACAACAAGGGATAATAAACGAAGACAACTAGGCTAGTGTGGGTACCCACGCCAAGGTACCACAAAGGGAGGGTGTGCTCTCGGCCACAAGGCCTCACGAAAAGGGGAGGAGGGGAAGCTCGGCTAGCACAACAAGAAGGGAGGAGAGGGTTTCAAGACTTGGAAGATTTTGGAATGGATGAAGTCTTCACACTTGTGGTATTTATAGCAAAACCAAAAGCCAACAAATGGCCAAGATCAAGCCATGTGCAAGGCAAGTGTAAGGCCTTGATCAAGCCAAGTGCACCCTAACCCTACTCCACAAAACACTCCACAAAACACTCCACAAAACAAGGCCAAAACAAGGCACAATTCAAGGGACCAATCGCCAAGGCCAACCGATCCTCGACGCCCAATCGCCCAAGTCCTCCACTTGCTACCAATGTGGGGTGACATGTCACCCTCCCGTTGGTCCAAAATGTTTCGTCTCTAAAAATCCGAAAAAATTTTAATTGACATAGCCGTATTTTTCTCTACGAAAGTGGAAACGCTCCGCCGTAAAAACGACTCTAATCGCACTTGTGCCCAAAATTTCAAACATGCCTAACTTAAGGCTCAAAATTGCACGCACGCCCACACGCATACTGCGGAAATACGGGGTATAACATTCTTCCTTAGAAACATTCGTCCGAATGTTCCTTCAAGGTCTCAAACAACAGCGCCGTGATAGTCTTCACCGCTATACGCATTTAAAACAATCATGCCACACTGGTCACAAAACACACGCCACTTCTCCCTTTCTCGCAGATTTGCCACGAACACTCAACTTCGTTCTAGTGTCCGTACTCACACTTCCGCCAACGCTTCGTTTCCCAACCCTTGAGTCACTACCTCCCAACTTGGTCATCTCACTAACCTCGATTTCCCCTAAGGCCATTTCCGGCCTTCACGAACTGATTCTGGTCGAACGTATCCACGAACTCATACGATAGTCATCTAAACTTGGGCCTAGCACCCTCGTGACTCGCCACCGGCGACCACCCAGAGCTGACCCTTCCTCAAAACGGACGCTGGTTGGCCCGCAACATGGCCCCAACCCGACCCATCAGAGCGCCAACTCTCTAGTTTCTTGATCCGAACAATCTTATTTCTACGTGTCATGAAAGCTACCACTTCCATTTCACACTACCGGGGACTTACCCTTTCACTAACTGTGTTTCTAAATCACATTTTAGCACAAAGCTATCCAAACATATCATTAAACACATCAACAACATCAATACACACAAAACTCTACAGGTTAAGGATATACTCAAACTAGGCGTTCAAGGACCGCTAAAACTGAACTTCCACCGCGACTTACCGTGGCCCGCAATCGCCTAGTAGTCGTGCTATCCTACCAGCTACCGCCTGACAAGCCTCTCGCCATATGGCCTGGGCCGCAAGAATAACAAGCTCCTCGTACTACGACACTCTCCGAAATGCGGTCTACTACATCGACCACACCGAGGTAGGGTGATCAGATCCGCCAAAACCCCTACTCCCCGAACATTCAAACACGGGAGCCCCGACCGCTTCGAATATCCCAGTGGTCCCGGCGTGCGGAGGACCACTCAGAATGGCGGAGGTACATAACTAGTTCCTGCCGAGGCGGTCCGCCTCGAAAGTCGCTAAAATATCCGTGCCCTTGGCCTTCTTCTGGCGGTCCACCTGCCGATCTTCGCGCCTCGCACCCAAGTGCATGAGCTCGCACGCGGCAATGTCCATGCGGTGAAGAGAAACACCAACAACTCTTCGCTAGGTAATCATCGAGTCTCGTAACATATCGGTGCACTCGATCCTCCATACTAGCTACTAATGCGGAACATACCGCCAATGAGTCGAACTCACATTGTACTCCCGAATCAGACGCCTGCTCGCCTCAACATCAAAAATCTGCCCGAGCCTCTCTCATCCGCGAGGCAAGAAATGTGCCGAAGGCCTCAAAACTCGCCCCAAACGCGGAAGTGCATTCTCTCCCGACAGCTCCCACGAATCAAACCGATCATTGCGGTATCACGCGGCCGATGCGAACCTAGACCACCGACTCGGTCTCCAAGCCTTGATCACTCTACGATCCGTCAGAATCGCTTGATGAACTCCTCGCGGATCATCCTCGTGCCTCGACCGTAGAACTCAAGCGCTACATCTCGTAAAGTCTCGTAGCCTCAAACCGCTCGCCGGGGTGAACTACGGTGCTATCGGGCCGGAATCGTGATCCACCTATCCTCATATCTGCCACGACCGCCGCGAATCGCCATCTCCTTGTAACCCATCTCTTCGCGCCTGCATCGCGGACCGGAGGCTCGTGCATCAGTAGTCTCGGCAGCCATCGCCGCGCTCTAAACTTCTTTGGTGCCGGGCGGCGCGAAACCCGCCGGGAAGCATCTGCTCGTGCATCGACCGCTCGCGCTCGCATACTCCTCAATCACACTAGCGCCTCCTCGCTTTGCCCTTCTGGGCCCCGTTGCCTTTTCGCAGAGCATAATCGTAAAAACGAAACACGTCGGAGGGTCCAACTTACAACACGGCTCTAAGGCACGATCTCGAATGAGAAGAATGGAAACCAATCCTAAATGTCCTATAGCCTCCTCGATTATAGATGCACAACACACCGATAATCAAGACTTACTAGACACGGTCTCAGACACTTTCCGAGGACTAACTGCTCTGATACCACTTTGTAACGCCCCGAAACCCGGGCCCGTCACTGGTGCCTTACCCCGGGCACCCTAGTGATACATACATCAGAGAAAATCAGCGGAACATAAAACATGAGTCACTAAACAAGAGATATAGTAAATAAACAGGCCAACCAAAACAGTTGCCTTCAGTATATACATAAAACCTGAACAGTTTAATCCTTTTACAACCCTGCCCACAACAAGATTTCATGCACTCTAAGATATATTAACAACTATGACGACAGGGTCCCCGCCATACCCCTGAATGTACAAGAACCTACAACTCAGGGAAACATACCAAAGATAAGCCTCCGAAGGAACGGAGCTTTCCGACACGCTGAAGTGAGATCCTAAGAGCGGGGATCCACGACCGATGTACCTCTACCTGCGGCATGAACGCAGCCCCGAGGAGGTCGACAACAGTACCAAGTATGTGAAATCAGAATATCGCAGCTTAAATCATAATCTATATAAAGGCGAGACATGTATGATAACCAAAATACAAGACGCAACATAAAAGCCAAGTCGTGGACTCACGCCTCAAAGTCACCACTCAAATATAACTATGGGTCTCACGCCACCACATCCATCATGTTCGCATCATGGCCACATGCCCCTGAATCGTGACGGTGTAGACATGTCCATGATGCAACACACAATAAGGCCGCATGGCCACATGCCCCGGAATCGTGACGGTGTAGACATGCCCATGTAACCTCAATAACAATATATCGTGGTCAACCCCGCCGTGGCCACATGCCCCGGAATCTCGTGACGGTGTAGACACGCCCATGTTGCGCATAACCATATATCGGTAATCAACCCGCCGCGTGGCCGCGTGCCCTCGGAATCAGACGGTGTAGACATGTCCATGTGACATCAACAACAAGACAAGAATCAAAATGGAAACATACCCGTGGAATTCTCCATCACCGCCAAAGACGCCCAAGTAAGTTCTCAATAAGTCAACCGCCCTCTACCGAGACGCGGTATACGTAAATACCACACTTGCACAACCAAGGCTATCATCACAAGCATAGGCAAGTTTCACAACAACAAGCATAGGCAAGTTTCACAACAACAAGCATAGGCAAGTCTCACACAACTCAAAGTACTTTCATTTTATGCCAAAGTCCGGTTTGTAACCCCAAAGTACTACATACGTTAAGTTCTTTTAAAAGAGATCCATTACTTTTATAAAAGTCACCCGATACCGTAGTATTAGAATGACCAACCCACATTCCTTTTCAAAATCAAGTAACAACATTCTTTCCTAAGTTCCAGTTTGCCTAGTTTCAATTACTCAAGCTTCTCATTTTCAAATGGTTTCATAGTTCCCAAACTTAATCACTTGATTCCTTTTAGAACAATTGAGTAATATATGTCTCACGCGAGAGTAGGTTATTCTTGTTTACATCATTCTTATTACAAATGACCATGATCTAGAAAATGTAATATCATTTTGTCTCATCTTAGTTTCTATGCAGATGGAGGTTTCTACCGGTTTTAATACGATACATCATTATTCAAGACATTTTCCTTTATTAACGCCGCAGCTGGTCCTGTCGATACACATTCGATTTCCAAATCAAGAAACATTATCCCTTTAAATAACACCAAGTACTCATTACTCACGAATGAGGTTTCACACAAACATTCATATTAGAACAAATAAGTTAAGTCTCTTATCTTATAAGATCAAGTCTCTTAACTTCTAACATCAGTAAACCATTTTCTTTACCTCTCTTAAGACATTATACCTAACTCCCCATAAAGCTTAGTATAACTCTTTTTAAAACCTTTAAAACCAAGTGTTACTCTCCCTTCAAAACGACTTATAAATCTTTTTGAAATACATCAAGTTCTTTATTATAACAAGCCAGTTGTAATTCTCATCAGTTACCTTTTTTAAAACCACAAAGTATTTTCTTACCTACATAAAGTTGTTATAACCAACTTCCCATAAAGCCGTTATAACACTTTACGTGTTAAGAACAATCAAACACGCTTAACACATGACGCTCACCGCATTTACATAGTTCACACATATCATGCTAGAAGAGATAGGAAGAGGTTCACATACCTCGCGACGATTGTCGACTAATAGCAAAACGCTCCAAGTACCTCAAACCGCCGGCGACTCCTAAGCCAGTGGATCACTCCACACGTAGTACTTCAACCTATAAGGCCACGCGCGCTTATTAACATCTAGATCTCAACGTTCCATAATCTACGTAAATTTGAAAGACTCCCCGCCACAAGCAAATCTCCTTCTCTATCGAGGCCTACCAAGCCAACCAGGGGAGGGTTTTACACGCCTAACCTGACGTGTACAAATCTACTACACAAGAATACTACACAAGTCTCATCAGAATACACCCTATGTAATTACAGTCGATTGGCTTAATTCTTCAGCTTAAGTCAAAAGACATTGCACAAGATTAAGTATAGTTCTATATATAGTATACTTCGACTATATATTCAAACATGTAATTTCCAATTACAATAGAAGGACAGTAGTGTTTACCTCGATAAGCCCAAAATTATCCAAGTATAAAGTCGATCCTGAGCAACGCTTAGCTCCTACTCCGAGCGCTCCAAACAACCCTTAGAAGTTCTAACCAACTTCTACTTACAACTTCAACAACGGGTGAAGATTTCCTTAGGGTTTCGTTTTTGCGGCTAAAGGAAGTATAATCGTATTTTCTGGGCTTTGTATAAGTGTAACCTTGGGAATACTACAAGGTATTTGGGCCAAGGTATTTGGACATTATAACAATATTAGGAGAGTATTTCTATACCACAACAAGGGGTATTATACGAAGACAACTAGGCTAGGGGGGGGGGTACCCCACGGCCAAGGTACCACAAAGGGGGGAGGGGTGTGCTCGCCACAAGGCCTCACTGCGGGGAGGAGGGGAAGCTCTCGGCTAGCACAACAAGAAGGGAGGAGAGGGTTTCAAGACTTGGAAGTTTTTGGAATGGATGAAGTCTTCACACTTAGGGGGGTATTTATAGCAAAACCAAAAGCCAACCAATGGCCAAGATCAAGCCATGTGCAAGGCAAGTGTAAGGCCAAGATCAAGCCAAGTGCACCCTAACCCTACTCCACAAAACACTCCACAAAACACTCCACAAAACAAGGCCAAAACAAGGCATTCAATCTGGGACCAATCGCCAAGGCCAACCGATCCTCTTGACGCCCAATCGCCCAAGTCCTCCACTTGCTAATAATGCGGGTGACACATGTCACCCTCCCGTTGGGCCAAAATGGTTCGTCTCACGGACCAATCCGCAGAAATTAAAAATGACATAGCCGGAATTTTCTACGAAAGTCGTGGAAACGCTCCGCCGAAAACGACTCTAATCGCACTTGTGCCCAAAATTTCAAACATGCCTAACTTAAGGCTCAAAATTGCACGTCGCCCACACGTACATACTCCGAAATACGGGTATAACAATTCTCCTTCCTTAGAAACATTCGTCCGAATGTTCCTTCTAAGACCGATAACGATAAAGTTCCTCATAACGTAAAAGCTTGCAAATGCCACACATGGCCACAATACAACACTTAAGTACATATGAAAATTAAAATCGCAAGTAGGAAAGTGAGTTACCCGAGGTGGGGAATAAGTGAGGATACCTCCGCCTCATGTCCTCCTCTCGCTCCCACGCCATCTCTCCTCCTGCTCGTTCCGCCATAAGACCTTGACGGAAGCCACATCCTTCGTCCGCAGCCGCCTTGTTACACCCCGTATTTCCAGAGTATGTATGTGAGGACGTACGTACATTTGTACAAACCCTAATTAGGTTATGGATGGAATTGTGAACTTTCAACGGAAAAGATTCTGAACCTTGTGAAGGAAATTCTACGTTTTTAATATTTTAACCGATTACGGATTTTTCCGAGAGACGAAATATTTTGGACCAATAGAGGCGACATGTGTCACACCCCAACCCAAGCTCGTGGATCGTGCCCTACCCGGGCACCTTCTACCTTAACAACTAAGTAAATCATGAGATTAAATAACACCTCATTTTTTTAAAACCAACGACGCAAGGCAAAGCCGACAAGGCCGCCATATAATATACATAATAAAAGACACTACACCGCATACGCAGTCCAATCCCACATATGAATACAGCACTTCTAAGAGTTTTATCAAAGATGACGGACAAGGCCCCGCTGCACTACAATCAGATAAAGCCTGCATCAAGGAACTATACCAAAATGATAAACTCCTCGAACAGAGGAGCTATCCAAAACTCGAGCGTGGTCCTACACCGCCGATCACCAAATCAGCGGCATGAACGCAGCCTCAAGGAGGTCAAGACGGGAATGTACCAAGTATGTGAATGAAGTATCAGAATGAAATCATAAATACTAAACAAAGCAGGAGACATGTATGATAGCCTACCTACAGTACACAATACATAAGCAGTCATATCAAGTCAGGGACGCAGGCCCTCAAAGTCATTACTCAAATATAACTATGGGTCTCACGCCCATAATATCAATCATGCCCGTGGAATCCTTCCTCACTGCCATCCACGATGTAACAACACCAATAAGGATACATGAACACCAAGTCCCACCGTGTCCTAAATACCACGTGGTCTCATGCCCCTAATCCCACATCGTAAAAGCATGACCATAGGGTAACACAAACAAATCCGGGACATATATGATAATCAAATTACAACACATTGTGCCTTACTAACAATGAGAGTAAACAGAGTATCCTTACAATATGAAATAGGAAGCTCATGATCAAACAGACCATCCGCTCGCAGATCATTTAGCCATCCTACTCGGGACTATTTCACCCGCATAGGCCGCGTGGACCCGTGAGGTATTCTCGCATGGGACTATTTCACCCGCATAAGACCTACGCACTGCACGAGGTATTCCTCGCATAGGCTGGACCCGCCCGCATGGGACTATTTCACCCGCATAAGTCCTTACAGACCCGCATGAGGTATTCCTCGCATCGTGGGTAGCAAATCCACGGAATATCCAAATGCCACAAACCCGGGGAATGACCCCGAAACGACTGATATACCAATAGCACACAACCGGCTATTTCCAGCACACATAGGCTAATTCTCATTTAGCAAGCCAAAGTACTTATCAAGGCACCCTTAGACTAATTCTCAATTAATCAAGCCAAAGTACTTATCAAGGCACAAATAGAATAATTCTCAATTAATAAGCCAAAGTACTTATCAAGGCATCACATGGGATAATTCTCAATTAATCAAGCCAAAGTACTTATCAAGGCACACTTAGAATTATTCTCAATTAAACAAGCCAAAGTACTTATCAAGGCACACTTAGACAAATTCTCAATTTATCAAGACAAAGTACTTATCAAGGCATCACATGGGATAATTCTCAATTAATCAAGCCAAAGTACTTATCAAGGCACACTTAGAATTATTCTCAATTAAACAAGCCAAAGTACTTATCAAGGCACACTTAGACAAATTCTCAATTTAATCAAGCCAAAGTACTTATCAAGGCATCACATGGAATAATTCTCAATTAATCAAGCCAAAGTACTTATCAAGGCACACTTAGGCAAATTCTCAATTTATCAAGCCAAAGTACTACGTACGTACATTCTTTTATAAAAGACTCCCTTCTATGTAAAGCCCCACGATACTAACACCCGTAGTATCAAGGCGTGTCTATTTTTCAAAGTAAGTTACTACACTTTTAGAAAACTCATTTCAAAGCTTGAAATCAAGTAACTCCAAATTTTCACAATCTAGGCAACTTATGCCTAATACTCAAAATAGACAACTTTCTAAACCTTCCATAAAGCCGTCATAACCAACTTCCCATAAATCTGTTATAACCCTTTATGGTTTTAGACATATCCATTCCTTTTATAACCAAGAGACTTATGCTATTAAAAACCAAGTATCACATACTTACAAATCAAGTTCTTAACTTTCAAAACACTTCAAGTCTCTTAATATATAGAAAACAAGTTTCTTCTACTTTTAAACCTCAAGTAACTCACACCTTTAAAACAAGTTACTTCTCTTAAATCATGTCATTTCTCCTCTTTTAAAACAATTAAGTAAATCACTCCTTTGACTCCCCTAAAGTCATTATAATGACCTTTAGGATTTTGAGGCTAAGGTACTAGCCCAAAAGATTTGGAAACCACTTCCTTTTTCAGACTCTATGTACTTTAAGTAAAATACTTTCACTTTTAAGAATCCAAACTTCACTAAGAAAATGGATTTTACAACTTACATTTAAACATCAAAGTACAATCAAGGAAGTACATAGAACAAATTCCACTTTAGGCAATCCAAATACAACCAAGGAATGGATCATTTAAGGAGTAGGACATACTTTCTTTATCTTTAGGAATCATGTTAGAAGAGGAGATAGTTCACATACCTTTTCGGCTAAAATCCACAAGCTAAGCCGAATACGCCGTACGTAGAAGTGTCAACCTATAATGGTCACAACAAGACTATCAACTTCTAGTCTCATCGTAGAATAATACTAAGTATACGGTCTCTAATTCTACGGAAAATCGGGCAGCACTTCCTTTGTTTCTACTCACTTTGCCACCTTTTTCAAGGCCGAATACAATAACCAACATGCCACATTTAAGGCTCCAAACAACAACCAAACAAAGGGGATTACACGCCTTACAATACGTGTAAAATTCCGCCCCACAATTCATACCAAATAGTATAATACTTCACTAGCCATTCTCGGCCAACATATAACCAATAACACTACGTCTTTTCCAATCCTTTTACAATTTCAAGTTCTTAGGTCAACATGTTATTTAGTCATAAACAACTTCAACAACTACAATTTCCTTCTTTATACAACATGTGACGACTTAACTAATAATCGACTTGAATTGAAATCTTAAAGCTAAACATGCTAGATTTCGGATTAGGGTTCCAATAGCCAAATATACTTATCCAACTACATAATATAACTCATGCTTGCAATATCCATAGCTACAATCAATAAGTAAACTTAATTGCTAAAATGACAAAATTTATACCTTTCAAAGCCCTTAAAATTTCCAAGATCCAAAGTCGCGCCTTAGAAATTCTTAGCTCCTTTCCTTAAGTTCCAATCCGCTCCAAGCACTCCTTAGAGGCCTATGAAGAACCCATCTTCAAGTTCCAACTTCAAAGTTGAAGAACTCCATTAGTTTCCGTCTTGCGACTAACGTGAAAATGCATTTTTTCCGAAATCTTTCTATTGAGATAACCTTACAATACCCTTGGGGACATTGGGTTAAAGTCTTGTGGACAAAGGAACAAAATTACAAAATCTTGTGTGAAGGGGATGACCAAACCCGAGAGCTCTTCTAGGCTAAGCTCAATGTTCTCAAATTTTTCTAAGTGTAATGAGCTAGTCTTGCACTAGTAGTAACCTTATAAAACACAATGGAGGGTTTAGATGTCCACAAATGTGAGGTTAAGATGAGTTTCACTTGGATCAAGCCTAGGTGGACAAGTTGACTTGTCAACAATATCAAGCTAGCAAGACTTATCATCAACTTAGGTCAAATGACCATTTTACCCTTGCAACATTTCGACCAAGACCATGTGGGGGTGCCACGTGTCGCCCTCTCATTCGTCCATAAAATTCTGTAACCCTCGTGGGCCCCACAAAATGTAAAATTCCTCGGGTGGGCCCCACGTGACTAAATCCGTAAAAATAAATTTCCATAATATTACTAAGTCCCAAATTCTTCAAAAAAATACATTTTGAGAATCCAATTCTCAACAACGAACATTTTTCCTTTCCGACGTTCGGAACATTTTCCGTCGGAAAAACAATTCTTCCTGTCGTACTAATTTCCAAGTCTTGATTCCTTACGTACATTCTCTTATACATGTCCTGGACTTACGGGGTGTAACATTCTTCCCCCCTTAGAAACATTCGTCCCCGAATGTTCTTAGTCGGTTGTCACGCTATACAAACTCCGGCACAATCTCTATACTATGCCTATCAATCAAATGCACAAGACCAACGATGCCACACATGGCCACCACATAACGTACTTAAACATAATAATGGACCTTCCGTCCGTGGTCCCTTCTCACAAAACTCGAAGGTTACAGTCTTCCCAAACACGGGATCCTTAGAGGTTCATTTCTTTCCTTACTTGTCATACTTTCTTGTACTTTCAAACTCATCTAGTACACGTACAAAATCTCAAATTTTGTTTCTGTTCCCCAATCCTTGGAGTTACTAACCAACTTGGCCATATTGTTACTTACATTCCCGTTAAGGCTTTTCTCGGTCCTTACGACCTAGTTCCGGTGGAACGCGTCCACAAACTCGTACAACAATTAACAAAACTTGGGCCTTGCACCCTCGTGACTCTGTCACATAGCGGGACCATTTCTAACTGACATCACCCCATTCCATACTACCGGTTGACCCGAAATGAGTCCTTAACCCGACTCATTGCCACACTTAACTTCTCATTCTTAGTCTGAGATAAATCTCTCTCTTATCTCAAGGTACTTCTTACCCTATCTGTTATACCCCGTATTTCCAGAGTATGTACGTGAGGGTGTACGTACAAAAGTTAGCCTAAGTAAAAGACCTTGGACGAAAAAGTTTGTGCACAACTCGCTAAAAGAATCGTTTTTCGACGAAACGTTTTACTAAACTCGCGTAGGGTAAATTCCGGCTATGTCATTTATTATTTTTGCGGATTTTTCCGAGAGATGAAACATTTTGGACCAACGGGAGGGTGACACTTGTCACCCTCATTGGAAGGCAAAAATGGGGCAAGTTGGCACGTTTTTTGTGCCTTGCACAAAGTCAAGAAGTTGGTAGGATATTTGTGTGGTAGATGGATAAGGACACTTGCCCAAATCTTGACCTTACACTTGCCTTGCACTTGGCATCATCTTGGCCATTGGTTGGCCTTTGCTTGACCTATAAATACCCCCCTTAAGATGAAGAGTTCTTCATCCACAAATCACTTTCCAAGTCTTGAAATTCCCTCCCCTCTCCTTAGAGTTCTCGTCCAAAAAGCCTTCTCCCCCCCCCCCCCTTTTGAGTTGAGCTTAGCCGAGAGCCTCCCCCCCTCCCTTGGTAGAAAAGTTGTCTTCCAAGTGTAGTTACTATACCAAAATACCCTAGCCCAAATCCCGTATAGTATTTAGTAGAAGTTGTTGGAAACTTATAAGGGTTCTTGGAGCTTTCGGAGCGTACAAATTAGGAGCTAAACCTTGCTCAGGATCGACTTTTATCTAGGATATTATTGGGCTTACCGAGGTAAATAAACTTATCCTTCTTTTGTAATTAAAGAATTCATACTATAGAAGTATAGGAATAAGTATATATACTTAGAAGGATATTACAGAATATAATTGTTATACCCCGTATTCTCAGGGTATGTATGCGAGGACGTACGTACGAGAGCACGACAGAAATTGGAAAGGAAGAAAGAGGTGATTCTTCCACGGAAAAAGTTTCCGGTTTTGTAAGGAAAAATGTTCGTTGATGGGAATTGGGTTCCCAGATTTGGAATTTGGGCTTCTTAAATTATATTAAAATTATGGAATTTTATTTTCGGAAATGGTCACGTGGGGCCCACGGGAGAAATTTGCGGTTTTGTGGGGCCCGCTTTGATTTTGAGATTTTGGCCATTTTGGATATTTTCGGAAGATGAGTTATTTTGGACAAGTAGGAGGGAGACACGTGTCACCCCCCCTTGGTGGCTTGGCCGAAGTTACCTTTGTGCACAACACCCGGTTAGAGTCGTTTTTCGACGAAACGTTTTGCGTAACTTCTGCGGCGGAAAATTCGGCTATGTCGCTTTGTATTTTTGCGGATTTTTCCGAGCGATTTAAACATTTTGGACCAACGGAGGGTGACACCTCACATTGGAAGCAAGGGCGCAACCTCGACGAATTGGTTCACGTTTTCCGCCAATCGCTCCTTGTTTTGGCCTTGTTTTGTGGCTTGTTTGGTGCCATGTTTTGTGCATTGTTTTGTGGAGTAGGGGCTAGGGTGCACTTGGCTTGATCAAGGCCTTACACTTGCCTTGCACATGGCTTGATCTTGGCCTTTGGTTGGCTTTTGGTTTTGCTATAAATACCCCCCTAAGCTTGAAGACTTCATTCATCCAAAACTTCCAAGTCTTGAAACCCTCTCCTCCCCCTTTGTGAGCTCTTAGCCGAGAGCCTTCCCCCTCCCCCTTTTCGTGTGGCCTTTGGCCGAAGGGTTCCCTTCCTCAGGTGCTAGCATGGGTACCCCTAGCCTAGTTGTTTTCGTATAATACCCCTCCCTTGTGGTATTGAAATACTTCTCCTAGTATTGTTATAATGCCCAAAATACCTTAGCCTTGTACCTTGTAGTATTCCAAAGATACCTCTATACGTAGAGTCCTAAATACTACCTTTTGTCCTTTTAGTCTCAAACCAAACCCTAAGGAAATATTCATAGTTGGTGAAGTATTTGAGTAGAAGTTAGTTAGAACTTCTAAGGGTTGTTTGGAGCGGATTGAGCGCACGAGTAGGAGCTAAACCTTGCTCGGGATCGACATTATAACTTGGATAATTTTGGGCTTATCGAGGTAATTATCTTGTCCCTCTATTGTAATTGGAAATTACATGTTTGTTAGAATATATAGTTGAAGTATATATGGAACTATACTTAGTATTCGGCAATGTCTTTTGACTTAAGCCTGAAGAATAAAGAATCGAATCGAATCAGTAATTACATAGGATCAGTATTGCAGACTTGTGTAGAGTTCTTGAGTAGGATGGTACACGTCCGGTTAGGCGTGTAAACCCCCGTTGGCTTGGTGGCAGCCTACGATAGAGAGGAGATTTACGCTGTCATGTGTGAGGTGTCGAATTTTCTGTAGAAAGATAGAAACTTGTGTTTTGGGGTTAATAGACGTTTGTGACCTTTATAGGTGAAAGTACTAAGAGTAGCGTATTCTACTCGAGGAGTGGAAAGCTAGCGCGTTGTAGTACTTGGAGCATTTTGCTTATTGTCGATAAATCGTCGCGAGGTATGTGAACCTCTTCCTATCTCTTCTAGCATGATATGTGTGAACTATGTAGTATGGTAGACGCATACGTGTTAATCGTGTTTGATGGTTCTTAAAACATAAAGTGTTATAACGGCTTTATGGGAAGTCGTTATAACGACTTTATGTAGGTAAGAAAATACTTTGTGGTTTTAAAAGGTAATCGATGTGAATTATAATCGCTAGTTATAATAAAGAACTTGATGTATTTCAAAAGATTTATAAATCGCTTTGAAGGAGAGTAACACTTGGTTTTAAAGGTTTTAAAAAGAGTTATACTAGCTTTATGGGAGTTAGGTATAATGTCTTAAGAGAGGTAAAGAAAATGGTTTATCGATGTTAGAAGTTAAGAGACTTGATCTTATAAGATAAGAGACTTAACTTATTTGTTTTAATGTGAATGTTTGTGTGAAACCTCATTCGTGAGTAATGAGTACTTGGTTTTATTTAAAGGATAATGTTTTACCGATTTCGAAATCGAATGTGTATCGACGGACCATCGCAACGTTAATAAAGTAAATGTATTGAATAATGATGTATCGTATTAAAACCGTAGAAACCTCCATCCGCATAGAAACTAAGATGAGACAAAATGATATTACATTTTCTAGATCATGGTCGTAATAAGAATGTTGTAAACAAGAATAACCTACTCTCACGTGAGACATATATTACTCAATTGTTCTAAAAAGGAATCAAGTGATTAAGTTTGGGAACTATGAAACCATTTGAAAATGAGAAGCTTGAGTAATTGAAACTAGGCAAACCGAACTTAGGAAAGAATGTTGTTACTTGATTTTGAAAAGGAATGCGGGTTGGTCATTCTAATACTACGGTATCGGGTGACTTTTATAAAAGTAATGGATCTCTTTAAAAGAACTTAACATATGTAGTACTTGGGTTAAAAACCCGACTTTGGCATAAAATGAAAGTACTTTGAGTTGTGTGAAACTTGCCTATGCTTGTTGTTGTGAAACTTGCCTATGCTTGTGATGATAGCCTTTGTGCAAGTGTGGTATTTACGTATTACCGCGTCTCGATAGAGGCCGGTTGACTTGTTGAGAACTTACTTGAACGCGTCCGGGCGTGATGGAGAATTCCACGTATGTTTCCATTTTGATTACCGTCTTGTTGTTGATGTCACATGGACATGTCTACACCGTCGCAGATTCCGGCACGCGCCACGCGGCGTTGATTACCCGATATATGGTTATTATCGCAACATGGACGGTTCTACACCGTCGCAAGATTCCGGCATGTGGCCACGCGCGGTTGACCACCCAGATATGTTATTGAGGTTACATGGGCATGTCTACACCGGCGCAGATTCCGGGGCACGCGCCACGCGCCTTGTTATTATTGTTGCATCATGGACATGTCTACACCGGCGCAAGATTCCGGTACGTGGCCACGCGCCTTGTTATTATTGTCGCATCACGGACATGTCTACACCGATGCAAGATTCCGGGACATGTGGCCATGATGCGAACATGATGGGCGTGGGCGTGAGACCCATAGTTATATTTGAGTGGTGACTTTGAGGCGAGTCCCCGACTTGATCGCTTATGTTGCGATCGTATTTTGGTTATCATACATGTCTCCCGCTTTATATAGATCGTTATGATTTAATCGCAGATTTACTGCTTCACATACCGGGTACCATTGCCAGATCGACCTCCTTCTGGCCGCGTTCATGCCGCAGTAGAGGTACATCGGCCGTGGATCCCCGCCTAGGATCTCATTTCAGCGTGTCGGAAAGCTCCGTTCTTCTGAGGCTTATCTTTGTATGTTTCCCTGAGTCAGAGGTTCTTGTACATTCGTGGTATGGCGGCCCCGTCCGTCATAGTTGTCAGATATCTTAGGTGCAGTAGTACCGCAAGTGGTGGTTGTAAAAGGATTAAACTGCTCGTGTTTTATGTATACACCAAGGCAATCGCTGGTTGGCCTGCTTATTTATTATATCTCTTGTTTAGTGACTCATGTTTTATGTTCCGCTGATTTTCTCGATGTATGTATCACTAGGGTGCCCGGTAAGGCACGATCCACGCCCGATTTTCGGGTGTGACAAAGTGGTATCGAGCGATTAGTCCTCGGAAAGTGTCTACAGCACCGTGTCTAGTAGAGTCTTGATTATCGGTGTGTTGTGCACCACATCTATAATCGAGAGGCTATAGGACATTTAGGATTGGTTTCCATTCTTCTCATTCCGAGATCGTGCCTTAGAGTTGTGTTGTAAGTTGGACCCTCCGACGTATCTCGCTTTTACCGATTATGCCCGCGCAGTGCAACCAGAGCCCGAAGGGCAAGGCAGCCGAGGGTGCCGCTAGTGAGATACTGAGAGTACGAGGCGCAGTCTGGCCAAGACTGATAAGCTTCCGACGGCGAAGTTTCTCATGACGCCGCCAAAGACCAAGAGGTTTAGAGCCGCACTGGGCTGAGACTACAAGACTGAGCCTCCACCCCACACCGAGCAGGGAGACGGGTCACGCGAGATGGCCCGATTATTGGCCGTGGTGGCGAGATATGAGACAGCCGACGCGGCGCCTGCCCAAAGACACCGCGTGCACCCGAGCGATAGTTTGAGGCTACGGACTTTCCGAGTCAGAGCCCGCCAGAGTTTTATGGGTCGAGGCACGAGGATGATCCGCAGGAGTTCATCCGCCGCCATGAAGGATCATGCGGTAATCAAGGCTTCATAGACCGAGTCCGTGACCTTCGGTTCGCGTCGGCCGCGTGATACCGCTAGCCGATTGGTTTGATTCGCGAGCTTTCCGGGAGAGCATGCACCTCCAGCAGATGGGATGAGTTTTCGGGGCTTTTCTCACGCACTTCTTGCCTCCGCAGATGAGGAGGGCACGGCCGACAAATTTTTGTTACCGAGATGCAGAGGGCGACCGCCGTGAGTACAATGTCTAGTTCGATTCTTTGGCTCGATATGTCCATGCGCTTGTTTAAGATATGGAGGATAGGGTGAATCGCTACGTCACAGTGCTAGTTGATTATATGGCCGAGTCTTGTGCGGTGTTTCTCTTCACCGCATGGACATTGCCCGCATTCGTGCTCATGACTGGGTGCGGCGAGCGCAGATCGACGGTGGACCGCCACAGGTTAAGGCGCCAAGACACGGATATTTTGGCGACTTTCGAGGCGGACCGCCAAAAAGCAGACTAGTTATGTACCTCCGCCATTGCAGAGTGGTCCTTCGCACCTTTCGACCCTTGGGATATTCAGAGCGTCGTGGCTCCTGTGTTTCGATGTTCGCGAGTAGGGTGTTGACGCACTCACCCCTACCCGCTGGTCGATGTAGTAGACCGCATTTCGTGGAGTGTCGTAGTACCAAGGAGCTTGTTATTCTTGCGCCAACAGGGCCATATGACGAGACCGTCCACTGTGTAGCGCTGGTAGGATAGCATGCACTACTAGATTGCGGGCCACGGTAGAGGTCGCGTGGAAGTTTCCGCTTTAGCGGCCTCGAACCGCCTAGTTTCGTATATCCTTAACCCTGTAGATACTTGTATGTGTTGATGTTAATGATGTGTTAAGTGTTATGTTCGGATAGCTTTGTGCTATAGTGTGATTTAAAAATCTGTTTAGTGTGAGATGGAAGTGGTAGCTTTCATGATGTGATTTAGCGCGATTGTTCCGGTGTCGGGAACGAGGGCTTGACGCGATTGTGGGTCGGGTTGAGGACGTGATACGGTCAACCCAGAGTCCGGATTAAGGTGGGTCGGGCTGGGTGGTCCCGCCAGTGGTAGGTCACGAGGATGCTAGGCCCCAGGTGGGATGAGCATCGGATGAGTGCGTGGACGCGTTCGACCAGCCGCGGTTCGTAATGGCCGGGCATGGCCTTATGGACGTTTGAGGTTAGTAAGATGACCAAGTTTGGAGGTAGTGACTCCAGAGATTTTGGGAACTAAGTAATGACTGAAGTATGGTACGTCCGAGAGTTCAAGTGTTCGAGAAGCGGCATGACGAGTAAGAAAAGAAGAGGACGTGTGTTATTTCGCGCTGCCGTGGCGTTGGCAACTTGTTAGAGGAACTTCATCGATATCCGTCTTGAGAAGGAACATTCGGGATGAATGTTTCTAAGGAGGGGAGAATGTTATACCCAGTATTCTCAGGGTATGTATGCGAGGACGTACGTACGAGAGCACGACATAAATTGGAAAGGAAGAAAGAGGTGATTCTTCCACGGAAAAAGTTTCCTGTTTTTGTAAGGAAAAATGTTCGTTGATGGGAATTGGGTTCCCAGATTTGGAATTTGGGCTTCTTAAATTATATTAAAATTATGGAATTTTATTTTCGGAAATGGTCACGTGGGGCCCACGGGAGAAATTTGCGGTTTTGTGGGGCCCGCTTTGATTTTGAGATTTTGGCCATTTTGGATATTTTCGGAAGATGAGTTATTTTGGACAAGTAGGAGGGCGACACGTGTCACCCCCTCGTGGCTCGCCGGTTACCTTTGTGCACAACACCCTGCCAGAGTCGTTTCGACTAAACGCTTTACGTAACTTGCGAAGGAAAATTCCGGCTATGTCGCTTTGTATTTTTGCGGATTTTTCCGAGCGATTTAAACATTTTGGACCAACGAGGGTGACATGTGTCACCCTCACATCGAAGCGGGCGCAACCCTCGACGAATGGTTCACGCCACTCGCCAATCGCTCCTTGTTTTGGCCTTGTTTTGTGGCTTGTTTGGTGCCATGTTTTGTGCATTGTTTTGTGAGTAGGGCTAGGGTGCACTTGGCTTGATCAAGGCCTTACACTTGCCTTGCACATGGCTTGATCTTGGCCTGGTTGGCTTTTGGTTTTGCTATAAATACCCCTAAGCTCAAGACTTCATTCATCCAAAACTTCCAAGTCTTGAAACCCTCTCCTCCCCTTTGTGAGCTCTTAGCCGAGAGCCTTCCTCCCCTTTTCGTGGCCTTTGGCGAAGGGTTCTCTTCCCTTTGTGGTGCTAGCCTTGGGGTACCCCCCCTAGCCTAGTTGTTTTCGTATAATACCCCTGCCTTGTGGTTTTGAAATACTTCTCCTAGTATTGTTATAATGCCCAATATACCTTAGCCTTGTACCTTGTAGTATTCAAAAGATACCTCTATACGTAGAGTCCTAAATACTACCTTTTGTCCTTTTAGTCTCAAACCAAACCCTAAGGAAATCTTCATAGTTGGTCAAGTATTTGAGTAGAAGTTGGTTAGAACTTCTAAGGGTTGTTTGGAGCGGATTGAGCGCACGAGTAGAGCTAAACCTTGCTCAGATCGACATTATAACTTGGATAATTTTGGGCTTATCGAGGTAATTATCTTGTCCTCTATTGTAATTGGAAATTACATGTTTGTTAGAATATATAGTGAAGTATATATGGAACTATACTTAGTATTCGCAATGTCTTTTGACTTAAGCCCAAGAATAAAGAATCGAATCGAACTGTAATTACATAGGGATCAGACAGAGACTTGTGTAGTTCTTGAGTAGGATGGTACACGTCCCTTAGATGTAAACCCCCGGTTGGCTTCGTAGCCGACCTCGATGAAGAGAGATTTACGCTGCATGTGGGAGGTGTCGCCGAATTTTCTCGTAGAAAGATAGAAACTTGTGTTTTGGGGTTAATAGACGTTTGTGACCTTTATAGGTGAAAGTACTAAGAGTAGCGTATTCTACTCGAGAGTGGAAAGGGCTAGCAAGCGTTGTAGTACTTGAGCATTTTGCTTATTGTCGATAAATCGTCGCGAGGTACGTGAACCTCTTCATATCTCTTCTAGCATGATATGTGTGAACTATGTAGTACGGTAGACGCATACGTGTTAATCGTGTTTGATGGTTTTAAAACATAATGTGTTATAACGGCTTTATGGGAAGTTGGTTATAAAAGAGGTATGTAGGTAAGAAAATACTTTGTGGTTTTAAAAGGTAACTGATGTGAATTATAACTGGCTAGTTATAATAAAGAACTTGATGTATTTCAAAAGATTTATAAATCATTTTGAAGGGAGAGTAACACTTGGTTTTAAAGGTTTTAAAAAGAGTTATACTAGCTTTATGGGGAGTTAGGTATAATTTCTTAAGAGAGGTAAAGAAAATGGTTTACTGATGTTAGAAGTTAAGAGACTTGATCTTATAAGATAAGAGACTTAACTTATTTGTTTTAATGTGAATGTTTGTGTGAAACCTCATTCGTGAGTAATGAGTACTTGGTTTTATTTAAAGGGATAATGTTTTACTGATTTCGGAAATCAGAATGTGTATCGACGGACCACTGTAGCGTTAATAAAGGAAATGTATTGAATAATGATGTATCGTATTAAAACCAGTAGAAACCTCCATCTGCATAGAAACTAAGATGAGACAAAATGATATTACATTTTCTAGATCATGGCTGCTGTAATAAGAATGTTGTAAACAAGAATAACCTACTCTCACGTGAGACATATATTACTCAATTGTTCTAAAAAGGAATCAAGTGATTAAGTTTGGGAACTATGAAACCATTTGAAAATGAGAAGCTTGAGTAATTGAAACTAGGCAAACTGGAACTTAGGAAAAGAATGTTGTTACTTGATTTTGAAAAGGAATGCGGGTTGGTCATTCTAATACTACGGGTATCGGGTGACTTTTATAAAAGTAATGGATCTCTTTTAAAAAGAACTTAACATATGTAGTACCTTGGGGTTAAAAACCCGGACTTTGGCATAAAATGAAAGTACTTTGAGTCAGGTGAAACTTGCTATGCTTGTTGTTGTGAAACTTGCCTATGCTTGTGATGATAGCCTTTGTTGTGCAAGTGTGGTATTTACGTATTACCGCGTCTCGATAGAGGCCGTTGACTTGTTGAGAACTTACTTGGACGTCGGCGGTGATGGAGAATTCCACGTATGTTTCCATTTTGATTATCGCTTGTTGTTGATGTCACATGGACATGTCTACACCGACGCAGATTCGGGTACGCGCCACGCGCCGAGTTGATTACCCGATATATGGTTATTACCGCAACATGGACGTGTCTACACCGACGCAAGATTCCGGCACGTGGCCACGCGCGTGGTCGACCACCCAAAGATATTGTTATTGAGGTTACATGGGCATGCCTACACCGGCGCAGATTCCGGGGCATGTGGCCACGCCTTATTATTGTTGCATCATGGACATGTCTACACCGATGCAAGATTCCTCGGCATGCGCCACGCGACCTTGTTATTATTGTCGCATCACGACACGCTCACACCGATGCAAGATTCCGGCATGTGGCCATGATGCGAACATGATGGGTGTGGTGGGCGTGAGACCCATAGTTATATTTGAGTGGTGACTTTGAGGCGTGAGTCCTCGACTTGATCGCTTATGTCACAGATCGTATTTTGGTTATCATACACGCCTCCCGCTTTATATGATCGTTATGATTTAATCGCAGATTTACGCCACATACCGGTACCGTTGTACTAACCTCCTTCGGGCCGTTCATGCCGCAGTAGGTACATCGGCCGTGGATCCCCGCCTAGGATCTCATTTCAAATGCCTGAAAGTCTGCCTTCCTGAGGCTTATCTTTGCATGTTTCCGAGTTGTAGGTTCTCAGACATTCAGGTATGGCGGCCCCGTCCCGTCATAGTTGTTGTATATCTTAGAGGTTCGTTGTTACCCGTAGTTGCGGGGTATGTATGTGAGGACGCACGTGCGAGTACGGCGTAAAATTTTGAAAAGAAAGAAAGATGTGAGTTTTCACTAAAAGTTTCCTGCTATTTGTGAAGAAAAAGGTTCGTTAATGGGAATTGGATTCCCATTTGGTATTTGGACTTCATAGATTATATTAGAATTTTGAGATTTTATTTTCTGAAATGGTCACGCTGGGCCCACGGAGAAATTTACTGATTTTGTGGGCCCGCTTTGTTTTTGAGATTTCGATTTTGGATATTTTCTAAGACGAAATATTCGGCGACGGGGCGACACGTGTCACCCCATGGCACCCGCCGATTTTACATTTGTGCATAACACCTTGGAGTCGTTTTTCGACGAAATGTTTCGTAACTGCGAAGGAAAATTCCGCTATGTCGCTTTGTATTTTTGCGGATTTTTCCGAGAGACGAAACATTTTGGACCAACGGGAGGTGATACGTGTCACCCTCACAATGGAAAGATGCGCGCACTTGGCCGAACTGGTGGGCAAGTTGTGGTAGATATTTGTGTAGATATTTGCAGGGTTTTAAGGAGTAGGGGCTAGGGTGCACTTGGCTTGATCTTGGCCTTACACTTGCCTTGCACATGGCTTAATCTTGGCCATTGGTTGGCCTTTGGTTTTGCTATAAATACCCTCCATCAGGAAGACTTATTCATTCACTCCTCACTTTGTCTAAGTCTTGAAATCCCTCCTCCCTCTAGTAGCTCTCGCCCTAAGCCTCTCCCCTCCCTCCTCCTCGTGGCCTTTGGCCGAGCGGTCCCCTTTGTGGTGCTAGCCGTGGGGTACCCCCCCCCCTAGCCTAGTTGTTTTCGGATAATACCCCGCGGTTTGTGGTATAGAAATACTCCCCTAGTATAGTTATAATGCCCAAAATACCTTAGCCTTGTACCTTGTAGTATTCCAAAGATACCTCTTTTCGTAGAGTCCGGAAATACTACCTTTTGTCCTTTTTAGTCTCAAACCGAAACCCTAAGGAAATCTTCATAGTTGGTTGAAGTTTTTGAGTAGAAGTTGGTTAGAACTTCTAAGGGTTGTTTGGAGTGGTTTGGAGCGCACGGAGTGGAGCTAAACCTTGCTCAGGATCGACATTATAACTTGGATAATTTTGGGCTTATCGAGGTAATTATCTTGTCCCTCTATTGTAATTGGAAATTACATGTTTGTAGAATATATAGTTGAAGTATACTATATATGGAACTATACTTAGTATTCGGCAATGTCTTTTGACTTAAGCCTGAAGAATAAAGAATCGAATCAATCAGATTTACATAGATCGTATTGCGATGAGACTTGTGTAAGATATCGAGTAGAATTGTACACGCCCTTAGACGTGTAAACCCCTCGGTTGGCTTGGTAGCCTACCGATAGAGGAGAGATTTACGCCATGGTGAGGTGTCGCCGAATTTTCTATAGAAAGATAGAAACTTGTGTTTTGGGGTTAATAGACGTTTGTGACCTTTATAGGTGAAAGTACTAAGAGTAGCGTATTCTACTCGGCGAGTGGAAAGGGCTAGTGCGTTGTAGTACTTCGAGCATTTTGCTTATTGTCGATAAATCGTCGCGAGGTATGTGAACCTCTTCCTATCTTTTCTAGCATGATTGTTGTGAACTATGTAGTACGGTAGACGCATACGTGCTAAGTGATTTGGTTGGTTTAAAACATAGGTGTTATAATAGCTTTATGGGAAGTTAGTTATAACGACCTTATGTAAGTGAAAATGGTTTCTTGATGTTAGAAGAAAAGAGACATGATATTATAAGATAATATACTTAACTTATTTCTTTTAATGTGGATGTTTGTGTGAAACCTCATTCGTGAGTAATGAGTACTTGGTTTTAAAGGGATAATGTTTTACCGATTTCGAATCGAATGTGTATCGGCTGCACCCGCAAATGCTAATAAAAGGAAAATGAATTGAATAATGATGTTGTATTAAAACCAAGAGAAACCTCCATCTGCATGAAGCTAAGATGAGACAAAATGATATTACATTTTCTAGATCACGGTCGTAATAAGATCGTTATAAACAAGAATAAACTACTCACATATATGACATATGTTACTCAATTGTTCTAAAAAGGAATCAAGTGATTAAGTTTGGGAACTATGAAACCATTTGAAAATGAGAAGCTTGAGTAATCAAACTAGGCAACCGAACTTAGGAAAAGAATGTTGTTACTTGATTTTGAAAAGGAATGTGGTTTGGTCATTCTAATACTACGTATCGGGTGACTTTTATAAGTAATGGATCTCTTTAAAAGAACTTAACGTATGTAGTACTTTGGGGTTAAAACCCGACCTTGGCATAAAATGAAAGTACTTTGAGTTGTGTGAAACTTGCCTATGCTTATTGTTGTGAAACTTGCCTATGCTTGTTGACTGTGAAACTTGCCTATGCTTGTGATGATAGCCTTTGTTGTGCAAGTGTGATATTTCGGTTACCGCTCTCTCGATAAGGCCTGGTCGACTTGTCGAGAACTTACTCGACGTCTTGGCGGTGATGGAGAATTCCACCGTATGTTTCATTTTGATTATCGCCTTGTTGTTGATGTCACATGGACATGTCTACACCGATGCAGTCCCGGCATGCGGCCACGCGGTCGGTCGACATTACCGATATATTGTTATTGTGGTTACATGGACATGTCTACACCGAGGTAGAATTCCGGCACGTGGCCACGCGCAGGTTGATCACCCAAGATATTATCGTTGATGTCACACGGACGGTTCTACACCGAGGTAGAATTCCGGCACGTGGCCACGGGCATTGGTATTATTGTTGCATCATGGACATGTCTACACCGATGCAGACCGGCACGCAAACACGATGCGAACATGATTGATGTTGTGGCGTGAGACCCATAGTTATATTTGAGTGATGACTGAGGCGCGAGTCCCCGATCGATATGATCGCTTATGTTGTGGAATCAGAGTTTGGTTATCATACATGTCTCCCGCTTTTATAGACTAGTATGATTTCATTACGATTTTTACGCTTCACATACTTGGTACTGTTAGATCGACTCCTTCGGGGCTGCGTTCATGCCGCAGTAGAGGTACATCGGCCGTGGATCCCCGCCTTAGGATCACGCCAAAGATATCAAGCTCCGCTTCTTCTGAGGCTTATCTTTGGTATGTGTTCCCGAGTTGTAGGTTCTTGTACATTCGTGGTACGGTTATACCCGTATTTCCGCAGTATGTACGTGTGGCGCACGCATTTAATTTTGAGCCTTAAGTTAGGCATGTTTCGAAATTTTGGGCACAAGTGCCGATTAGAGTCGTTTTCGACGAAACGCTTCACAGCTTCGTAGAAAATTCCGCTATGTCATTTATAATTTTTGCGGATTTTTCCGAGAGACGAACATTTTGGACCAACGGAGGTGACATGTGTCACCCCACATCGGGTAGCAAGTGGAGGACTTGGACGATCAAGGCCCAAGAGGATCGGCTGGCCTCGCCGATTGGTCCCTTGAATCAGGCCTTGTTTTGGCCTTGTTTTGTGGAGTGTTTTGGAGTGTTTTGTGGAGTAGGGTTAGGGTGCACTTGGCTTGATCTTGGCCTTACACTTGCCTTGCACATGGCTTGATCTTCGCCATTGGTTGGCTTTTGGTTTTGCTATAAATACCCCAAGTGTGAAGACTTCATCCATTCCAAAAACTTCCAAGTCTTGAAACCCTCTCCTCCTTCTTGTTGTGCTAGCCGAGAGCTTCCTCCTCCCCTTTTCGCGAGGCCTTGTGGCCGAGAGCACACCCTCCCCTGTGGTACTCACGGGTACCCCTAGCCTAGTTGTCTTCGTATAATACCCCTTTGTGTGGTATAGAAATACTCTCCGAATATTGTTATAATGTCCAAATACCTGCCCAAATACCTTGTAGTATTCCCAAGGTTACACTTATACAAAGCCCGTAAAATACGATTATACTTCCTTTAGCCACAAAACGAAACCCTAAGGAAATCTTCACCGTTGTTGAAGTTGTAAGTAAGTTGGTTAGAACTTCTAAGGGTTGTTTGAGCGCCTGAGTAGGAGCTAAGCGTTGCTCAGATCGACTTTATACTTGGATAATTTTGGGCTTATCGAGGTAAACACTCATCCTTCTATTGTAATTGGAAATTACATGTTTGAATATATAGTCAAGTATACTATATATAGAATCAACTTAGAATTGTGGCAATGTCTTTGACTTAAGCTCAAGAACGAAGAATTGAACAAGAATCACATGTAGGATAATAAAGAGAAGAATCGAATCGTAATTACCTAGTGTCTGATGAGACTTATGTAGCATTACCGTAGTAGAATTGTACACGTCCCGTTAGGCGTAAAACCCCCGGTTGGCTTGGTAGCCTCGATAGAGAAGGAGATTTGCGTGGCGGGGAGGTGTCGCCGAATTTTCTCAGAGATTATGGAACGTTGAGATCTAGATGTTAATAAGCGCTGTGGCCTTATAGGTCAAGTACTACGTGGAGTGATCCACTGGCTTAAGGAGTAGCCGGTTTGAGGTACTGAGCGCTTTGCTATTAGTCGACAATCGTCGCGGGTATGTGAACCTCTTCCTATCTCTTCTAGCATGATATGTGTGAACTATGTAAATGCGTAGACGCATACGTGTTAATCGTGTTTGATTGTTCTTAACACATAAAGTGTTATAACGGCTTTATGGGAAGTTGGTTATAACAACTTTATGTAGGTAAGAAAATACTTTGTGGTTTTAAAAAGGTAATCATGAGAATTACAACCGCTTGTTATAATAAAGAACTTGATGTATTTCAAAAGATTTATAAGTCGTTTTGAAGGAGAGTAACACTTGGTTTTAAAAAGGTTTTAAAAAGAGTTATACTAAGCTTTATGGGAGTTAGGTATAATGTCTTAAGAGTGGTAAAGAAAATGGTTTATCATGTTGAAGTTAAGAGACTTGATCTTATAAGATAAGAGACTTAACTTATTTGTTCTAATATGAATGTTTGTGAAACCTCATTCGTGAGTAATGAGTACTTGGTGTTATTTAAAGGGATAATGTTTTACCGATTTGAAATCGAACGTATCGGCTGCACCACCGCAGCGTTAATAAAGGAAAATGTATCAATAATGATGTATCGTATTAAAACCAGTAAAACCTCCATCCGCATAGAAACTAAGATGAGACAAAATGATATTATATTTTCTAGATCATGGTCATTGTAATAAGAATGATGTAAACAAGAATAACCTACTCACGTGAGACATATATTACTCAATTGTTCTAAAAAGGAATCAAGTGATTAAGTTTGGGAACTATGAAACCATTTGAAAATGAGAAGCTTGAGTAATCAAACTAGGCAACCGAACTTAGGAAAAGAATGTTGTTACTTGATTTTGAAAAGGAATGTGGGTTGGTCATTCTAATACTACGTATCGTGACTTTTATAAAAGTAATGGATCTCTTTAAAAGAACTTAACGATGTAGTACTTTGGGGTTACAAACCCGCACTTTGGCATAAAATGAAAGTACTTTGAGTCAGTGAGACTTGCCTATGCTTGTTGTTGTGAAACTTGCCTATGCTTGTTGTGAAACTTGCCTATGCTTGTGATGATAGCCTCGTCGCAAGTGTGGTATTTCTGTGTTACCGCGGTCTCGGCAGGCCTGCTAACTTGTTGAGAACTTACTCGACGCGGCGGGCGATGGAGAATTCCACGTATGTTTCCATTTTGATTACCGCTCTTGTTGATGTCACGGACATGTCTACACCGACGCAGATTCCGGCACGCGCCACGCGTCGTTGATTACCCGATATATGGTTATTATCGCAACATGGACGGTCTACACCGGCGCAAGATTCCGGGGCATGTGGCCACGCGCGTGGTTGACCACCGATATTGTTATTGAGGTTACATGGGCATGTCTACACCGACGCAGATTCCGGTACGCGCCACGCGGCCTTGTTGTTATTGCATCATGGACATGTCTACACCGATGCAGATTCCGGCATGTGGCCATGATGCGAACATGATGGATGTGGTGGGCGAGACCCATAGTTATATTTGAGTGGTGACTTTGAGGCGTGAGTCCCCGACTTGACCGCTTATGTTGCGTCAGTATTTTGGTTATCATACATGTCTCGCTTTATATAGATCGTTATGATTTAATCGCAGATTTACGCTTTCACATACTTGGTACCAATTGTCGACCTCCTTCGGGCCGCGTTCATGCCGCAGTAGAGGTACATCGGCCGTGGATCCCCGCCTAGGATCTCACTTCAGCGTGAAAGCTCCGTTCCTTCTGAGGCTTATCTTTGTATGTTTCTCGAGTCAGAGGTTCTGTACATTCGTGGTATGGCGGGCCCCGTCCCCGTCATAGTTGTTGTATATCGTAGGTGCAGAGTATCGCTGGCGTGGTTGTAAAAGGATTAAACTGCTCGTGTTTTATGTATATACCGAAGGCAAATCGCTTTGGTTGGCCTGCTTATTTACTATATCTCTTGTTTAGTGACTCATGTTTTATGTTCCGCTGATTTTCTCTCGATGTATGTATCACTAGGGTGCCCGGTAAGGCACCGATGACGCCCGGTTTCGGCGTCACAAGTGGTATCGAGCGATTAGTCTCTGAAAGTGTCTACTGCATCCGTGTCAGTAGAGTCTTGATTATCGGTGTGTGCACCACATCTATAATCGTGAGGCTATAGGACATTTAGGATTGGTTTTCATTCTTCTCATTCCGAGATCGCGCCTTAGAGCCGTGTTGTAAGTTGGACCCTCTCGACGTGTTTCGTTTTTACCGCTTATGCCTCGCGAAGGCAACCAGGCCTGGCGGCAAGGCAGCCGAGGAGCTGCTAGTGTGATTCGTGAGGAGTACGAGGGCGCAGCCCGGCCAAGACTGAGAGGCTTCCGACGGCGGGTTTCGCGACGCCGCCAAAGACCAAAGAGAGCTTAGAGCCGCAGCAGCGGCTGCCGAGACTACAAGACTGAGCCTCCACCCCACGGTCCAGGCGTAAGAGTTGGGTTACGCGAGATGGCCCGCCATCGCCGCGGTCGTGGCGAGATATGGCGATAGGCCGACGCAGCAGTCACCCCGTGAGCACCCGTAGTTCACCCCGAGCGCATACGTGAGGCTACAGACTTTCTCGAGATGTAGCCCGCCGCAGTTCTACGTCGAGGCACGAGGATGATCCGCAGGAGTTCATCCGACAATTACACGATCATGAGAGTGATCAAGGCTTCGAGACCGAGTCGCTGGTCCTAGGTTCGCATCGGCCGCGTGATACCGCAATGATCGGTTTGATTCGCGAGCTGTCCCGGGAGAGAATGCACTTCACCGCTTGGGACGAAGTTTTCCGGGCCTTCCGCACATTTCGTGCCTCCACAATTGCGGAGGGCTCGGGCCGACAGATTTTTGATGTTGAGGCGTAACCCGCGCATACCGGGAGTACAATGTGAGTTCGACTCATCGGCAGATGTTCCCGCATTAGTAGCTAGTATGGAGGATCGAGTGCACCGATATGTTACGTGGCTCGATGATTACCTAGCGAGAGTTGTTCGTGTTTTCTTCACCGGCATGGACATTGCCCGCATGCGCAGCTCATGCACTTGGGTGCGAGCGCGCAGATCGACGCAGCGGACCGCTGCCACAGGTTAGGCCAAGACGGCCGGATATTTTGGCGACTTTCGAGGCGGTCCGCCTCAACAGCAGACTAGTTATGTACCTCCGCCATTGCAGAGTGGTCCTCCGCAGCCTTCGGGACCCTTGGGATATTCAGGAGCAGTCGTGGCTCCTGTGTTTCTGATGTTCGGGAGTAGGGTTTTGGCGGACACGCACCCCTACCTCGGTGGTCGATGTGGTAGACCGCATTTCGAGAGTGTCGTAGTACCAAGGAGCTTGTTATTCTTGCGCCAACAGGCCATATGACGAGAGACTGTTCGACTGTGGTAGCACGTAGGATAGCACAGTTACTAGAGCGATTGGGGCCACGGTAGAGGTCGCGGTGGAAGTTCCCAGTTTTAGCGGTCCTTGAACCGCCTAGTTTCAGGTATATCCTTAACCCTCTAGAGTTTTGTGTGTATTGATGTTGTTGATGTGTTTAATGATATGTTTGGATAGCTTTGTGCTAAAATGTGATTTAGAAACCCAGTAAGTGAAAAGGGTAAGTCCTGGTAGTGTGAAATGGAAGTGGTAGCTTTCATGACTGTAGAGGTAAGATTGTTCGGATCAAGAAACTAGAGAGTCGGGCGCTACATGGGTCGGGTTGGGGCCATGTTGCGGGCCAACCCGCCCCGCTTGGCGGGCGGTCAGCTCGGGTGGTCCCGCCAGCGCGTGGTCACGAGGGTGCTAGCCCAAGTTTAGATGACCATCGATGAGTTCGTGGATACGTTCGACTGTAATCAGTTCGTGAAGGCCGGAATGGCCTTAGGGAAATCGAGGTTAGTGAGATGACCAAGTTCGAGGTAGTGACTCCAAGGGTTGGGAACGATGCGTTGGACGGAAGTGGTACGGACACTAGAACGAGTTCGAGTGTTCGTGACGAGCACCGCGAGAAGCGGAGAAGTGGCGTGTGTTTTGTGACCAGCGTGGCATGATTGTTTTCAGACGTATAGCGGTGAAGACTATCTCGACGCTGTTGTTTTGAGACTCAAGGAACATTCGGACGAATGTTTCTAAGGAAGAATGTTATACCCGTATTTCCGCAGTATGTACGCGTGGGCGACGTGACGAATTTTGAGCCTTAAGTTAGGCATGTTTCGAAATTTTGGGCACAAGTGCCGATTAGAGTCGTCGATTTAAACGCTTTCCACGCTTTCGTAGAGAAAATTCCGCTATGTCATTTATAATTTTTGGCGGATTTTTCCGAGAGACGAACATTTTGGACCAACGGAGGTGACATGTGTCACCCCCACATCGTAGCAAGTGGAGGACTGGACGATCAAGGCCCAAGAGGGATCGGTTGGCCTCGCCGATTGGTCCCTTGAATTGTGCCTTGTTTTGGCCTTGTTTTGTGGAGTGTTTTGTGGAGTGTTTTGTGGAGTAGGGTTAGTGCACTTGGCTTGATCTTGGCCTTACACTTGCCTTGCACATGGCTTGATCTTCGCCATCGGTTGGCTTTTGGTTTTGCTATAAATACCCCCTAAGTGTGAAGACTTCATCCATTCCAAAACTTCCAAGTCTTGAAACCCTCTCCTCCCTTCTTGTTGTGCTAGCCGAGCTTCCTCCCTCCCCTTTTCGCAGGCCTCAGGCCGAGAGCACACCCTCCCCTCAGGGTACTCGCCGCGGGTACCCCTAGCCTAGTTGTCTTCGTGATAATACCCCTTGTTGTGGTATAGAAATACTCTCCTAATATTGTTATAATGTCCAAATACTGCCCAAATACCTTGTAGTATTCCCAAGGTTACACTTATACAAAGCCCGAAAATACGATTATACTTCCTTTAGCCACAAAAACGAAACCCTAAGGAAATCTTCACCCGTTGTTGAAGTTGTAAGTAGTTGGTTAGAACTTCTAAGGGTTGTTTGAGCGCCGAGTAGAGCTAAGCGTTGCTCGTGATCGACTTTATACTTGGATAATTTTGGGCTTATCGAGGTAAACACTCATCGTTCTTCTATTGTAATTGGAAATTACATGTTTGAATATATAGTCAAGTATACTATATATAGAATCAACTTAGAATTGTGGCAATGTCTTTTGACTTAAGCTCAAGAACGAAGAATTGAACAAGAATCACATGAAGGATAATAAAGAGAAGAATCGAATCAGTAATTACCTAGGGTCAGACATGAGACTTATGTAGCATTATCGTAGTAGAATTGTACACGTCCTGTTAGGCGGTAAAACCCCCGGTTGGCTTGGTAGTCGGCCTCGATAGAGAAGGAGACGGCGCCGTGGCGTGAGGAGCCGCGAATTTTCCGTAGATTATGGAACGTTGAGATCTAGATGTTAATAAGCGCGTGGCCTTATAGGTTGAAGTACTACGTGTGGAGTGATCCACTTGGCTTAGGAGTAGCCGGTTTGAGGTACTTGGAGCGTTTTGCTATTAGTCGACAATCGTCGCGAGGTATGTGAACCTCTTCCTATCTCTTCTAGCATGATATGTGTGAACTATGTAAGTACGGTAGACGTACATGTGTTAACTGTGTTTGATTGTTCTTAACACATAAAGTGTTATAACGGCTTTATGGGAAGTTGGTTATAACAACTTTATGTAGGTAAGAAAATACTTTGTGGTTTTAAAAAAGGTAACTGATGAGAATTACAACTGGCTTGTTATAATAAAGAACTTGATGTATTTCAAAAAGATTTATAAGTCGTTTTGAAGGGAGAGTAACACTTGGTTTTAAAAAGGTTTTAAAAAGAGTTATACTAAGCTTTATGGGGAGTTAGGTATAATGTCTTAAGAGAGGTAAAGAAAATGGTTTCTCGATGTTAGAAGTTAAGAGACTTGATCTTATAAGATAAGAGACTTAACTTATTTGTTCTAATATGAATGTTTGTGGAAACCTCATTCGTGAGTAATGAGTACTTGGTGTTATTTAAAGGGATAATGTTTCTTGATTTCGAAATCGACAATGTGCACCAACTGGCAATGTTAATAAAGGAAAATGTCTTGAATAATGATGTATCGTATTAAAAACCAAGAGAAACCTCCATCCGCATAGAAACTAAGATGAGACAAAATGATATTATATTTTCTAGATCATGGTCAGTAATAAGAATGATGTAAACAAGAATAACCTACTCTCACGTGAGACATATATTACTCAATTGTTCTAAAAAGGAATCAAGTGATTAAGTTTGGGAACTATGAAACCATTTGAAAATGAGAAGCTTGAGTAATGAAACTAGGCAAACCGAACTTAGGAAAAGAATGTTGTTACTTGATTTTGAAAAGGAATGTGGGTTGGTCATTCTAATACTACGGTATCGGGTGACTTTTATAAAAGTAATGGATCTCTTTAAAAGAACTTAACGATGTAGTACTTTGGGGTTACAAACCCGCACTTTGGCATAAAATGAAAGTACTTTGAGTTGTGTGAGACTTGCCTATGCTTGTTGTGAAACTTGCCTATGCTTGTTGTTGTGAAACTTGCCTATGCTTGTGATGATAGCCTTGGTTGTGCAAGTGTGGTATTTACGTATTACCGCGGTCTCTGGCAGGCCGGTTGACTTGTCGAGAACTTACTTGGACGCGTCTTTGGCGGTGATGGAGAATTCCACGTATGTTTCCATTTTGATTATCGTCTTGTTGTTGATGTCACATGGACATGTCTACACCGACGCAGATTCCGGCATCGCGCCACGCGCCGTTGATTACCCGATATATGGTTATTATCGCAACATGGGCGGTCTACACCGTCGCAAGATTCCGGGGCATGTGGCTACGCGCGTGGTTGACCACCAAGATATCATATTGAGGTTACATGGGCATGTCTACACCGACGCAAGATTCCGGGTACATGTGGCCACGCGGCCTTGTTATTATTGCATCATGGACATGTCTACACCGTCGCAAAGATTCCGGCATGTGGCCATGATGCGAACATGATGGATGTGGTGGGCGTGAGACCCATAGTTATATTTAGTGGTGACTTTGAGGCGTGAGTCCCCGACTTGGATCGCTTTATGTTGCGTCTCGTATTTTGGTTATCATACATGTCTCACGCTTTATATAGATCGTTATGATTTAACTGCAGATTTCTGATTTCACATACTTGGTACTGTAGATCGACCTCCTTCGGGCCGTTCATGCCGCAGTAGAGAGGTACATCGGTCGTGGATCCCCGCTTAGGATCTCACTTCAGCGGTGAAAGCTCTGTTCTTCGAGGCTTATCTTTGTATGTTTCCACGAGTTGTAGGTTCTTGTACATTCGTGGTATGGCGGCCCCGTCCGTCATAGTTGTTGTATATCGTAGGTGCAGTAGTAATCGTTGTGGGCGGGTTGTAAAAGGATTAAACTGCTCGTGTTTTATGTATATACCGAAGGCAATCGCTTTGGTTGGCCTGTTTATTTACTATATCTCTTGTTTAGTGACTCATGTTTTATGTTCCGCTGATTTTCTCGATGTATGTATCACTAGGGTGCCCGGTAAGGCACCGTGACGCCCGGTTTCGGCGTCACAACGGCGGCCTGTCGTCATAGTCGTTGTAAATCTTGAGGTCTGTAGTACCGCTGGCGGGGTTGTAAAGGATTAAACTGCTCGTGTTTTATGTATATACCAAGGCAACCGCTGGTTGGCCTGCTTATTATTATATCTCTTGTTTCATGACTCATGTTTTATTTTCCGCCGTTTTCTCGATGTTGTATCACTAGGGTGCCCGATAAGGCACCAAGAACGCCCCGAACGGGTCGTTACAAAAGTGGTATCGAAGCGATTAATCCTCGGAAAGTGTCTGCACCGCGGTTCAGTAGAGTCTTGATTATCGTGTGTTGTGCACCACATCTATAATCGTGAGGCTATAGGACATTTAGGATTGGTTTCCATTCTTCTCATTCCGAGATCGTGCCTTAGGCGTGTTGTAAGTTGGACCCTCCGACGTATCTCGTTTTACCGATTATGCCTCCGCAAGGCAACCAGAGCTCAAGCGGCAAGACAGCCGAGGAACCGCTAGTGAGATCTGAGGAGTACGAGGCGCAGCCCGCATAAGACGAGGTCAGGCTTCGACGGCGGTTTTGGACGCCGCCACCCAAAGAGAGGTTAGAGCGGCGAATGGCTGCCGAGACCGCATACTGAGCCTCCAGCCCCACACCGGGCAGAGGAGATGGGTTACAAGGAGATGGCCATTCTTGCCGCCGTGGTCGTGGCCGAATATGAGATAGGCCGGATCAGCAGCCTCGGGCCCAGAGCACCGTGGTTCACCCCGAGCGAACAGTTTGAGGCTACGGGACTTTCTGAGTTGTAGCCCGCCAGAGTTTTATGGGTCGAGGCCTGAGGATGATCCGCAGGAGTTCATCCGGCAGTTACAGCGGATCATGCGAGTGATCAAGGCTTCAGAAACCGAGTCTGTGACCTTTGGTTCGCATCGGCTGCGTGATACCGCAGTCGATTGGTTTGATTCATGGGAGCTTTCCCGGGGAGAGCATGCACCTCCAGCAGTATGGGATGAGTTTTCAGGGGCTTTCCTCACCCACTTCTTGCCTCCGCAGATGAGGCACGCCGGCGATTTTTGATGCTTAGACAGAGCGGGCGACGGTTCGGGAGTACAATGTGAGTTCGACTCATTGGCGTGCGCCCCAGCGTTGGTAGCTAGTATGGAGGATCGAGTGCACCGCTACGTCACCGGATTAGATGATTACTTAACAGAGGCTTGTTCGGGTGTAGCTCTTCAGCCGGGCATGGACATTGCCCGCATGCAGGCTCATGCACTAGGATGTGAGGTACGGAGAGGTCGACGGAATGACCTGGATCAGCAGAAGAGGGCCAGGACATCAGGGTCTTTTGGCGACTTTCGAGGCGGACCGCCTCAGCAGCAGACTAGTTTTGTACCCCGCCGCATGCAGTGGTCCTCCGTCTTCGAGAGCGGTCGTGGCTCCAAGTGTTCGTGTTTCGAGGAAGTGGTGTTGGCGGATGCGGTCACCCCTACCGTGTGGTCGATGTGGTAGACCGCATTTCGGGAGTGTCGTGGTGCGAGGAGCTTGTTATTTTTGCGACAGCAGGCCATTTTGCGAGGAACTGTCCACCAAGGGTAGCACGGATGTTACGACTCACCATCGGATCGATGGCTGGTTCATCGCTTCTACAGCATGCGCCTGCAGGCGTGCCTATGATTAGAGTGAGCGGTAGCTTCGTATATCCTTAACCTCTAGAGTTTTGGTATGCTTGTTATGATGGTCTCATTATTATGTGCTATGTACAAATAGCGTTGTGTTAATTATGAGTTAGAAAACATGCTTAGTTGGGAGGATACGTATGGGGGCATGGTAAGTGTGAACCTTAGACTATGTCACGACTGAGACCTTAGGGGTAAGGTCGTCTTGAGATTAAAGATTTATTTTATGTTTGACCCTTATCAGAGTAGTGGTATACGTGGGATTTATTTGTATGATAAGTCCGTGGGTAGTGTGAGATGGAAGTGGTAGCTTTCATGATGTGAATTAGTAAGATTGTTCCGGATCGGGGAAAAAGAGTTCGGCGCGTTGGGTCGGGTTGAGGACCATTTGCGGTCAACCCAGTAACCCGGTTTGGGTGGGGTCAGTTCTGGGTGGTCCCGCCAGGTGGTAGGGTCACGAGGATGCTAGGCCCAAGTTTGTATGATCATCGTATGAGTTCGTGGACGCGTTCGACCAGCGGTTCGTAAAGGCCGGAATGGCCTTAAGGAAGTTTGAGGTTAGTAAGATGACCAAGTTGGAGGTAGTGACTCAGAGATTTTCGAACTAAGTAATGACTGAAGTATGTTACGTACTGGGAGATTTCTAGTGTTAGAGAAGGTTACAACGAGTAAGGGATGAAGATAACGTGTGTTATTTCGTGGCTGTGTGGCGTTGACAACTTGTTAGAGGAACTTCATCGATATCCGCTTGAGAAGGAACATTCGGACGAATGTTTCTAGCGAGGGAGAATGTTATACCCCGTAGTTGCAGTGGTATGTATGTGAGGACGCACGCACGAGTACTGCAGTAAAATTTTGAAAAGAAAGAAAGATGTGAGTTTTCACTAAAAGTTTCCGTTATTTGTGAAGAAAAAGGTTCGTTAACGGGAATTGGATTCCCAGATTTGGTATTTGGACTTCATAGATTATATTAGAATTTTGAGATTTTATTTTCTGAATGGTCACGTGGGCCCACGGAGAAATTTACGGTTTTGGGGCCCGCTTTGTTTTTGAGATTTCGGTATTTTGGATATTTTCTAAGACGAAATATTCTGGCGAATCGGGCGACACGTGTCACCCCATGTGGCACCCTTGGCCGATTTTACATTTGTGCACAACACCCTATTGAGTCGTTGACTAAACGTTTTCGTAACTTGCGAAGGAAAATTCCGCTATGTCGTTTTGTATTTTTATGGATTTTTCCGAGAGACGAAACATTTTGGACCAACGGGAGGTGACATGTGTCACCTCACAACGAAAGATGGGGCGCACTTGGCCGAATGGTGGGCAAGTTGTGGTAGATATTTGTGTAGATATTTGTGAGGTTTTAAGGAGTAGGGGCTAGGGTGCACTTGGCTTGATCTTGGCCTTACACTTGCCTTGCACATGGCTTAATCTTGGCCATTGGTTGGCCTTTGGTTTTGCTATAAATACCCCTCCTCGTGAAGACTTATTCATTCACTCCTCACTTTGTCTAAGTCTTGAAATCCCTCCTCCTCCTCTAGTAGCTCTCGCCCTAAGCCTCTCCCTCCTCCTCCTCGTGGCCTTTGGCCGAGAAGGGTCCCCACTTTGTGGTGCTAGCCGGGGTACCCCTAGCCTAGTTGTTTTCGTATAATACCCTTTGTGGTATAGAAATACTCCCTAGTATGGTTATAATGCCCAAAATACCTTAGCCTTGTACCTTGTAGTATTCCAAAGATACCTCTTTCAGAGAGTCCTAAATACTACCTTTTGTCCTTTTAGTCTCAAACCAAACCCCAAGGAAATCTTCATAGTTGGTTGAAGTTTTGAGCAGTTAGTTAGAACTTCTAAGGGTTGTTTGGAGTGGTTTTTGGGAGCGCACTGGAGCTAAACCTTGCTCAGATCGACATTATAACTTGGATAATTTTGGGCTTATCGAGGTAATTATCTTGTCCCTCTATTGTAATTGGAAATTACATGTTTGTAGAATATATAGTTGAAGTATACTATATATGGAACTATACTTAGTATTCGGCAATGTCTTTTGACTTAAGCCTGAAGAATAAAGAATCGAATCAGTATTTACATAGGATGTATTGACAGAGACTTGTGTAGTATCGAGTAGAATTGTACACGCCCGTTAGATGTAAACCCCTCGGTTGGCTTGGTAGCCGGCCTCGATAGAGGAGAGATTTACGCTGTCATGTGGGGAGAGTCTTGCCGAATTTTCTATAGAAAGATAGAAACTTGTGTTTTGGGGTTAATAGACGTTTGTGACCTTTATAGGTGAAAGTACTAAGAGTAGCGTATTCTACTCGAGGAGTGGAAAGGGCTAGTGCGTTGTAGTACTTGGAGCATTTTGCTTATTGTCGATAAATCGTCGAGGTATGTGAACCTCTTCCTATCTTTTCTAGCATGATTGTTGTGAACTATGTAGTACGGTAGACGTACATGTGCTAAGTGATTTGTTGGTTTAAAACATAGGGTGTTATAATAGCTTTATGGGAAGTTAGTTATAACGACCTTATGTAAGTGAAAATGGTTTATCATGTTAGAAGTTAAGAGACTTGATCTTATAAGATAAGAGACTTAACTTATTTGTTTTAATGTGGATGTTTGTGAAACCTCATTCGTGAGTAATGAGTACTGGTTTTTAAAGGGATAATGTTTTACTGATTTCGAATCGTAATGTGTATCGACAGCACCACCGCGTTAATAAAAGGAAAATGAATTGAATAATGATGTGTTGTATTAAAACCAAGAGAAACCTCCATCCGCATGTAAGCTAAGATGAGACAAAATGATATTACATTTTCTAGATCATGGTCAGTAATAAGATCGTTATAAACAAGAATAAACTACTCACATATATGACATATGTTACTCAATTGTTCTAAAAAGGAATCAAGTGATTAAGTTTGGGAACTATGAAACCATTTGAAAATGAGAAGCTTGAGTAATGAAACTAGGCAACCGAACTTAGGAAAAGAATGTTGTTACTTGATTTTGAAAAGGAATGTGGTTTGGTCATTCTAATACTACGTATCGGGTGACTTTTATAAGTAATGGATCTCTTTAAAAGAACTTAACGTATGTAGTACTTTGGGGTTAAAAACCCGACCTTGGCATAAAATGAAAGTACTTTGAGTTGTGTGAAACTTGCCTATGCTTATTGTTGTGAAACTTGCCTATGCTTGTGATCGTGAAACTTGCCTATGCTTGATGATAGCCTTTGTTGCAAGTGTGATATTTACGTATTACCGCGTCTCGATAGAGGCCTGGTCGACTTGTTGAGAACTTACTTGACGCGTCTTTGGGCAGATGGAGAATTCCACGTATGTTTCCATTTTGATTCTCGTCTTGTTGTTGATGTCATGGACATGTCTACACCGATGCAGACTCCGGCACGCGGCCACGCGGTCGGTCGACATCCGATATATTGTTATTGTGGTTACATGGACATGTCTACACCGAGGTAGAATTCCGGGGCACGTGGCTACGCGTGGTTGATCACCCAAGATATTATTGTTGATGTCACATGGACGGTTCACACCGAGGTAGAATTCCGGCATGTGGCCGTGGCATTGGTATTATTGTTGCATCATGGACATGTCTACACCGATGCAGACTCCGGGGCATGCAGCCATGATGCGAACATGATTGATGTTGTGGCGTGAGACCCATAGTTATATTTGAGTGATGACTTGGCGTGAGTCCCCGATCGATATGATCGCTTTTATGTTGTGAATCAGAGTTTGGTTATCATACATGTCTCCCGCTTTTTATAGACTAGTATGATTTCATTACTGATTTTTACTGATTTCACATACTTGGTACTGTTAGATCGACCTCGGGGCCGCGTTCACGCCGCAGTAGAGGTACATCGGTCGTGGATCCCCGCCTAGGATCACGCCAAAGATATCAAGCTCCGCTTTCTGAGGCTTATCTTTTGCATGTGTTCCCCGAGTTGTAGGTTCTTGTACATTCAGGTATGGCGGGCCCCGTCCGTCATAGTCGTTGTAAATCTTGCAGGTCCGTAGTACTGCCACAAGCGTGGTTGTAAAGGATTAAACTGCTCGTGTTTTATGTATATCTTGAAGGCAACCGCTGGTTGGCCTGCTTATTATTATATCTCTTGTTTCATGACTCATGTTTTATTTTCCGCTGGTTTTCTCTGATGTTGTATCACTAGGGTGCCCGGGATAAGGCACCGAACCCGCCCCGAACGTCGTTACATCCGTAGTAATCTTGTGGGCGTGGTTGTAAAAGGATTAAACTGCTCGTGTTTTATGTATACACCAAGGCAAATCGCTTTGGTTGGCCTGTTTATTTATTATATCTCTTGTTTAGTGACTCATGTTTTATGTTCCGCTGATTTTCTCTGATGTATGTATCACTAGGGTGCCCGGGGTAAGGCACCAGTCACGGGCCCGATTTTCGGGGTGTGACAATAATTGAACTATTATCACAGTAGAAGGGTTTAAAAGAAGAATAATTGAACTATACTTACTTAGGACTGTTTTCACAGTAGACTTGAGTAGCTCACCGGGTAGGGAAGTGCTGCCCGATTTTCCGTAGAATAAAGGACCCTCTGCTTAGAATCAAGCATGAGTAGTCTAGACGTTGATAGACGTGTCTGACTATTATAGGTTGATTCTCTGCGCGCGACATATTTAACTTGGCAGGTGGTTTTCGCCGAGAAGGTATGTGATTCTTCCTATACTCTTGAGCATGATATTTTAAATATATATATAGTACGGTAGACGTACGAATGTTAACTGAATAATAATTACGGCAATGTATTTTGACTTAAGCTTGAATAATAACTACGACAATGTCTTTTGACTTAAGCCTGAATAATAAAAGATCTTGAAGCATTTCAAAAGAATACTGAATCATTTTTAACAGAAGAGAAACAGTTGGTTTTTAAACAAAAGCTTAAGAGTTATACTAGCTTTATGGGAAGTTAGGTATAACAACTTAAGAAAGATAAAAAGAACTGTTTACTTAATTGCTTAATAAAACCTTGTATTGATTTCTGTAAGGTATGTTAAGATTGTTTGATAAATAGACATACTATGATGCTATGTGTGTTAGTGTCTTGTGATGTTGAAAGCGGTCATTCTCAGGCTTACGTTGCCGCATCGGTAAGTCGCAGATCATATTATATCACCTACCCTCGATGGTTATACCGAGGGCTTGCCACCCTTGATCGCGTCTATACGGCCTATGCGGTCTGTGAGACTATGCGAGCCGCGGAGCTCGAGGATTGATCATTCCGGTGTTTTAGCCCGACGCGGGATGTCCTATGCGGTCCGCGTGACTACGCGGTCTATTGAGACTATGCGGATCGCGGAGTCGAGGAGTACCGGGTTAGCTACCCCGATGCGAGGAATACCTCACGCGGTGCGTGTGTGACCTATGCGGATCGCCGATCATTCGCGCCTAGGAAAGACCGATTCTGATATATATGTTGCTCTTGCTTATGTTGTGGCACTATGTGCAATTGAATCCGATTGTATTTGCAATGGCTTTAAATACTTTGATTTCATTTAAGTACTTTACGCTTTCACATACTTGGTACATGTTGTCTCGACCTCCTTCTGCGTTCATGCCGCAGGTGGCAAGCAGTGCTAGATCCACATCCTTAGGATCTTTGCTTTGGTGTCTGAGCTCCATCTTCTCCGAGGCTCTACTTTGGGTATGATCTCCTGATTGTAGATAGTTTTTGTACATTCAGGTATGGCGGGCCCCTGTCCCGCCATAGTTGTTTACTTCCTAGAGGTGCAGAGTCCTATTGTACACTGGGATATAAATCGCAGTAACTTGGTTTATATATATATGCCGAAAGGCAAGCTTTTCTTCGATAAAGCGTGTCTCATTTTACAATCAAGTTTCATATCTTGTTTTTATATTCCGATTACTACGATGTATGACTACTTAGGTGCGGGTAAGGCACGACCACCGGCCCGAACGGGTCGTGACAAAAGTGGTATCGAGCGATTAATCTCTGAAAGTGTCTACGCATCAGATCTAGTAGAGTTTGATTATCGGTGTGTTGTGCACCACACCAATAATCGTGAGGCTATAGGATATTTAGAATTGGTTTCATTCTTCTCACTCGAGATCGTGCCTTAGAGCCGTGTTATAAGTTGGACCTCTAACGTATTCCTTTCAGAATGCTTATGCCTCCACGTAAGGCAACCCGCCTGGCGGCAAGGCAAAGAGGAGCTGCTAGTAGGACACCGAGAGTTACGAGGGCTCAGGCCCAGTATATACCCGAGACGGCGAGTTCCATGACGCCGCCAGCCTCAGCAGAGACCACAGTACCCACACCTCCTGTCCCACAGCCTGGGGCGGAGGAGTTAGGGTACAAGGAGATGGCCCAGCTATTGGCTAGGAGTGTGGCCGCATACGAGGACAGCCGATGATCGCCTCGGCCCAGCCTGACCATACCCGTGGTTCACCCGAGGCGAATAGTTTGAGGCTACGAGATTTCTGAGTCAGAGCCCGCCGAGTTTTACTTGTCGAGGCCGAGGATGATCCGCAGGAGTTCATCCGTCGCCTACAGAGGATTATGAGGTGATCGGCGCCGAGACCGAGTCCGTGATCTTGGTTCGCATCGTGCGTGATACCGCGATCGATTGGTTTGATTCACGGAGTTATCCCGGGAGAGCACGCGTCCCGCCTACTGGGATGAGTTCTCGAGGCTTTCCTCACTCACTTCTTGCCTCCGCATGAGGAGGCGCGGGCCGACAGATTTTTGTTATGAGACAGAGGACGCAGCCAGGAGTACAATGTCGAGTTCGATTCTTTGGCTCGATATGTCCCCTGCATTGGTAGCGATATGGAGAGGTGCATCGCTACGCCATCGGGTCTAGATGATTATATGGCCGAGTCTTGTGCGGGTGTGTCTCTTCACCGAGCATGGACATTACCCGTATGCGCAGCTCATGCACTGATGCGAGCGAGCGCCGACCGACGAGTCGATAGGTATCGATCGTAAGGCGCCGGGACGGTCGGTTCTTTGGTAGTTCTCGGTGGACGACTCAAAGAATAGCCTAGATTTGCACCCAGCCACTCGAGCACTCCCACATCATTGTCGACAAGACAGAGTATTCGGGCGTGTCGTGCCCCGTGACTTCTGATTTCCGGTAGCGAGGTGCTAACCGATCGAGGTCCGCTCAGGTCCGCTGTGGCGAGTTCCATTCGGGGTTGCGATTACTCTAGGAGCTTGCTACACTGTGGCCGCAGGTCATTTTGGCGAGTCTGTCCGAAGCGAGGCAACGCTGATGGTAGGGGTCACCGCAGGTCGATTCGCGGTTCTTTATCCTCGACAGCTACTCGCCCGAGGCAAGGTACTCATGGGCCAGCAGGTCGCGGCGAGGTCGTGGCGCGCGTCGATTCTAGCGTCCTCGAATCGCATTTATGCCTTGTCCACCGGGCAGACTGTGAGTCCTCACCGATGTCGCCACAGTACCTTATCGCCTCCTATTATGATGTGTATGCCTCGATGATCCGGTTCTACTCCCCTATATATCTCCCTTGTTGCTAGTAGGATAGGGATAGAGCACGAGTCCATAGACCTTTCGAGGTAGCTACGCCATGGGTGATTCGGTGGTAGCTCGGCGGGTATATGAAGCTTGTCCAAATGATATACGATCGTCGGACCCAGCCAACTTGATAGAGTTGGATATGACCGATTTCGACGTGATCACGGGTATGGATTGGCTAGCTTCTTGCTACGCCCATGTAGACTGCAGGAGAGAGTAGTACGGTTCCAGCTCGAGCGAGCCGTTGTCGAGTGGGAGGAACATCAGACGCCGAGGGGTAGGTTTATTTCTACCTCAAGGCTAAGATGGTGCGAGGCGGTACATCTACCATCTCGTTCGGGTGTTTGATAATCGAGGTCAGCGCAGATTTTGATCGCCCAGTGAGTCGAGAGTTCCCGACGTGTTTCAGCACGACCTCGGGTATCCTCCCGAGAGGAGATAGAGTTTTGTATCGATGTCGCTGCACACTCGCCTATTTCCATTCCGCCATACGTAATGGCACCGCCAGTTGAGAGAGTCAAGGACCACCGCGAGATTTGCCGGAGAAGCGGCTTCATCGAACCTAGTGTTTCTCCCCGGGAGCGCCGTATTGTTCGTGAAGAAGGCGGACGACGCTGCGCATGTGTTGACATGCGGTGAACAAAGTGACCATTAAGAACGAATACCCTTCCTGTGATTGATGATTTGTTCGACCCGATGCGGTGCGAGATGTTTCTCCAAGATTGATCTGCGATCGGGCTATCATCAGGTACGAGTCGAGAGGCGGATGTCCCTAGGATCGCATTCCGACCAGACGGCATTATGAGTTCGTGGTCATGTCTTTGGTTGACTAATTGTCACGACCCGACCGGCCGCATCGTGCCCTACCTGGGCACCCTATTCAGGTATACGTCAGAGAATAGCAGCGGAACATACACAACATAAACACATGTGTAAATAATATAACAACATAGACTAGCCGATAAGGCCGCCTTCCATAACATAAACAAGGTCAAAAGTACAACTTTACAACACAGTTCTTATAGCCCAACCACATAGGTGAATACGCACTTAGAATAACAATCGTGGCGGACAGGCCCCGCCATACCCGAATGTACATAATCTACAACATCGTGGACAATATCGCATCAAAAGAAAGACAAGCCTCCGAGGACGGAGCTTCCGACGTCCGATAAGTGATCCTAAGAATGTGGATCCGCCACCGCTACCCTTTTCCTCGGCGATGAACGCAGCCCCGAGGACGGTCGATGACAATATGTACTAAGTATGTAAAACTGGAAAGTACTGTAATTACATCATAAATCTAAATCAAAGCCGGAGACATGTATGATAATCAATTTACAGTACCCTGTGCCTTACTAAACAATGAGAGTAAAATAAGGGTATCCTTACAACAAAAAAATAGGATTTGACTCCTACTCCTGGGACTATTTCACCCGCATAGGTCCAGTGGACCCGCGTGAGGCATTCCTCGCATGGGACTATTTCACCCGCATAAGCCCCTTCGGACTCGCATGAGGTATTCCTCGCATAGGCTGGACCCGCCAGCATGGGACTATTTCACCCGCATAAGCCCTACGGACTCGCATGAGGTATTCCTCGCATCGTGGGTAGAAAATCCACGGAAATATGCAATGCCACAAACCCGGGGAATGACCCCGCAACGAATAATATATCACTAGCACAAATCCGGCTATCACACATAACATAAGCACTACCGGCTTATAATAAATAAGCAAGTTAAGAAAATCCCCTAACTTCTTATTATTCTTGTTACATATATATAGACACTCTCCTTTTAGTTTATCCAAGGCACTAACATGTCTTTTATAAAAATCCGGGAGTTAACCCAAGTACTACGTACTTCTATTCTTTAAAACAAATGACTCTTTTTAGTAGAAACTTCCAAGATACTATTAAACCTAGTATCATGTCCAAATTACATTTCAAGGCAAGTCACAACACCCTTTAGAAATAAAGTTAGGTTTCTAAATCAAGTGACTCATTTCTTATAAAACCTTAGGCAATTGATGCCTTAAAAACCAAATTGCCTTCCGTTAAATCGAGTCATTTATCTTTCCATAAAGTCAATATAACCAACTCCCCATAAAGTCGTTATATTCACTTTATACCTTAGTCAAGTACCATTTCCTATCCAAGGGACTTATACGTTAAAACGACACAAGTATCACATACTTTATAATTCTTCAAGTCCCTTATCTTTAACAAGACTTAAGACATCTTTAATATTCTCAAAGAAGTGAGTTAATCTCCTAACTCACCCGACTTGGCATTTCATAAAACAAGTAAAGAATGTCATAGTCTTGTACGTCTATCGTACTATATACGTGAAACTAGTCATGCTCAAAGGATAGGAAAAGTTCTACATACCTCGCCGGGTCAGACCACTTGCCAAGTACAAAGTCCCGCCCGTAGTATGTCAACCTATAATATTCACAATACGTCTATTAAAGCCTTACTTCAATCGTAGAATATCATAAGTGTTAAGTCTCTATATTCTACGGAAAATCGGACAGCACCTCCTTTGTTTTTACTTACTTTGCCACCTTTTCCAAGGTCGAAATACAATAACCAAACAGCCCCAATTGGCTCACAACAATATAGAAGATAATCCAATGCAAATGACTAACTAAACAGCCCCAATTGGCTCACAATCAATATAGCAGGTAGTCCAATACAAATGACTAACTAAACAGCCCCAATTGGCTCACAATCAATATAGAAGGTAGTCCAATACAAATGACTAACTAAACAGCCCCAATTGGCTCACATTTATATAGAAGGTAGTCCAATACAATTTAATAACAAACTAATACGACTACAAGTCCACAATCGGCTATCTTGAGTTCATCAATACCAATTGTTTCCCAATTTCCATTTCAATCCAAATTTGTAGCATAACATGATATCAAGTCGCATTTGATTATAATAACCATAATCCTTAAGTCAATGACATGCGATGGTTCTAACAACGATTAAATTGTAATTCAACTTAGTCATGGCTTACATTACATTTCGGATTTCCAAGGCTATAATCAATCCATAATCCTTATAACCTCAAGATAACAACTCCATGCTTGCAACATACAAAGCTAACAACAACAAAATAAATAATCTTGTAATACTTTCAAAGAACAAGATTATACCTCAATGATTCTTAATCCAACTCCAATCCGAAGTCGCTCCTTAGTAGTTTATAGCCCCTCCAAGACACTTCAAACCGCTTGTTGAGACCCTTAGAATAACACCAACAATTAACCTTCAAATCTCCAAATAAAACCTAGAAAGACCATTAGGTTTTCGTTTGCGACTAACCCGAAAACAATCTTTTTCCAAGATGTTTCTATTGAGACTTGCTTACAATACACATAAGAACCTTGGTTTAAAGTGGGGAGTTAAAAGAACAAGGAACAAAAAAAAAATTCTTTAGCAAAGTGAACCCGAGAGCTTTGCCTATGTTCTTCCAATTTTTGTGTGAAAATATTCTAAGTGTTGGCTCTCTCTAGCACTACTAGTATTATATAGAGTAAAGGATGGTCAAGATATAGCCAAATGTGAGGCTTGGATAAGCTCTTAGTAAGTCAAGACTTTTTGACTAATTGACTTGGTCAAGATTGTCATGCTACACAAGTTGCAAGACTTGTCTTGCAACAAAGGTCCAATGACCTTCATGCCCTTGCACATTTCGACCAAGGCATCATCTAAGGGGGGGTGACACGTGTCGCCCTCCCATTCGACACAACACAAAGTTTTTCCGACAATTTCATAATTTCCGATAAATTTTTACAAGTCTCGAATCCTTAACATTTGTGAGTTCTTACTTACATTCTTAAGGCATGTCCTGAAATTACGGGGTGTAACATTCTTCCCCCCTTAGAAACATTCGTCCCCGAATGTTCTTTCGGAGTCAAACTTAATTAGCGACATAGCTTCCTTTCACAACCCCGACATACCAAAATAAATGCTACACAAGGCCACATACTAGCATTTAGGCAAAAGAGACACTTCAATTAAAACCTGACAAGTAGGGGCAAAAATGAAATACCTGAAGGTATAGGAAATAAGTGAGGATACCTCCTCAACATGTCCTCCTCCGCTCCCAAGTCATCTCCTCCCGGTTATCATTTCTCCACAGACTTTGACTAAGCTACATCCTTGGTCCGCAGCCGCTGACTTGGCGATCGAGTATCGCTATGGGACTCTCTCATACGATAACCCTCCACACTGGACCTCACTAGTAGGAAAAACTCTCGCTGGATCTCCGATACACTTCCGCAACATAGAAACATGGAAGACCGGATGTACCGCCTCTAACTCTGATGGCAGATCCAACTCATAAGCAACCTGACCCACTCTACGGACGATCCGGGTAGGCCCAATGTACCTTGGTGAGTTTCTTCTACCGAATCTCATCACACCCTTCATGGTGACACCTTCAAGAAGACCCAATCGTCACGAAACTCCAAATGCCGACGCCGATTATCCGCATATGACTTGCCGACTCGAGCCGCTATCAGCCTCCGGATAAGCTTCACCTTATCCACACCGTACCAAGTCCAGGCCAACCAATCGTACTTCGCCCACGTCGAACCAACCAATCGGCGATCTACATTTCCGCCATATAAAGCCTCGTATGGCGCCATCTCGTATCTTGGAATGGTAGTTATTATAAGCAAACTCCACGAGAGGCAAATGATCCTCCCAGCTACCATCGAATCTATCACGCAGCTCGCAGATATCCTCGTGTCCGGATAGTGCGCTCTGCCCGCCGAGATGAGGGTGAAATCTTTGTCGAGACTCACTGTCCCTAAACCCTTCGGAAAGACCTCCGGTTAGGCAGAACCGGCTCCTATCGATATAATCGACACCGAACACCGCAGCCTCACTATCTCTGATGTACAATCGGCATAGTCCTCACCAAAACGCTGCCCCGACCGAAGGAAATGGGCTGATTTCGACCACAACAATAACTCAAATGGAGTCGATTTCCTCCGAGTGCGAGGTAACCTCAGAACAAAGTCCATGTTGATCATCTCCCACTTCCAAGTTGGAATCTCAATAGATCGCAACAATCCACTGGGCCTCGGTGCTCGACCTTGACTCGCCGGGCAATTAGGACATCAGCGACAAAACCTGCCACGTCCCTCTTCAGGCCATCCCACCAATACAAACATCTGAGGTCATGGTACATCTTGGTCGACCCCGGATGAATAGAATATCGAGCGCTGTGTGTGTTATACCCCGTAGTTCCAGGGTATGTATGCGAGGACGTACGTACGAGAATACGATAGAAAGATTGGAAAGGAAGAAAGAGGTGATTTTTTCCACGGAAAAGTTTCCGGTTTTTGTGAAGGAAAAAGGTTCGTTAATGGGAATTGGATTCCCAGATTTGGTATTTGGACTTCATAGATTATATTAGAATTTTGGGATTTTATTTTCGGAAATGGTCACGTGGGCCCACTGAGAAATTTACTGATTTTGTAGGGCCCGCTTTGATTTTTGAGATTTTGGTCGTTATGGATATTTTCAAGACGAAATATTTTGGGCGAATCGGGGCGACACGTGTCACCCCATGTGGCACCCTCGCCGAAATATGTTTGCACAACACCCTGTTAGAGTCGTTTTTAAACGTTCTACCTAACTTACGGGCGGTAAATTACGCTATGTCATTTAGTATTTTTGCGGATTTTTCCGAGAGGCAAACGCTTTGGACCAACGAGAGGGCAACACTTGGCACCCTCTCGTTGGTGGACTCAAGGGCGGCGATTGGATGGGCAAGTGTTGGTAGATATTTGTGTAGATATTTGTGAGGTTTTAAGGAGTAGGTCTAGGGGCACTGGGCATATCTTGGCCTCCACTTGCCCCCACTGGCTAGATCTTGGCCATTGCTTGGCCTTTGCTTCGCCTATAAATACCTCCCCTTTGAAGACTTCTTCATCAATTCCATTATTTCCAAGTCTTGAAAACCTCCCTCCCTCCTTGTTGGTTTCGTCCCTCCCCTCTTCCTGTGTGAGGCCTTGGCCGAGGGGTGCCCCCCCCCTCCTAGAGGCCTTGGCCGAGGGGTACACCCCCCCACCTAGTGGTGTGCCGTGAGGCACCCCCCCCCCCTCTTGGTAGAAATACTCTCAACACTATTGTTACTATACCCAAATTACCTTAGCCAGATACCTTGTAGTATTCCAAAGAAACCTCTATCGTAGAGTCTGAAATACTACCGTATGTCCTTTTGTCTCAAACCAAACCCTAAGGAAATCTTCATTGTTTGATGGAGTATTTAAGTAGAAGTTGGTTAGAACTTCTAAGGGTTGGTCGAGCGTCGAGCACCCGGAGGTGAGCTAAGCGTTGCTAAGGATCGACATTTATACTTGGATAATTATGGGCTTATCGAGGTAATTATCTTGTCCTCTATTTGTAATTGGAAATTACATGTTGTTAGAATATATAGTTGAAGTATACTATATATAGAACTAAGCTTAGTCTGCTAGCAATGTCTTTTGACTTAAGCTGAAGAATAAAGAAAAGAATCAATCGTATTTACATAGGATCAGTATTGCGGAGACTTGTGTAATATTATCGAGTAGAGTTGTACACGCCCTTAGACGTGTAAACCCCCGGTTGGCTTGGTGGCCTCGATAGAGAGGAGATTTACGCCGCCATGCGGGAGGTCGCCAAATTTTCTCAGAGAAATGGAACCTTGTGTTTTGAAGTTAATAGACGTTTGTGACCTTTTAGGTGAAAGTACTAAGAGTAGCGATTCTACTGAGGAGTGGAAAGGGCTAGCGGTTGTAGTACTTGGAGCATTTTGCTTATTGTCGATACTGTCGCGAGGTATGTGAACCTCTTCCTATCTCTTCTAGCATGATATGTGTGAACTATGTAGTACGGTAGACATACATGTGTTAATCGTGTTTGATTGTTTTAAAAACATAAAGTGTTATAACGGCTTTATGGGAAGTCGTTATAACGACTTTATGTAGGTAAGAAAATACTTTGTGGTTTTAAAAGGTAATCATGTGAATTATAAGCGCTTGTTATAATAAAGAACTTGATGTATTTCAAAAGATTTATAAATCGTTTTGAAGGAGAGTAATACTTGGTTTTTGAAAACTTAAGAGTTATACTAGCTTTATGGGAAGTTAGGTATAACGGCTTAAGAATGTTTTCTTGATTTCTAAATCGTAATGTGTATCGCCAAACCATCGCAGCGTTAATAAAGGAAAATGTATTGACTAATGAGTTGTATTATTAAAACCAGTAGAAACCTCCATCTGCATAGAAACTAAGATGAGACAAAATGATATTACATTTTCTAGGTCATGGCTGCTGTAGTAAGATTATTATAAACAAGAATAACCTATTCACACATAAGACTTATGTTACTCAAATATTTTAAAAGAGATTAAGACTATGAGTTATGAAACCTTTCTAAAATAAGTAACATGAACATTTGAAATTAGGCAAACTTGGACGTTTGAAAAAACAATGTTGTTACTTGAGTTTTTTTACAAAGAGAAGTGTTTTGATTTACTTCAAAAGATAATCACTCTATTTTCATATACTACGGGTATTGTGTGACTTTTGTGAAAGTAACGTATCTTTGAAAAGAGTTAATGTACGAAGTATTTTGGGGATAAAAACCCGATCTTGTTAATCATATAGTAGAAAGTGCCTTGTGTGAATAACTTGATTGTATTGGTTTGTGATAGCCTTGTAATACTTTCTTGTTGATTTGATAAGTAAACATGCTAGGATGCTACGTGTGTTAGTATCTTGTGATGTTTGTGTAAAGGGGTTTTTCCTTTGTTGTGCTTATGTTGTTTAACGATAAGTTGTTATGATAATATTATACATCACTCATCTCTTGAGATAATTCCGGTTAAAGCGCCTCCGACGCGGTAGACTCAGCGGTCGATGGACCTATGATTCGAGACTACCTACGCGTCCAGGGCCGGCGCGGAATCGCGGAGTTCCGTGTTAGGATGCGCCTTGTGGTCATGCGTCCTTGTGGCCACGCGGACGGCGAGTCCAGACGCTGCCGGGAGTAGCTACCTCGATGCGGGTTATACCTCATGCGGCCGATCTGATTGGCCTATGCGAGTCGCGGAAGTTCCTGGACTAGATGCGCACATTAGATATCGCGCGAGTGGCGGCTTTGATCATGTGACGGATGCAGACAGATCTCATGATACGCTTTATGACCTTGTTGGTACGCTGGTTTTAGTAGTCGGCTATGCCTTCGCTTACCCCGCAGTTTTATTATAACACAGTGGACTGGTGTTCATGTGTGTTCCTTGGTGCTTTCATATCATAGATCGCCGCGGTGAGAATGTGCTCCACGCACGATTGATGTTGCGGCGTGAGACCCATTGTTAAATTGAGTGATGACTTGAGGCGTGAGTCCACGACTTGACATGATCGCTTATTTATCAGGAAGCGTAGTTGGTTATCATACATGTCTCCCGCTTTGTATAGACTACTATGATTTCATTTACGATTTATTTTCGCCACATACTTGGTACTGTTATCGACCTCCTTCGGGCTGCGTTCATGCCGCAGTAAAAGGTACACTCGTTGATCCTCGGATCACGCTCATTGTTGAAAGCTCCGTTTCTCCGAGGCTTATCAGTGGTATAGTCCCCGTTGTTGTAGGTGTTTACATCTGGGGTATGGCGGGCCCCGTCTGCCATTGTTGTCGTATCATTTCTTAGAGGTGCAGAGTAATCTTGTGGCGGTGGTTTGTAAAAAGGATTAAACTGTTCATGTTGAAAAAGTTGTTATTTATATATACGCCGAAAGGCAAGTTTTTCTCGATTATTGTTTCATATTTCATAATATGTCTTGTATCATTTATGTTCACTGACACTGATGTTGTATCACTAGGGTTCCTGGTAAGGCACGATCACGTCCGAATCGGTCGTGACAAAAGTGGTATCGTGAGCGATTAATCCTCGGAAAGTGTCTACGCATCAGATTCCAGAGAGTCTTGATTATCGATTGTTGTGCACCACGCCAATAATCGTGAGGCTATAGGATATTTAGGATTGGTTTCTATTCTTCTCACTCTGAGATCGTGCCTTAGAGCCGTGTTGTAAGTTGGACCTCTAAACGTATTTCTTCCCTTACCGCTATGCCTCCGCATGGTGGCAACCCGCCTGGGAGGCGCGCAGCGGCGGAGTCGCGAGCAGAGTTCGAGAGGTCATGAGGCACAGCGCGCAATCATTACCTAGGTAGTGCTTCATTCGGGATTTCGCGACGCCACTAGCCCCAGAAAGTTTAGCACGGCGATTCAGCTCATCGCGCATGATATTTGAACCTTCGCCCACGACTGTGAACAGAGAATATGGATTACAAAGAGGCGACCTGTACATTAGCTATGGATTTGGCTACTGCAGAGTATACCGATATACCGCGAGTCTTGATGGCTATCTAAGAGAGGGTCGCAAGAGTAATTCTTCGATTAAGTGGAGCATGGCACGTGCGGGCTTATGCGCATCGTCCGAGAAACATAGAAATCATGGTGGGTTAACCGAGTAAGATTTTGGGGATAGAGAAGGTGTGAGCCTTAGAGTGTTATACGTAGAGACCTTGTGAGGTGAGGCCATCTCAAGAAAAGGTGTAGTGTTATGTTTGATCCTCATCAGTGCATAGCACGTGAGCTATGTTTGGGATAGGTCCCTAGTAGTGTGGAATGAAAGGGGGTAGTTGAGCTAAGAGACCGCCAGGTTTTCGAACGTGATTAGTGAGATTGTTCCTTCGGGAACTAGTGTTTCTGCGCGTTGCGGTCGTTGAGGCCACGTCGCGTCAACCCGCGACTGTTTTATGGTGGGCGGTTGTGGTCCCGCCTTGTGATAGGGTCATGAGGTGTTAGGCCCATGTTTAGTTAACCAACAGACGAGTTCGTGGATGTTCGACCGAGTCGGGCCGATGGGAGCAAGCCGTCGTTTTTCGATCGAGACCACGTACTTGCGGTGTTGATTATATCGTAAAGGTTGTAAGGCTGCACGGTGCCTACCTTCACCTTATGACAGCATGAAGCCCGTGTTGTGGCTATTTTCGTTTTCTAAGAGTTTGACCAGCAGGTTAAGAACTCAGTGAGTCTCGAATCGCATTCGCCTCGGCCAGCGCGCTGGATTTCGCGGTAGTTGTGAGATTGTTGGTTCTGTGGAGGAGCGTTTAAGCTACCATTTCGGTGTTCGGATGTCGCCTTATGAAGCCTTGTAGGGCGGAAGTGTAAGTTCTGGTCGATTGGTTCTGATGTTGGCAAGGTTCGGATGGTTGGTTCAGCTTGTTCCAGCAGATCGTGGATAAGTGAAGCTTGTCTAGAAGTTCTGGCTCGGAGGAATCGTGCGGATAATCGGCGACGACGCCAGAGTTCGTGCCGACGGTCGGTCTTCTTGAAAGTACCACCCTGATGTGTGACGAGTTTTGAAATGTAGGAACTTAGCCCGAGTTACTTGGGCCTTTTGAGTTCATGTGAAGAATAGCCAGTTGCCTATATGTTAGCAATTGTCGTCCGACTTAGGAGGCAAGACGTCCGATCTTTTCGTATTGTCCTTCGGGCTAAAGCGTATAAAGAGGCGAGCCTCTACCACGGAACGAACCAACCGTGGCTCCATATGGCACATCCCGAGAAGGGCCGTAGGGCACGCCTCGAGATCGCAGCACCTGGCACCATTTGTTGGGTCGCCGAGCAAGGCTCGCGACAAAGTGACAAAAGTGGTATCGTGACTAAGGAAGTATATTTTTGACCCAGGAAGAGGTATTTGTGGTGATATAGAGGTGTTTCCTCGTAGGCTTGGATGTAAGTTTGCGCAGTGTTTCCATGGCGGTGTGGCAGGATTGTTCTCATAAGTATAGTAGTAGAGACTATATCGACGCTTGTATGTTTGGGGACTTAGAAGGAACATTCGGGACGAATGTTTCTAAGGGGGGAAGAATGTTATACCCCGTAGTTCCAGGGTATGTATGCGAGGACGTACGTACGAGAATACGACAGAAAGATTGGAAAGGAAGAAAGAGGTGATTTTTTCCACGGAAAAGTTTCCGGTTTTTGTGAAGGAAAAAGGTTCGTTAATGGGAATTGGATTCCCAGAGTTGGTATTTGGACTTCATAGATTATATTAGAATTTTGGGATTTTATTTTCGGAAATGGTCACGTGGGGCCCACGGGAGAAATTTACGGTTTTGTGGGGCCCGCTTTGATTTTTTGAGATTTTGGCCGTTATGGATATTTTCGGAAGACGAAATATTTTGGACGAATCGGGGGGCGACACGTGTCACCCCCATGTGGCACCCTTGGCCGAAATATGTTTGTGCACAACACCCGGTTAGAGTCGTTTTTCGACGAAACGTTCTACCTAACTTACGGAGGGTAAATTACGGCTATGTCATTTAGTATTTTTGCGGATTTTTCCGAGAGACGAAACGTTTTGGACCAACGAGAGGGCAACACTTGGCACCCTCTCGTTGGTGGACTTGAAGGGGCGGTTAGGGCCGATTGGATGGGCAAGTGTTGGTAGATATTTGTAGATATTTGTGAGGTTTTAAGGAGTAGGTCTAGGGGCACTTGGGCATATTCGCCCTACACTTGCCCCCCACTGCTAGATCTTGGCCATTGGTTGGCCTTTGCTTGGCCTATAAATACCCTCCCCTTTGAAGACTTCTTCATCCATTCCATAATTTCCAAGTCTGAAAACCTCCTCCCTCCTCGTTGGTTTCGCCCCTCCCTCTTCCTTTGTGAGGCCTGGCCGGAGGTGCACCTCCCTGAGGCCTCGCCGAGGGGTACACCCCCCCTCCTAGTGGTGTGCCGTGAGGTACCCCCCCTCTTGGTAGAACTACTCTCAAAAGTATTGTTACTATACCCCAATTACCTTAGCCGTATACCTTGTAGTATTCCAAAGGAACCTCTATACGTAGAGTCTTAAATACTACCAGATGTCCTTTTTGTCTCAAACCGAAACCCTAAGGAAATCTTCATTGTTTGATTGAAGTATTTAAGTAGAAGTTGATTAGAACTTCTGGGTTGGTGGAGCGGTCGAGCACCCGAGGTGAGCTAAGCGCCGCTAAGGATCGACATTTATACTTGGATAATTATGGGCTTATCGAGGTAATTATCTTGTCCCTCTATTTGTAATTGGAAATTACATGTTGTTAGAATATATAGTTGAAGTATACTATATATAGAACTAAGCTTAGTATCGCGCAATGTCTTTTGACTTAAGCCTCAAGAATAAAGAAAAGAATCAATCAGATTTACATAGGATCAGATTGCAAGAGACTTGTGTAATATTATCGAGTAGAGTTGTACACGCCCGTTAGACGTAAACCCCCGTTGGCTTGGTGGCCGACCTCGATAGAGAGAGATTTACGCTGCCATGTGGAGGTTCGCCAAATTTTCTCAGAGAAATTGAACCTTGTGTTTTGAAGTTAATATACGTTTGTGACCTTTTTAGTGAAAGTACTAAGAGTAGCGTATTCTACTCTATGAGTGGAAAGGGCTAGCAAGGTTGTAGTACTTGGAGCATTTTGCTTATTGTCGATACTCGTCGCGAGGTATGTGAACCTCTTCCTATCTCTTCTAGCATGATATGTGTGAACTATGTAGTACGGTAGACATACATGTGTTAACTGTGTTTGATTGTTTTTAAAAACATAAAGTGTTATAACGGCTTTATGGAAAGTTGGTTATAACAGCTTTATGTAGGTAAGAAAATACTTTGTGGTTTTAAAAGGTAACTGATGTGAATTATAACTGGCTTGTTATAATAAAGAACTTGATGTATTTCAAAAGATTTATAAATCGTTTTGAAGGGAGAGTAATACTTGGTTTTTGAAAACTTAAGAGTTATACTAGCTTTATGGGAAGTTAGGTATAACGGCTTAAGAATGTTTTACTGATTTCGGAAATCAGAATGTGTATCGCCAAACCACTGCAGCGTTAATAAAGGAAAATGTACTGACTAATGAGTTGTATTATTAAAACCAGAGAAACCTCCATCCGCATAGAAACTAAGATGACAAAATGATATTACATTTTCTAGGTCATTTCGTTGTGAGTAAGATTATTATAAACAAGAATAACCTATTCACACATAAGACTTATGTTACTCAAATGTTTTAAAAGAGATTAAGACTATGAGTTATGAAACCTTTCTAAAATAAGTAACATGAACATTTGAAATTAGGCAAACTTGGACGTTTGAAAAACAATGTTGTTACTTGAGTTTTTACAAAGAGAAGTGTTTTGATTTACTTCAAAAGATAATCACTCTATTTTCATATACTACGGGTATTGTGTGACTTTTGTGAAAGTAACGTATCTTTGAAAAGAGTTAATGTACGCAGTATTTTGGGGATAAAAACCCGATCTTGTTAATCATATAGTAGAAAGTGCCTTGTGTGAATAACTTGATTGTATTGGTTTGTGATAGCCTTGTAATACTTTCTTGTTGATTTGATAAGTAAACATGCTAGGATGCTACGTGTGTTAGTATCTTGTGATGTTTGTGTAAAGGGGTTTTTCCTTTGTTGTGCTTATGTTGTTTAACGATAAACTGTTATGATAATATTATACATCACTCATCTCTTGAGATAATTCCGGTTAAGTCGCCTCCGACGGTAGACTCAAAGTGTCGATGGACCTATGATTCGAGATTACCTCATGCGGTCCAGGGTTCTGCGCGGAATCGCGGAGTTCCGTGTTAGGATGCGCCTTGTGGTCATGCGTCTCGCGCTACGCGACGGCGAGTCCAGACGCTGCCGGAGTAGCTACCTCGATGCGGGTTATACCTCACGCGGGACCGATTGGCCTATGCGAGTCGCGGGAAGTTCCGGACTAGATGCGCACATTAGATATTGCGCGAGTGGCCGCTTTGATCATGTGACGGCCTAGACAGATCTCATGATACGCTTTATGACCTTGTTGGTACCGTGGTTTTAGTAGTCGGCTATGCCTTCGCATTTACCCCGCATGCTTTATTATAACACGGCGGACTCGTGTTCATGTGTGTTCCTTGGTGCTTTCATATCATAGATCGCCAAGAAGGTGGAACGTGCTCCACGCACGATTGATGTTGGGCGTGAGACCCATTGTTAAATTTGAGTGATGACTGAGGCGCGAGTCCCCGACTGATACGATCGCTATTTATCGTGAATCGTAGTTTGGTTATCATACATGTCTCCCGCTTTGTATAGACTACTATGATTTCATTTACGTGATTTATTTTCGCCACATACTTGGTACCGTTGTCTCGACCTCCTTCGGGCCGCGTTCATGCCGCAGTAAAAGGTACACTACCGTTGATCCTGATCACGCTTCAGCGTTGGGAAAGCTCCGCTTCTCCGAGGCTTATCACGTATAGTCCCCTGTTGTTGCAGTGTTTACATTCGTGGTATGGCGGGCCCCGCCCCGCCATTGTTGTCGATCATTTCTTAGAGGTCCGTAGTAATCGCTGGGCGTGGTTTGTAAAAAGGATTAAACTGCTCATGTTGAAAAAGTTGTTATTTATATATATGCCGAAGGCAAGTTTTTCTCAGATTATTGTTTCATATTTCATAATATGTCTTGTATCGCTTTATGTTCCATTTACTCGATGTTGTATCACTAGGGTGCCCGGGTAAGGCACGATCCACGGCCCGAATCGGGTCGTGACAGCTCTCCTGCACGACGGTCCTAACACATCGGAACACACAACCGACTCAAATCTCAAGACTTCGTCAGCGCCACTAATAGACTCTTCTCCTCCCGAAGAGATGCATTTCGATACCAGACCAACACCGGGTCCTCAAACTGCGTGATCTTCACCTCATCAATGATGGAAGACTCGCAACCTCACGAACCCGCACTCCACTATCGTCGGTATCGATCAAACGAACCCCAAGGCTCGCTAATCGGTGGATCGGACGACCATGTCTCTGCCTCTCCGCTGTACTGATAGGCTCCCATCTACCTACGACTCAAGGCATCAAGAACTACGTTGGCCTTCCCGGATGGTATGTAATATCAACATCATAATCTTTCAAAGAACTCTAACCACCGCCTCTGCCTCAAGTTCGCCTCTCGCTCAAGATATACTTGGAGGCTCTTGTGGTCCAGATAAATATCCACATGAACTCCGTACAAATAATGTCTCCAAATCTTCAAGGCATGAATAATCGCGCCAACTCTAAGTCATGGGTAGGTAATTCCTCTCATGCTTAGAATCGCCGGGAAGTATAGGCTATAACCTTGCCGTCGCATCAAAACACACCCTAGCCCGATACCCGAGGCATCACAATAGATCACGTACCCATCTAACCCTCCTAAGAGTAAGAACCGGAGCCGTAGTCAACCTTTCCTTCAACAACCGAAACCCTTCTCGCAGCCTCGCCCATCGGAACTTGGCTTCTCGAGTCACCCTAGTCAACGGCCAAATCAAGCAAACTTCTCCACAAACCTATGATAATAACTCGCCACCCTAAGAAATCACGCACTTGGCCGGAGTAAGAGGTCTCGCCAAGACTGATCGCCTCAATCTTTGTCGATCTACCCAACACCATCAGCCCCAATTATATGCCCCAGAATGCCATCGAGGCCAACCAAAACTCACACTTGGAGAACTTGGTGAATAATCGCGGCTCCGAGAATCCTGGTACCGCTTCGTGATCTGCATGCTCCTCGTCTGTCGCGAATAAACCAGATGTCATCAATGAATACAATCACAAATGTATCCAAGAATGACTTGAACACCCGTTCATCAAATCCATAAATACTACTGAGCGTTGGTCAAACCGGAAAGACATAACTCAACTCATAGTGCCCATACCGGTCTGAATGCGCTTTGGGATATCTCGCCTCGAACTCGAACTCGATGATAACTGCATCGCAGTCTATCTTTGAAAACACCTCGCACTCGCAAATGTTCAAACAAATCATCAATCCCGGGAGGTACCTATTCTTAATGGTTACCTTATTCACCGCTCAGTAGTCAACACACATACGCAGCGTCCCATCCTTCTTCTTCACAAACAACACCGGCGCTCCCCATGGAGATACACTAGGCCTGATAAAGCCTTTTTCCAGCAAATCTTTCAGCTGGTCCTTCAGCTCCCTCAACTCAAGAAAGCCATCCTCAGATGGCGGAATGGAAATAGGTCGAGTGTCTGGCAACGTGTCAATACAAAACTCAATCTCCCTCTCAGGAGGGATACCCGGAAGATCGTCTGGGAACACATCTGCAAATTCCCTAACCATCGCACCGATCAAGAACTGCACCTCACCTCAGATCAAATACCCGCACTGGATGATAGATGTACCGCTTTCGCACCATCTTCCTAGCCTTGAGGTAAGAAATAAACCTACCTCTACGACGCCGTGTTGCCCTCCACTCGATAATCGCTCGCCAGAAACCGAACCGAACCAACTGTCCTACGATAACGTTGGCATAACAAGAAGCCAACCATCCATACCCATAATGACATCAAAATCGTCATCTCCGGCTCTATCAAGTTCGCATGGTCCGACGATCAGAATATAAACCGGACAACCTTCAGACACACCGCCGCCTAACATCGAATCTCCCATAGGCGTAGCTACCTCGAAATGCTCTATCGACACCGCTATATCCCGATTCTACCCGCATAAGAGGGGACACATAGGACAAGGTAGAACTCGGATCTATCAAAGCATAAACATCACACCAAATCAATAATGTACTGCGGCGTCGTGGAAGCCTCCCGATCCCGGGCGGCCGCTAGAGAATATATGCGCTCGGGACCGCTAGAATGGAACCACCACCACGACTCTACCGCGCCGCCGGCCCGTGAGTACCTCGCCCCGGCGCCCAACCACGTAAGGAGAAAAGACCCAAAGAATCGATCCCGTACCGTGTTTGTACCACCCATGCCGCTTCTAGACGGACAATCCTCTTCAAGTGGCCCACCGCCACAAGAGTAACAACCTCCCGCAGAACACGACACTCGCTCGTGAGATCTACGCGTCGAGCACACCGAGGTGTGGGTGGTCTCGATCGCGAGAATCTCGCCTCCCGAAACCACAAGACCGAGCCACGACCGCCTCGATCGACCTGCTGATCGGACCTCCTGCCAGAAAACCGTGACGGAGCACTCAGTGCTGGCTGGAAAGTGGACCTAGTCTGCTGCTGAGGCTGTCCGCCTCGATAACTGCCCTGAGACCGATGTCACAGCCTCTTGGGCCGCGTCGCTAATCTGGTCCTCCCTTTCTATCCTCTATCCCCGAGCATAGGCTCGCATCCTAGCAATGTCCATACCGGTGAAGAGCCACCCCAAGCATGTCAGAATCATGACGGTCTAGCCCCATCACATAACGATGAACTCTATCCGCCATGCTAGCTACAATAGTGTGAGCATGCTCGCCAAGGAGTCAAACTCAGTGTACTCCCTATGATCCTCCCGCTCGTCGCAAGGTCAAAAATCTGTCTACCCGGCTCTCCTCATCTCGAGGTAAAGTGATCCATAAAGGCCTCAGAACTCCTCCCAAACACTGGAAGAGCATCATCACCTCTCGAAAGCAACCACGACTCAAACCGTTCAACGCAATATCGCGCAACCCAGAAGAGGCTAGTGTAATGCACTCTCTCAAGCCCTAAGGACTGCATGGTCCGCCGTAGTCGCCGAACGAACTCGCGGATCCTCATCGACCTCGAACCATAAAACTCGTGGATGACATCCCGGAAAATCCCTAATCCGCAAACCGGCTCTGGGTGGGGTCGCTGCTCACGTTTGCCGACTACTATATTGATCAACAATCGAATGCTCTCGTAGTCTCTATACTCGCACTGGCCGGGAACGAGGGTCTGCACCGAACCTTCGAGCTACCGCCGCCTCGGCCTTCTAAAATCGCAGCGTGGCTGAACTTCGCCGACCCGCTTACTACCTCGTGCATAGTCCGGCTCGATCCTGTAACCCTCTCGAGTACCGCTAGCAGCCTCTGCCGCTTTGCCCTTCCGGCTCGTAGCTTTCAGTGAGGCATAGATGTTTCATAAGAAGAGGTCGAGAGGATTCAACCTAATAAGACTCTAATGCACGATCTCGCAGAGAGAAGAATGAAACTAATCCTAAATGTCCTGTAGCCTCCGATTATAGATGTGGTGCACAACACACACCGATAATCAAGACTTACTAGACACTGCCTGTAGACACTTTCCGAGGACTAATCGCCTGATACAACTTTTGTCACGACCGGCCGCGATCGTGCCCTACCTGGGTACCTGCCGTATACGTCGAGAATAGCAATGAACATACACAACATAAACACATGTGTAAATAATATAACAACACAAAGCTAGCCGATAAGGCCGCTTCCATAACATAAACAAGGTCAAAGTACAACTTTACAACATACGCTTCTTATAGCCCAACCACATAGGTGAATACGCACTGCAGGAATAACAATCGTGACGGGGCCCCGCCATACCCCGAATGTACATAATCTACAACATCGTGACAAAATCGTACTAAAAGAAAGACAAGCCTCCGAGGACGGAGCTTCCGACGTCCGATAAGTGATCCTAAGAATGTGGATCTCGCCACTGCTACCCTTTTCTCGCAGATGAACGCACCCCGAGGACGGTCGACACAATATGTACTAAGTATGTAAATCGAAAGTATCAGAATTACATCATAAATCTAAATCAAAGCCGGAGACATGTATGATAATCAATTTACAGTACCCTGTGCCTTACTAAACAATGAGAGTAAAATAAGGGTATCCTTACAACAACAAAAAAATAGGATTTGACTCCTACTCTCGACTATTTCACCCGCGATAGTCCAGTGGACCCGCGTGAGGCATTCCTCGCACGGGACTATTTCACCCGCATAAGCCCTTCGGACTCGCACGAGGTATTCCTCGCATAGGTCGGACCCGCCCGCACGGGACTATTTCACCCGCATAAGCCCTACGGACTCGCATGAGGTATTCCTCGCATCGTGGGTAGCAAATCCACTAAATATGCAATGCCACAAACCCGTAATGACCATGACGAATAATATATCACTAGCACAAATCCAAATTTATCACACATAACATAAGCACTACCGCTTATAATAAATAAGCAAGTTAAGAAAATCCCCTAACTTCTTATTATTCTTGTTACATATATATGTAGACACTCCTTTTAGTTTATCCAAGGCACTAACATGTCTTTTATAAAAATCCGAGTTAACCCAAGTACTACGACTTCTATTCTTTAAAACAAATGACTCTTTTAGTAGAAACTTCCAAGATACTATTAAACCTAGTATCATGTCCAAATTACATTTCAAGGCAAGTCACGACACCCTTTAGAAATAAAGTTAGGTTTCTAAATCAAGTGACTCATTTCTTATAAAACCTTAGGCAATTGATGCCTTAAAAACCAAATTGCCTTCCGTTAAATCGAGTCATTTATCTTTCCATAAAGTCAATATAACCAACTCCCATAAAGTCGTTATATTCACTTTATACCTTAGTCAAGTACCATTTCCTATCCAAGGGACTTATACGTTAAAACGACACAAGTATCACATACTTTATAATTCTTCAAGTCCCTTATCTTTAACAAGACTTAAGACATCTTTAATATTCTCAAAGAAGTGAGTTAATCTCCTAACTCACCCGACTTGGCATTTCATAAAACAAGTAATGAATGTCATAGTCTTGTCGCTCACCGCACTATATACGTGAAACTAGTCATGCTCAAAGGATAGGAAAAGTTCTACATACCTCGTCGTCACCACTTGCCAAGTACAAAGTCCCGCCGTAGTATGTCAACCTATAATATTCACAATACGCCTATTAAAGCCTTACTTCAATCGTAGAATATCATGTTGTTAAGTCTCTATATTCTACGGAAAATCGGACAAAGACCTCCTTTGTTTTTACTTACTTTGCCACCTTTTCCAAGGTCGAAATACAATAACCAAAGCCCCAATTGGCTCACAACAATATAGAAGATAATCCAATGCAAATGACTAACTAAAATGCCCCAATTGGCTCACAATCAATATAGCGGTAGTCCAATACAAATGACTAACTAAATGTTCCCAATTGGCTCACAATCAATATGTATGTAGTCCAATACAAATGACTAACTAAACAGCCCCAATTGGCTCACATTTATATAGAAGGTAGTCCAATACAATTTAATAACAAACTAATACGACTACAAGTCCACAATCGGCTATCTTGAGTTCATCAATACCAATTGTTGCCCAATTTCCATTTCAATCCAAATTTGTAGCATAACATGATATCAAGTCGCATTTGATTATAATAACCATAATCCTTAAGTCAATGACATGCGACGGTTCTAACAACAATTAAATTGTAATTCAACTTAGTCATGGCTTACATTACATTTCGGATTTCCAAGGCTATAATCAATCCATAATCCTTATAACCTCAAGATAACAACTCCATGCTTGCAACATACAAAGCTAACAACAACAAAATAAATAATCTTGTAATACTTTCAAAGAACAAGATTATACCTCAATGATTCTTAATCCAACTCCAATCCGAAGTCGCTCCTTAGTAGTTTATAGCCCCTCCAAGACACTTCAAACCGCTTGTTGAGACCCTTAGAATAACACCAACAACTAACCTTCAAATCTCCAAATAAAACCTAGAAAGACCATTAGGTTTTCGTTTGCGACTAACCCGAAAACAATCTTTTTCCAAGATGTTTCTATTGAGACTTGCTTACAATACACATAAGAACCTTGGTTTAAAGTGGGGAGTTAAAAGAACAAGGAACAAAAATTTTGTTTCTTTAGCAAAGTGAACCCGAGAGCTTTGCCTATGTTCTTCCAATTTTTGTGTGAAAATATTCTAAGTGTTGGCTCTCTCTAGCACTACTAGTATTATATAGAGTAAAGGATGGTCAAGATATAGCCAAATGTGAGGCTTGGATAAGCTCTTAGTAAGTCAAGACTTTTTGACTAATTGACTTGGTCAAGATTGTCATGCTACACAAGTTGCAAGACTTGTCTTGCAACAAAGGTCCAATGACCTGCATGCCCTTGCACATTTCGACCAAGGCATCATCTAAGGGAGGGTGACACGTGTCGCCCTCCCATTCGACACAACACAAAGTTTTTCCGACAATTTCATAATTTCCGATAAATTTTTACAAGTCTCGAATCCTTAACATTTGTGAGTTCTTACTTACATTCTTAAGGCATGTCCTGAAATTACGGGGTGTAGCACCAATGCTCCAGCGGTATTCATGGATTTGATGAACCAAGTGTTCAAACCATTTTTGGACACGTTTGTGATAGTGTTCATCGATGATATCTTGGTTTATTCTCGCTCAGAGCAGGAGCATGCGGAGCATTTCGGCGATCAGGCCGATTCTCCGACTAGCTTATACGCCAAGTTTTCCAAATGTGAGTTTTGGTTAACCTGGCTTTTCTTGGGCATATTGTCGGGCCGATGGTATTCGTGGATACGCCAAGATCGAGGCAGCGAGTTGGCCTCGACCTACTACTCCGGCGAGGTTCGCAGCTCGGGCCTTGCAGCTATTATCGGCGTTCGTGGAGAAGTTTGCTTCTATCTCTCGCACCATTGACTAGGCCGACTCGAAGGCGCTAAGTTCCGGGACTGATGTGTGAGCGTGGTTTCCGATCGGCGAGAGATCGACGACCGCCCCGTTCTTACTCTTCCGCAGGTCCAGACGGTTATGTCGTGTATTGTGATCGCGCCGCATCGGGTTGGGATGTGTGTTGATGCAGCAGGGAAAGGTTATAGCGTATGCATCCCGACAGCTGAAGAAACATGAGAGGAACTACCCCACCCATGATTTGGAGTTGGCAGCGGTGATTCACGCTTTGAAGATCTGGAGGCACTACTTGTATGGGGTTCATGTGGATATTTATACGCACCACGAGAGCCTCAGATATCTTCACCGCAGAGCCGAACTTACGGCGAGACGGTGGTTAGAGCTGCCAAGGATTATGATGTTGACATCCTGTACCACCCGGAAGGCTAATGTCAGGCGTATGCCTACCGTAGAGTCCACGGGTAGCCTATCGATGTGCAGCGGCAGAGGAGGACATGGTTCATGATTTGCATCGCTTAGCGAGCCTGGTGTCCGTTTGATTGATTCTCGATAGCGGGGGTTCGATTTCGTGAGGTTGCCAAGTCTTCCATCGTCGAGGAGGTGAAGAGGCAACAGTTCGAGGATCCAGTTTTGGCACGTTATCGTGATACGGCTCTTCGTGAGGGGAAGGGTCCTTTTGAGGTAGCACCTGATGGGGTGCTGAGGTTTGAGGGCAGGTTGTGTGTTCCAGATGTTTCAGGACTTCGGCAGCAGGTTCTTGAGGAAGCACACAGCGCGCGTTACTCTATCCATCCAGGGTCGACCAAGATGTACCACGACCTTCGATCTGTGTATTGGTGGGATGGCTTGAAGAGGGACGTTGCAGAGTTCGTAGCTCAGTGCCCGTGTTGTCAGCAGGTGAAGGTAGAGCACCGCAGGCCCGTGGTTTGTTACGACGATAGAGATCCCGACCGGAAGTGGGAGGTAATCAACATGGACTTCATCACAGGATTACCTCGCACTCGGAGGAGACATGATTCTATATGGGTTATCGCCGACAGTCGAAAATCAGCCCACTTTCTTCCCGTCAGACGACTTTTTCTACCGAGGATTATGCCGACTTTACATCCGAGAGATCGTCGATCGCATGGAGTCCCTATTTCGATCATATCGCATGCAGGAGCCCAGTTTATGGCTAACTTCTGGAGGTCTTTCCAGAGGGGTCTAGGGACACAGGTGAGCCTGAGTACTGCATTCCATCCACAGACAGACGGACAGGCTGAGCGCACTATCCAGACTCTTGAGGATATGCTGCAAGCCTGTGTTATCGACTTCAGGGGTAGCTGGGAGGATCATTTGCCTCTAGTTGAGTTTGCGTATAATAATAGCTACCACTCCAGTATTCAGATGGCGCCTTATGAGGCCTTGTATGGGAGGAAGTGCAGATCGCCGATAGACTGGTTCGATGTAGGCGAGGTGCAGTTAGTGGGACCCGATTTGGTGCAGCAGGCAGTGGATAAGGTGAAGCTTATCCGAGAGGTTAACGCACTCGTAGTCGATGAAGTCATACGCAGATCATCGCCGTCCGCATCCGGAGTTCGAGGTTGATGATTGGGTTTTCTGAAGGTGTCACCCATGAAGCGGTGTGATGAGATTTGGGAAGAAGGGAAACTCACCAAGGTACATTGGGCCCTATCAGTTATCCGCAGGTAGGCAAGGTTGCCTACGAGTTGATCTGCCGTCCGATCCGAGGCGTGCATCCGTGTTTCATGTTTCTATCGGCGAGAGGTGTATCGGGGATCCATCTAGGGTACACCCGATTGACGATGTCCAGGTGACCGAGGGGTTATCGTATGAGGAGATTCCCATAGCGATAGTCGATCGTCAGGTTAGGCGTCTGCGGACTAAGGACGTGGCTTCCGTCAAAGTCTTGTGGCGGAACGAGCTCGGGAGGAGATGACGCGAAGTCGGCGAGGACATGAGGCAGAAGTATCCTCACCTATTCCCCACACCTCCAGGTAATTCACTTTCCTATTTGTAAATTTTAAATAGTCATATATGCCTAAGTGTTGTTTTGTGGCCGTATGTGGCATTTGCAAACTGTTTATGTTATGAAGAACCTTATCGTTAACTATCTTGGGAAGGAACATTCGGGACGAATGTTTCTAAGGAGGGGAGAATGTTATACCCCGTATTTCCAGAGTATGTACGTGAGGGTGTACGTACAAAAGTTAGCCTAAGTAAAAGACCTTGGACGAAAAAGTTTGTGCACAACTCGCTAAAAGAATCGTTTTTCGACGAAACGTTTTACTAAACTCGCGTAGGGTAAATTCCGGCTATGTCATTTATTATTTTTGCGGATTTTTCCGAGAGATGAAACATTTTGGACCAACGGGAGGGTGACACTTGTCACCCTCATAGGACGACAAAAATGGGGCAAGTTGGCACATTTTTTGTGCCTTGCACAAAGTCAAGGAGTTGGTAGGATATTTGTGTGGTAGATGGATAAGGACACTTGCCCAAATGTTGACCTTACACTTGCCTTGCACTTGGCATCATCTTGGCCATTGGTTGGCCTTTGCTTGACCTATAAATACCCCCCTTAAGATGAAGAGTTCTTCATCCACAAATCACTTTCCAAGTCTTGAAATTCCCTCCCCTCTCCTTAGAGTTCTCGTCCAAAAAGCCTTCTCCCCCCCCCCCCCCCTCTTGAGTTGAGCTTAGCCGAGAGCCTCCCCCCCCTCCCTTGGTAGAAAATTTGTCTTCCAAGTGTAGTTACTATACCAAAATACCCTAGCCCAAATCCCGTATAGTATTTAGTAGAAGTTGTTGGAAACTTCTAAGGGTTCTTGGAGCTTTCGGAGCGTACAAATTAGGAGCTAAACCTTGCTCAGGATCGACTTTTATCTAGGATATTATTGGGCTTACCGAGGTAAATAAACTTATCCTTCTTTTGTAATTAGAGAATTCATACTTTAGAAGTATAGGAATAAGTATATATACTTAGAAGGATATTACAGAATATAATTGAACTATTATCACAGTAGAAGGGTTTAAAAGAAGAATGATTGAACTATACTTACTTAGGACTGTTTTCATAGTAGACTTGAGTAGCTCACCGGGTAGGGAAGTGCTGCCCGATTTTTCGTAGAATAAAGGACCCTCTGCTTAGAATCACATGCAGTAGTCTAGACGTTGATAGACGTGTCGACTATTATAGGTTGATTCTCTCGCGACATATTCAACTTCGCGGTGGTTTTCGCGGTATGTCCGTGATTCTTCCTATACTCTTGAGCATGATATTTTAAATATATATATAGTACGTAGACGCATTTAATGTTAACTGAATAATAATTATGGCAATGTCTTTTGACTTAAGCCTGAATAATAACTACGGCAATGTCTTTTGACTTAAGCCTGAATAATAAAAGATCTTGAAGCATTTCAAAAGAATACTGAATCATTTTTAACAGAAGAGAAACAGTTGGTTTTTAAACAAAAGCTTAAGAGTTATACAGGCTTTATGGGAAGTTTGGTATAACAACTTAAGAAAGATAAAACGAACTGTTTACTTAATTGCTTAATAAAACCTTGTATTGATTTCTGTAAGGTATGTTAAGATTGTTTGATAAATAGACATACTATGCTATGTGTGTTAGTGTCTTGTGATGTTGTGAAGCGGGGTCATTCTTGTGCTTACGTTGCCGACGGTAAGTTAGTTGATCGTTATTATATCACCTACCCTCGATCGGTTATACCGAGGGCTTGCCACCCTTGACGCGTCTATACGCCTACGCGGTCATGAGACTACGCGAGTCGCGGAGCTCCGGATTGATCATTCCGGTGTTTTAGCCCGACGCGGGATGCCCTATGCGGCCGTGTGACTATCGCGTCTATTGAGACTATGCGGATCGCGGAGTCGAGGAGTACCGGGTTAGCTACCCCACGCGGAATACCTCACGCGGTCTCACAGTGACTATGCGATCATGGAAGTCCGTGACTAGGCACTCATAATGATACTATGGGCGATTGGCCTTGCTTCGATCATTCGCGCCTAGGAAAGACCGATTCATGATATCTATGTTGCTCTTGCTTATGTCAGGCACTATGTGCAATTGAACTGATTGTATTTGCAATGGCTTTAAATACTTTGATTTCATTTAAGTACTTTACAGTTTCACATACTTGGTACCTGTTGTACTGACCTCCTTCGGGGCCGCTCATGCCGCCGCAGTAAGCAAGCAGTGCTAGATCCACATCCTTAGGATCTTTGCTTTGGTGTCGAGCTCCATCTTCTCCGAGGCTCTACTTGGGTATGATCTCCTCAGATTGTAGATAGTTTTTGTACATTCAGGGTATGGCGAGGCCCTGTCCCGCCATAGTTGTTTACTTCCTTAGAGGTCTGTAGTCCTATTGTACAGTTGGGATGTAACTGCAGAACTTGGGTTATATATATATGCCGAAAGGCAAGCTTTTTCTTCAGATAAACTGTATCTCATTTTACAACTGTTTCATGTCTTGTTTTTATATTCCGCTGATTACTCTGATGTATGACTACTTGGGTGTCCGGGTAAGGCACCAGTCACGGGGCCCGGAATGGGTCGTGACACTATCCCCTATTCACTATAGGTTCGTCACATAAGCCAAAGTATTCCTACTGTACAATCTTCCCTATTGGTCTTACACTGTTACGGGGTAATTACAACTTGTGAACTCTACACAACTATTGTCACGACCCGACCCCGGGACCGCGACTGGTGCCCTACCTGGGCACCCTTACAGGTAAACATCAGAGAAAATCAGCGGAACACACATGAAACTTATAAATAAAACATCGGAAGTAAAACAACAGGTTAGCCGATAGGGCTACCTTCCTGAACATATATAAATACAACCGAAGCAGTTGCCTCATTTCTTTTACAAACTGACCCACAATAGGTGACTACATACCTCTAAGAGTTTTAACATAACCATCGTGGACAGTGGCCCCGCCATACCCTGAATATACATGAATCTACCACCTCGTGGAAAACTGCACAAGAGCTAAGCCTCCGAGCAAATGGAGCTTTCTCAAAAATCAACCGAGATCCTAAGAGCAAGGATCACCAACTGGGTACCTAAAACTCGCGGCATTTAACGCAGCCCGGCAGGGTCGATAACAAAAATTTAATATGGAATGTAAATAACGCACATGAATGATCATAATCATAAAAGAATGACAAGGACAAGTATAAAAGTACATACGATCCTGCCGTGTCATTACCACTTATGAACTTAATTTCACATCAATATCTTTTCCCATTTTCAATAAAGGTTATAGCCACATTCTTACGCATACGATTAGGAAAAATCATTAAGTTCATTTCTATATAACCTACTTATCTTTCATAAGTATAATCCGCCCTTAAAGGAGGGCACATTTACTACCCTACCAACTGGGACGCAATCAAGTCACACTACTATCAAGCGTGTCCGTGGAATCCCTCACACGCCGATACTACAAGTGTAAAATATAATCACGTGTCACGCCCAGTAGCATCCCACCTCACCGCTTCTGCATACATTCACAACACATATATATATATCTCCTGCCCGTGGAATCCCACATCACTGTCGACAATCCAGGATATAATAATACACCAATAGGCATACATGAACACCAAGTCCCACCGGTGGTATAGCGTCTTGGGGGTCTACCCCTCACTTATACTCTTACCCTGGAGAAGGTGGTATAACGCCTGGGCTTGCCCTCATTTATACTCTTACCCTATCTCAACCGACCATTATACAAAACAAGCAGGGGGTATAATGTCTTGGGGGTTTACCCCTCACTTATACTCTTACCCTGGAGAAGGTGGTATAACGTCTTAGGGCTTGCCCCTCATTTATACTCTTACCCTATCTCAACCGACCTTTATACAAAACAAGCAGGGGGTATAATGTCTTGGGGGTTTACCCCTCACTTATACTCTTACCCTGGAGAAGGTGGTATAACGTCTTAGGGCTTGCCCCTCATTTATACTCTTACCCTATCTCAACCGACCATTATACAAAACAGAAGCACTACCATGTCTTCTATAAAAATCCGGGAATTTAACCCAAGTACTACAATTAACGGAAGCATACCCGTGGAATCCCACATCACTGTCGGTATGTCCAAGTACTTACAACAAGACAGCCGGCCCTCCAACCGAGAGTCGCGGCAACATAATAAAACATAATACTTGCACTCAAAGGCTATCACCAGCACACATAGGATAATTCTCAATTAACAAGCCAAAGTACTTATCAAGGCACACTTAGACTAATTCTCAATTAATCAAGCCAAAGTACTAATCAAGGCACAAATAGAATAATTCTCATTTAACAAGCCAAAGTACTTATCAAGGCATACTTAGACTAATTCTCAATTAATCAAGCCAAAGTACTAATCAAGGCACAAATAGAATAATTCTCAATTAAACAAGCCAAAGTACTTATCAAGGCATACTTAGACTAATTCTCAATTAATCAAGGCACAAATAGAATAATTCTCAATTAAACAAGCCAAAGTACTTATCAAGGCATACTTAGACTAATTCTCAATTAATCAAGCCAAAGTACTAATCAAGGCACAAATAGAATAATTCTCAATTAAACAAGCCAAAGTACTACGTACGTACATTCTTTTCAAAAGACTCATTTCCAAATAAAACTTCCTCGATACTAACAACCGTAGTATCCAGTCCAATCCACCTTTCAAGACAAGTCACAATACCTTTTTAGAAATACAATTACCGGCTTCTAAATCAAGTGACTTCTTTATTAAAAACCTTAAGCAATTGGTACCTTTAAAACAATTTGCCCTTCCTTAACACAAGTTATTTCTTTGATTACTTTATTAGAGAAAACTATTCTCTTAACCTTCCATAAAGCCGTTATAACCAACTTCCCATAAAGCCGTTATAACCCTTTATGGTTTAGACCAACACGTTCCTTTTATAACCAAGAGACTTCTACTTTTTGAAACCAAGTATTATATACTTTCAAATCAATTCTCATAACTTTCAAAAATACAATTAGTCTCTTAACCTTTAGAAAACAAGTGACTCCTTTTATTATAAAACCTTAGGCAATTGATGCCTTAAAAACAAGTTGCCTTTTCACTAAAATCAAGTCATTTATCTTTCCATAAAGCAAATATAACTAACTTCCCATAAAGCCGTTATATTCACTTTATACCTTAGCCAAGAACAATTTCCTATCCAAGGGACTTATACGTTTAACACGGAACAAGTATCATATACTTTAAAACTCTTCAAGTCCCTTAACTTTAATAAAACTTAAGACATCGTTTATAGTTTCAAAGAAGTGAGTAAGTCTCCCAACTCACCCGACTTGGCTATTCACAAACTAGTAAAGGATATCAAGGTGTTGTACGTCTACCATACTACATACGTGCAACTAGTCATGCTCAAAGATAGGAAAAGTTCTACATAGAGTAGATCACACAACTACCTCTTAACTTCTAAGAGTAACAGGAAACATGAAATGATACCACATGTATATTCCATACATAGAATCATGCCAAAGGAAGGAAGAGGTTCACATACCTCGCGACGATTGTCGACAAGTAGAAAAATGCTCCAAAGTACTTCAACCTTGAGCTATTCCATTCTTCAAGTAGGATACACTATACTTAGTACTTCAACCTATAATGGTCACCATACGTCCATTAACCTCTTATTTCAAACGTAGAATATTCTAAGTGCTAAGTCACTAAATTCTACTAAAATCTGACAAAGACCTCCTTTGTTTCTACTTACTTTCCCACCTTTTTCAAGGCCGAATACAATAACCAAACACGCCACATTTAAGGCACAATCAATGTAATTAATCAATAGGGGATTACACGCCTACTAGACGTGTAAAGTTCCGCCCCACAATTGATAACAAACTAATACAACTACTAGTCCAATTTTCGGCCATAAAGAATACAACAATACCAATTCTTATCCAATTTCCATTTCAATCCAAATTGGTAGCATAACATGATATCAAGTCGCATTTCATTATGACTACCATAATCTTCAAGTAAGTGACATGCGACGATTTCTAATAAACGACCAATTTGTAATACAACTTAACATGGCTTACGTTACATTTCGGATTTCCAAGGCTACAATCAATCCTTAATCCTTATAAACTTCAACACATATACTTCATGCTAGCAACATGTAAAGATAACAACAATAATACAAGTAATCTTGTAACACTTTAAAAGACAAGATTATACCTTAACGATTCTTAATCCAATTCCAAATCTGAAGTCGCTCCTTAGTAGTTTAGAGCCTCTCCCAGACACTTCAATCCGCTTGTTGAGACCCTTAGAACCATACCAACAACTTTCCTTCAAACTTCCAATCCAAAACCTAGAAAGCCACTAGGTTTTCACTTTGCGACTAATACGAAAACTCTCTTTTCCGGATTTTTCTATCGAGATACACTTACAATACCCTCATGAACCTTGGTTTAAAGTGGGGCTTAATGGACAAGAAACAAAAAAAATTTCCTTTTGAAATGGAGGGAAGCCGAGAGCTCTTCCTTGTGTTCTTCAAATTTGTGGAAATTTTTCTAAGTGTATGGACACACTCTTGCTACTAGTAGTGTTATAAAGCACATTGGAGGGTCAAGATACAACCATTTGGGTGGCTAGGATAAGCTCTACTTAAATATCAAGACTCATGGTCCCTTTGACTTAGTCAAGATTGTCAAGCTACACTTGCAAGACTTGTTCATCCAAGACTTATGGTAAATGACCATTATGGGCATGCCTAATTCGACCAAGGCATCACTAAGGGGGGTGACACGTGTCGCCCTCCCATTCGTCACAACAAAACGTTTTCCGACAATTTCATAATTCCGATAAAATTTTACAAGTCTCAAATCTTGACACTTATGAGTTCTTACGTACGTTCTTAAAACATATCCTGTAAGTACGGGGTGTAACAACTATAGTCTCAGTTCACTTATCATTCTTGTCAACATTCTTAACTTCTCACTTTACTAATCAAGGTATCCCTACCTCTGGGGTACTATCACTAACCACTGCTAGCAACAAAGGGAAAACATATATGCTAGGGCGAAATCTGAATCTATCAATGCACGCATGATTCAAAAGAATCGAGATATACCAGAACCCCGCGCGATGTCGCTCCCGATCCCGCCAAGAGTCACGCTATTTCGCGGTTCAAGGACCGCGAACTATAAACCCCACCCCGACCTCTACCACGATCGGCCGACATCCAACACCCCGCCCCGGGACGACAACCGCGAGGAAAGTGGAACTAACCATCGCCTCATAGTCGAGCCACTCACCTGCTCCTTCTAAAAGGACATACTGCAATACGCCTTGACGGCCACAATAAAAACAGCACTGCCATAATCACACGACCCGATCTCTGCCCGCGATCGTGCCTTACCCCGGCACCCTAGTGATACAACATCGAGAAAATCAATGAAATAAAAACTTAAACATGAAATAAGATAAAATAAGAAACAAAGCAATCCAAAACGGTTACCTTTCTCGCATATATATATACTCAACGCTTAAATCCTTTTACAAACCCCGCCACACAACAAGATTTCATGCACTTATGAATTTTATAACAACTATGACGGACAGGCCCCGCCATACCCCGAATGTAAGCACCTACAACGACAGGACTATACCAAAGATAAGCCTCCGAGAAACGGAGCTTCCCAACGCCGAATCGTGATCCTATGAGCGAGGATCAACAACCGGTACTTCTACCGCAGATTGAACGCAGCCCAAGGGCGAGGTCAAGATAACAGTACCAAGTATGTGAAATCAAAATATCAGAAATGAAATCATAGTAGTCTATATAAAACAGAGACATATATGATAACCAAACTACAAGATATACATGTAAGCAATATGTCAAGTCGTGGACTCACGCCTCAAAGTCATCACCGAATATAACAACGGGTTTCACGCCCACAACATCAATCATGCCCGTGGAATACCTTCCTCACCGCATTTCCTATGATATAACAACACCAAGAAGTACACACGAACACCAGTCCCACCGTGTTATAAAACCGACGGCAAGACGGCGCTAACTACTGATACCAAAGCCGCATCATCAATCGACCGGGAAAGTACGTAAAGCCAACTACCGATACCAAAGCCGTACTCAACAATACTATACAACCAAACCACGGTTCGATACGGGCAAGTACGAAGCCAACTACCGATACCAAAGTCGTGGTCACGAGTCGACCGGCAAGTACGAGGGCTAACTACCAGATACCGCGTCAGATCACGAGACTTCGCCACGGTTCGACACGGCAAGTACGAAGCCAACTACCAGATACCAAAGCCGTGTCACGAGTCGACCGGCAAGACGAGGGCTAACTACCGATACCAAGCGTCAGATCACGAGACTTCGCCACTAAACCGACCCGGCAAGTCGAAGGCTAACTACTGTGTACCAAGGCCGAATCACCACGAGACGGCAAGTACGAAGCCAACCACCGATACCAAGGCCGATCAAGAAACCTCACGGAGAGCTAGTCCATGGAATAACGCTATCAATGAGCGCACCCGCGGAATCCTCCACACCGCCAGACATCCAAGTAAGATCATAACAAATCAGCCGCCTCCATCGAGACGCGTGGTATAGAAATACAATACTAGCACGACAAGGCTATCACACGCGAACATAGGCAAGTTACACACAACTCAAGGTACTTTCATTTTATGTCAACAATACGGGTTTCAAACCCAAAATAATACCTACTTTCATTCTTTCAAAAGACTCTTTTACGTAAAAGATACTAATACTGTAGTATCAAAAACACATTTCCTTTTCAAACCAAATTACTTTACTTTCGTAAAACCTTTACAAGACTTTTAAAATCAAGTACTCTATACTTTTTAAACCAAGTGTCTTTCTTTTAAAACAACATCAAGTATACTCTTTAAAACTCAAATACTTACTCTTTTCAAAACAAGTAACCTATACTTAAATCAAGTTACCATTTTAAAACCAATGATAAAACCATTCTTTTGCTTTCATAAAGTCGTTATAACTAACTTCCCATAAAGCTGTTATAACACTTTATGTTTTAAACCAATTTAAGACAAAACCATGTCTCTCTTTAAACCAAAACTCTTCGATTCCTAAAGTCTATTTTTCTTTTAGAAATCAAGTTCCTTTTAAAGACCAAATACGCATTACTCGCGAATGAGGTTTCACAACTTTCTACACAATTCGAGTTCTTCATATATCATATCAAGTCAAATATAAGTCAAGTCCTTTATCTTTTAAAATCAGTAAACCAACCAAATTCACTTAATACGACGCTCACCGCACTACATAGTTCACAACAATCATGCTAGAAAAGATAGAAGAGGTTCACATACCTCGCGACGATTATCGACAATTAGCAAAATGCTCCACGTACTCTAACCTTGCTCGCCTTTTCCACCCTTCAAGTAGAATACGCTACTCGTAGTACTTCAACCTAAAAAGGCCACAAAACGTCTATCAACCTCTAGATCTCTTCGTAGAATAATTCTAGATACAAGATTCCTTATTCTACTAAAATTCGGCAAAGACTCTCCCGCAACCACATAAATCTCCTCCTCTAACGAGGCCTGCTACCAAACCAACAATCCCAGTGGGGGGGTTACACGTCTAACCGGACGTGTACAATTCTACTCCACAATAATACTACAAGTCTATCAGAATACAAATTCTATGTAAATACAGTTCAATTCTTATCCATATTCATTCTACATATAGTATACTCAACTATACATTACTACAAATACGTAATATCCAATTACAATAGGGGGACAAAGATCATTACCTCGATAAGCCCAAAATTATCCAAGTTTATAAGTCGATCTTGAGCAACGTTTAGCTCCAATTCCTTACATTCCAACCCGCTCCAAGAAACCCTTAGAAGTTTCTAAACAACTTCTCTTAACACTTCAACCAAGCTTATGAAGATTTTCTAGTGGTTTCATTTTGCATGACTATCGAATAAAGTAGTATTTCCTGCTCCTAGTATTGAAATAACTTTGGAATACTACTAGGGATACTAGGCCAAGGTATTTGGGATTATACAATAATACCCAAAGTATTTTCTACCTGCTGGGAAGGGACGAAAACAACTACAGCGGAGGGAGTATTTTGCCTCGAAGCTTAAGTGTGGGATGAAAATTGTCTTCAACCTGGGGTATATATGTAAGAATCAAGGGTCAAGATTAATGCAAGTGGGTGGTGAGGATGGGTACATGTGTGGGTAGTTGGCCAACCAAGTGTTCACCACAAATGGGACAAGTGGCCACCACAAAACGTGCCACTTGTCCACCTAAAAACGCCCACTTCTTCTTCTCCAATTCGCCAACATGGCCACACGGGGTGAAACGTGTCGCCCCTACTGGCCCAAAATATTTCATCTTCCGAAATATCCGTAATGCCAAAAATCCGAATAAAGCTGGCCCCACAAAATCGTAAATTTTCCCCGGCCCTACGTGACCAATTTCGGAAATAAAATTTCATAATACTCAAATATTCTAAAAAGTCCAAATACCAAATCTGGGAATCCAATTCCCATTAACGAACCTTTTTCCTTCACAAAATCCGGAAACTTTTCCGTTGAAAAATCACATCTTTCTTCCTTTCCAATTTTTGTGTCGTATTCTCGTACGTACGTCCTCATATACATACTCTGGAACTACGGGGTGTAACATTCTTCCCCCATTAGAAACATTCTTCCCGAATGTTCCTTCTAAGTCTCCAAAACACACATGCGCCGGTATAGTCTCCACTACTATACTTACGGAACTAATTATGCCACACATGGCCATAATACCACATACGCGCAAAAACTCACATCCAAGCCAACGAAGAATCACCTCAAATCGTATACAATACCATTAGCTCCACCTATGGTCCAAAGGATACTTTCTTCACACACGAAATGATCACTTCTATTCTCATAACACATGCTCGCTTCTTCCCTTACTCATCGTACCCTCCTCGTACACTCGAACTCTTCCTCATATACTTACCACATTTCTGTTATTGCTTCCGTTTCCAAAATCTCGGGGTTACTATCTCTAACTTGGTCATCATTAAATGGGAAAACTCTGGAGGGATATCCGATTACTCTTCCGAAACATAGCAACATGGAATACCGGACATACTGCCTCCTAAGTCGGACGGTAGTGCTAACTTATAGGCAACCTGGCCTATTCTACTATTATCTGAAAATGCCCAAAGTACCTCGGGCTAAGTTTCCCCTTCTTTCCAAATTTCACACACCTTCCGGTGGTACCTTCAAGAAGACCCACCACAACCTCAACTCCAAGTGTCGACACCGATTATCCACACGACTTCTGACTCGAGCCGCTAAAAAAACCTCTTCTCGATAAGTTTCACCTTACCCACATCCTCAATCAAGTAGGGACCAACTATCTCAACCTTGCCAACATCGAACCAATCGACCAAGAACCTACACTTTCGCCCATACAAGGCTTCATAAGGCACCATCCGAATACTAAAATGGTAGCTAGTATAATACTCACTCAACAAGAGGCAAATAATCCTCACAACTACCCTCAAATCAAAACACCGCCCGTAACCTATCATCAAACGTCCGGATAAATGCGTTGTTCGTCCGCTGCCCGAGGTGAATGCACATCGAGACTCACCAGTTCCTAACCCCGCCCGTAAAACCTCCCAAAAATAAATAGCCATAAACCGGCTCCACCGCCGCCATAAAATAAAAGTAGGAACCCTGCATACCTTTACAACCTTCCCGATAACATCTCGCATAACCTCCGCCGAGTAAAATGTCCTAATCGAAAGACAAGATGGGCTGACCTCATCGCCCTGCCATCGTCGAACTTCATCCACGAACTCGCAGACGATGGTTACCTAACTTGGGCTTAACACCCTCGTGACTTATCATCTAGCGGGACCACCTCAAACCGACTTACCACAATCCGGCCGCGGTTGACTCGCGATATGGCCTCAACCCGACCCACTTCAGACTAAACTCGCTCCCGATCCGAACAACCTTACTGGGCCACGCCATGAAAGCTACCACTTTCATCTCACACTACCCATGGAATTATCCCACAATATATATCACGCATACCAAGTACTTCGACAAGGACCAACCGTAACATCCACTCGTGACGGCCTTGCATCCAAGGTCCCAATCATATAAATTCTAAGGCTCCCATTTTCTCGTCCCTGCACTTACCCTTTTCAACTACCCATGTTTTCTAATCACAACTTACACAATGCTAACCGAACATAGCACTCCACACGATCTACCATAACGACCTAAACAAGTCTCTAAGGTCAAGATATCTCTGAACTCATCGCCTCACTTTCCCTTTGTCGCCTAATCAAATCCTCGCTCACGGGCGCATAACTATGGGGTGATGAACCAACCACCGATCCCGGCGTTGAGTCAGAACATCCGTGCCACCTGGTCGGACAATTTCTCGCAAATGGCTCCTGGCCGCAAGCCTAACAAGCTATCTAAGTAGTACGACACTCCCCGTAAGAACACCTACCGCAACGGCCATACCGAGGTGGGGGTGGCCTCCTCTGGCTAACACCCCTTCCTCTCCGAACCACTGAATCCTCAACTGACCTGGTAGGCTAAGTCATCCCACATGTATCCCTCCTACTAGGACATTCTCTCCTCACATGTCTGCCACTAACGCGGGGACATAACGAGCCAATAAGTCAAACTCTATATTGTATTCCCGAACCGTCCGCCCGTTCTGCCTCAACCTCATAAATCTATCTCGCCCGAAGCTCTCTCATCCGCGAGGCGCAAGGTGTAAGAAATGCCTCGAGGTCTTGATCACTTTCATGATCCGCCAGAATCGCGAATAAACTCCCGATCATCTTCTCGCCTAGATCCATAGAACTCGTGGATCGCAACTCAAGAAGTCCCAAATCTCAACTATCGGATCTAGGGTGAACTACCGCATCGCCGAACCTCCGACTCTCGTCTCTCATTCCTAGCCACAAGCCTAGCTAGTAATCGTCCATTTCTTGTAACTCATATCCTCGCCTCGGTCGTGAAACCGAGGCTCGTATCGTGGTCTCGTAGCTACCGCACGCTTGCTCTAAACTCTCTTGGGGCTAGCGCGCAGAACTTCTGAATGCAGCCTCGCTCGATAATGACTGGGCTCGTGCCTCGTAACCTTCAGGTTTCTACTCGCACTCCATCTCACGCCTTGCCTCCCGGGCTCGTTGTCTTGCGTAGAGGAATAGCGGGTGAAAAGAATACGCCGAGGAGTCCAACTTATAACACGCCTCTAAGGCACGATCTCAGAGTGAGAAGAATGGAAACCAATCCTAAATATCCTGCAGCCTCCTGATTATAAATGTGGTGCACGACACACCGATAATCAAGACTCTACTAGACACGGTCTGTAGACACTTTCCGAGGACTAACTGCTCTGATACCACTTATGTCACTACCCGATCTCGGGCCCGCGACTGGTGCCTTACCCCGGGCACCCTAGTGATACAACATCAGAGAAAATCAGCGGAAATAAAAACTTAAACATGAAATAAGATAAAATAAGAAACAAAGCAACCAAAACGGTTACCTTTCTCGCATATATATATACGAGCAGCTTAAATCCTTTTACAAACCCCCGCCACAACAAGATTACTGCACTTATGAATTTTATAACAACTATGACGACAGGCTCCGCCATACCCCAATGTAAGCACCTACAACGACAGGACTATACCAAAGATAAGCCTCCGAGAAACGAGCTTCCCAAACGCCGAATCGTGATCCTATGGCGAGGATCAACAACCGCCAGACTTACCTACGGCATGAACGCAACCCCGGGCGAGGTCGATAACAGTACCAAGTATGTGAAACTAAAAATATCAGAAATGAAATCATAGTAGTCTATATAAAACAGGAGACATATATGATAACCAACTACAGTACATAATATGTAAGCAGTCACGTCAAGTCAGGGACTCACGCCCTCAAAGTCATCACTCAAATATAACAATGGGTTTCACGCCCACAACATCAATCATGCCCGTAGAATACCTTCCTCACTGCCGGCAGTCTATGATATAATAACACCAAGAAGTACACATGAACACCAGGTCCCACCTGTGTCATAAAAACCGTGACGGCAAGTACGGCGCTAACTACTGGATACCAAAGCCGCATCATCAATCGACGGAAAGTACGAAGCCAACTACCGGATACCAAAGTCGTACCAACAATACTATACAACCAAACCACGGTTCGATACGGCAAGTACGAAGCCAACTACCGATACCAAAGTCGTGTCACGTAGTCGACCGGCAAGTACGAGGGCTAACTACCAGATACCAAGGTCAGATCACGAGACTTCGCCACGGTTCGACACGGCAAGTACGAAGCCAACTACCAGATACCAAAGCCGTGTCACGTAGTGACCGGCAAGCGCGAGGCTAACTACCGATACTGGCGTCAGATCACGAGACTTCGCCACTAAACCGAATCGGCAAGTCGAAGGCTAACTACAGTACCAAGGCCGAATCACCACGAGACGGCAAGTACGAAAGCCAACCACCGGATACCAAGGTCGAATCAAGAAACCTCATGGAGAGCTAGTCCATGGAATAACGCTATCACCGCGAGCGCACCCGGAATCCTCCACACGCCAGACGCCCAAGTAAGATCATAACAAATCACCGCCCTCCATCGAGAGACGCGGTGGTATATAAATACAATACTAGCACGACAAGGCTATCACACGCGAACATAGGCAAGTTACACACAACTCAAGGTACTTTCATTTTATGTCAACAATACGGGTTTCAAACCCAAAATAATACCTACTTTCATTCTTTCAAAAAGACCTCTTTTTACGTAAAAGATACTAATACTCGTAGTATCAAAAACACATTTCCTTTTCAAACCAAATTACTTTACTTTCGTAAAAACCTTTACAAGACTTTTAAAATCAAGTACTCTATACTTTTAAACCAAGTGCCTTTCTTTTAAAACAACATCAAGTATACTCTTTAAAACTCAAATACTTACTCTTTTCAAAACAAGTAACCTATACTTAAATCAAGTTACCATTTTAAAACCAATGATAAAACCATTCTTTTTCTTTCATAAAGTCGTTATAACTAACTTCCCATAAAGTCGTTATAACACTTTATGTTTTAAACCAATTTAAGACAAAACCATGTCTCTCTTTAAAACCAAAACTCTTCGATTCCTCAAGTCTCTTTTCTTTAGAAATCAAGTTCCTTTTAAAGACCAAATACGCATTACTCGCGAATGAGGTTTCACAACTTTCTACACAATTCGAGTTCTTCATATATCATATCAAGTCAAATATAAGTCAAGTCCTTTATCTTTTAAAATCATGAAACCAACCAAATTCACTTAGAACATGACGCTCACCGCATTACATAGTTCACAACAATCATGCTAGAAAAGATAGGAAGAGGTTCACATACCTCGCGACGATTATCGACAATTAGCAAAACGCTCCACGCATTTAACCTTGCTCGCCTTTTCCACCCTTCAAGTAGAATACGCTACTCGTAGTACTTCAACCTAAAAGGCCACAAAACGCCTATCAACCTCTAGATCTCTTCAGAATAATTCTAGATACAAGATTCCTTATTCTACGGAAAATTCGGCAGACCTCCCCGCATGACCACATAAATCTCCTCTCTAACGAGGCCTGCTACCAAACCAACAATCCCAGGGGTTACACGCCTAACCTGACGTGTACAATTCTACTCCACAATAATACTACAAGTCTATCAGAATACAAATTCTATGTAAATACAGTTCAATTCTTATCCATATTCATTCTACATATAGTATACTCAACTATACATTACTACAACATGTAATATCCAATTACAATAGGGGACAAAGATCATTACTCGATAAGCCCAAAATTATCCAAGTTTATAAGTCGATCCCGAGCAACGCTTAGCTCCAATTCCTTACGTTCCAACCCGCTCCAAGCAACCCTTAGAAGTTTCTAAACAACTTCTCTTAACACTTCAACCAAGCTTATGAAGATTTTCTAGGTTTCATTTTCATGACTATGGAATAAAGTAGTATTTCCTGCTCTAGTATTGAAATAACTTTGGAATACTACTAGGGATACTAGGCCAAGGTATTTGGGATTATACAATAATACCCAAAGTATTTTCTACTCAAGTGGGGGAAGGTGGACGAAAACAACTACAAAGGGGAGGGGAGTATTTTGCCTTGGAAGCTTAAGTGTGGGATGAAAATTGTCTTCAACCTAAGGGGGTATATATAGAAGAATCAAGGGTCAAGATTAATGCAAGTGGGTGGTGAGGATGGGTACATGTGTGTGGGTAGTTGGCCAACCAAGTGTTCACCACAAAAATGGGACAAGTGGCCACCACAAAATGTGCCACTTGTCCTCCTAAAAAAACGTCCACTTGCCCTTCTCCAATTCGGCCAACATGGCCACACGGGGGTGACACGTGTCGCCCCCCTACTCGTCCAAAATATTTCATCTTCCGAAAATATCCGTAATGCCAAAAATCCAAAAATAAAGTGGGCCCCACAAAATCGTAAATTTTCCCGTGGGCCCTACGTGACCAATTTCGGAAATAAAATTTCATAATACTCAAATATTCTAAAAAGTCCAAATACCAAATCTGGGAATCCAATTCCCATTAACGAACCTTTTTCCTTCACAAAATCCGAAATTTTTCCGTCGAAAAATCACATCTTTCTTCCTTTCCAATTTTTGTGTCGTATTCTCGTACGTACGTCCTCATATATATACTCTGGAACTACGGGGTGTAACAATAACGGCATTTCCCCGAATGACGCTTACCACATCTAAAACACTGAGGAATAGGTGGCCTTGACTGAGAAAATCCTCGGCTCCTCTGAGAACCTCGACCCCTGGAGCTTGGACCGGCTCCTAAATACCTTGTGGGGTCCAATCTTCCACCTATGAGCTGCGGGGGTATTTACTGGGTAGGCTGGGATGAATATCTCACTCGCTGCTGAGGCAGCTCGTCCAAAAACTTACCGGAATAACCAACCGGTATAGCCCTCTTACGCAGATCTCCGCGCCGCCTCTACCTCTGTACTGCCTCAGATCGCCGAATAACCTCCTGCTGACGAAACTGCAGCACCGCTATCTTGGTCAATAACATAATGGCTTCCTTCATGACCCTAAAGTCTCCCCTTAACTGAGAAACTGGAGGCTCTGGTGCTGGGGCCTCAAAACCTGGCGAAGAAGAACTCGCCGATCATGAACAACATCCAGATAACTCAGGCATAAGCCCTATCAACTCTCGAGTCCGACTAGTAGCTCCTCGCTACTCCTTTGCCCTTCTCGGGCCTGTTGCCCTCCTCGAGGCATAATCAGAACACACCAATACGTCGAGAGGAATTATTTTACTAACACACATGGCACGATCTTAGAGTGAGAAGAATAGAAACCAACTCCTAAATGTCCTGTAGCCTCTTGTTTATGGGTGGCGCGCAACAACACACCGATAATCAAGACTCTACTAGACACGGTCTCGTAAACATTCCGAGGATCGATCGCTCGATACCACTCACACCCCAACCTCGCGTGGATCGTGCCCTACCCAGGCACCCTTCTACCTTAACAACTAAGTAAATCGGAAATTAAATAACACCTCTTTTTTTTAAAACCAACGTGACGCAAGGCAAAGCCGACAAGGCTGCCATATAATATACATAATAAAAGACACTACATCGCATACGAGTCCAATCCCACATATGAATACGCACTCTAAGAGTTTTATCGAAAGATGACGACAAGGCCCCGCCGCACCCATAATCGCATAAAAGCCTGCATCAAGGAACTATACCAAAATGATAAACTCACGACAGAGAGCTATCCAAAACTCACGGCGGTCCTACACTGCCGATCACCAAATCAAGTACCTAAACTCGCGGCATGAACGCAGCCCCAAGGAGGTCGAGACGAAGAATGTACCAAGTATGTGAGCGATGAAATCGTAATGAAATCATAACAGTCTAAACAAAGCAGAGACATGTATGATAGCCAACCTACAAGATACACAATACATAAGCGGTCATATCAAGTCGTGACGCATGCCCTCAAAGTCACTACTCAAATATAACTATGGGTCTCACGCCCATAATATCAATCATGCCTGGAATCCTTCCTCATCACGGCGATCCATGATGTAACAACAACAATAAGGTTTCATGAACAGCAAGTCCCACATGTGTCGTAAATACCACGTGGTCTCATGCCCTAATCCCACATCGTAAAGCATGACCATAGGGTAACACAAACAACCGGGGACATATATGATAATCAAATTACAACACATTGTGCCTTACTAACAATGAGAGTAAATGAGTATCCTTACAATATGAAATAGGAAGCTCATGATCAAAACAGGACCATCCGCCCGCAGTATCATTTAGCCATCCTACTCCTGGGACTATTTCACCCGCATAGGCCGCGTGGACCCGCGTGAGGTATTCCTCGCATGGGACTATTTCACCCGCATAAGCCCTTACGGACTCGCATGAGTTATTCCTCGCATAGGCTGGACCCGCTCGCATGGGACTATTTCACCCGCATAAGTCCTTACGGACCCGCATGAGGTATTCCTCGCATCGTGGGTAGCAAATCCACGGAATATCCAAATGCCACAAACCCGGGGAATGACCCCGAAACGACTGATATACCAATAGCACACAACCGACTATTTCCAGCACACATAGGCTAATTCTCATTGTTATACCCCGTATTTCCAGAGTATGTACGTGAGGGCGTACGTATTAAAGTTAAGCCTTAAAGTAGGCTAGTGCCGAAAATTTTGTTCACAAGTACCGAAAAGAGTCGTTTTCCGACGAAACGTTTTACAAACTTTGCGAAGGGAAAAATACGGCTATGTCATTTATTATTTTTCCGAGAGACGAAATATTTTGGACCAACGGGAGGGTGACACTTGTCACCCTCAATGGACGGCAAAGTGGGCACTTCTTGGCACGTTTTTTGTGTTGTTCTTGGTCAAGGGTTAGGTAGGATATTTTGTGTGGTAGATGGATAAGGACACATGGGTAAATCCTAGCCCTACACTTGCACCACACTTGTCTTCATCTTGGCCATTGTTTGACCTATAAATACCCCCCCTTGCTTGAAGGTTTTCTTCATCCCTCAAATCTTTCTAAGTCTTGAAAACCCTCTCCTTCTTTGAGTGTGGTTCTCGTCCAAAGCCACCCCCCTCCCCCTTGAAAAGGCCCTTGGCCGAAACCCCTCTCCCTTTGTAGTGTTCTAGCCGAGAACACCCCCCTAGCCTAGTTGTGCTAGCCGAAAATACACCCCCCTTTGTAGTATAGAAATACTTCTCCAAGTATTGTTATAATGCCAAAATAATCTAGCCCAAAACCTTTGTAGTATTTCCAAGTACCCTCTATACGAAAAGCCCGGAAAATACTATTATACTTCCTTTAGCCACTAAACGAAACCCTAAAGAAATCTTCATAGTTGATTGAAGTATTTAAGTAGAAGTTGGTTAGAACTTCTAAGGGTTGTTTGGAGCGGGTTGGAGCGCACGGAGTAGGAGCTAAACCTTGCTCAGGATCGACATTTAAACTTGGATAATTTTGGGCTTATCGAGGTAAATCATCTTGTCCCCCTATTGTTATTGGAAATTACATGTTGTAGGAATATATAGTTGAAGTATACTATATATAGAACTGAACATAGTTTTGCGGCAATGTCTTTTGACTTAAGCCTGAATTTAAAGAAGAGAACTGAACTGTAATTACATAGGACTGTATTACAGTAGACTTGTGTAGCATTACTGTGAAGTAGAATTGTACACGTCCGGATTAGACGTACAACCCCCCCTCTCGGGAGTTGTTGGCACATAGCGAGCCTCGATGAAGGAGGAGAATTACGCGGGAGGGAGAGTCGCCGAATTTTCTGTAGAATATTCTACGTTGAGATCTAGATGTTAATAGGCGCCTTGTGGCCTCTATAGGTTGAAGTACTACGTATGGCGTGATCTACTTGGCTTAAGGAGTAGCCGACGGTTTGAGGTACTTGGAGCGTTTTGCTATTAGTCGATAATCGTCGCGAGGTATGTGAACCTCTTCCTATCTTTTCTAGCATGATATGTGTATAACTATGTAGTACGGTAGACGTACATGTGTTAAATGTATTTGATTGGTGTAAAACATAAAGTGTTATAACGGCTTTATGGGAAGTTGGTTATAACAGCTTTATGTAGGTAAGAAAATGCTTTGTGGTTTTAAAAGGTAACTGATTTGACTTATAACTGACTTGATGTGTGATAATAAAGAACTTGAAGTATTTCAAAAGAATCATTTTGAAAGAAGAGTAATATTTGGTTTTTGAAAGCTTAAGAGTTATACTAGCTTTATGGGGAGTTAGGTATAACGTCTTAAGGAAGATAAAAGGGATAATGTTTTACTGATTTCGGGAATGAGAACAAGTATCGAACAAACCACTGCAGCGTTAATAAAGGAAAATGTACTGACTAATGAATTATTATAAAAACCAGTAGAAACCTCTATCTGCATAGAAGCTAAGATAAGACAAAATGATATTACATTTTCTAGATCATGGCTGCTTTAATAAGATGGTTATAAACAAGAATAAACTGCTCACACATATGGCATATGTTACTCAATTGTTTTAAAAGAGATTAAGACATTGAACTATGAAACTTTTCTAAAATAAAGAGACTTGAGTAATTGAAATTAGGCAAACTGGAGCTTTAGGAAAAGAATGTTGTTACTTGATTTTAGAAAAAAGAAGTGTTCTGGTTTACTTAAAAATGTGAGTCACTCTAATTTTTATACTACGGGTATCGGGTGACTTTTATAAAAGGAATGGATCTCTTTAAAAGGAATTTAACGTATGTAGTACTTTAGGGTTAAAACCCGAACTTTGGCATAAAATGAAAGTACCTTGAGTTGTGTGTAACTTGCCTATGCTTGTTATTGTGTAACTTGCCTATGCTTGTTGTTGTGTAACTTGCCTATGCTTGCTTTGATAGCCTTGGTGTGCAAGAATTGTGTTTCTATACTATCGCGTCTTTCGATGGAGTAGGTTGACTTGTTGAGAACTTACTTGGGCGCATCTGCAGCGACGGAGATTCCACCGTATGCTTCCATTATTATTGTTACATGGGCATGTCTACACCGATGATGGATTACGTGGACATGTGACCATTATGGTTATTTATGGCGATATCGTGACTTACGGTTGTGATCGTGCGTAACTGTTTACCGCCCCGTCGCCACGTGGACGCAGTGGATCTGGTAGAGGTTATTGCACTTGCCACGTGTCACTTCGCGCGGTATCGTGACTTACGGTTGTGATCCGTGCTTAGCCGATTCACTTGCCCCGTCGCCCACGTGGCGCAGGAGGAGTGGAGGCTGGTGCACTTGCCACGTGTCGCCTTCGCGAGTCGGTGTGGATGGAGCCGTGACTTACGGTTGTGATCTGGTGCGTAGCCGATTCACTTGCCCCGCCGCCACGTGGCGCAGGAGGAACCGCGAGGCTATTGCACTTGCCACGTGTCGGCTTCATGATATGGTTATGCAAGATTATTGATGCGGTCGGATCTGGTAGTTATACTTGCCCCGTACGGTTTTTATGACACAGGTGGGACCTGGTGTTCATATATACTCTTTGGTGTTGTTATATCATAGACTGCCGGCAGTGAGGAAGGAATTTCACGGGCACGACTGATGATTTGGAGGGCGTGAGTCCCTGACTTGATATGACTGTTTATATGTTGTGTACTGTAGTTTGGTTATCATACATGTCTCCTGCTTTATATAGACTATTATGATTTCATTTACGATTTTCAGCCATACTGTACTTGGTACAGATCGACCTCCTTCTGGCCGTACGCCAGTAGAGGTACATCGGCTGTCGATCCCCGCTTATAGGATCACATTTCAGCGTATTGGGAAGCTCCGTTCCTTCGGAGGCTTATCTTTTGGTATGTTACCCTGAGTCTGTAGGGTCTTGTACATTCATGGGTATGGCGGGGCCCTGTCCCGTCATAGTTGTTGTAAAAATCTTAGAAGTATGTAGCACTGTTGTGGGCAGGGTTGTAAGGATTGTAACTGTTCAATTATCGATGTATATATATATGCAGAAAGGCAACCGTTTTGGTTGGCCTATTTTCTTTTATCTTGATCCATATCTATTTGAATGTTTAAGTTTTTATTTCCGCTGGTTTTCTCTGATGTTGTATCACTAGGGTGCCCGGGGAAAGGCACCAGTCATGGGCCCGGGTTCGGGTCGTGACAAAAGTGGTATCAGAGCAGTTAGTCCTCGGAAAGTGTCTACAGACCGTATCTAGTAGAGTCTTGATTATCGATGTGTTGTGCACCACATCTATAATCAGGAGGCTATAAGACATTTAGGATTGGTTTCCATTCTTCTCATTCTAAGATCGTGCCTTAGAGCTGTGTGATAAGTTGGACCCCTCTGACGTATTTCATTTTTACCAGTTATGCCTCCGCAGTGCAACCCGCCCGAAGGGCAAGGCGCAGAGGAGCTGCGAATGAGCAATGCAGCCTCTACAGAGACCACAAGACTGAGCCTCCAGTCCCACCGGAGCAGGAGATGGGTTACAAGGAGTTGCCCGATTATTTGGCGGGGTTGTGGCGACATACGAGGATAAATTTGGCCGACACGGCCGTTCCAAAGAGCACCAGTGGTTCACCCTAGATCAGATAGTTTGAGGCTACGGGATTTTCTGAGTTGTAGCCCGCCAGAGTTTTATGGGTCGAGGCCTGAGGATGATCCGCAGGAGTTCATCCGACAGTTACAGCGGATCATGAGAGTGATCAAGGCATCGGAGACCGAGTCAGTGGTCTTAGGTTCGCATCGGCTGCGTGATACCGCAGTCGACTGGTTTGATTCGTGGGAGCTGTCCCGGGGGGAGCATGCGCCTCCAGCTATTTGGAACGAGTTCTCAGAGGCATTTCTTGCACATTTCTTGCCTCCACAGATGAGGAGGGCTCGGGCCGACAGATTTTTGGTGTTGCGGCAGAACGGGCGTACGGTTCGGGAGTACAATGTGGAGTTCGACTCATTGGCCCGGTACGTCCCCGCGTTAGTAGCTAGTATGGAGGATCGAGTGCACCGATATGTTACAGGGCTCGATGATTACCTAGCAGAGAGTTGTTCGGGTGTAGCTCTTCAGCCGGGCATGGACATTGCCCGCATGCAGGCTTATGCACTTGGATGTGAGGAGCGGAGAGATCGTCGGAACGACCGAGATCAGCAGAAGAGGGCCAGAACAGCAGGGTCCTTTGGTGACTTTCGAGGCGGACCGCCTGTGAAAGCCGATTATGCGCCCGCCAAGATTAAGTGGTCCCCACCGTCGCCGGACGTTTGGGAGATTCGGAGCGGTCGTGGCTCCGTGTTTCAGATTTTCGAGGAGTAGAAGTGCTGCTCGCGGATGAGGCCACCCGTATCTCGGTGGCCGTTGTGGTAAAGCCCATGTGGGAATGTCGTCTTGGTTTGGGAGATTGCTATACTTGCGCCGACATGGCCATTTGATCGAGATCGTCAGGCCGGGTAGCACTGGTGGGATAGCACATACTACGAGATCCGTTGCGGGTTCTTCACCTTCCATAGCTATGCAGGATGTTCATACACCGGCAGGCCACGGCAGAGGTCGCGGTGGAAGTTCCCAGTTTTAGCGGTCCTTTGAACCGCCTATTTTCGGTATACCCTTAACCCTCAGAGATTTATATGTATTGATGTTATGATGATGTGTTTAGTGTTATGTTCGGATAGCTTTGTGCTAAAATGTGACTTAGAAGCACAGTTAGTGAAAAGGGTAAGTCAGGGATGAGAAATTTTGAACCTTAGAATATTACGATTAAGACCTTAGATGTAAGGCGTCTTGAGTACAAGATTTGCGGGTGATCTTTGTCGAATGTATAAGTATCGTGGAGTAATTGTGGGAAAATTCCTTGGGTGGTGTAAAATGGAAGTGGTAGCTTTCATGACCTGTATAGGTAAGATTGTTCCGGATCGGGGAACAAGAGCTTGACGCGTTAAGTGGGTCGGGTTGGGGCCATGTTGCGGGTCAACCTGTAGCCCGATTTGGAGTTGGGTAAGTTCGAGGTGGTCCCGCCAGGTGGTAGGTCACGCGAGGCGCCAGCAAGTTTAGATGACCATCGTATGAATTCGTGGATGCGTTCGACCTGAATCGGTTCGTGAAGGCCGGGAATGGCCTTAGAAGAAAGTGAAGCTAGTAAGATGACCAAGTTTGGAGGTTGTGACTCCAAAGTTTTGGCAACAGAAGCGTTGACTGAAGTGTGGTACGTGTACTAGGAAGAGTTCGAGTGTTCGAGAAGGGTACGACGAGAAAAGAAAGAAGTGAACTTGTGCTGAAAGATGGAAGTAATTATTTTTGTGAAACGAGTGTGCGAAGGGAGTATCCTTTGGACCAGAAGCGAGAGTGGGTACTGTTTTGCATCGTCGAGGTGATTCCTCGTTGGCTTGGATTTAAGTATTTGCGCGCGTGTATTCTGTGATCATGTGCGGCAATTGCAAACTGGTTAAGCTATGAGGAACTTGATCGTTATCTGTCTTGAGAAGGAACATTCGGGACGAATGTTTCTAAGGAGGGGAGAATGTTATACCCCGTATTTCCAGAGTATGTACGTGAGGGCGTACATATTAAAGTTAAGCCTTAAAGTAGGCTAGTGCCGAAAATTTTGTTCACAAGTACCGAAAAAAGTCGTTTTCCGACGAAACGTTTTACAAACTTTGCGAAGGGAAAAATACGGCTATGTCATTTATTATTTTTGCGGATTTTTCCGAGAGACGAAATATTTTGGACCAACGGGAGGGTGACACTTGTCACCCTCAATGGACGGCAAAGTGGGCACTTCTTGGCACGTTTTTTGTGTTGTTCTTGGTCAAGGGTTAGGTAGGATATTTTGTGTGGTAGATGGATAAGGACACATGGGTAAATCCTAGCCCTACACTTGCACCACACTTGTCTTCATCTTGGCCATTGGTTGGCCATTACTTGACCTATAAATACCCCCCCTTGCTTGAAGGTTTTCTTCATCCCTCAAATCTTTCTAAGTCTTGAAAACCCTCTCCTCCTTTGAGTGTGGTTCTCGTCCAAAGCCCCCCCCTCCCCAGAAAAGGCCTTGGCGAAACCCCTCTCCCTTTGTAGTGTTCTAGCCGAGAACACCCACCTAGCCTAGTTGTGCTAGAAGAAAATACACCCCCCTTTGTGGTATAGAAATACTTCTCCAAGTATTGTTATAATGCCAAAATACTCTAGCCCAAAACCTTTGTAGTATTTCCAAGTACCCTCTATACGAAAAGCCCGGAAAATACTATTATACTTCCTTTAGCCACTAAACGAAACCCTAAAGAAATCTTCATAGTTGATTGAAGTATTTAAGTAGAAGTTGGTTAGAACTTCTAAAGGTTGTTTGGAGCGGGTTGGAGCGCACGGAGTAGGAGCTAAACCTTGCTCAGGATCGACATTTAAACTTGGATAATTTTGGGCTTATCGAGGTAAATCATCTTGTCCCCCTATTGTTATTGGAAATTACATGTTGTAGGAATATATAGTTGAAGTATACTATATATAGAACTGAACATAGTTTTGCGGCAATGTCTTTTGACTTAAGCCTGAATTTAAAGAAGAGAAACTGAACTGTAATTACATAGGGTGTATTCTGATAGACTTGTGTAGCATTAATGTGAAGTAGAATTGTACACGTCCGGATTAGACGTACAACCCCCCTCTCGGGAGTTGTTGGCCTGTTAGCAGGCCTCGATAGATGAGGAGATTTACGCGGTTGCGGGAGAGTCTTTGCGAATTTTCGTAGAATATTACGTTGAGATCTAGATGTTAATAGGCGCCTTGTGGCCTCTATAGGTTGAAGTACTATGTATGGCGTGATCTACTTGGCTTAAGGAGTAGCCGAAGCGGTTTGAAGGTACTTGGGCGTTTTGCTATTAGTCGATAATCGTCGCGAGGTATGTGAACCTCTTCCTATCTTTTCTAGCATGATATGTGTATAACTATGTAGTGCGGTAGAGCGTACGTGTGTTAAATGTATTTGATTGGTTTAAAACATAAAGTGTTATAACGGCTTTATGGGAAGTTGGTTATAACGACTTTATGTAGGTAAGAAAATGCTTTGTGGTTTTAAAAGGTAAGATTTGACTTATAAGCGACTTGATGTGTGATAATAAAGAGCTTGAAGTATTTCAAAAGAATCATTTTGAAAGAAGAGTAATATTTGGTTTTGAAAGCTTAAGAGTTATACTAGCTTTATGGGAGTTAGGTATAACGTCTTAAGGAAGATAAAAGGATAATGTTTCTTGATTCGGGAATGAGAACAAGTATCGAACAAACCACTGCGGCGTTAATAAAGGAAAATGTACTGACTAATGAATTATTATAAAAACCAGTAGAAACCTCCATCTGCATAGAAGCTAAGATAAGACAAAATGATATTACATTTTCTAGATCATGGCTGCTTTAATAAGATGGTTATAAACAAGAATAAACTGCTCACACATATGGCATATGTTACTCAATTGTTTTAAAAGAGATTAAGACATTGAACTATGAAACTTTTCTAAAATAAAGAGACTTGAGTAATTGAAATTAGGCAAACTGGAGCTTTAGGAAAAGAATGTTGTTACTTGATTTTAGAAAAAAGAAGTGTTCTGGTTTACTTAAAAATGTGAGTCACTCTAATTTTTATACTACGGGTATCGGGTGACTTTTATAAAAGGAATGGATCTCTTTAAAAGGAATTTAACGTATGTAGTACTTTAGGGTTAAAACCCGAACTTTGGCATAAAATGAAAGTACCTTGAGTTGTGTGTAACTTGCCTATGCTTGTTATTGTGTAACTTGCCTATGCTTGTTGTTGTGTAACTTGCCTATGCTTGCTTTGATAGCCTTGGTGTGCAAGAATTGTGTTTCTATACTATCGCATCTTTCGATGGAGGGCCGGTTGACTTGTTGAGAACTTACTTGGACGTACCGGCAGTGACGGGATATTCCACGGGTATGCTTCCATTATTATTGTTACATGGGCATGTCTACACCGATGATGGATTCTGTGGACATGTGACCATTATGGTTATTTATGGCGAAGTATCGTGACTTACGGTTGTAATCGGGTGCGTAGCCTGTTTACTGCCCCGTCACCACGTGGCGCAGTGGATCTGGTAGAGGTTATTGCACGCGCGTGTCGACGCGGCGAAGTATCGTGACTTACGGTTGTGATCTGGTGCTTAGCCGATTCACTTGCCCCCGTCAGCTACGTGGCACAGGGAGGGGCTGGTGGAGTCTAGTGCACTTGCCACGTGTCAGCTTCGCGAGTCAGTGTGTGGATGGAGCTTCGTGACTTACGGTTGTGATCTGGTGCGTAGCCGATTTACTTGCCCCCGTCAGCTACGTTGCGCAGGGAGGAGCTGGTGGAGGCTATTGCACTTGCCACGTGTCAGCTTCATGATATGGTTGTACAGTATTATTGGTACGGTCGGATCTGGTAGTTATACTTGCCCCGTACGGTTTTTATGACACAGGTGGGACCTGGTGTTCATATATACTCCTTGGTGTTGTTATATCATAGACTGCCGGCAGTGAGGAAGGAATTCCACGCACGGCCCGATGATTTGGAGGGTGAGTCCACGACTTGATATGATCATTTATATGTTGTGTCTTGTAGTTTGGTTATCATACATGTCTCTGCTTTATATAGACTATTATGATTTCATTTCTGATATTTTGATTTCACATACTTGGTACTGTTATCGACCTCCGGGCTGCGTTCATGCCGCAGTAGAGTACATCTAGCCGATCCGCTTATAGGATCACATTTCAGCGTATTGGGAAGCCGTTCCTTGAGGCTTATCTTTTGGTATGTTACCACAGTGCAGTAGGTCTTGTACATTCGGGGTATGGCGGGGCCACTGTCCGTCATAGTTGTTGTAAAAATCTTAGAAGTGCATGCCTTTGTTGTGGCGGGGTTGTAAGGATTATGGCTCAATTATCGATGTATATATATATGCAGAAAGGCAACCGTTTTGGTTGGCCTATTTTCTTTTATCTTGATCCATATCTATTTGAATGTTTAAGTTTTTATTTCCGCTGGTTTTCTCTGATGTTGTATCACTAGGGTGCCCGGGGTAAGGCACCAGTCACAGGCCCGGGTTCGGGTCGTGACACTCATTTAGCAAGTCAAAGTACTTATCAAGGCACCCTTAGACTAATTCTCAATTAATCACTCCCTCTCTTAAGAGTTAGAGAGATGTTTCTCTCACTAGGTGAAAATGCTCTCAACATTTTTTCCTAGTTGCTCTTCTATGTCTTCCTTCTTCTATGATTTTCATCAACTGATATACTACACGGATTGTTCTTTGATCTAATCCATCCTACGTTGAAGTTTGTGTGCTCATTTCACGCGCACTCTAATTGATTTGTTATAGAGTAAGGTATCTTCCTTATAGCCATGAGAAAGAATACAAAGATTTCAGCCAAAAGAATGAAAGAGATTATTTTGATTGTTCAAGATTATAAGTTACAAGATATGAATTTGAAGTTTGCATTTCCGAGGAGGGCAGCTTCCGGCGTTGGCCAGTTTGTAGCCTCTCTGAATATTGCGGAATTTTCAGGACAGGCGGGTGTTGCTGGGTTATTAGCAGGCCAGGAGGGTGTTCTTGGTGTGCAAGAGGGTCATGATGGTGGTCTTGGGTTGAGGAAGCAGCACTTGGTTTCTCCCAACCTTCCGGTGGCAACCTCGGCTAGTGTTCCGGTTGAAAAGCTTCACAATGGAGGGTTTACGGGTCTTGACGGATTTCCCTGGTCTATTGCGGGAAAGGTGGGTGGTCACGGGTTGCAGGAGGGTCGTGATGGTGATAAAGGGTTGTGGTTGAAACCCTTGGTTCACCGTCCAATTGTCTTTGAGTCCAAGGGAGCTTTTCCGGCAGGTTCCTTAGAAGTCGGAAAGGCTGCTGCGATTCCGGTAGGCACTCCTGCCTCAGAGGAGTTTGCGGATCTTGTTGGTGATCCCGGGTCAAAAGCGGGTATGGAGGGTGGACCCGGGGTGCAGGGGGGTAGTGTTGCTGTTCAGGGTTTGAGGCTTGAATCCTTGGGCCTCCGATCCTTGGTTTCTGAGTGCAAAGAGTTTTTTCCGGCGGCCACTTTGGATGCCAAGGGGTCAACGGGACTCGAGGTTAGTCACGGGTTGAAGGCGGGTCAGGTGGGTGGACATGGGTCTTGGGGAAAGTCCATGGGCCACCAGACTTTAGTGGTTGACTCCGAGAACTTTTCATTTCCAATTGGCCTTGGAAATGCTAAGGTTGTGGAAGCCGAGGGGTTTTTTAGCCAAAAGAGGTCTAGTAATTTGATACATTCTTTTGTTGCGGATGTCAATGGCACACCTCACTCATTTTGTGCTACGAATTTAATTGCTGAGAGTACCAAGGATACATCTCATTCAATGGGACATCGAAACTTGAAAAGGTTGAGAACCGAAGAGTCATCTCTCCTAGTGTATTCAAAGGTTACGGAAACCAAAGGGGCAGCTCGTCATAAGAGGTTTAGAAACTTGATGGCTACGGGATTCGAAGGGGCTCCTCTTCATACGACGTTTGACACTGGTTGGTCTGCGGATCTTGTTAGAGATCCGGGGTCAAAGGTGGGTATGGTGGGGGGTCCCGGGTTGCAAGAGGGTCGTGATAGTGGTCATGGGTTGTGGATGGAATCCATGGGTCACGGTATGGAAGGTAATCTTATGAAGGATAAAGGTGTGGCTTTTTGTTGTTTTCCGACTGGCAGCATGGAGGTCGAAGTTGATTCGGGTCTTGTGGATGATCCAGGGTCGATGGCGGGTCAGGACGGTGGTCATGGGTCAGGGTTCATGTCCACGAAACATCAGTCTAAGGTTGGTGAAGCCGTTGGGACTTCTTTTCCCAAGGATATTGAGAAGGCAAATGTTGCGGTTTCAAGCCTCACCCTTCTCGAGGGGTTGTCGGTCGCATGGGTGGGTTTGGGTCTATGGAGGATCAAGAGGATGGTTCTGGGTCGAGGAGGTCATAGGGGTAGTCTTGGGTTGCTGATTGGTCACGTTGATGGTCGTGGGTCTTGGCTGCAGCCTAAGGGTCTTTGGTTAAAGTTTGTAGAAACCGATGTTGGTTCATTTCCCATGGTTCTTGGTAGTTTGAATCGTGTGGAAGTCGAACAGCCTACCCTTCTAACGAGACTTGGTTTTTCGGGGCATTTATTTGCTAAGAGAACCAAGGAAACATCTCATTCAATGAGACATCGTAAATTTATGAGGGTGAGAGCCGAAGTGTCACCCATTCTAATGAATTCAAGGGTTGCGGAAACCAAAGGGCAACTCATCAAAGAGGCTTAGAAGATTGATGGCTACGGATTCGGAAGTCTACTCTTCAATCAAGTCTTGGAATATTAACTTATGAGGAAATCGAAGGATCACTCTTATCAAAAACGCCTAAGTTCTCACATTTGGTCTCGGCCAATGGAGCATTCAATGCCAAACGACTTAAGCCATTTATGGCAACCTTTGATTTCCCCAACAAATGCATCTAATGCACGTACTAAGCCTGCAAGGAGTTTTAATTCTACATAGGATACTTACATGTCCTTGTCTAGAATCAATAGGACTTAAAACTATTATGATCTTATCCCCTCTTGTAATGGCACCTTTGAGTGACCACTACTCCCCCCATTTCTTGATTGCGTAAACATTGAGGATTGAGAACCCTCAATGACTGATTGTAGCCATCTTTATTTTCGTTATTAGTAATAATATTTGCATTTACCTAAAAAAAAAAAAATCTCAATTAATCAAGCCAAAGTACTTATCAAGGCACAAATAGAATAATTCTCAATTAACAAGCCAAAGTACTTATCAAGGCATCACATGAGATAATTCTCAATTAATCAAGCCAAAGTACTTATCAAGGCACACTTAGAATTATTCTCAATTAAACAAGCCAAAGTACTTATCAAGGCACACTTAGACAAATTCTCAATTTATCAAGCCAAAGTACTTATCAAGGCATCACATGAGATAATTCTCAATTAATCAATTCAAAGTACTTATCAAGGCACACTTAGAATTATTCTCAATTAAACAAGCCAAAGTACTTATCAAGGCACACTTAGACAAATTCTCAATTTATCAAGCCAAAGTACTTATCAAGGCATCACATGGAATAATTCTCAATTAATCAAACCAAAGTACTTATCAAGGCACACTTAGACAAATTCTCAATTTATCAAGCCAAAGTACTACGTACATACATTCTTTTATAAAAGACTCCCTTCTATGTAAAGCCCCACGATACTAACACCCGTAGTATCAAGGCGTGTCTATTTTTCAAAGTAAGTTACTACACTTTTAGAAAACTCATTTCAAAGCTTGAAATCAAGTAACTCCAAATTTTCACAATCTAGGCAACTTATGCCTAATACTCAAAATAGACAACTTTCTAAACCTTCCATAAAGCCGTCATAACCAACTTCCCATAAAGCCGTTATAACCCTTTATGGTTTTAGACATATCCATTCCTTTTATAACCAAGAGACTTATGCTATTAAAAACCAAGTATCACATACTTACAAATCAAGTTCTTAACTTTCAAAACACTTCAAGTCTCTTAATATATAGAAAACAAGTTTCTTCTACTTTTAAACCTCAAGTAACTCACACCTTTAAAACAAGTTACTTCTCTTAAATCATGTCATTTCTCCTCTTTTAAAACAATTAAGTAAATCACTCCTTTGACTCCCCTAAAGTCATTATAATGACCTTTAGGATTTTGAGGCTAAGGTACTAGCCCAAAAGATTTGGAAACCACTTCCTTTTTCAGACTCTATGTACTTTAAGTAAAATACTTTCACTTTTAAGAATCCAAACTTCACTAAGAAAATGGATTTTACAACTTACAATTTAAACATCAAAGTACAATCAAGGAAGTACATAGAACAAATTCCACTTTAGGCAATCCAAATACAACCAAGGAATGGATCATTTAAAGAGTAGGACATACTTTCTTTATCTTAAGGAATCATGCTAGAAGAGGAGATAGTTCACATACCTTTTCGGCTAAAATCCACAAGCTAAGCCGAATACGCATGCGTAGAAGTGTCAACCTATAATGGTCACAACAAGACTATCAACTTCTAGTCTCATCGTAGAATAATACTAAGTATACGGTCTCTAATTCTACGGAAAATCGGGCAGCACTTCCTTTGTTTCTACTCACTTTGCCACCTTTTTCAAGGCCGAATACAATAACCAACACGCCACATTTAAGGCTCCAAACAACAACCAAACAAAGGGGATTACACGCCTTACAATACGTGTAAAATTCCGCCCCACAATTCATACCAAATAGTATAATACTTCACTAGCCATTCTCGGCCAACATATAACCAATAACACTACGTCTTTTCCAATCCTTTTCCAATTTCAAGTTCTTAGGTCAACATGTTATTTAGTCATAAACAACTTCAACAACTACAATTTCCTTCTTTATACAACATGTGACGACTTAACTAATAATCGACTTGAATTGAAATCTTAAAGCTAAACATGCTAGATTTCGGATTAGGGTTCCAATAGCCAAATATACTTATCCAACTACATAATATAACTCATGCTTGCAATATCCATAGCTACAATCAATAAGTAAACTTAATTGCTAAAACGACAAAATTTATACCTTTCAAAGCCCTTAAAATTTCCAAGATCCAAAGTCGTGCCTTAGAAATTCTTAGCTCCTTTCCTTAAGTTCCAATCCGCTCCAAGCACTCCTTAGAGGCCTATGAAGAACCCATCTTCAAGTTCCAACTTCAAAGTTGAAGAACTCCATTAGTTTCCGCCTTGCGACTAACGTGAAAATGCATTTTTTCCGAAATCTTTCTATTGAGATAACCTTACAATACCCTTGGGGACATTGGGTTAAAGTCTTGTGGACAAAGGAACAAAATTACAAAATCTTGTGTGAAGGGGATGACCAAACCCGAGAGCTCTTCTAGGCTAAGCTCAATGTTCTCAAATTTTTCTAAGTGTAATGAGCTAGTCTTGCACTAGTAGTAACCTTATAAAACACAATGGAGGGTTTAGATGTCCACAAATGTGAGGTTAGGATGGGTTTCACTTGGATCAAGCCTAGGTGGACAAGTTGACTTGTCAACAATATCAAGCTAGCAAGACTTATCATCAACTTAGGTCAAATGACCATTTTACCCTTGCAACATTTCGACCAAGACCATGTGGGGGTGCCACGTGTCTCCCTCTCATTCGTCCATAAAATTCCGTAACCCTCGTGGGCCCCACAAAATGTAAAATTCCTCGGGTGGGCCCCATGTGACCAAATCCGTAAAAATAAATTTCCATAATATTACTAAGTCCCAAATTCTTCAAAAAAATACATTTTGAGAATCCAATTCTCAACAACGAACATTTTTCCTTTCCGACGTTCGGAACATTTTCCGTCGGAAAAACAATTCTTCCTTTCATACTAATTTCCAAGTCTTGATTCCTTACGTACATTCTCTTATACATGTCCTGGACTTACGGGGTGTAACAACATGTGTCACCCTTAGTTGGCATGGGTTGGACGAAAATGTTGGCCAAGTGGACAAGGTCAAGTGGTCAAAGTCTTGGAAGACATTTTCTTTTGGTGAGTGGGAGTAGGTATGTTGGACTTTTTTTTGTGCCTAGTGGAAGGCCACATGGCTCTTTGTTGTGGGGGACATATGTCCCAATGTTGTGGTGGACATATGTCCCAACATTGTGGTGGACACTTGGTTGGAAGACCTCATTCTTCACATGGATCCAAATCTTCACCCTCCATTTGTTTTAATCTAGACCATTGGTGGTTCTATAAATACCCCCCTCTTGTGCAAGACTTCTTCATCACTTGAACAATTTCCAAGTCTCAAAATCCCTCTCCCCATTTGAGAAGATCTCGTCCAAACACCCCCCCCCCTTCCTAGTAGCTCTCGCCGAAACTCCCCCCCTCTTGATAGTTCTCGTCCCACACCCCTCTCCCTTAACCAAACTTTGTCCAAAAATTCTGTCACGACCCGAACCCGGGCCCGTGACTGGTGCCTTACCCCGGGCACCCCAGTAGTCATACATCAGAGAAAATCAGCGGAACATAAATCAATAACATGAAATAACAGAAGTATAAACAATAATCTGTGAACACTTGCCTTTCGGCATATATATAAACAACAACTCTTTCAACATGAACAGTTTAATCCTTTTTACAAACCCTGCCCACAACAGTACTACAGACCTCTACGAATGATATGACAACAACGACGGACGGGGCCGTCATACCACGAATGTAGCACCTATAACAACAGGACTATACGAATAAGCCTCGGAGGAAACGGAGCTTCCCAAACGCTGATCGTGACCCTAGAGCGAGGATCAACGGCGGTGTACCACTGCGGCATGACGCGGCCCGAAGGAGGTCGATAACAGTACCAAGTATGTGAAATCAGAAGTACTTAAATGAAAACATATCATTTTAAAATCAGTTTTGCAAGTATGTATGAAACAACGAGGTAAGCACATAGTGCCATATCATAAACAAGAGCAACAATAGGTAAGCGTAACGTGTCTTTTCTAGGTGCGAATGATCGAGCGGGGCCAATTGCCCGTAGTATCACCATGCAAGCCTAATCCTGGACTCCCGTAGTCCGCATAGGCCACTCATATAGGCCCGCATAGGGTATGTAACCCCGCATCGAGGGTAGCTACTCCTCGGCATCGTCCTGGACCCACGATCGCGTGGCCACGAGACCGCGTGACCACAAGGGCCGCAAACTAACACGGAACTCCGTAGTTCCGCATGGATCCACGGACCCGCGTGAGGTATTCTCGAATCATGGTCCCGCATCGCTGAGTCTACCCCGCATCGGAGGGCAGCTTAACCTCCGGAAATAAGTCAAGGTGAGTGGTACAATACCAACATAACGGCTGATAGTCAAACAACTTTAAGCGCAGTCGAGGGGAAAAACCCTTTTACACTAACATCACAAGATACTAACACACGTAGCATCCTAGCATGTTTACTTATCAATCAACAAGAAAGTATTACAAGGCTATCACAACCCAACACAATCAAGTTATACACACAAGGTACTTTCTACTATATGTCAACAAGTTCGGGTTTTTATCCCCAAAGTATTTCATACATTAACTCTTTAAAAGATACGTTACGTTCACAAAAGTCACACAATACCCGTAGTATATGAAAATAGAGTGATTATCTTTTGAAGTAAATCAAAACACTTCTCTTCGTAAAATCAAGTAACAACATTCTTTTCCAAATGTTTCAAGTTTGCCTAATTTCAATTACTCAAGTTTCTCATTTTCGAAAGATTTCGTAGTTCATAATTTTAATCACTTAATGATATAATTCTCCCTTAAAAGCAATTTGAGAAACATATGTCTGATATGTGAGTAGGTTATTCTTGTTTATAACAATCTTATTTAAGCGATACGATCTAGGAAATGTAACATCATTTTGTCTCATCTTAGTTTCTATGCAGATGGAAGTTTCTACTGGTTTTACTAATACATTATTAGTCAAAACATTTCCCTTTATTAGCGCTGCTGTGGTTTGTTCGATACTTATTCTGATTTTCGAAATCAGTAAAACATTATTGCTTTTAAATTCAAGTACTCATTACTCGCGAATGAGGTTTTACAACATTTTTTAACAAAATGTTAATTACCAAGTAAAACAAGTTAAGTCTCTTATCATTTAAGATCAAGTCTCTTAACTTTTAAAATCAATAAACCATTCATTTTACCATTCTTAAGACGTTATACCTAACTTCCCATAAAGCTAGTATAACTCTTATGTTTTCAAAACCAAGTATTATTCTTACATTAAAAATGATTGAGATTCTTTTGAAATACTTCAAGATTCTTTATTATTACACATTAAGTCGGTTATAAGTCAAATCGATTTACCTTTTAAAACCATAAAGCATTTTCTTACTTACATAAAGTCATTATAACCAACTTCCCATAAAGCGTTATAACACTTTATGTTTCAAACCAATCAAATACGTTTAACACGTATGCGTCACCGTACTACATAGTTATACACATATCATGCTAGAAAAGGTAGGAAGAGGTTCACATACCTCGCGACGATTATCGACTAATAGCAAAACACTCCAGTACCTCAAACCGCTACTCCTTAAGCCAAGTAGATCGTGCCACGCATGGTACTTCAACCTATAAGGCCACAGGGCGCTTATTAACATCTAGGTCTAATCGTAGAACATTCTACAGAAAATTCGACAGCACTCCCCGCAATGGCAGCGTAAATCTCCTCCTCTAACAGGCTGCCAAGCCAACCGGGGTTATACGTCTAAACCGGACGTGCACAATTCTACCTCACGTAAAAGCTACACAAGTCTCATGTCTGATCTATGTAATTACTGATTCACTCTTTCTTTCGAAAAGGTTTCTAATTATTCAGGCTTAAGTCGCGAGACATTGCCGTAAGTATTATTCAGGCTTAAGTCCAAAGACATTGCCGATAACAACATTCAGTTCTATATATAGTATACTTCAACTATATAATCTTACAACATGTAATTTCCAATTACAACAGAAGGTCAAGATAATTACCTCGATAAGCCCATAATTATCCAAGTAGAGATGTCGATCCTGGGCAACGTTTAGCTCCAACTACGAGCGCTCCAACCCGCTCTAAACCACCCTTAGAAGTTCTAACCAACTTCTACATAATACTCCAACTGACTATGGATATTTTCTTTAGGGTTTCGGTTTTGTGACTGACGGAAAGTATAATAGTATTTTCTGGGCTTTGTATAAGTGTAACCTTGGAATACTAAAAGGTATAAGGCTAAGGTATTTGGGCATTATAACAATACTTGGAGAGTACTTCTCAACCAAGGGCGGGGGTGTGTTACACGAGAACAACACTCTAAGAGAGAGGGGGGGGGCTCTCGGCTAAGGCTCACAAAGGGAGAGGTTTTCGGCCAAAGGCCTTGACTAGGGAGGGGGGGGCTCTTGGAAGAGAGTCAACAAGAGGGAGGAGACGGGTTTTCAAGATTTAGACAAGTGAGGAGTGGATGAAGAAGTCTTCACTTCAAGGGGTATTTATAGGCTAAGCAAAGGCCAACCAATGGCCAAGATCAAGCCATGTGCAAGGCAAGTGTAAGGCCTTGATCAAGCCATGTGCACCCTAACCCCTACTCCACAAAACACTCCACAAAACAAGGCACAAAACAAGGCACAAAACAAGGCCAAAAGATCAAGCCAAAATCGTCCCACTTGGACGCCCAAATCGTCCAAAGCCGCCCCACTTGCTTCCAATGTGAGGGTGACACATGTCACCCTCCCGTTGGTCCAAAATGTTTCGTCTCTCGGAAAAATCCGCAAAAATTCTAAATGACATAGCCGGAATTTTCCCTACGAAAGTTGTGGAAACGTTTCGTCGAAAAACGACTCCTTTCGGTAGTTGTGTACAAAAATCGATCCAATGCCTATCTAAGGCTCAAATTTTCTACGTACGTCCTCACGTACATACTCTGGAAATACGGGGTATAACAAATTCCTAAACTCTTAAGTGTTCTTCCTTAGTGTATTAGGAAGATTGTCAACCAAAAGTTAGAAAGATTTCACACCCTAGCCCCTAAAGCCTCACCTTGGCCTAGAGTTGTGAGGACAAGAACCTTAGTGTTCTTCACTTGTTTAGGTTGGTTCTTAAAGAGGAGTTGGTTAGGAGCGTATAAGGGTTTCTTGGAGCGGGTTGGAGCGCACGGAGTAGGAGCTAAACGTTGCTCAGGATCGACATTAAATCTTGGATAATTTTGGGCTTACCGAGGTAAATATCTTGTCCTTATATTGTAATTGGAAATTACATATTGTAGTAGTATAGAAATGAGTATAAGATTTATAGAAGGATGGTATAAGAGAAGAGAATTGAACTGTACTTACATAGGACTGTACTTACAGTAGACTTGTGTAGTTTGACGGGTAGGAAGGTGCTGCCTAATTTTCCGTAGAATAGAGAACCCTCTGCTTAGAATATTCTACAGTATAGTAGAGACGTTGATAGACGTATTTGACTATTATAGGGTGATACTCTGCGCGCGACATATTCGACTTGGCAGGTGGATTTCGCCGAGGAGGTATGTGATTCTTCCTATCCTCTTGAGCATGATATTTTAAAAGAATATATATAGTACGGTAGACGTACGTGTGTTAACTGAACGTGGTTTTACTTCGATGTCTTTTGACTTGAGTTTTAAATAATAAGAATCTTGAAGTATTTCAAAAGAATTAAGAATCGTTTTTGAAAAAAGAGTAATACTTGGTTTTAAAAGCTTAAGAGTTATACTAGCTTTATGGGAAGTTAGGTATAACGACTTAAGAGAGATAAAAGGAACGGTTTACTTAATTGTTTATGAAAGCCTTGTATTGATTTCGGAAATGAGAATAAGTATCGAACAAACCACTGCAGCGCTAATAAAGGAAAATGTATTGACTAATTAATTATTATTAAAACCAGTAGAAACCTCCATCTGCATAGAAGCTAAGATAAGATAAAATTGTATTACATTTCCTAGATCATGGCTGCTTTAATAAGATCATTAATAAACAAGTTTTGATTTTCTTAAAATTTCAAAGTAAGGACTTGACTTATAAAAGACAAAGACTTGAAAATTTGAAGTGTTTTCGTTTAAAAAGGAAGGCATGTTTTTGTCTTAAGTTGGTTCAAAAAGAAGGTAGGGAAATTGTTTTGGTTTACTTAAAAAGATAGTCACTCTATTTGATACTACGGGTATCGTGTGACTTGTGGGAAAGAAGCGGATCTTTTAAAGAGTTAATGTATGAAGTACTTTGGGGATAAAAACCCGAACTTGTTGACATAAAATAGAAAGTACCTTGTGTGAATAACTTGACTATGTTGGTTTGTGATAGCCTTGTAATACTTTCTTGTTGGTTTGATAAGTAAACATGTTATGATGCTAAGTGTGTTAGTATCTTGTAACGTTTGTGTAAAGGGGGTTCCCTTGTTGTGCTTATGTTGTTTAACGATAAGCCGTTATGTTAGTATTGTACCACTCACCTCTTGACATGTTATACCGGGGGTTAAGCGCCCCGTCGAGGATGCCTCATGCGGGTCCAGGGGACCTATGCGGAGCAACGAGAGTTCCAGGTTAGTGTGCGAGGAATACCTCATGCGGTCTATGTGGCCATGCGGACTACGAGAGTCCAGGAGGATGCCGCGGGTTAGCTACCCCCGATGCGAGGAATACCTCATGCGGGCCTATGTGTGGCCTATGCGGAGCTGCGGTAAGTTCCAGGATTAGACGCGCACATTGATCACGAGGCGGCGGCCGATCATGTGGAGCGGTCTAGAAAGACCTCGTGATACTGATTTTATAGAATTGTTGGTGCGTGGGTTTTAGTAGTCGGCTATGCGCCGTTACTTACCTGTACGGTTTTATTATGACACAGGTGGGACCTGGTGTTCATGTGTATTCCTTGGTGCTTTTATATCATGGACTGCCGGCAGTGAGGAAGGAATTCCACGGGCATGATTGATATTGTGGGCATGAGACCCATGGTTATATTTGAAGGATGACTTTAAGGGCGTGAGTCCCTGACTTGACATGACTGCTTACATATTGTGTATCGTAAATTGGTTATCATATATATGTACATTCTATATAGACTATTATGATTTCATTTCTGATATTTTGATTTCACATACTTGGTACTGTTATCTTGACCTCCTTGGAGGCTGCGTTCATCTGCGCGGTGAGGTACACCGATTGTTGATCCTCGCTCATAGGGTCACGATTCAGCATTTTGGGAAGCTCCGTGTCTCGGAGGCTTATCTTTGGTATAGTCCCTGTCGTTGTAGGTACTTACATTGAGGGTATGGCGAGACTGTCCCGCCATTGTTATTATAACATTCTTAAGTGCAGTAATGCTTGATGTGGCGGGGTTTGTAAAAGGGATGTAATCGTTCATGTTTTGATATATATATGCGAAAGGCAACTTTTCTCGAATAAAGCTGTTTCTCACTTCATATTGTTTCATGTCTTGTTTTATATTCGTGATTACTCGATGTATGTCTACTTGGGTGCCGGGTAAGGCACGATCAGGCGAGTTCGGTCGTGACAAAAGTGGTATCGAGCGATTAATCCTCGGAAAGTGTCTCTGACCGTATCTAGTAAGTCTTGATTATCGGTGTGTAGTGCACCACACCAATAATCGTGAGGCTATAAGATATTTAGGATTGGTTTCCATTCTTCTCACTCGAGATCGTGCCTTAGAGTTGTGTTATAAGTTGGACCCTCTAACGTATTTCTTTCCCTTACGATTATGCCTCCACGCAAGGCAACCGGGCGAGAAGGCGAAAGCGGTAGGAGGCTGAGTAAACCTGAGAGGTTACGAGGCACGAGCCCAATCATCACACGAGGTGGTGCTTCATTCGGGGATTACGCTCGTCGCGGCCCGGCAAAGTTTAGCACAATGCGGCCGATCCTACTGCGGCCATGATATTTGAACCGGTTCGCGACCCGATGCGAAAGTATGGATTGCAAAGAGCGACCTGTTACTAGCTAGGGATTTAGCAACTGAGAGTATATTATGTACCGATTTATCACGGGTCTTGATGACTATCTAAGAGAGGTTGTGCAAGTAGCTCTTGATCGAGCATGAGCATGGCTGCGTGCGGGCTTATCTTGCGCAGCCGAAAGCGTAGGGATCGACGGGTTAACCAAGATCGCGAAGAGGGCGAGCAGCGAGGTCCTTTGGTAACTTTCAGGCGGACTTTCTCACAGTGATCGGTTATGCGCCTCGCCCGATTACAAAGTGGTCCTCGCGAGACTTGGGGCGTTCGGGGTATGCAGGAGTTGGTCGAGCTCGGGGCTTAGTTCCGCAGATACCACGTAGGTTCGGCCCGGCCGGATTGATTTTCCTCGGTGTTCATAGTGTGGCGAGCGTCATCGGGAATGTCGTCTTTTTGTTGGTGCTTGTTTTACTGCGCCGTCGGGCCGTGTGGCGAAAGTATGTTCAAGTAGGAGGATGCAAGTAGGAGGACTCGGCCTACCCGGTCGATTGTGGATTCGGTGGTTCGGAGAGGAAGGGTGTTAGCTGAGAGGCCACCCCACCGGTGTGGCCGTTGTGGTAGGTGTCATTGTGGGGAGTGTCGTACTTCTTCGACAGCTTGTTATGCTTGCGGCCAGCAGGGCCATTTTGCGAGAAATTGTCCGACCAAAGGTGGCGCGGATATAGAGACTCAGCCTTCAGGATCAGTGACTAGTTCATCACCTTCCCTAGCTATGCGCCCAACAGGGCAGGATTGATTAGAACGACAAAGGGGGATGAAGCAGTAGATATATGTATATCCTTAACCCTCTAGAGATTAGTATGTGTGATAAGATGAGTATATTTTAAGTGTTATGTTCAGATAACATTGTGTTAATTGTGATTAGAAATCATGGTTAGGTAAAAGGGTAAGATTGGGGATAGGGAAAGTGTGAGCCTTAGAGTTTTATACGTGGAGACCTTAGAGGCAAGACCATCTTGAGTAAAAGATTTATTTTTATGTTTGACCCTTATCGGAGTGCATAGTATACGTGAGATATGTTTGAGTAATAAGTCCCTGAGTAGTGTGAAATAGGGTATTTGAGCTAAGAAGACCACTAGGTTTTCGTGACTCGATGGTGAGATTGTTCCGGATCGGGAAACAAGAGCTTGGCGCGATAAATGGGTCGGGTTGAGGCCAGATTGCGGGTCAACCCGCAGCCCGGTTTGAAGTAAGGAAAATTGTGGTGGTCCCACTTTGTGATAGGGTCACGAGGGTGTTAGGCCCAAGTTTAGTTAACCATCGTACGAGTTTGTGGATGCGTTCGACGATGGTCGCCGGCGAGGTCGGCCATCTTGTCTTTCGATCGAGCTTTACTCGCGAGAGGTTATGCGAGATGTTATATATCGGGAAGGTTGTAAGGCGCACGGGGTTCCTACTTTTACTTTATGTGACGGTGGAGCCAGTTATGGCTATTTCTTTTTATGGAGGTTTTACCAGGCAAGGTTAGGAACTCAGGTGAGTCTCAGTATTGCATTCACCCTCGGGCCGGTGTTTTTGATTTCAGAAGTAGCTGTAAGGATTATTCGCCTCTTATTGAGTGAGTATTATAATAGCTACCATTTAAGTATTCGGATGTCGCCTTATGAAGCCGGGTATGGGCGTAAGGGTAGGTTGCCAGTCGATTGGTTCGATGTTGGCAAGGTTCAGATAGTTGGTTCATACTTGATTCAGCAGGATGTGGATAGGGTGAAGCTTATCCAGGAGAGGTTATTGGCAGCTCAGAGTCAACATAAGTCGTGCGGATAATCGGCGTCGACACTTGAAGTTCAGGTTGACGGTGGGTTTTCTTGAAAGTACCACCCCGGGAGGGCGTGGCGAGATTTGGAAAGCACGGGAAACTTAGCCCGAGGTACTTTGAGCGTTTTCAGATCATTTGGAGAATAGGCTAGGTTTCCTATAAGTTAGCTTTTCCGTCCGACGTAGGAGGCAGTACGTCCGGTCTTTCATGGTGCTATGTTCGGAAAAGTATCGGAGATCCATCCAGAGTGTTCCCAGTTAATGATGACCAAGTTGGAGATAGTAACCCCGAGATTTTGGAAACTGAAGCAATAACAGGAAGGTGGTAAGTTTATTTAGGAAGTGTTCGAGTGTACGAGGAGGGTACGACGAGTAAGAGAATATGAGTGATCATTACTTTTGTGAAGTAAAGGTGCGAAAGGAATATCTTTTAGACCTTGGGTGGGAGCTCTTGTGATGATAAAGGTGATTCCTTGTGGACTTGGATTTAAGTATTTGCGCGTGTTGTATTGTGGCCATGTGTGGCATTTGCAAACTGTTTAAGTTATGAGGAACTTTATCGTTATCTGTCTTGAGAAGGAACATTCGGGACGAATGTTTCTAAGAGGGGAGAATGTTACACCCCGTATTTCCAGAGTATGTATGTGAGGACGTACGTACATTTGTACAAACCCTAATTAGGTTATGGATGGAATTGTGAACTTTCAACGGAAAAGATTCCGAACCTTGTGAAGGAAATTCTACGTTTTTAATATTTTAACCGATTACGTATTTTTCCGAGAGACGAAATATTTTGGACCAATAGGAGGGCGACATGTGTCACCCTTAGTTGGCATGGGTTGGACGAAAATGTTGGCCAAGTGGACAAGGTCAAGTGGTCAAAGTCTTGGAAGACATTTTCTTTTGGTGAGTGGGAGTAGGTATGTTGGACGTTTTTTTGTGCCTAGTGGAAGGCCACATGGCTCTTTGTTGTGGGGGACATATGTCCCAATGTTGTGGTGGACATATGTCCCAACATTGTGGTGGACACTTGGTTGGAAGACCTCATTCTTCACATGGATCCAAATCTTCACCCTCTATTTGTTTTAATCTAGACCATTGGTGGTTCTATAAATACCCCCCTCTTGTGCAAGACTTCTTCATCACTTGAACAATTTCCAAGTCTCAAAATCCCTCTCCCCCTTTGAGAAGATCTCGTCCAAACACCCCCTTCCTAGTAGCTCTCATGAAACTCCCCTCTTGATAGTTCTCGTCCTCTCTCCTTAACCAAACTTTGTCCAAAAATTCCTAAACTCTTAAGTGTTTTTCCTTAGTGTATTAGGAAGATTGTTAACCAAAAGTTAGAAAGATTTCACACCACAGCCTAAAGCCTCACCTTGGCGAGAGTTGTGAGGACAAGAACCTTAGTGTTCTTCACTTGTTTAGGTTGGTTCTTAAAGAGGAGTTGGTTAGGAGCGTATAAGGGTTGCTTGGAGCGGGTTGGGCGCCGGAGTAGGAGCTAAACGTTGCTCAGGATCGACATTAAATCTTGGATAATTTTGGGCTTACCGAGGTAAATATCTTGTCCTTCTATTGTAATTGGAAATTACATACTGTAGTAGTATAGAAATGAGTATAATATTTATAGAAGGATGGTATAAGAGAAGAGAATTGAATTGTACTTACATGGACTGCACTTCTGAGAGACTTGTGTAGTGTGTGGGTAGGGAGGTCTTTGTCGATTTTAGTAGAATAGAGAACCCTCTGCTTAGAATATTCTACAGTATAGTCTAGACATTGATAGACGTATTTGACTATTATAGGTTGATACTCTGCGCGACATATTCGACTTGGCGGTGGATTTCGTATGAGGTATGTGATTCTTCCTATCCTCTTGAGCATGATATTTTAAAAGAATATATATAGTACGGTAGACGTACGTGTGTTAACTGAATGTGGTTTTACTTCGATGTCTTTTGACTTGAGTTTTAAATAATAAGAATCTTGAAGTATTTCAAAAGAATTAAGACTCGTTTTTGAAAGAAGAGTAATACTTGGTTTTAAAAGCTTAAGAGTTATACTAGCTTTATGGGAAGTTAGGTATAACGACTTAAGAGAGATAAAAGGAACGGTTTACTTAATTGTTTATGAAAGCCTTGTATTGATTTCGGAAATGAGAATAAGTATCGAACAAACCACTGCAGCGCTAATAAAGGAAAATGTATTGACTAATTAAGTATTATTAAAACCAGTAGAAACCTCCATCTGCATAGAAGCTAAGATAAGACAAAATTGTATTACATTTCCTAGATCATGGCTGCTTTAATAAGATCATTAATAAACAAGTTTTGATTTTCTTAAAATTTCAAAGTAAGGACTTGACTTATAAAAGACAAAGACTTGAAAATTTGAAGTGTTTTCGTTTAAAAAGGAAGGCATGATTTTGTCTTAAGTTGGTTCAAAAAGAAAGTAGGGAAATTGTTTTGGTTTACTTAAAAAGATAGTCACTCTATTTGATACTACGGGTATCGTGTGACTCTTGTGAAAGAAACAGATCTTTTTAAAGAGTTAATGTATGAAGTACTTTGGGGATAAAAACCCGAACTTGTTGACATAAAATAGAAAGTACCTTGTGTGAATAACTTGACTATGTTGGTTTGTGATAGCCTTGTAATACTTTCTTGTTGGTTTGATAAGTAAACATGTTATGATGCTACGTGTGTTAGTATCTTGTAACGTTTGTGTAAAGGGGGTTCCCTTGTTGTGCTTATGTTGTTTAACGATAAGCCGTTATGTTAGTATTGTACCACTCACCTCTTGACATGTTATACCGGGGTTAAGCGCCCGATCACGAGGATGCCTCATGCGGGTCCAGGGGACCTATGCGGAGCTATGAGAGTTCCAGGTTAGTGTACGAGGAATACCTCATGCGGTCTATGTGGCCATGCGGACTACGAGAGTCCAGAAGGATGCCGCGGGTTAGCTACCCCCGATGCGAGGAATACCTCATGCGGGCCTATGTGTGGCCTATGCGGAGCTGCGGTAAGTTCCAGGATTATACGCGCACATTGATCTGCGAGCGGCGGCGGCTTCGATCGTGGCGGTCTAGAAATACCTCGTGATACAATTTTATAGCATTGTTGGTACTGTGGGTTTTAGTAGTCGGCTATGCCTTCGTACTTACCCCGTATGGTTTTATTTTGACACAGGTGGGACCTGGTGTTCATGTGTATTCCTTGGTGCTTTTATATCATGGATCACGGTGAGGAAGGAATTCCATGGCATGATTGATATTGTGGGCATGAGACCCATGGTTATATTTGAAGGATGACTTTAAGGGCGTGAGTCCCTGACTTGACATGACTGCTTACATATTGTGTATCGTAAATTGGTTATCATTTATGTCTTCTGTTCTATATAGACTATTATGATTTCATTCTGATATTTTGATTTCACATACTTGGTACTGTTGTGCTCGACCTCGCCCTGCGTTCATCTGCGCAGTAGGTACACGATTGTTGATCCTCGCCATTGGGTCACGATTCAGCGTTTTGGGAAGCTCCGTGTCTCCGAGGCTTATCTTTGGTATAGTCCCCTGTCGTTGTAGGTACTTACATTCGGGGTATGGCGGCCACTGTCCGCCATTGTTGTTATAACATTCTTAGAGGTATGTAATCGATATGGCGGGAGTTTGTAAAAGGGATGTAACTGTTCAAGTTTTGATATATATATGCCGAAAGGCAACTTTTCTCAGATAAACTGTTTCTCACTTCATATTGTTTCATGTCTTGTTTTATATTCCGCTGGTTACTCTAATGTATGTCTACTTGGGTGCCCGGGTAAGGCACCAGTCACGGGCCCGGGTTCGGGTCGTGACACGCCTAACCTGACGATCGAGTATCGCTATGAGACTCTCCTCATACGATAACCCCTCGGTCACCTGGACGTCGTCAAGCGGGTGCACTCTAGATGGATCCCCGATACATCTCCTCAGCATAGAAACATGGAAAACCAGATGCACTGCCTCCAGATCGGACGGCAGATCCAACTCGTAGGCAACCTTGCCTACCCTGCGGACAATCTGATAAGGCCCAATGTACCTTGGGCTGAGCTTCCCTTTCCTCCCAAATCTCATCACACCCTTCATGGGTGACACCTTCAGGAAAACCCAATCATCAACCTCAAACTCCAGATGCCGACGACGATGATCTGCATACGACTTCTGTCGACTCTGAGCTGTCAATAGCCGCTCTTGGATAAGCTTCACCTTATCCACTGCCTGCTGAACAGTGCGGTCCCACTAATCGCACCTCGCCACGTCAAACCAGGCTATCGGCGATCTGCACTTCCTCATACAAAGCCTCATAAGGCGCCATCGAATCGGAGTGGTAGCTATTATTATATGCAAACTCAACTAGAGGCAAATGATCCTCGGCTACCCTCGAAGTCAATAACACAGCTCGGCATATCCTCAAGAGTGCGGATAGTGCGCTCTTCTGTCGCTGCATGCGAGGATGGAATGCGAGACTCGAGCTCACTGCGTCCCTAAACCCTTACGGAAAGACCTCCGAAGTTAGCGTAACCGGGCTCCTGCATGCGATATGATAGAAATAGGGACCCCATGCAGTCTCACGACCTCTCGGATGTAAAGTCTGGCATAATCCTCAGCCGAAAAAGTCGTCCTAACGGGAAGAAAGTGGGCTGATTTCGTCAGCCTGTCGACGATAACCTAGATAGAATCATGCTTCCTCTGAGTGTGAGGTAATCCTGTGATAAAGTCCATGTTGATCACCTCCCACTTCCAGGTCGGGATCTCTATCGTCTGCAATAATCCACCAGGCCTCTGATGCTCTACCTTCACCTGCTGACAACACGGGCACTGAGCCACAAACTCTGCAACGTCCCTCTTCAAGCCATCCCACCAATACACAGATCTGAGGTCGTGGTACATCTTTGTCGACCCCGGATGGATAGAGTAACGCGCGCTGTGTGCTTCCCCTAGAACCTGCTGCCGAAGTCCTGAAATATCTGGAACACACAACCTGCCCTCAAACCTTAGCACCCCATCAGGTGCTACCTCAAAAGGACCCTTCCCCTCACGAAGAGTCGTATCACGATACCGCGTCAAAACCGGATCCTCAAACTGTTGCCTCTTCACCTCCTCGACGATGGAAGACTCGGCAACCTCTCGAACTCGAACCCCACTGCTATCAGAACCAATCAATCGGACTCCAAGGCTCGCTAGCTGATGCAACTCGCGGACCATGCCCCTCCTCTCTGGCTGCACATCTGATAGACTCCCCATCGACCTACGACTAAGAGCATCTGCCACAACATTGGCCTTCCCCGGGTGGTACAGGATATCGACATCATAATCCTTGAGTAACTCTAACCACCGTCTCTGTCGTAAGTTCAGCTCCCTCTGGCTGAAGATATACTGGAGGCTCTTGTGGTCTGTGTAAATATCCACGTGAACTCCATACAAATAGTGCCTCCAGATCTTCAAGGCGTGAATCACCGCTGCCAACTCCAAATCATGGGTGGGGTAGTTCCTCTCATGCTTCTTAAGCTGTCGGGATGCGTACGCTATAACCTTGCCCTGCTGCATCAACACACATCCAAGCCCGATGCCTGACGCATCACAATACACCACATAGCCGTCTAGACCCTCTGGAAGAGTAAGAACTGGGGCGGTCGTCAGCCTCTCCTTCAGCAACTGGAAACCCTGCTCACAAGCATCAGTCCACTGAAACTTAGCTCCCTTCTGAGTCAACTTGGTCAAAGGTGCCGAAATAGACGCAAACTTCTCCACGAACCTCCGATAGTAACCTGCAAGGCCCAGAAAGCTGCGCACCTCTGTCGGAGTAGTAGGTCTAGGCCAACTCCTGACTGCCTCGATCTTGGTCGTATCCACCCGAATACCATCAGCCCCTACAATATGCCCAAGAAATGCCACCGAAGCCAACCAAAACTCACATTTGGAAAACTTGGCGTATAACTGCTGGTCCTGGAGAACTCTCAGCACAGTCCTCAAATGCTCCGCATGCTCCTGCTCTGAGCGGGAATAAACCAAGATGTCATCAATGAATACTATCACAAACGTATCCAAAAATGGCTTGAACACTCGGTTCATCAAATCCATAAATACCGCCGGAGCATTGGTCAAACCGAAAGACATAAACCACGAACTCATAGTGCGTCGCAGGGTCCGAATGCGATCCTAGGGACATCCGCCTCTCTAACTCGCACCTGATGATAGCCCGATCGCAGATCAATCTTGGAGAAACATCTCGCACCCTGGGAAGGGGGTATCTTTTCTTAATAGTCACCTTGTTCAGCTGCCTGTAATCAACAAACATGCGCAGCGTCCCGTCCTTCTTCTTCACGAACAATACCGGCGCTCCCCAGGGAGAAACACTAGGTCTGATGAAGCCCTTCTCCAGCAAATCTCTCAGCTGGTCCTTCAACTCTCTCAACTCGGCAGGTGCCATTCTGTATGGCGGAATGGAAATAGGCCGAGTGTCTGGAAGCACATCGATACAAAACTCTATCTCCCTCTCAGGAGGGATACCCGGGAGGTCGTCTGGAAACACATCTGGGAACTCTCGACTCTGGGCCGATGAAAATCTGGTACGCGACCTCGTTATCAAACACCCGAATGAGATGGTAGATATACCCCTTCTGCACCATCTTCCTAGCCTTGAGGTAGGAAATAAACCTACCCCTCGGCGACACAGTGTTCCCCTCCCACTCAATAACCGGCTCCCCAGGAAACTGGAACCGTACCACTCTCTCCCTGCAGTCCACATTGGCGTAGCAAGAAGCTAGCCAATCCATACCCATGATCACATCGAAATCGGTCATATCCAACTCTATCAAGTCGGCTAGGGTCTGACGACTGCATATAGTCACTGGGCAAGCCCTATATACCCGCCGAGCTACCACCGAATCACCCACTGGCGTAGCTACCTCGAAAGGGTCTATGGACTCAGGCTCTATCCCTATCCTACTAGCAATAAGGGGAGATATATAGGACAGAGTAGAACCCGGATCTATCAAGGCATACACGTCACAATATGAAACTGATAAAGTACCTGTGACGACATCAGGTGACGCCTCCTGGTCCTGCCGGCTGGACAAGGAATAAATGATGTTCTGAGGACCGCTAGAACTAGGACCCCTGCCACGACCTCTGCCGCGACCTTCTGGTCCCTGAGCACCCTGCCCACCGGGGCGAGTAACCGTAGGTGAAGAAGACCCGGCGAAAGACCTGCGGTGACCCCACCATCTGCGGCGCCTGCAGTGGACAGACTCTCGCATAGTGACCTGGCGGCGCAAGTGTAGCAAACTCGAGGTAGTATCACAACTCCCAGAATGGAACCTACCACATCGGACACACTGAGAGGACCTCGATCGGTTAGCACCCCTGCTACTCGAAGTCAAGTCCGGGGCCCCGATCCGCCTCGAATACCTGGCCGTCCCGAAGACGGTGTAGGAGTGCTCTGAAGTGGCGTGGTGCAAATCTAGGCTAGCTGCGAGGCCGCCCACCCGAGCTACCAAAGGATCTGCCGTCACGGCCTTAACCTGCTGCTGATATCTGTCGACCCGTCGGCCTCTACGCTCCTCACATCCAAGTGCATGAGCCTGCATGCGGGCAATGTCCATGCCCGGTTGAAGAGCCACACCCGAGCAAGACTCTGCCAAATAGTCATCTAGTCCGTGCGTGGCGGTGCACTCGGTCCTCCATATCGCTACTAATGCGGGGACGTGTCGAGCCAATCGAACTCAACGTTGTACTCGGTCGTCGCCTCTGCCTCAACATCAAAAATATGTCGGCCCGTGCTCTCCTCATCTGTGGCGGCAAGAAATGAGTGAGAAATGCCTCCGAGAACTCGTCCCATACTGCTGGAGGCGCATGCTCTCCCCGGGATAGCTCCCACGAATCAAACCAGTCGACTGCGGTATCACGCAGCCGATGCGAACCGAAGATCACGGACTCGGTCTCCGAAGCCTTGATCACTCTCATGATCCGCTGTAACTGTCGGATGAACTCCTGCGGATCATCCTCAGGCCTCGACCCGTAGAACTCTGGCGGGCTACAACTCAGAAAATCCCGTAGCCTCAAACTATCCGACCTCGGGTGAACCACGGGTACTGCTGGAGCTGGAACTGCTGCATCCAGCCTATCCTCATGTCTGGCCACAATCCTGGCTAGCAACTGGGCCATCTCTCTGTAACCCATCTCCTCTGCTCCAGGCTGTGGGACTGGAGGCGCATGTACTGTGGTCTCATCGACCCATCGCTGCGACTCTAAACCTCTTTGGGCGGCGTCGTGGAACTCGCCGTCTGAGGTATCGCCTCGGGTATAGGCGGGCACAGGCCTCGCGGCCCCTCTGTGTCCTACTAGCAGCTCCCTTGGCTGCCTTGCCCTTCTGGGCCCGGTTGCCTTACGTGGAGGCATAACTGTTAAAGAAAGGAAATACGTTAGAGGGGTCCAACTTATAACACAGCTCTAAGACACGATCTCAGAGTGAGAAGAATGGAAACCAATCCTAAATATCCCATAGCCTCCTGATTATTGGTGTGGTGCACAACACACCGATAATCAAGACTCTACTAGATACGGTCTGTAGACACTTTCCGAGGATTAACTGCTCTGATACCACTTTTGTCACGACCCGTTCCGGGGCCCGTGACTGGTGCCTTACCCGGGCACCCAAGTAGTCATACATCAGAGTAATCAGCGGAATATAAAAACAAGACATGAACAATATGAAAAATGTAACACAGTTTGTCTGAGAGAAAGTTGCCTTTCGGCATAAATATATAAACCAAGTCTGGCAGTTACATCCCAACTTTACAACATGACTACAGACCTCTAAGGAAGTAAACAACTATGGTGGGACAGGTGTCACGACCCGACCCCGGGCCCGCGACTGGTGCCCTACCTGGGCACCCTTACAGGTACACATCAGAGATAATCAGCGGAACATACATGAAACTTATAAATTAATACAACAGAAGTAAAACAACAGGTTAGCCGATAGGGCTACCTTCCTGGACATATAATATATAACCGAAGCAGTTGCCTCCTTTCCTTTACAAACTGACCCACAATATGTAACTACAGACCTCTAAGAGTTTTATCATAACAACTGTGGCGGGACAGGGCCCCGCCATACCCCTGAATATACATGAATCTACAATCTCAGGGAAAACCGTACCAAGAGATAAGCCTCCGGAGCAGTTATGGGTCTCCCCATGGCCTGGAATGGAGTGGGATCAGTTGGTAGTAGTTCCGCTACGTGACAGGGTCACGAGGGTGCAAGGCCCAAGTCTAGTTAATTGTTTTACGGGTTCGTGGACGCGTTCCACCGGAACCAGGTCGTGAAAGCCGGAAATGGTCGTATATTGTCTTATAGAGTGACTCCAAAGATTAGAGGCCAGAATTGGTATGGAAGTTATGTATGTATGTTAGAAGGAGTTGGAAGTACGAAAAGGTAACCTCTTTTGGGCTTATGATGGACGGGTATGCGTGTGCGAGGTATTAGGGCCATGTGTGGCATTATTGGTATGTCGGGGTTGTGAAAGGAAACTATGTCGCAAATTATAAAGATTGACTCCGAAAGAACATTCGGGGACGAATGTTTCTAAGGGGGGAAGAATGTTACACCCCGTATTTACAGGACATGTTTTAAGAACGTACGTAAGAACTCACAAGTGTTAAGATTTGAGACTTGTAAAAATTTATCGGAATTATGGAATTTTTTTTTCGGAAAACGAATTATTGTGACGAATGGGAGGGCGACACGTGTCACCCCCCTCAGTGATGTCTTGGACGAAATACATGGGCACAAGGGTCATTTGACCCTTGTTAGCAAGACAAGTCTTGCAACTTGAAAGCTTGAGAAAGTTGACTTGGTCAAGGGGACCACAACACTTGATATTTATTAAGACTTCATCCAAATCACCCATTTGTCCACACCTTGACCCTCCATGTCCCTTTATAACACTACTAGTAGCAAGAGTGTGTCCAACACTTAGAAAATTTCATGCAAATTTGAAGAACTCTTGGAGAAGCTCTCGGGTTCCCTCTCTTTGAAAAGGAAAAAAATTTGTTCCTTGTCCATTAAACTCCACACTTTAAACCAAGGTTCTTGAGGGTAGTGTAAGCATATCTCAATAGAAAAATCCCGGAAAAAGAGAGTTTTCGTATTAGTCGCAAAGTGAAAACCTAGTGGCTTTCTAGGTTTTGGATTGGAAGTTTGAAGGAAAGTTGTTGGTATGGTTCTAAGGGTCTCAAGTAGCGGATTGAAGTGTCTTGAAGAGTCTCTAAGTTGCTAAGGAGCGACTTCGGATATGGAGATTGGTTTGAGATTCGTTGAGGTATAATCTTGTCTCTTAATAGTGTTACAAGATTATATATATAATTGTTGTTGTTAGCTTTACATGTTGCTAGCATGAAGTTGTTAAGTTGAAGTTTATAAGTATTATGGATTACTTGTAGCTTAAATCCGAAATGTTATATAAGCCACTTGAAGTTGGATTACTAATTGGTCGTCTATTAGAAATCGTCGCATGTTACTTAATTGGAGATTATAGTAGTTTTAATCGTTTGCGACTCGATATCATGGTATGCTACCAATTTGGATTGAAATGGAAATTGGATAAGAATTGATGTTGTAGTACTTCAAGTTAGCCGAATTGGCCTAGTAAGTTGTATTAATTTGATATCGTTTGTGGGGCGGAATTTTACACGTCTAGTAGGCGTGTAATCCCCTATTGTTGATTTCATTGATTGGGCCTTAAATGTGGCGTGTTTGGTTATTGTATTCGGCCTTGAAAAAGGTGGCAAAGTAAGTAGAAACAAAGGAGGTGCTGTCCGATTTTTCGTAGAATTTAGTGACTTAGCACTTAGAATATTCTACGTTTGAAATAAGAGGTTAATGAACGTATGGTGACCATTATAGGTTGAAGTACTAAGTATAACGTATCCTACTTGAAGAATGGAACAGCTCAAGGTTGAAGTACTTTGGAGCATTTTGCTACTTGTCGACAATCGTCGCGAGGTATGTGAACCTTTTCCTTCCTTTGGCATGATTCAATGTATGGAATATACTTGAGGTATCATTTCATGTTTCCTTCTACTCTTAGAAGTTAAGAGGTGGTTGTGTGATTTACTCTATGTAGAACTTTTCCTATATTTGAGCATGACTAGTTGTACGTATGTAGTACGGTAGACGTACAACACCTTGATATCCTTTACTAGTTTTATGAATAGCCAAGTCGGGTGAGTTATGAGATTAACTCACTTCCTTGAGAGTATTAAGGATGTCTAATGTTTTATTAAAGTTAAGGGACTTGAAGAGTTTTAAAGTATGTGATACTTGTTCCGTTTTAAACGTATATGTCACGACCCGTTCCGGGGCCCGTGACTGGTGCCTTACCGGGGCACCCAAGTAGTCATACATCAGAGTAATCAGCGGAAATATAAAGCAAGACATGAAACAGTTTATAATATAAGACACAGTTTATGTGAGAAACATCGCCTTTCGGCATATATATAAATAAACATGGTTTAGCAGTTACATCCGACACTGTACAACATGACTACAGACCTCTAAGGAAATATACAACTATGGCGGGACAGGGCCCCGCCATACCCTGACTGTACAAAACTATCTACAACAGGGAGATCATACCCAAAAGTAGAGCCTCCGGAAAAGATGGAGCTCCCGACACCAACGTAGAGATCCTAAGAATGTGGATCTAGCACCTGCTTGCCCTTACCTGCGGCATGAACGCAGCCCCCCGAAGGAGGTCAGTACAACAGGTACTAAGTATATGAAACTTGTAAAATACTTAAATGAAACATATCATTTTGAAAACAGTTTTGCAAGTATGTATGAAACAACCAAGGAAACCGCACATAGTGCCACATCACAAACAAGAGCGTGATAGGTAATCGTAATGTGTCTTTTCTAGGCCGCGAATGATCGGCGAGCCAATTGCGTAGTATCACCATGCAAGCCTAATCACGGACTCCGTAGTCGCATAGGCCAATCACATAGGCGCATAGGTACATAACCCGCATCGGTAGCTACTCCTCGGCGTCGCCCCGACTCGTCGTCGCATGGCCCATGTAGACCGCGTGAGGTATAACCCGCACACTAACACGGAACTCCGTAGCTCGCGCATAGGTCCCTTGGACCCGCATGAGGTATTCTCGAATCATGGTCCTGCATCACCGAGTATACCCGCGTCGGAGGCGACTTAACCCCCGGTAATATGTCAAGAGGTGAGTGATGCTACACTAACCTAACAGCTTATCGTTAAACAACATAAGCACAACAAGAATACTCTTTTTCACAAACGTTACAAGACACTAATACACATAGCATCATATCATGTCTACTTATCAAACCATCTTATTATTCTTTTCACAATTCAATATAAGTCTGTTATAAACACATAGGCAAACTGTTTCTTTTATCAATCTTAAGTGGTTATACTTAACCTCCCATAAGGTTAGTATAACTCTTAAGCTTCGCTTAAAACCAATTAGTTCTCTTTAAAAATGATTCAAGATTCTTTTGAAATGCTTTGAGATCTTTATTATTCAGCTTAAGCCGTGAGGCATTCTGTAAGTGTTATTCAGCTTAAGCCGTGAGGCATTGCCGTAAGTGTTATTCAGGCTTAAGCCGTGAGGCATTGCCGTAGTCATATATATTGTAAAATATCATGCTTTAGGAAGAATCACATACCTTCTCAGCGAAAACCACCTGCCAAGTTGAATATGTCGCGCGCAGAGAGTCAGCCTATAATAGTCACAGATATCTATCAAAGACTACTTTGAAGGTCATTCTAAACAGAGGGTTCACAATTCTACGGAAAGTCGGGCAGCACTACCCTACCCGGTGAGCTATATAAGTCTACTGTGAAAACAGTCCTATGTAAGTACAGTTGATTATTCTTCTTTTAAACCCTTCTACTGTGGTAACAGTTCAATTCTATTCTGCAATATTCTTCTAAGTATTTAATACTTATTCTTATACTACTACAGTATGTATTCTCTAATTCAAAAGAGGGTTAGGATTAGTTACCTCGGTAAGCCCAATAATATCCTAGAAAAAGTCGCGCCTGAGCAAGGTTTTGCTCCTAAGTTGTATGCTCCAAGGAAACCTTAGAAGTTCTTCACAACTTCTATTAAGTACTAAGGTATTTGGGCTAGGGTATTTTGGGCATTATAACAATACAAGAAGGCAACTTTTCTACCAAGGGAGGGGGGTAGATTTTTGGCTAGGCTAGGGGGGGGTATTCGGCCAAGGGCCTTCACAAGGGGAGGGGGGAGGTGTTGGACGAAAAGGGCTACAAAAGGGAGAGGAGAGGATTTTCAAGACTTGGAAAGATTTGTGGATGAAGAACTCTTCATCTCTAAGGGGTATTTATAGGTCAAGAAGTGGCCAACCAATGGCCAAGATTAAGACAAGTGCAAGGCAAGTGTAGGGTGAGGATTAACTATACACAAATATCCTACCAACTCCTTGACTTGTGCACAAGGCACAAAAAACGTGCTCCCTATTGTTCAAATCGTCCAAATGGACGATTTCAAGTCCATCAATTGGAGGGTGACAAGTGTTGCCCTCCCGTTGGTCCAAAATGTTTCGTCTCTCGGAAAAATCCGCAAAAATTAGAAATGGCATAGCCGGAATTTACCCTACGAAAGCTGTGGAAACGTTTCGTCGGAAAACTAATCGTTTTGTGAGTTGTGCCCAAAAAAAAACGTTTTGCCTAACTTTAAGGCTAGACTTTTTTGTACGTATTCCCTTACGTACGTACTCTGGAAATACGGGGTATAACATTCTCCCCTCCTTAGAAACATTCGTCCCGAATGTTCCTTCCCAAGACAGTTAACGATAAGATTCTTCATAACTTAAACAGTTGTAAATGCCACACACGGCCACAGAGCAACACTTAGGCAGAAACGATAACGAAAATTTACAAGTAGGAAAGTGAATTTACCTGGAGGTGTGGGGAATAGGTGAGGATACTTCCGCCTCATGTCCTCCTCGGCTTCCCACGTCATCTCCTCCCTGAGCTCGTTCCGCCACAAGACTTTGACGGAAGCCACGTCCTTGGTCAGACGCCTAACGACGATCGACTATCGCTATGGGAATCTCCTCATACGATAACCCTCGGTCACTGGACATCGTCAATCGGGTGTACCTAGATGGATCCCGATACATCTCTCAAAGATAGATCGTGAAAAACCGGATGCATCGCCTCGGACGGACGACAGATCCAACTCATAGGCAACCTTGCCTACCTGCGGACAATCAAACGGCCCAATGTACTGAAATTTGAGTTTCCCCTTCTTCCCGAATCTCATCACACCCTTCATGGGTGACACCTTTAGGAAAACCCAATCATGAACCTCGAACTCAAGATGCCGACGACGATGATCTGCATACGACTTCTGTCGACTCTGAGCTGTCAATAGCCGCTCTCGGATAAGCTTCACCTTATCCACTGCCTGCTGTACCAAATCTGGTCCCACTAGCGCCTCGCCCATCGAACCAACCTATAGGCGATCTGCACTTCCTCCCATACAAGGCCTCATAAGGTGCCATCGAATCTGGAGTGGTAGCTATTATTATACGCGAACTCAACTAGAGGCAAATGATCCTCCCAACTACCAGAAGTCAATAACACGGGCTCGCAGATATCCTCGAGTGCGGATAGTGCGCTGCTGTCCGTGCATGCGTGGATGAAATGCGTTACTCGTGCTCACTGCGTCCCTAAACCTCTGGAAGGACCTCCGAGTTAGCGTAAATCGGGCTCCCATCGACCTACGACTAAGAGCATCGCCACAACATTGGCCTTCCCGGGTGGTGCAGAATATCAACATCGTAATCCTTAAGCAACTCTAACCACCGCTCTGCGTGTAAGTTCGGCTCCTGGTGAAGATATACCGGAGCTCTTGTGGTGTAAAAATATCCACGTGAACCCATACAAATAGTGCCTCGGATCTTCAAAGCGTGAATCACACCGCCAACTCCAAATCATGGGTGGGGTAGTTCCTCGTGTTTCTTGGTGTCGGGATGCATATGCTATAACCGCCATGCCGCATCAACACATCCCAACCCGATGCTGCGCGATCACAATACACGACATAACCGGTGGACCTCCGGAAGAGTAAGAACGAGGCGGTCGTCGGTCTCTCTTTCAAGAATCGAAACCACGCCACAAGCATCCATCAAACTTGGCGCCTTCGAGTCGACCTAGTCAATGGTGCGAAGATAGAAGCAAACTTCTCTACGAACCGTGATAATATCCTGCAAGGCCCGAACTGCGAACCTCTGCCGGAGTAGTAGGTCTAGGCAAGTCTGCGCTTCGATCTTGGCGTATCACTCGAATGCCATCACCCGACAATATGCCCAGAAACGCCATCAAGTCAACCAAAACTCACATTTGGAAAACTTGGCGCATGCAATCTGGTCCTGAGAAGCTGGCCACGACCGCCAAATGCTCGCATGCTCTCGCTCTGGCGAGAATAAACAAGATATCATCAATGAACACTATCACAAACGTGTCCAAAAATGGTTTGAACACTCGGTTCATCAAATCCATGAATACCGCGGAGCATTGGTCAACCAAAGACATGACCACTGAACTCATAATGCGTCTGGGTCCCGAATGCGATCCTAGGGACATCCACCTCTCGACTCGCACTGATGATAGCCCGATCGCAGATCAATCTTGGAGAAACATCTCGCACCTGCAGGGTCGAACAAATCATCAATCACGGGAAGGGTATTCGTTCTTAATGGTCACCTTGTTCACCGTCAGATCAACACATGCGCGCGCGTCGCCCTTCTTCTTCACGAACAATAGGCGCTCCCGAGGGAGAAACACTAGGCCCGATGAAGCCGCTTCTCGGAAATCTCTAAGCCGATCCTTGGCTCCCTTAACTTCGGCGGTGCCATTACGTATGGCGGAATGGAAATAGCCGAGTGTCCGCAATATATCAATACAAAACTCAATCTCCTCTCGGAGGATACGAGGTCATCCGAAACACGCCTGGGAACTCACGACTCTGGGCGATCGAAAATCTGGTACCGCAGCTTCAAAGATCAAACACCCGAACGAGATGGTAGATATACCCCTTCGCACCATCTTCCTAGCCTTGAGGTAGGAAATAAACCTACCACCGGCGATACCGGTGCTCCCACTCAACAACCGGCCTCGCAGAGCTGGAACCGTACTACTCTCTCTGCGGTCTACATTGGCGTAGCGAAGCTAGCCAATCCATCCCCATAATCACGTCGGTCAATCATCTCCAACTCTATCAAGTCGGCTGAGGTCCGACCGTAAATGTCACAGGACAAGCTCTATATACGCCGAGCTACCACCGAATCACCATCGCGTAGCTACCTCGAAAGGGTCTATGGACTCGTGCCCTATCCCTATCCTACTAGCAACAAGGGGATATATGGGGCCAGTAGAACCGGATCTATCAAAGCATACACATCAAACCCGAGCGATAAGGTACAGCAGCGACATCGGTGAGGCCTCACGATCTGTCGGTGGACAAAGCATAAATGCGGTTACGAGGACCGCTAGAATCGACGAGCCACGACCTGCCGCGACCTGCGACCCATGAGTACCTTGCCCTCCGGGCGAGTAAGCTGTCGGGGATGAAGAATACGGCGAAAGAACTCGTGGTGACCCTACCATCAGACCTTGCGCCTGGACAGTTCCTCGCATAGTGACCTGCTGGCCACAATCAAACAAACTCCGTAGCACCACTCGAAGTGGGATCTACCGCATCGGCCACATGAGGTGGTCCGTCGGCGATCTCTGCCGCTCGGGCGTCAAGTCTGAGGGCCAGTGCGCCTCGAATATCCGGTGTCTTGAGGGCGGCGCATGAGTGCTCGGGCTGGCGTGGTGCAAATCTAGATCTGCTGAGGCCGCCCACCACGATAGCCACCAAAAGACCTGCTGGTCCCTGCCTTCGCTGTCAACCGGCGGTCTCGCTCCTCACATCCAAGAGCATGAGCTGCATGCGGGTAATGTCCATACGGTACGGAGAAACACCGCATGACTTCGACCATATAGTCGTCTAGCGGTGACATAGCGGTGCACCTATCCTCCATATCTGCTAACGCCTTTGGAACATATCGAGCAATGAATCAAACTCGACATTGTACTCCCGACGATGCGTCCTGCGCCTCGATGGTAAAAATCTATCGGCCCGCGCCCTCTCATCTGTGGAGGCAAGAAGTGAGTGAGAAAGCCTCGAGAACTCATCCCAGTAGGCGGGACGTGCTCTCCGGGATAACTCCATGAATCAAACCAATCGATCGCGGTATCACGCGGCCGTCGAACCGGCGTCACGGACTCGTCTCGAGGCCTTGATCACCTCGTGATTCTCTGGCGACGGATGAACTCCTGCGGATCATCCTCCGGCCTCGACCAGTAAAACTCGCGGGCTACAACTCAAGAAATCTCGTAGCCTCAAACTATACGCCTCGGGTGTACCAGGTGCGACCGAGTGGAGCTGGAAGCCGCGTCAATCTCTCCTCGTGACGGGCCTGACTTTAGCCAAAGTCTGGGCCATCTCCTTGTACCCAAACTCCTCGGCCCCAGGCTGTGGACTGGAGGTGCGGGTACTGTGGTCTCTTTGGGGCGGCGTCATAGAACTCGCCGCCTATGGTATAGGCCCGGGCACGAGCCCTCGTGACTCTGGGTGTCTGCTAGCGCCTCCTCGCTGCCTTGCCCCGGGCGGGTTGCCTTACGTGGAGGCATAATCATAGAAAGGAATACGTTAGAGGTCCAACCTATAACACGACTCTAAAGCACGATCTCGTAATGAGAAGAATGGAAACCAATCCTAAATATCTTATAGCCTCACGATTATTGGTGTGGTGCAACACACCGATAATCAAGACTCTACTAGATACGGTGCGTAGACACTTTCCGAGGATTAATCGCTCGATACCACTTTTGTCACGACCCGTTCGGGGCGTGGATCGTGCCTTACGGCACCCAAGTAGTCATACATCAGAGTAATCAGCGGAAATATAAAGCAAGACATGAAACAGTTTATAATATAAGACACAGTTTATGTGAGAAACATCGCCTTTCGGCATATATATATAAATAAACATGGTTTAGCAGTTACATCCGACACTGTACAACATGACTACAGACTTAAGGAAATATACAACTATGGCGGGACGGGGCCCGCCATACCTGATACAAAACTATCTACAACAGGAGATCATACCCAGTAGAGCCTCGGAAAGATGGAGCTCCGACACCAACGTAGAGATCCTAAGAATGCGGATCTAGCACCTGCTTGCCCTTACCTGCGGCATGAACGCAGCCCCCCGAAGGAGGTCAGTACAACAGGTACTAAGTATATGAAACTTGTAAAATACTTAAATGAAACATATCATTTTGAAAACAGTTTGCAAGTATGTATGAAACAACGAGAAACCGCACATAGTGCCACATCACAAACAAGAGCGTGATAGGTAAATCGTAGCGTGTCTTTTCTAGGTGCGAATGATCGGCAGGCCAATTGCGTAGTATCACCATGCAAGCCTAATCTCGGACTCCGTAGTCCGCATAGGCCAATCACATAGGCCGCATAGGTACATAACCCGCGTCGGTAGCTACTCCTCGGCATCGTCCCGACTCGTCGTCGCATGGCCACATAGACCGCGTGAGGTATAACCCGCACACTAACCGGAACTCCGTAGCTCGCATAGGTCCCTTGGACCCGCATGAGGTATTCTCGAATCATGGTCCTGCATCACGAGTATACCGCGTCGGAGGCGACTTAACCCCTAATATGTCAAGAGGTGAGTGATGCTACACTAACCTAACAACTTATCGTTAAACAACATAAGCACAACAAGAATACTCTTTTTCACAAACGTTACAAGACACTAACACACATAGCATCATATCATGTCTACTTATCAAACCATCTTATTATTCTTTTCACAATTCAATATAAGTCTGTTATAAACACATAGGCAAACTGTTTCTTTTATCAATCTTAAGTGGTTATACTTAACCTCCCATAAGGCTAGTATAACTCTTAAGCTTCTGTTTAAAAACCAATTAGTTCTCTTTAAAAATGATTCAGTATTCTTTTGAAATGCTTTCAGATCTTTATTATTCAGGCTTAAGCCGTGAGGCATTGCCGTAAGTGTTATTCAGGCTTAAGCCGTGAGGCATTGCCGTAAGTGTTATTCAGGCTTAAGCCGTGAGGCATTGCCGTAGTCATATATATTGTAAAATATCATGCTTTAGGAAGAATCACATACCTTCTCAGCGAAAACCACCTGCCAAGTTGAATATGTCGCGCGCAGAGAGTCAGCCTATAATAGTCACAGATATCTATCAAAGACTACTCTGAAGGTCATTCTAAACAGAGGGTTCACAATTCTACGGAAAGTCGGGCAGCACTTCCCTACCCGGTGAGCTATATAAGTCTACTGTGAAAACAGTCCTATGTAAGTACAGTTGATTATTCTTCTTTTAAACCCTTCTACTGTGGTAACAGTTCAATTCTATTCTGCAATATTCTTCTAAGTATTTAATACTTATTCTTATACTACTACAGTATGTATTCTCTAATTCAAAAGAGGGTTAGGATTAGTTACCTCGGTAAGCCCAATAATATCCTAGAAAAAGTCGCGCCTGAGCAAGGTTTTGCTCCTAAGTTGTATGCTCCAAGGAAACCTTAGAAGTTCTTCACAACTTCTATTAAGTACTAAGGTATTTGGGCTAGGGTATTTTGGGCATTATAACAATACAAGAAGGCAACTTTTCTACCAAGGGAGGGGGGTAGATTTTTGGCTAGGCTAGGGGGGGTATTCGGCCAAGGGCCTTCACAAGGGGAGGGGGGAGGTGTTGGACGAAAAGGGCTACAAAAGGGAGAGGAGAGGATTTTCAATACTTGGAAAGATTTGTGGATGAAGAACTCTTCATCTCTAAGGGGTATTTATAGGTCAAGAAGTGGCCAACCAATGGCCAAGATTAAGACAAGTGCAAGGCAAGTGTAGGGTGAGGATTAACTATACACAAATATCCTACCAACTCCTTGACTTGTGCACAAGGCACAAAAAACGTGCTCCCTATTGTTCAAATCGTCCAAATGGACGATTTCAAGTCCATCAATTGGAGGGTGACAAGTGTCGCCCTCCCGTTGGTCCAAAATGTTTCGTCTCTCGGAAAAATCCGCAAAAATTAGAAATGGCATAGCCGGAATTTACCCTACGAAAGCTGTGGAAACGTTTCGTCGGAAAACTAATCGTTTTGTGAGTTGTGCCCAAAAAAAACGTTTTGCCTAACTTTAAGGCTAGACTTTTTTTTGTACGTATTCCCTTACGTACGTACTCTGGAAATACGGGGTATAACAGTATAAGTCCCTTGGATAGGAAATTGTTTTTGGCTAAGGTATAAAGTGACTATAACGGCTTTTGGGAAGTTAGTTATATTTGCTTTATGGAAAGATAAATGACTTGATTTTAGTGAAAAGGCAACTTGTTTTTAAGGCATCAATTGCCTAAGGTTTTATAATAAAAGGAGTCACTTGTTTTCTAAAGGTTAAGAGACTAATTGTATTTTTGAAAGTTATGAGAATTGATTTGAAAGTATATAATACTTGGTTTCAAAAAGTAGAAGTCTCTTGGTTATAAAAGGAACGTGTTGGTCTAAACCATAAAGGGTTATAACGGCTTTATGGGAAGTTGGTTATAACGGCTTTATGGAAGGTTAAGAGATTGGTTTTCTCTAATGAAGTAATCAAAGAAATAACTTGTATTAAGGAAGGGAAAATTGTTTTAAAGGTACCAATTGCTTAAGGTTTTTGATGAAGAAGTCACTTGATTTAGAAGCCGGTAATTGTATTTCTAAAAAGGTATTGTGACTTGTCTTGAAAGGTGGATAGGACTTGATACTACGGTTCTTAGTATCGGGGAAGTTTTATTTGGAAATGAGTCTTTTGAAAAGAATGTACGTACGTAGTACTTTGGCCTGTTTAATTGAGAATAATTCTATTTGTGCCTTGATTAGTACTTTGGCTTGATAAATTGAGAATTTGTCTAAGTGTGCCTTGATTAGTACTTTGGCTTGATAAATTGAGAATTTGTCTAAGTGTGCCTTGATTAGTACTTTGGCTTGATAAATTGAGAATTTGTCTAAGTGTGCCTTGATTAGTACTTTGGCTTGGTAAATTGAGAATTTGTCTAAGTGTGCCTTGATTAGTACTTTGGCTTGATAAATTGAAAATTTGTCTAAGTGTGCCTTGATTAGTACTTTGGCTTGATAAATTGAGAATTTGTCTAAGTGTGCCTTGATTAGTACTTTGGCTTGATAAATTGAGAATTTCTCTAAGTGCGCCCTGATAAGTACTTTGGCTTGTTAAATGAGAACTAGTCTATTTGTGTCTTGATTAGTACTTTGGCTTGGTTAATTGAGAATTAACCTATGTGTGCTGGTGATAGCCTTTGAGTACAAGTATTATGTTTTATTATGTTGCCGCGACTCTCGGTTGGAAGGTCGGCGGTCTTGTTGTAAGTTACTTGGACGTACCAACAGTGATGTGAGATTCCACGGGTATGCTTCCGTTATTTGTAGTACTTGGGTTAAATTCCCGGATTTTTATAAAAGACATAGTAGTGCTTATGTCATGTTTGATGGTCGGTCGAGATAGGGTAAGAGTATAAGTGAGGGGCAAGCCCCAAGACGCTGTACCACCTTCTCCAGGGTAAGAGTATAAGTGAGGGGTAAACCCCCAAGACGCTGTACCACCTGTTTTATGTGTTGTTTGTCGGCCGGTTGAGATAGGGTAAGAGTATAAATGAGGGGCAAGCCCCAAGACGTTGTACCACCTTCTCCAGGGTAAGAGTATAAGTGAGTGGTAAACCCCCAAGATGCTATACCACCTGATTTACCCCCTGCTCCAGGGTAAGAGTATAAATGCGGGGTAACCCCCAAGACGTTATACCACCTGCTTGATTGATGTTATGGGCATGAGACCCATGTTTATATTTTACACTTATAGCTGTCGACAGTGATGTGGGATTCCACGGGCAGGAGATATATATATGTATTGTGTATGTGTACACCGACAGTGAGGTGGGATGCCACGGGCGCGTCACATGGTTATATTTTACACTTATAGTGCCGGCGGTCATGGGCGATTCCACCGCCACACTTTGCTATTTTGTGTGACTTGATCGCGTCCTGGATTGGGCCGGGTAGTATATGCGTCCCTCCATGAAAGGGTCGGATTGTGTTATGAAAGATAAGTAAGTTTTATGGTAATGAACTTAATGATTTCCCTAATCATGTACATAAGAGTGTGATTATAACTTTGATTGAAAATGGGAAAAGATAATAAGGTACGATTAAGTTCATAAGTGGTAATGACCACGAGGATCCGTATGTACTTTTATACTTGTCCTGTCATTCTTTTACGCTTATGATTTGTTTCTCAGACGTTATATTATGTTCCATATTCGGTTTTGTTGTCGACCCCGCCGAAGTGCGTTCATGCCGCAGTTTTAGGTACCTGGTTGGTGATCCTTGCTCTTAGGATCTCGGTTGATTTTGAGAAAGCTCCATTTGCTCGGAGGCTTAGCTCTTGGTACGCTTTTCCCGAGGTAGTAGATTCGTATATTCGTGGTATGGCGGGGCCACTGTCACAGTTGTTATGTTAAAACTCTTAGAGGTCTGTAGTCACCTATGGTGGGTCAGTTTGTAAAGGAAAGGATGCAACTGCTTCGGTTGTTTATATATATATATGTCCAGGAAGGTAGCCATATCGGCTAACCTGTTGTTTATTTCTGTTGTTTTGTTTTATTTATAAGTTTCATGTATGTTTCGCTGATTTTTCTCTGAGGTATACCTGTAAGGGTGCCCAGGTAGGGCACCAGTCGCGGGCCCGGGGTCGGGTCGTGACAGATTTCTTTTTCCTACGAAAAATATTCTGAACCTCGTGGGGAAAATGTTTAATAATTGGAAATTGGTTCTCAAATTTGGTATTTGAGACTTATAGAATTTATTAGAATTTTGGAGAGATGAAGTATTTTGGACCAATAGGAGTGTGACACGTGTCACCCCCACATGGCCCGTGTTGGGCGAGAATGACTTGACCAAGTGGCCAAGTTGACTTAAGATATTTTTTTGTGCACAATCCAAGCCACACATGTGTTTTAATCTCCACCCTTGATTTCCTTATATATCTACATACTAGTGCAAGACTTGGTCACTTAGAAAAATTTCAAGAACTTGTTGGCATTATTGAGGCTCTCGGCCAAGGCTCTCTAGAAGAACAAGAAATTCTTCAAATGTTGTTGATAAATCCCCATATTCAAACCAAGGATCCCTAGTAGTATACTAAGCATAAACAACCTCTTAAATCCCGGAAATACTATGTTAATCCGTTAGTCGCACCTTGAAACCCTAAGGTGATCTTCAACTTTTGAGTTGGAACTTGAAGAGAAGTTGGTTATGAACTTCTAAGGGTTGCTTGGAGTGGATTGGAACATAAAGAAGAGGAGTTAAAGTTGCTAAGGATCGACTTTTAATCTTGGATTATATTTGGACTTAGTGAGGTAATGATCATTGTCTTCTTAATATTATTGAAGATTACATGTTATAGTAGTTGATAAATGAGCTTGTGCTATAAGGAATAAATATTTATAAGTGTTTAGGATATTTGGAGGGTTAAAACCGAGACATGACATGTTAGCCATAGAAGTTGTTAATCAATTTGGTTGTTAGTTATAATCGTCACATGTTATACAAGAAAGGGAAATTAGTTGTTATAATTGTTATGTCGTATTAACATGTTGGAGTAACGACTTGGATTAAAGAATTGGAAAAGGACTATATGTTGTATTGTTGTTTGATTGGTTGTGCCTTAAATGTGGCGTATTGATTATTAATTTCGGGCCTTGAAAAGGTGGAAAAGTACGTAGAAACAGGGGAAGTGCTGTCCAATTTTCTGTAGAATAAGAGACCTTATACTTAGTATTATTCTACCTTAGAAAGATAGAAGTTGATAGATGTATTATGGTCATTATAGGTTGACATTCTACGTGCGGCGTATTCAACTTAGCGGGTGGATTAAGCCGAAGAGGTATGTGGAACTTTCCCTATCTTCTTGAGCATGAATCTTATAAGTGTATAGTACGGTTGAAGTACATGTCTTAAATGAATTCAGTTTCATTTTGGTACCATTGATTTGAGTTAAAAATGTACAAGTTTAGTTGAGTTGGAAAGTTAAACTCACTTGGTTTTTAAAGGATGTAAATGTCTTGGTTTTTCTAAAAACATAAAGTGTTATAATGGCTTTATGGGAAGTTAGTTATAACGACTTTATGGGAAGTTAAAAGAGTGGTTTACTTGAATGATTTAAAAGAGAATAAATGAATTGATTTTGAAAGTATACGATACTTGATTTAAACAGTATAAGTAACTTGATTTAAAGGTATAGGTTACTTAAGTTTGGAAAGTAGAAGTTACTTGGTTTCAAAGCCTTGAAATGAATTTCTAAAGGTGTAGTAAATTGATTTGAAAAATAGACATGCCTTGATACAACGGGTGTTAGTATCTTGTGGTTTTTATATGAAAAGGGTTCTTTTTAAAGGAATAGTATTACGTAGTACTTTGGGGTTAAATTCCCGGATTTTACATGATAGTGCCTTAAGTTTAGTTAATGAGGGTTAAAGATTGCTAACTTGCATATGTTTTTCATGATGGTCGTTGGTGCTAGTGTTATATTATTTATTACGGGGTCAATCCCCGGGTCATTTTGCATTTCCATAGATTTGCTCCCCACGATGCGAGTATGGCGTATATGCTCATTACGGGCCCACAGGGTCCATGCGGGTGAAATAGTCCTATGCGGGTGAAATAGTCCCATGCGAGGCAACTTGCTTCATGCGGGTCCACAAGACCTATGCGGGTAAAATAGTCTCAGGAGTAGGATTGCATAATGATACTACGGGCGGGTGTCCCTAGTTTGATCATAAGCTTCCTATTTTTAAACGGTAAGGTTTACTCTTATTTACTCTCATTATTAGTAAGGCACAGTGTACTGTTAATTTGATTATCATACATGTCTCCAGCTTTATTTTAAACTATATGATTTCATTACAGTACTTTCAGTTTCATATACTTGGTACGTGTTTTGTACTGACCCCCTTTCCTCGGGGGCTGCGTTCATGCCGCAGGTAGAGGTAAGCAGGTTGCTGATCCTCACTCTTAGGATCACTGTTCAGCTTTTGGGAAACTTCATTACTCTGGAGGCTTATCTCTTGGTACGGATCCCTGTTGTTGTAGATTTATGTACATTCAGGGGTATGGCGGGGCCCTGTCCTGTCATAGATAGGGTCCAAACTCTTAGAGGTCTGTAGTCATGTTTTGTGGGTTGGACTTGTAAAATATGTATTCCTTTATTATGTATATATGCAGAAAGGTGGCCTTATCGGCTAGCCTGGTCCTTATTTCACATTGCTGCATGTCTGTGAGCTTTATTTATATTCCGCTAGTTATCTCTGGTGTATACCTGTAGGGGTGCCCAGGTAGGGCACCAATCGCGAGCCCGGGGTCGGGTCGTGACATACATATCATAAGAGCAACACTAAATAGTCCAACACAATTCAACTATATCACAAATAACTTTCAAATGTTATCTTATAACTTACTCATCCTTACGATAAAGATAAAACTTAGATATGCTCAAGCACAAGTAGAAGAGGGGAAATCTTACCTTCGATAATAAGAAAAACCTTCAACAAGTACTTTCTTAACTTAGAACAACCCTCAACATGACAATAACACAATAGAAGAATTTTCCTCTAGTCTCACAAGACTTTTGATGTTGACTTTGGATAGTTTAGCTTTGGATTTAGTCTTGAACCATGGAAGGACACTTAGAAAGGGTTTGGGAGATGTTAAGAGACCATTATATTTGAAAGTTGGCTTAAAACAATCCTTGCACCGCTTAAATAAAGAATTATAAAATTTCCAACGCCTAAGTGGGTCCCGAGCGAGATGTTTTACATCATTTGCTTAAAATATACATAACTTCTTTTATAGAAATCCGATTGACGAACGGTTAGCTGCTTTGCAAAGTATACTCTCTGAACTTGAATTTAGATAGCTTACTCATCCTATAAAATGTCACGACCCGAACCCGGGCCCGTGACTGGTGCCTTACCCGGGCACCCTAGTGATACAACATCAGAGAAAATCAGCGGAATATAAAAACATACACATGAAACAAGATATACAATAATGAAATAAGAAAACAGGCTAACCAAAACGGTTACCTTTCTGATTATATAAATAAACTTGAACCCGAACAGTTACATCCCTTTTACAAACTCTGCCTGGCAAGATTACTCTGCACTCTACGAATGTTATAACAACAACGGGACGGGGCCCGCCATACCCCGAATGTAAGTACCTACAACAGGGGACTATACCAAAGATAAGCCTCGGAGAAAGCGGGCTTCCCAAAATCTTTGACGTGATCCTATGGCGAGGATCGACGGCGGTGTACCTCTACTGCGGCATGACGCGGCCCCGAAGGAGGTCGATAATGGTACCAAGTATGTGGCTGAAAATCGTAAATGAAATCATAATAGTCTATATAAAGCGAAGACATATATGATAACCAATTTACGATACACAATATGTAAGCGATCATGTCAAGTCGAGGACTCACGCCTTAAAGTCATCACTCAAATATAACCATGGGTCTCATGCCCACAATATCAATTATGCGTGGAATTCCTTCCTCACCGCGATCCATGATATAAAAGCACCAAGGAATACACGAACACGTGTCCCACTGTGTCATAATAAAACCGTGACGGTAAGTACGAAGGCATAGCCGACTACTAAAACCCACCGTACCAACAATGCTATAAGACTGTATCACGAGGTCTTTCTAGACCGCGCCACATGATCGAAGCTGGTCACTCGCCCTCAGTATCAATGTGCGCGTCTAATCCTGGAACTTACCGCAACTCCGCATAGGCCACACATAGGCCCGCATGAGGTATTCCTCGCATCGGGGGTAGCTAACCCGCGGCATCCTCCTCTGGACCCCGAAGTCGCATAGCCACGCATGGGCGCATAAGGTATAATACCTCGCGTCGGCGTAACACCGGAGTGATCATCCTATCCCGAACTCCGCGACTCGCATGGGTCACACAGACCCGCATGAGGTATTCCTCGCATCGAGGGTGGCAAGTCCTCGGCATAATAACAAGTCAGGGGGGTAAGTGATATAATATCAGCATAACTGCTTATCGTTAAACAACATAAGCGTAAGTGATATAATATCAGCATAACTGCTTATCGTTAAACAACATAAGCACAACAAGAAAACCCCCTTACACAAACGTCATAAGACACTAACACACGTAGCATCATAACAAGTTTACTTATCAAACCAACAAGAAAGTATTACAAGGCTATCACAAGCCAACATAGTCAAGTTACTCACAAAGTCACACGATGCGTAGTATCAAAATAGAGTAACTATCTTTTAAGTAAACCAAAACAATTTCCATACCTTCTTTTAAATCAATCTTAAGACAAAAGCATGCCTTCCTTTTAAACAAAGACACTTTTTCCTTTTAAAGTCAAGTAGCAATATACTTTTAAACCAAGTGTCTTACTCTTTTAAAAACAAGTAACGATACCTTTAAATCAAGTTACTCCTCCTTTCCCAAAATCAAGTTGTTTATAAGTCAAGTCTCTTTACTTTCAAAAATCGAACTCTTAATCTTTAAATCATATCTTTTAAGGAAACCAACTTCCAACCTTTAAAATGTCAAGTTATCATTTTAAATCCAATGATAAAACCATTATTTTGTTTTCATAAAGTCGTTATAAATAACTTCCCATAAAGCTATTATGACAGTTTATGTTTTAAACCAACCAAGGACAACTATTCTTATTTTCGAAATCAAGATAACTTTATTCTTTAAAAGACCACACACCCATTACTCATGAGTGAGGTTTTACAACTTTTAACATAATTCAAGTCCTTAATATTTCATAACAAGTCACTTAACTTTGGAATCAAGTCAAGGACACAAAAGGAAAATCAAATTCCTTTAAACACACGTGCGTCTACCGCACTAAATATATTTCACAAATATCATGCTAGAAAGGATAGGAAGAGGTTCACATACCTCGCGATGATTATCGACAATTAGCAAAACGCTCCACGGTACTATAATCCTGCTAGCCTTTTCCACCCTTCAAGTAGAATACGCTACTCGCAGTACTTCAACCTATAATGGCCATAAACGTTTATTAACTTATAGATCCCTTCGTAGAATATTTCTAAGTACAAGGTTCCTTATTCTACGAAAAATTCGGAAGCACCTCCTCCCCATGACCACATAAATCTCCTCATAACAAGGCACGCTGCAAGCCAACAACTCCAAGGGGGTGAGGGTTACACGTCTAACCGGACGTGTACAATTCTACTCCACAATAATACTACAAGTCTACTGTAAATACAGTCCAATGTAAATACAGTTCAAATCTTTATACTGATTCTTCCAATATATCTTAAACTCAATTCTAAACTACTACAACATGTAATCTCCAATTACAATAGGGGGACAAAGATAATTACCTCGATAAGCCCAAAATTATCCAAGATATAAGTCGATCCTGAGCAACGTTTAGCTCCAATTCCTTACGCTCCAACCCGCTCCAAGCAACCCTTAGAAGTTTCTAAACAACTTCTCTTAACACTTCATCTAAGATATGAAGATTTTTCTAGGGCTTCATTTTGCGACTATGGAAAAAAAGTAGTATTTCCGGGCTCTTATGTTGGGATAACTTTAGAATACTACTAGGGATTTAGGCTAAAGTATTTGGAATAACAACAATACTTGAAGAATTCTACTCAAGGTGGGGGGGGTGTGTTTGGACGAGAACTCACTAAGGGAGGGAGGGGAATTTTTTGCCTTGGAAACTTTCTAATGTGGATGAAATAAAGTCTTGCACACAAGGGGTATTTATAGGGAAATCAATGGCCAAGATCTAGGCAAGTGGATGGTGAGGATGGGGTACATGTGTGTGGGTAGTTGGCCAACCATTTGGCTACCACAAAAATGGGACAAGTGACCACCACAAAAATGGGCCACTTGTCCACCAAAAAAACGTCCCACTTGTCCTTCTCCAATTCGGCCAACATGGCCACACGGGGGTGACACGTGTCACCCCCCTACTCGTCCAAAATATTTCATCTTCCGAAAATATTCGTAATGCCAAAAATCCGAAAATAAAGTGGGCCCCACAAAACCGTAAATTTTCCCGTGGGCCCCACATGACCAATTTCGGAAATAAAATTTCATAATTCTCAAATATTCCAAAAAGTCCAAATACCAAATCTGGGAATCCAATTCCCTTTAACGAACATTTTTCCTTCACAAAATCCGGAAACTTTTCCGTCGAAAAATCACATATTTCTTCCTTTCCAATTTTATTGTCGTATTCTCGTACGTACGTCCTCGTATACATACCATGGAACTACGGGGTGTAACATTCTTCCCCCCTTAGAAACATTCGTCCCGAATGTTCCTTCTAAGCCTCTAATCATACAAGCGTCGGTATAGTCTTCCCTACTATACTTACGAAACCAAATATGCCACACATGGCCATAATACAACATACTCGCAAAAACGCACATCCAAACCAACGAAGAATCACCTCTAACGTATATAACAATACCATTAGCTCCACCCATGGTCTAAAGGATACTTTCTTCACATCTTAACTTATAAAAAGGACACTTCACATCTTCGCCTCTTTTCTTACTTGTCGTACCCTCCTCGTACACTCGAACCCTTCCTACTATACGTACCATATTTCTGTCATTGCTTCAGTTTCCAAAATCTTGGGGTTACTATCTCTAACTTGGTCATCATTAACTGGGAACCCTCTGGAGGGATCTCCGATTACTCTTTCGAGACATAGCAACATGGAATACCGGACGTACTGCCTTCTAAGTCGGACGGCAGTGCTAACTCATAGGCAACCTGGCCTATACTACAACAATCTGAAAAGGCCCAAAGTACCTCGGGCTAAGTTTCCCCTGCTTTCCAAATCTCGTCACACCCTTCCGGGGTGGAACCTTCAAGAATACCTACCGTCAACCTGAACTCCAAGCGTCGACGCCGATTATCCATACGCATACGCCTGACCTGAGCGTAATAACTTACGGATAAGCTTCACCTTATCCACATCCTGCTGAAACAAGTGGGGATCCAACTATCTGAACCTTTCCAACATCGAACCAATCGACCGACATCCTACACTTCCGCCCATACAAGGCTTCATAAGGCACCATCCGAATACTGAAAGACAAGATGGGCTGACCTCATCGGCCCGACTACTGGTCAAACGCATCAACGAACTCGTACGATGGTTACCTAACTTGGGCTTAACACCCTCGTGACCCTATTACATAGCGGGACCACCACAAATTGACCCCACCACATTCCGGGCTGCGGGTTGACTCGCGAAATGGCCTCAACCCAACCCACTTCGTACTAAACTCTCGTTCCCCGATCCGGAACAATCTTACCAGTTCACGTCATGAAAGTTACTACTTCCATCTCACACTACCCATGGATTTATCACAACTTACACCATGCTAACCGAACATAGCACTCCACATGTATCTACCATAACGACCTAAACAAGTCTCTTAAGGTCAAGATCTCCTGTAACTCTTGCTCACTTTCCCTTTGCGCCTAATCAAATCTTGCTCTGTGGCGCATAACTACGAAGGCAATGAACCACCAATGATCCCGGGCGAGTCGTAACATCCGTCACCTCTTGTTCGGACAATTTCTGCAAAATGGCCTGCCGCCAAGCCTAACAAGCTATCTAAGTAGTACGACACTCCCATAAGAACCCTACCACAACGACCATACCGGGTGGGGTGGCCTCCTCCAGCTAACACCCTTCCTCTCCGATCCATCAATCCGCAATCGACTGGTAGGCTAAGTCATCCCACTGTATCCCTCCTACTAGGATATTCTCTCCTCACATGGCCACGACGGTTGGTAAAACAAGCATTAGTAAGAAAGACGACATTTCCTCGGGATGACGTCTACCACATAGTGAACACTGAGGGAAAACTGAATCTAGCTGGCTAGAACCTATGCAAATCTGTGAACCAGAAACCCTGGAGTTCTGACCAACTTCTAAATACCCCGAACGTCCTGAAGTCCGTGGAGGACCACCCTATACTGGCGGAGGCGCATAACCAGCCTGCTGCTGAGAAGGTCCGCCTCGAAAGTTACCAAAGGACCCTGTTGTTCTGGCCCTCTTCTGCTGATCTTGGTTAATCCGTCGATCTCTACGTTCCTCAGTCTGCTGCGCGTAAGCCTGTACGCGGGCAATGTCCATGTCTGACTGAAGAGCTACTCTTGTACAACCTTCTGTAAAAATAATCGTCAAGTCCTGTGACATATCGGTGCACACTATCCTCCATGTCTGCCACTAACGCGGGGACCTAACGAGCCAATAAGTCAAACTCTAAACTGTATTCCCGAACCGTCCGCCCGTTCTGCCTCAACCTCATAAATCTATCTGCCCGAGCTCTCCTCATCTGCGAGGGCAAGAAGTGTGTAAGAAATGCCTCTGAGGTCTTGATCACTTTCATGATCCGCTGCAACTGTCGAATAAACTCCTGATGATCTTCCTCAGTCCTCAATCCATAGGACTCGGGTGGACTGCAACTCAAGAAGTCCTGAAGTCTCAAAACTATCGGATCTAGGGTGAACCACTGGTACTACCGGAACCTCCGACTCTCGTCTGTCCTCATTCCTAGCCACAAACCTGGCTAGTAACTGGGTCATCTCCTTGTAACTCATATCCTCGGCTCCTGGTCATGGAACTGAAGACTCAGGTATCGTGGTCTCTGTAGCTACTGCTGCTGCTTCTAAACTCTCCTGGGGCTAGCGGCGTCGCAGAACTCCCCGAATGAAGCACTGTCTCAGATAATGACTGGGCCCGTGCCCTGGTAACCCTCTGTGCTCTACTCGCAGCTCCCTCTGCTGCCTTGCCCTTCTGGGCTCTGGTTGCCTTGCGTAGAGGCATAACGGGTGAAAAGAATACGTCAGAGGGAGTCCAACTTATAACACAGCTCTAAGGCACGATCTCAGAGTGAGAAGAATGGAAACCAATCCTAAATATCCTGCAGCCTCCTGATTATAGGTGTGGTGCACAACACACCGATAATCAAGACTCTACTAGATACGGTCTGTAGACACTTTCCGAGGATTAACTGCTCTGATACCACTTTTGTCACGAACCGAACCGGGCGTGGTCGTGTCTTACGGGCACCTAGTGATACAACATCGTGAGAAAATCAGCGGAATATAAAAACATACACATGAAACAAGATATACAATAATGAAATAAGAAAACAGGCTAACCAAAACGGTTACCTTTCTGATTATATAAATAAACTTGAACCCTAACAGTTACATCCCTTTTACAAACTCGCCACAACAAGATTACTACGCACCTCTACGAATGTTATAACAACAACGACGGGACGGGGCCTCGCCATACCACGAATGTAAGTACCTGACAACGAGGACTATACGAATAAGCCTCGAGAAACGGAGCTTCCCAACGTTGAATCGTGATCCTATGGCGAGGATCGACGATCGGGTGTACCTCTACTGCGGCATGAACGCGGCCCGAAGGAGGTCGATACAACAGTACCAAGTATGTGGCGAAAATCAGTAAATGAAATCATAATAGTCTATATAAAGCAGAAGACATATATGATAACCAATTTACGATACATGATATGCGATCATGTCAAGTCAGGGACTCACGCCCTTAAAGTCATCACTCAAATATAACCATGGGTCTCATGCCCACAATATCAATTATGCCCGTGGAATTCCTTCCTCACTGCCGGCAGTCCATGATATAAAAGCACCAAGAAATACACCTGAACACCAGGTCCCACTTGTGTCATAATAAAACCGTACGGGGTAAGTACGAAGGCATAGCCGACTACTAAAACCCACCGTACCAACAATGCTATAAGACTGTATCACGGGGTCTTTCTGACGCGCCACATGATCGGCCGCCACTCGCCCTCAGTATCAATGTGCGCGTCTAATCGTGGAACTTACCGCAGCTCCGCATAGGCCATACATAGGCCCGCATGAGGTATTCCTCGCATCGGGGGTAGCTAACCCGCGACATCCTCCTGGACCCCCGAAGTCCGCATAGCCACACATGGGCCGCATAAGGTATAATACCTCGCATCGGCATAACACACCCGGAGTGATCATCCTGTCCTGGAACTCCCGCAGCTCCGCATGGGTCACACAGACCCGCATGAGGTATTCCTCGCATCGAGGGTGGCAAGTCCTCGGCATAATAACAAGTCAGAGGGGTAAGTGATATAATATCTACATAACTTCTTATCGTTAAACAACATAAGCACAACAAGAAAACCCCCTTACACAAACGTCACAAGACACTAACACACGTAGCATCATAACAAGTTTACTTATCAAACCAACAAGAAAGTATTACAAGGCTATCACAAGCCAACATAGTCAAGTTACTCACACAAAAGTCACACGATACCCGTAGTATCAAAATAGAGTAACTATCTTTTAAGTAAACCAAAACAATTTCCATACCTTCTTTTTAAATCAATCTTAAGACAAAAGCATGCCTTCCTTTTTAAACAAAGACACTTTTTCCTTTTTAAAGTCAAGTAGCAATATACTTTTTAAACCAAGTGTCTTACTCTTTTAAAAACAAGTAATGTATACCTTTAAATCAATTTACTCCTCCTTTCCCAAAATCAAGTTGTTTATAAGTCAAGTCTCTTTACTTTCAAAAATCAGGCTCTTAATCTTTAAATCATATCTTTTAAGGAAACCAACTTCCAACCTTTAAAATGTCAAGTTATCATTTTAAATCCAATGATAAAACCATTCTTTTGTTTTCATAAAGTCGTTATAAATAACTTCCCATAAAGCTATTATGACACTTTATGTTTTAAACCAACCAAGGACAACTATTCTTATTTTCGAAATCAAGATAACCTTATTCTTTAAAAGACCACACACCCATTACTCATGAGTGAGGTTTTACAACTTTTAACATAATTCAAGTCCTTAGTATTTCATAACAAGTCACTTAACTTTGGAATCAAGTCAAGGACACAAAAGGAAAATTAAATTCCTTTAAACACACGTGCGTCTACCGCACTAAATATATTTCACAAATATCATGCTAGAAAGGATAGGAAGAGGTTCACATACCTCGCGACGATTATCGACAATTAGCAAAACGCTCCACGGTACTATAATCCTGCTAGCCTTTTCCACCCTTCAAGTAGAATACGCTACTCGCAGTACTTCAACCTATAATGGTCATAAACGTTTATTAACTTATAGATCCCTTCGTAGAATATTTCTAAGTACAAGGTTCCTTATTCTACGGAAAATTCGCAAGACCTCCCCATGACCACATAAATCTCCTCCTCTAACAAGGCACGCTGCAAGCCAACAACTCGAGGGGTTACACGTCTAACCGGACGTGTACAATTCTACTCCACAATAATACTACAAGTCTACTGTAAATACAGTCCAATGTAAATACAGTTCAAATCTTTATACTGATTCTTCCAATATATCTTAAACTCAATTCTAAACTACTACAACATGTAATCTCCAATTACAATAGGGGGACAAAGATAATTACCTCGATAAGCCCAAAATTATCCAAGATATAAGTCGATCCTGAGCAACGTTTAGCTCCAATTCCTTACGCTCCAACCCGCTCCAAGCAACCCTTAGAAGTTTCTAAACAACTTCTCTTAAAACTTCATCTAAGCTATGAAGATTTTTCTAGGGCTTCATTTTGCGACTATGGAAAAAAAGTAGTATTTCCGGGCTCTTATGTTGGGATAACTTTAGAATACTACTAGGGATTTAGGCTAAAGTATTTGGAATAACAACAATACTTGAAGAATTCTACTCAAGGTGGGGGGGTGTTTGGACGAGAACTCACTAAGGGAGGGAGGGGAATTTTTTGCCTTGGAAACTTTCTAATGTGGATGAAATAAAGTCTTGCACACAAGGGGTATTTATAGGGAAATCAATGGCCAAGATCTAGGCAAGTGAATGGTGAGGATGGGGTACATGTGTGTGGGTAGTTGGCCAACCATTTGGCTACCACAAAAATGGGACAAGTGACCATCACAAAAATGGGCCACTTGTCCACCAAAAAAACGTCCCACTTGTCCTTCTAAAATTCGGCCAACATGGCCACACGGGGGTGACACGTGTCGCCCCCATACTCGTCCAAAATATTTCATCTTCCGAAAATATCCGTAATGCCAAAAATCCGAAAATAAAGTGGGCCCCACAAAACCGTAAATTTTCCCGTGGCCCCCACGTGACCAATTTCGGAAATAAAATTTCATAATTCTCAAATATTCCAAAAAGTCCAAATACCAAATCTGGGAATCCAATTCCCTTTAACGAATATTTTTCCTTCACAAAATCCGGAAACTTTTCCGTCGAAAAATCACATATTTCTTCCTTTCCAATTTTACTGTCGTATTCTCGTACGTACGTCCTCGTATACATACCATGGAACTACGGGGTGTAACATAAAACCTTATACATTAGGAGATATACCCCCATAAAGTTGGGGCAAAATCTTGTCCAAAATTCTTCCTACATTTCCCCTAGTTTCGACGAACTTGATTTCTTTGATTCGTTTAGCCCTGAGTTCTTACGAGACTTAACACTTTTTTAAAACATTCACTTAACATTGTAGAGGTATCTTAACATCTCCAAGTCACGTTCACCTTAACTCATTTATAATTTCAAAGATGATCTCATTTTGAGCTTACGTCAACTAACTCACGACGCAACTTAGCGTGCGAAATTAGGGAATATAACAACATATTGTGATCATTCATACTTATATACTTGTTTGAATAAGTAACATAACGATATATAAGGTAGTCCTTGAGGCCGGGAAAAAGGTAAGAAAGATGTTCTCACAGTTCGATGGGAAATAGTTCCGGACAATATGGTATTTGTAACGACCCGTTTCGGGCCCCGTTACTGGTGCCTTATCCCGGGCACCCTAGTGATACAATCATCAGAGAAAACCAGCGGAAAATAAAACTTTAAACAAGAAACAAGATATAAGAACATAAAACAGGCCAACCCAACGGTTACCTTCCAATAACATAAATAAATACAACTCTTTCAAAACGAACAGTTTAATCCTTTTTACAAACCCCGCCACACTTGTGATTACTGCACTTAAGATTTACAACAACTATGACGGACGGGGCCCCGCCATACCACGAATGTACAAGAACCTACAACTCGGGAACACATACCAAAAGATAAGCCTCGGAGAAACGGAGCTTCCCAAAACGCTAAGCGAGATCCTAAGAGCGAGGATCCACGAACGATGTACCTCTACTGCGGCATGAACGCGGCCCGAGGAGGTCGATCTGGCAAGTACCAAGTATGTGAAATCGTAAAATCGTAAATGAAATCATAGCGATCTATAAAAGCGAGAGACATGAATGATAACCAAACTACGATACACATATATCGGTTATATCAAGTCGTGGTCTCGCGCCTCCACATCAATCATGCGTGGAATGCCTTCTCACGCCTGGCGATCATGATATGATAACACCCAGAAGTACACCAGCACACCAAGTCCTACCTGATGCCAAAGCTGTATTAACAATTCAAATGGAAGCATACCCGTGCGCTACGCATCGTGTCAGTATGTCCAAAAGGTAAACACAAAACACCAAACAAAATCGAACCATACGTGCGCTACGATCGTGTCGGTATGTCCAAAAGGAAACAATAAGACAAAGATTCCAAATGGAAACATACGTGCGCTACGCGTCGTGTCGATATGCCCAAGGAAACAATAAAGCAGTATCAACATGGAAGCATACCCGTGCGCTACGCATCGTGTCAGTATGTCCAAAGCGATTAGCAAAAGTAACACAATCAACAGGAACGTACCCGTGGAATTTCTCTATCACTGCTGGCATGTCCAAGTAAGTTCTCAACAAGTCAACCGACCCTCTATCGAGAGATGCGGTAACACAGAAATACAACACTTGTACAACAAAGGCTATCATCACAAGCATAGGCAAGTTTCACACAACTCAAAGTACTTTCACATAAGCCACAATACGTAGTATAAAAATCGTGACTATCTTTTTAAGTAAACAAGACACTTCCCCTTTTGTAAAATCAAGTAACAACATTATTTTCCAAACGTTCAAATTTGCCTAATTTCAAATGCTCAAGTCACTTATTTTAGAAAGGTTTCATAACTCATAGTCTTAATCTCTTTTAAAACAATTGAGTAACATATGTCATATATGTGAGTAGTTTATTCTTGTTTATAACGATCTTATTACAAATGACCATGATCTAGAAAATGTAATATCATTTTGTCTCATCTTAGCTTCTATGCAGATGGAGGTTTCTCGGTTTTAATACAACACATCATTATTCAAGACATTTTCCTTTATTAACGCTGCAATGGTGCAGCCGATACATTCGATTCCCGAAATCAGTGAAACATTATCCCTTTAAAAACCAAGTACTCATTACTCACGAATGAGGTTTCACACAAACATCCACATTAAAACAAATAAGTTAAGTCTCTTATCTATAAGATCAAGTCTCTTAACTTCTAACATCAGTAAACCATTTTCACTACATAAGGTCGTTATAACTAACTTCCCATAAAGCTATTATAACACCCTATGTTCTAAACCAACCAAATCACTTAGCACGTATGCGTCTGGTACTACATAGTTCACAACAATCATGCTAGAAAAGATAGGAAGAGGTTCACATACCTCGCGACGAGTATCGACAATAAGCAAAATGCTCCAGTACTACAACGCACTAGCCCTTTCCACTCCTCAGTAGAATACGCTACTCTTAGTACTTTCACCTAAAAAGGTCACAAACGTCTATTAACTTCAAAACACAAGGTTCCATGTTCTCTGAAAATTCGCGACATCTCCCCCACAGCGTAAATCTCCTCTCTATCGAGTGGCTACCAAGCCAACCATGTGTGGGGTTTACGCCTAACGGACGTGTACAATTCTACTCAAGAATACTACACAAGTCTCTTGCTGATCCTATGTAAATACTGATTCGATTCTTTTCTTTACTCTTGAGCTTAAATCAAAAGAAATTGACAAATACAAAGTTCAGTTCTAAATATAGTATACTCCAACTATATATTCCTACAACATGTAATCTCCAATTAAAATAAGGGGACAAGAATATTTAACTCGATAATCCCAAAATTATCCAAGTTATAATGTCGATCTGAGCTAGGTTTAGCTCTACTCGTGCGCTCGATCCGCTCCAAACAACCCTTAGAAGTTCTAACCAACTTCTACTAAAATACTTCAACCAACAATGAAGATTTCCTTAGGGTTTCGGTTTGAGACTAAAAGGACAAAAGGTAGTATTTCCGGGCTCTACGTATAGAGGTAACTTTTGGAATACAACAAGGTAAAGGCTAAGGTATTTTGGGCATTATAACAATACTCGGAGAGTATTTCTACCAAGAGGGGGGGTGTATTATACGAAACAACTAGGCTAGGGGGGGTACCCCACGGCTAGCACCTCAAAGGGGGGAGGGGGAGGCTCTCGGCCACAAAGGCCACTCAAAGGGGGAGGGGTTTCTCGGCCAAGGGCCTTCACTAGGGAGGGGGGGGCTCTTGGACGAGAGTCAAACAAGAGGAGAGGGGAAGGATAGCAAGACTTGGAACATATTTGGATGAATGAAGTCTTCAAGCCAAGGGGGGTATTTATAGCAAAACCAAAAGCCAACCAATGGCCAAGATCAAGCCATGTGCAAGGCAAGTGTAAGGCCAAGATCAACCCAAGTGCACCCTAGTCCCTACTCCTCAAAACCCTCACAAATATCTACACAAATATCTACCACAACTTGCCCCTTCAATCGGCCAAGTGCCGCCCCACTTGCTTCCATTGTGAGGGTGACACATGTCACCCTCCCGTTGGTCCAAAATGTTTCGTCTCTCGGAAAAATCCGCAAAAATACAAAACGACATAGCCGTAATTTTCCGCCATGAAGTTACGCAAACGTTTCGTCGAAACGACTCTAACCGGGTGTTGTGCACAAAGGTAACTTCGGCCAAGCCACCTAGGCGGGGGTGACACGTGTCACCCTCCTATTGGCCCTCATAAAACGTCTTTCGAAAAATATCCACAATACCGGAAATCTCAAAAACAAAGCGGGCCCCACAAACCCGTAAATTTCTCCCGTGGGCCCCACGTGACCATTTCCGAAAATAAAATCTCAAAATTCTAATATAATTTAAGAAGCCCATATACCAAATCTGGGAAACCAATTCTCATTAACGAACCTTTTTCTTCACAAATTACCGAAACTTTTCCGTGAAAACTCACATCTTTCTTTCTTTTCAAAATTTCTGCTGTACTCGCATGCGTCGTCGTCCTCATACATACCACTGCAACTACGGGTATAACATTCTCCTCCTTAGAAACATTCGTCCGAATGTTCCTTCTCAAGTCGGATAACGATAAAGTTCCTCTAACAAGTTGTCGGCGCCCGCGCCACGAACTAATACACGATCTCTTCTCCCTAACTCGTTGTACCGCTTCTAACACTCGAACTCTTTCTAGTATCCGTATCACACTTCGTCAATGCTTCGTTTCCATCCTTTGGAGTTACTACCTCAAACTTGGTCATCTTACTAACTTCGATCTCCCTAAGGCCATTCCGGCCTTCACGAACCGATTCGGTAGAACGTATCCACGAACTCATCGATGGTCACCTAAAGCGGGGCCTAGTATCCTCGTGACCTACCACTGGCGGAACCACCTCGAACCGACCCGCACCAAACCGGGCGGGTTGACCCTCAAATGGTCCTCAACCCGACCCCACAACCGCGCCACATTCTTGTTCCCCGATACGGAACAATCTAGCCAACACACGTCATGAAAGCTAACACTTCCATCTCGCACTACCCATGGACTTATCACATATTAGTACAAAGCTATCCGAACATAACACTTAACACATTATCTTAACATCAATACATACAAGTCTCTAGAGGGTTAAAGATATACCTGAAAATAGGCGGTTCAAAGGACCGCTAAGGCGGGAACTTCACGCGACCTCTAAGTGGCCCGCCGGTGTATGAACATCTGCCTAGCCGTGGAAGGTGAAGAACCCGCAATCGATCTCGTAGCTTTGTGCTATCCTACCATGCTACCCACAGTGAGACGATTTCTCCCAAAATGGCCTGCTGTGCATGTAAAACAAACTCCGGACTAGCACGACACTCCCACCGTGGAGTCTACAACAGCCACAACGAGGTAGGGGTGGCTTCAGCTGGCTAACACCCATGCTCCACCGAAAATCTGAACCCTTGGAGCCCTGACCTGCTCCTGAATATTCGGGATGCCCTGAAGACTGTGGAGGACCACTATGCACCGCGGGCGCATAACTAGTCTGCTGCGAGGCGGTGCGCCTCGAAAGTCACCAAAGGACCTGCTGTTACGGCCTCTTTTGCGACCACGGTCATTCCGTCGATCTCTCCGCGTGCCTCACATCCCGGTGCATGAGCTGCGTGCGGGCAATGTCCATGCGGTGAAGAGCTACACCCGAACAAGCCTCTGTCAAGTAATCATCTAGCCGGTGGCGTGGCGGTGCACTCTATCCTCCATGGTTGCCACTAAAGCGGGGACATACCGAGCCAACGAGTCAAACTCCACGTTGTACTCGAGCTGCGCGGATTCGCCTCGGCATCATAAATATGTCGGCGTGCCCTCGCCATCTGCGGAGGCAAGAAGTGAGTGAGAATGCCTCGAGAACTCGTCCCATATTCTTTGAGCGCATGCTCTCCCGGGACAACTCCACGAATCAAACGATCATTGCGGTATCACGCAGCCGATGCGCACCCACCACCACTGACTCGGTCGCCGAAGCCTTGATCACTCGCATGACCCGCGGTAACTCCCGGATGAACTCCTGCGGAGCATCCTCAGGCATCGACCCATAAAACTCTGGCGGGCTCTGACTCGAAAGTCCGTAGCCTTAAACTATACGCTCGGGGTGAACCACTGGTGCTCTGGGCTGAGGCTGCTGCATCCGGCCTATCCTCATGCACGCCACGACCACGGCCAGCAAGCGGGCCATCTCTTGTACCCGTCTCATCTGCTCCGGTGTGTGAGGCGGAGGCTCAGTCTTGTGGTCTCAGCAGACCCGCTGCTGCGACTCTAAACTTCTTTGGGTGGCGGCGTCCAAAACCCGCGCTGAAGCACAACCTCAGTCTTGTCGGGCTGCGCCTCGTACTCCTCTGTATCTCACTAGCGGCACCTCGGCTGCCTTGCCCGGGCTCTGGTTGCCTATGCGGAGGCATAATCGGTAAAACGAGATCGTCGGAGGGTCCAACTTACAACACAACTCTAAGGCACGATCTCGGAATGAGAAGAATGGAAACCAATCCTAAATGTCCTATAGCCTCACGATTATAGATGTGGTGCCTGACACACCGATAATCAAGACTCTACTAGACACGGTGCGTAGACACTTTCCGAGGATTAAGCGCTCGATACCACTTTTGTAACGACCCGTTCGGGCCTCAGTTCGGTGCCTTATCGGGCACCCTAGTAATACAATCATCGAGAGAAAACCGTGGAAAATAAAACTTTAAACAAGAAACAAGATATAAGAACATAAAGCAGGCCAACCCAGGTTACCTTCCAATAACATAAATAAATACAACTCTTTCAAAGCGAGCAGTTTAATCCTTTTTACAAACCACGCCTTGCAGTACTACAGACCTCTAAGATTTACAACAACTATGGCGGACGGCCCGCCATACCACAGAATGTACAAGAACCTACAACTCGGGAACACATACCAAAAGATAAGCCTCGAGAAGCGGAGCTTCCCAAAACGCTGAATCGAGATCCTAAGAGCGAGGATCCACGGCCGATGTACCTCTACTGCGGCATGAACGCGGCCGAAGGAGGTCGATAACAGTACAGTATGTGAAAGCGTAAAATCAGTAAATGAAATCATAGCGATCTATAAAAAGCGGGAGACATGAATGATAACCAAACTACGATGCACATATATCGATTATATCAAGTCGGGTCTCACGCCTCCACATCAATCATGCGTGGAATGCCTTCCATTCTGCCGATCATGATATGATAACACAAGAAGTACACCAAAGACACCAAGTCCTACACGATGCCAAAGTCGTATTAACAATTCAAATGGAAGCATACGTGCGCTACGCATCGTGTCGGTATGTCCAAAGGAACCACAAGACAGAATCAAAATGGAAGCATACGTGCGCTACGCGTCGTGTCGGTATGTCCAAAAGGAAACAATAAGACATTCCAAATGGAAACATACGTGCGCTACGCGTCGTGTCGATATGCCCAAAGGGAAACAATAAAGCGATATCAACATGGAAGCATACGTGCGCTACGCATCGTGTCGGTATGTCCAAAGCGATTAGCAAAAGTAACACAATCAACGAGGAGCGTGCGGTGGAATTTCTCCATCACCGGCATGTCAAGTAAGTTCTCAACAAGTCAACCGACCTCTGTCGAGAGCGGTAACACGAAATACAACACTTGTACAACAAAGGCTATCATCACAAGCATAGGCAAGTTTCACACAACTCAAAGTACTTTCACATAAGCCACACAATACGTAGTATAAAAATCGTGACTATCTCTTTTAAGTAAACAAGACACTTCCCTTTTGTAAAATCAAGTAACAACATTATTTTCCAAACGTTCAAATTTGCCTAATTTCAAATGCTCAAGTCACTTATTTTAGAAAGGTTTCATAACTCATAGTCTTAATCTCTTTTAAAACAATTGAGTAACATATGTCATATATGTGAGTAGTTTATTCTTGTTTATAACGATCTTATTACAATGACCGTGATCTAGAAAATGTAATATCATTTTGTCTCATCTTAGCTTCTATGCGGATGGAGGTTTCTCTTGGTTTTAATACAACACATCATTATTGATACATTTTCCTTTATTAACGCTGCAATGGTGCAGCCGATACATTCGATTCGAAATCAGTAAAACATTATCCCTTTAAAAACCAAGTACTCATTACTCACGAATGAGGTTTCACACAAACATCCACATTAAAACAAATAAGTTAAGTCTCTTATCTTATAAGATCAAGTCTCTTAACTTCTAACATCAGTAAACCATTTTCACCTACATAAGGTCGTTATAACTAACTTCCCATAAAGCTATTATAACACCATGTTCTAAACCAACCAAATCACTTAGCACGTATGCGTCTGCCGTACTACATAGTTCACAAACAATCATGCTAGAAAAGATAGGAAGAGGTTCACATACCTCGCGGCAGTATCGACAATAAGCAAAATGCTCAAGTACTCTGACGCACTAGCCCTTTCCACTCCTCAAGTAGAATACGCTACCCTTAGTACTTTCACCTAAAAAGGTCACAAACGTCTATTAACTTCAAAACACAAGGTTCCATGTTCTCTGAGAAAATTCGGCACCTCACACCCCATGGCAGCGTAAATCTCTCTCTATCGAGGCGGCCAAGCCAACCGGGGGTTTCGCCTAACCGGGCGTGTACAATTCTACTCAAGAATACTACACAAGTCTACTGTCTGATTCGATTCTTTTCTTTACTCTTGAGCTTAAATCAAAAGACATTGCCAAATACAAAGTTGATTCTACATATAGTATACTCAACTATATATTCCTGACATGTAATCTCAATTACAATAAGGGGACAAGAATATTTACCTCGATAAGCCCAAAATTATCCAAGTTATAATGTCGATCTGAGCAAGGTTTAGCTCACTCCATGCGCTCCAATCCGCTCAAACAACCCTTAGAAGTTCTAACCAACTTCTACTAAAATACTTGACCAACAATGAAGATTTCCTTAGGGTTTCGGTTTGAGACTAAAAGGACAAAGGTAGTATTTCCTGGCTCTACGTATAGAGTAACTTTTGGAATACAACAAGGTAAAGGCTAAGGTATTTTGGGCATTATAACAATACTCGGAGAGTATTTCTACCAAGAGGGGGTGTATTATACTGAAACAACTAGGCTAGGGGTACCCACGGCTAGCACCTCAAAGGGGAGGGAGGCTCGGCCACAAAGGCCACTCAAGGGGAGGGGTTTCTCAGCCAAGGGCCTTCACTAGGGAGGGGGGGGCTCTTGGACGAGAGTCAAACAAGAGGAGAGGGGAAGGATAGCAAGACTTGGAACATATTTGGATGAATGAAGTCTTCAAGCCAAGGTGGGTATTTATAGCAAAACCAAAAGCCAACCAATGGCCAAGATCAAGCCATGTGCAAGGCAAGTGTAAGGCCAAGATCAACCCAAGTGCACCCTAGTCCCTACTCCTCAAAACCCTCACAAATATCTACACAAATATCTACCACAACTTGCCCTTGATCGGCCAGTGCGCCCAGCTTCCATTGTGAGGTGACACATGTCACCCTCCGTTGGTCCAAAATGTTTCGTCTCTCGGAAAAATCCGCAAAAATACAAAGCGACATAGCGTAATTTTCCGCTTCGCAGTTACATGAAAATGTTTCGTCGAAAACGACTCTAGCAGGGTGTTGTGCACAAAGGTAACCGGCCAAGCCACCTGGCGGGGTGACACGTGTCACCTCTATTGGCCCTCATAAAGCGTCTTTCGAAAAATATCCACACGAAATCTCAAAAACAAAGCGGGCCCAAAAGCAGTAAATTTCTCCCGTGGGCCCCACGTGACCATTTCCGAAAATAAAATCTCAAAATTCTAATATAATTTAAGAAGCCCATATACCAAATCTGGGAAACCAATTCTCATTAACGAACCTTTTTCTTCACAAATTACCGGAAACTTTTCCGTCGAAAACTCACATCTTTCTTTCTTTTCAAAATTTCTGCCGTACTCTCGTACGTACGTCCTCACATACATACCCTGCAACTACGGGGTATAACAGTATTGTTCTCACAGTCTGATAAGAAATGGTTCTGAATGGTATAGTGAGGGTTATATGTACTTTGCGAGTCTCCCATAGGTCATGACTATATGACATAGCCTATAGCATGTGTGTACTGGTTTGATATGGGTCAATGCATTGCATTCATTTCATTCTTCTACAGTTCTATTTGTGATATATTCCTACTTGTGGTTGTTACTTGAAGTATGGTTCTCTTTTCCATATCAATGAGGTATATCCATTTAGGTTGTTGTGCTGATATGTTCAGTTTTGATATATTGTATATGTTATTCCTTTGTTGTCGGTTTATGATACCCACGTAGTACTAGTGGTTGTACTTGTTACACCCCGTAGTTCCAGTGTATGTATATGAGGACGAACGTACGTAAATACGACATTAAAATTGGAAAGGAAGAAAGTTGTGATTTTTCGACGGAAAAGTTGCCGAATTTTGAGAAGGAAAAATGTTCGTTAATGGGAATTGGATTCCCAGATTTGGTATTCGGACTTTTTGGAATATTTGAGAATTATGGAATTTTATTTCCGAAATTGGTCACGTGGGGCCCACGGGAGAATTCTGATTTTGTGGGCCCACTTTATTTTCGGATTTTTGGCATTGCGGATATTTTGGAAGATGAAATATTTTGGGCGAGTAGGGGCGACACGTGTCACCCCTGTAGCCATGTTGGTCGGTGGAGAAGGCGAGTGGGGCGTTTTTAGGTGGACAAGTGGCCCATTTTGTGGTGGCCACTTGTCCCATTTTGTGGTAGCCAAATGGTTGGCCAACTACCTACACATGTACCCCATCCTCACCACACTTGCCTAGATCTTGGCCATTGATTTTCCTATAAATACCCCATTGTTTCAAGACTTATTTCATCCACACTTTGAGAGTCTCAGTCACAAAATACTACCCCTTTGTTGAGGTTCTCGTCCTACTCTCCCCCTTGGTGTTGGAAAAATTCTTCCAGTGTGGATATAGTCTCAAATACCTTAGCCTAGTATCCCTATTTGTATTCCAAGTTATTTCAATACTAGGAGCCCGGAAATTCTACTTTATTCCTTTAGTCAAAAAGCGAAGCCACTAGAAAAATCTTCATAGCTTAGATGAAGTGTTAAGAAGTTATTTGGAAACTTCTAAGGGTTTCTTGGAGCGGGTTGGGCGTCGAGGAATTGGAGCTAACCGTTGCTCGGGATCGACTTATAATCTTGGATAATTTTGGGCTTATCGAGGTAATGATCTATGTCCACTATTGTAATTGGAAATTACATGTTGTAATAGTTAATCATTGAGTATAAGATATATTGGAAGTATAATTATAAGGAATCGAATGTATTTACATTGGGTGTATTTGCAGTAGACTTGTAGTATTATTGTGGAGTAGAATTGTACGTCAGGTTAGGCGTGTAACCCACTGGAATTGTTGGTTTGGTAGCGAGGCCTCGTTTGAGGAGGAGTTTTATGTGGTTGCGGGGATGTCTTTGCTGAATTTTCCGTAGAATAAGGAATCTTGTATCTAAAATTATTCTCTGAAGAGCTAGAGGTTGATAGACGTTTTGTGGCCTTTATAGGTTGAAGTACTACGAGTAGCGTATTCTACTTGAAGGGTGGAAAAGGCGAGCAAGGTTAGAGTACTTTGGAGTGTTTTGCTAATTGTCGATAATCGTCGCGAGGTATGTGAACCTCTTCCTATCCTTTCTAGCATGATATTTGTGAAATATATTTAGTGCGGTAGACGCACGTGTGTTTAAAGGAAGTTGATTTTCCTTTTGTGTCCTTGACTTGATTCCAAAGTTAAGTGACTTGTTATGAAACATTAAGGACTTGAATTATGTTAAAAAGTTGTAAAATCTCACTCATGATTAATGGGTGTGGTCTTTAAAGAATAAAGTTATCTTGATTTGAAAATAAGAATGGTTTTATCATTGGATTTAAAATGATAACTTGACTTATAAACAACTTGATTTTGGGAAAGGAGAAGTAATTTGATTTAAAGGTATAGATTACTTGTTTTTAAAAGAGTAAGACACTTGGTTTAAAAAGTATATTGCTACTTGACTTTTAAAGGAGAAGTGCCTTTGTTTTAAAAGAAGGTATGTAAATTGTTTTGGTTTTACTTTGATGTCTTTTGACTTGAGTTTAAATAATAAGAATCGGAAGTATTTCAAAGAGTTATTAACCATTTTGAAAGAAAAGAAATACTTGGTTTTAAAAGCTTAAGTGTTATACTAGCTTTATGGGAAGTTAGGTATAACGACTTAAGGAAGATAGAAGGAGCAGTTTACTTATTTTTTTATGAAAGTCTTGTATTGATTCTGGAAAGTGTAGTAAGATGGTTTGATAAGTAGACATGTTAGGATGCTACGTGTGTTAGTGTCTTGTGATGTTTGTATAAAGGGGTTTCCCTTGTTGTGCTTATGTTGTTTAACGATAAGTTGTTATGTTAGTATTATATCACTCACCTCTTGACATGATTCGGGGTTAAGGCGCCTCCGTGCGGGGTAGACTTCGGTAGTGCATGTGACCTATGATTCGAGAATACCTCATGCGGGTTTGTGTGACCTATGCGAGCTACGAGAGTTCGGTGTTAGTGTGCGGCCTTTATGGTCATGCGGTCTATGTGGCCATGCGGTGCGAGTCGGGGCGTTCGGGAGTAGCTACCCTCGATGCGGGAATACCTCATGCGGGCCATCGGGTGGCTTATGCGGAGCTGCGGGAAGTTCGGGACGAGCAGCGCGCATTAGATCTGCGGGCGAGTGGCGGCTTCGATCATGTGGCGGTCTAGAGCAGATCTCGTGATACGATTTATGACCTTGTTGATGCTGTGGGTTTTAGTAGTCGGCTATGCCTTCGTACTTACCGTCACGGTTTTATTATGACACGGTAGGACACGGTGTTCATGTGTATTCCTTGGTGCTTTTATATCATAGACTGCCGGCAGTGAGGAAGATATTCCACGGGCATGATTGATGTTGTGGCGTGAGACCCATAGTTGTATTTGAGTGATGACTTTGAGGGCGTGAGTCCACGGCTTGACATGTTGCTTATTTATTGTGAGCGTAGTTTGGTTATCATACATGTCTCTGCTTTATATAGACTACTATGATTTCATTTCTGATATTTTGATTTCACATACTTGGTACTTGTTGTCTTGACCTCCTTGGGGCTGCGTTCATCTGCGCGGTAGAGTACACGATGTTGATCCTCGCTCTTGGAGTCACGATTCGGCGTTTGGGAAGCTCCGTTTCTCGGAGGCTTATCGATGGTATAGTCCTGTCGTTGTAAGTGCTTACATTCGAGGGTATGGCGGGAACCTGTCCGCCATTGTTGTCATATCATTCTTAGAAGTGCATGAAATCTGTTGTGGGCGAAATTGTAAAAAGGGATGTAATCGTTCTAGTTGTTATATATTTATGCGAAAGGCAACTTTTCTCGAATAAGCTGTTTTACACTTCACTTTATTCATGTCTTGTTTTATATTAGCCGATTACTCGATGTATGGCTACTTGGGTGCGGGGTAAGGCACGATCCACGGGCAGGTTGGTCGTGAAAAAGTGGTATCAGGCGATTAATCCTCGGAAAGTGTCTGAGCCGTATCTAGTAAGTCTTGATTATCGGTGTGTTGTGCACCACCTATAATCGGGAGGCTGCAGGATATTTAGGATTGGTTTCCATTCTTCTCACTCGAGATCGTGCCTTAGAGCCGTGTTATAAGTTGGACTCCTCGACGTATTCTTTTCACCGTTATGCCTCTACGCCAAGGCAGCAGCCAGAAGGGCAAAGCGGCGAGAGGAGGCTGCGAGTAGAGCACAAAAGGTTACCAGGGCACGGGCCCATTCATTATCTGAGGCAGCTTCATTCGGGGACTTCGCGACGCGCTAGCCCGGGAGAGTTTAGAGCGATGGCGGTAGCTCACGAGACCACGATACTGAGCCTCTAGTCCCACGGCCAGAACAAAGGATATGAGTTACAAGGAGATGACCCGATTACTAGCTAGTCGGTGGTGGGAATGAGGACGGCGGGGCCGGTGGTTCCAAAGCGATCGATAGTTCACCCTAGATCAGATAGTTTCGAGGCATCGGGGCTTCTTGGGTTGCAGTCCACCAGAGTTATATGGATTGAGGGCGAGAAGATCATCGAGTTTATTCGGCGATTGCGTGGATCATGAAAGTGATCGAGACCTCGAGGCATTTCTTACACACTTTTTGCCTCGGCGATGAGAGAGCTCGGGCGAGATAGATTTATGAGGTTGAGGCGAGCAGGCGAGCGGTTCGGGAATCTGATATAGAGTTTGACTTATTGGCTCGTTATGTCCCGCTTTAGTGGCGGACATGGAGGATAGAGAGTGCACCGATATGTCACGAGACATGACGATTATCTAGCGAGAGAGTTGTACAAAAGTAGCTCTTGATCGGACATGGACATTGCCGCGTACATGCTTACACGCAGCGGCCAGGAGCGTGAGATCGACGGACTAACCAAGATCAGCGAAGAGGGCGAATAGCGAGGTCCTTTGGTAACTTTCAAGGCGGACCTTCGGCAGGTGGTTATGCGCCTCGCCCGATCTGAGTGGTCCTCGCGGACTTGGGGCGTTCGGTGTATTTAGGAGTTGGTCGAACTCGGGGTTTAGTTCCGCATTTATATAGGTTCGGCCCGGCCAGTTGATTTTCCTCTATGTTCACTATGTGGTAGACGTCATCCCGAAGCGTCGTCTTTTACTAATGCTTGTTTTACGGTGGCCGTCGAGGGCCATGTGAGAAGAATGTCCTAGTAGGAGGGATACGGTGGGATGACTTAGCCTACAGTCGATTCTGCGGATTGATGGTTGAGAGAGGAAGGGGTGTTAGCGGAGGAGGCCACCCTTTCGATGTGGCCATTGTGGTAAGTGACATTGTGGAAGTGTCGTGCTTCTTGGCGGCTTGTTTTGCTCTCGGCCAGCGAGACATCTTGCGAGAAATTGTCCGACCAGATGTGGCGCGGATGTAGAGACTCGACGCCGAGATTAGTGGCTAATTCATCATCTTCCCTAGCTATCGCCCAACGAGCGAGGATTGATTAGAACGACAAAGGGAAGTGAAGCGGTAGATGCGGTATATCCTTAACCCTACAGAGATTTGTATGTGTGATAAGATGAGTATACCTTAAGTGTTATGTTCGATAGCATTGTGTTAATTGTGATTAGAAAACATGGGTAGTTGTAAAGGGTAAGTCTGGGGACGAGAAAATGGGGAGCCTTAGAATTTATAACAGTTGGGACCTTGGATGCAAGGCCATCCTGAGTGGATGATTTTACGGTTGGTCTTTGTCGAAGTACTCGGTATACGTGGTGTATTTATGGGATAATTCCATGGGTAGTGTGAGATGAAAGTGGTAGCTTTCATGACGTGAATTGGTAAGATTGTTAGGATCGGGAGCGAGTTTAGTCTGAAGTGGGTCGGGTTGAGGCCATATCGCGAGTCAACCGCGGCCGGAAAGTGGTGAAGTCGGTTGAGGTGGTCCGCTAGATGATAAGTCACGAGGTGTTAGGCCCAAGTTTAGTTAACCATCGTGCGAGTTCGTAGGCGTTCGACTAGTAGTCGGGCGATGAGGTCAGCCCGTCTTGTCTTTCGGTCGGGGCCGTTTACTCGGCGAGAGGTTATGCGAGATGTTATATCGGGAAGGTTGTAAGGTTGCACGAGGTGCCTACTTTCACCTTATGAATGACGATGGAGCCTAGTTTCACGGTGTTTCTTTCTGGAGGTTTTACGAGCGGGGTTAGGAACTTCGGTGAGTCTTAGTATCGCGTTCGCCTCGGGCGGTGTTTGGATTTCATGGGTATGTGAGGATTGTTGCCTCCTGTTGAGGAGTGTTTTATAGCTACCATTTGATATTCGAATATCGCCTTATGGCGCCTTGTAGGGGCGGAAGTGTAAGTTGCGGTCGATTGGTTCGATGTTGGCAAAGTTCGGATAGTTGGTTCATACTTGTTTGGCGGGATGTGGATAAGGTGAAGCTTATCGAGAAGAGATTTTAGCGGCTCGAGTCAGCGAAGTCGTGCGGATAGTCGGCGGCGACACTTAGATTCGAGTTGACGGTGGGCCTTCTTGAAAGTACCACCGGAAAGGGTATGACGAGATTTGGAAAGCTGGGCGATGGCGAAATGTGGTAAGTTGTGAGAAAGAGTTTGAGTGTCTGAGAAGAATGCGACGAGTAAGGGAAGAAGCGAGCATGTGTTAAGAACATAGTTGTGATCATTTCGTTTGTAAAGTGAAGGTGCGAAGGGAGTATCTTTTAGCCCTTGGGTGGGAGTTTTTGTGATGTTAGAGGCGATTCCTCGTGGACTTTGATGTAAGTATTTGCGAGGGTGTTTTCTGTGGCCATGTGTGGCATTTGCAAACTGGTTAAGCTATGAGGAACTTGATCGTTATTTGTCTTGAGAAGGAACATTCGGGACGAATGTTTCTAAGGAGGGGAGAATGTTACACCCCGTAGTTCCAGTGTATGTATATGAGGACGAACGTACGTAAATACGACATTAAAATTGGAAAGGAAGAAAGTTGTGATTTTTCGACGGAAAAGTTTCCGAATTTTGAGAAGGAAAAATGTTCGTTAATGGGAATTGGATTCCCAGATTTGGTATTCGGACTTTTGGAATATTTGAGAATTATGGAATTTTATTTCGAAATTGGTCACGTGGGGCCACGGGAGAATTCTGATTTTGTGGGGCCACTTTATTTTGGATTTTGGCATTGCGGATATTTTGGAAGATGAAATATTTTGGGCGAGTAGGGGCGACCACGTGTCACCCCGTGTAGCCATGTTGGTCGGGTGGAGAAGGCCCAGTGGGGCGTTTTAGGTAGACAAGTGGCCCATTTTGTGGTGGCCACTTGTCCCATTTTTTAATGGTAGCCAAATGGTTGGCCAACTACCTACACACATGTACCCCATCCTCACCACACACTTGCCTAGATCTTGGCCATTGATTTTCCTATAAATACCCCATTGTTTCAAGACTTATTTCATCCACACTTTGAGATTCTAAGTCACAAAATACTCCCCCTTTGTTGAGGTTCTCGTCCTACTCTCCCCCTTGGTGTAGGAAAAATTCTTCAAGTGTTGATATAGTCTCAAATACCTTAGCCTAGTATCCCTAGTTGTATTCCAAGTTATTTCAATACTAGGAGCCCGGAAATTCTACTTTATTCCTTTAGTCGCAAAAACGAAGCCCTAGAAAAATCTTCATAGCTTAGATGAAGTGTTAAGAGAAGTTATTTGGAAACTTCTAAGGGTTTCTTGGAGCGGGTTGGAGCGTCAGGAATTGGAGCTAACCGTTGCTCGGGATCGACTTATAATCTTGGATAATTTTGGGCTTATCGAGGTAATGATCTATGTCCCCCTATTGTAATTGGAAATTACATGTTGTAGTAGTTAATCATTGAGTATAAGATATATTGGAAGTATAATTATAAGGAATCGAACTGTATTTACATTGGACTGTATTTGCAGTAGACTTGTAGTATTATTGTGGAGTAGAATTGTACACGTCCGGTTAGGCGTGTAACCACTGATTGTTGGTTTGGTAGCGGCCTCGTTTGAGGAGGAGTTTTATGTGGTTGCGGGGATGTCTTTGCTGAATTTTCCGTAGAATAAGGAATCTTGTATCTAAAATTATTCTCTGAAGAGAGCTAGAGGTTGATAGGCGTTTTGTGGCCTTTATAGGTTGAAGTACTACAGTAGCGTATTCTACTTGAAGGGTGGAAAAGCGAGCAAGGTTAGAGTACTTTGGAGTGTTTTGCTAATTGTCGATAATCGTCGCGAGGTATGTGAACCTCTTCCTATCCTTTCTAGCATGATATTTGTGAAATATATTTAGTGCGGTGAGGCGCGTGTGTTTAAAGGAAGTTGATTTTCCTTTTGTGTCCTTGACTTGATTCCAAAGTTAAGTGACTTGTTATGAAACATTAAGGACTTGAATTATGTTAAAAGTTGTAAAATCTCACTCATGATTAATGGGTGTGTGGTCTTTTAAAGAATAAAGTTATCTTGATTTCGAAAATAAGAATGGTTTTATCATTGGATTTAAAATGATAACTTGACTTATAAACAACTTGATTTTGGGAAAGGAGAAGTAATTTGATTTAAAGGTATAGATTACTTGTTTTTAAAAGAGTAAGACACTTGGTTTAAAAAGTATATTGCTACTTGACTTTTAAAGGAGAAGTGCCTTTGTTTTAAAAGAAGGTATGTAAATTGTTTTGGTTTTACTTTGATGTCTTTTGACTTGAGTTTAAATAATAAGAATCTGGAAGTATTTCAAAAGAGTTATTAACCATTTTGAAAGAAAAGAAATACTTGGTTTTAAAAGCTTAAGTGTTATACTAGCTTTATGGGAAGTTAGGTATAACGACTTAAGGAAGATAGAAGAGCAGTTTACTTATTTTTTTATGAAAGTCTTGTATTGATTGGAAAGTGTAGTAAGATGGTTTGATAAGTAGACATGTTAGGATGCTACGTGTGTTAGTGTCTTGTGATGTTTGTATAAAGGGGTTTCCCTTGTTGTGCTTATGTTGTTTAACGATAAGCTGTTATGTTAGTATTATATCACTCACCTCTTGACATGATTCCGGGGTTAAGGCGCCTCCGTCTGGGGTAGACTTCGGTAGTGCTGTGTGACCTATGATTCGAGAATACCTCATGCGGGTTTGTGTGACCTATGCGGGCTACGAGAGTTCGAGTTAGTGTGCGGCCTTTATGGTCATGCGGTCTATGTGGCCATGCGGTGCGAGTCGGGGCGTTGCGGGAGTAGCTACCCTCGATGCGGGAATACCTCATGCGGGCCATCGAGTGGCTTATGCGGAGCTGCGGGAAGTTCGGGACGAGCGCGCACATTAGATCTTTGCGGGCGAGTGGCGGCCGATCATGTGGCGGTCTAGACAGATCTCGTAATCTGATTTATGACCTTGTTGGTGCTGTAGGTTTTAGTAGTCGGCTATGCCTTCGTACTTACCGTCACGGTTTTATTATGACACGAGTAGGACACGGTGTTCATGTGTATTCCTTGGTGCTTTTATATCATAGACTGTCGGCAGTGAGGAAGATATTCCACGGGCATGATTGATGTTGCGGGCGTGAGACCCATAGTTGTATTTGAGTGATGACTTTGAGGGCGTGAGTCACGACTTGACATATCGCTTATTTATTGTGAGCGTAGTTTGGTTATCATACATGTCTCACCTTTATATAGACTACTATGATTTCATTTCTGATATTTTCAGTTTCACATACTTGGTACTTGTTATCGACCTCGCCCGGGCTGCGTTAAATCTGCGGTAGAGGTACACAGTGTTGATCCTCGCTCTTAGGGTCACGATTCAGCGTTTGGGAAGCTCCGTTTCTCGGAGGCTTATCGGTGGTATAGTCCACTGTCGTTGTAAGTGCTTACATTCGGGGTATGGCGAACCTGTCCGCCATTGTTATCATATCATTCTTAAGTGCAGTAATGCTGTTGTGGCGGAATTGTAAAGGATATGCTGTTCTAGTTGTTATATATTTATGCCGAAAGGCAACTTTTCTCAGATAACTGTTTTACACTTCACTTTATTCATGTCTTGTTTTATATTCCGCTGATTACTCTGATGTATGGCTACTTGGGTGCCCGGGGTAAGGCACCAGTCACGGGCCCGGGTTCGGGTCGTGACAGTACTCATACTATATTTATTGCACTTTATGCATATACATATCCTTACTCTAGCTATAGGACTCGTGGTTGATTCCGAGGTATAGCATCTGAGATCAGGGTGACCTACTTGGTTGATCCGCAACCCCTAGACCTCTTCTCTTCTTTTATTTCTGTATTTATTTTTCAATAGTTTAATTAGTCCTATGGAACTTGTACCGGATATGTTTAGTGCTCTTGTACGATTGACACCAGGTTTTGGATATGGATAATTGTTTTGTTTTCTGCATTTCTATATTATTAATACTTTGAAAGATATCATGTTTCTAATATATTTTCCGCACTTAATGGTTAAATAGTTTTTGAAACTTGAGATGGTTTGCCTACCGGAGTGATAGTGTAGATGTTGTCATGACTCATGATTTGGGTCATGACAAATTGGTTTCAGAGCTCCTGGTTTCTCTAATCTCATGAGTACAAGAGTAATATCTAGTAGAGTCATGTGGATTGATACGTAGACATCTGTACCCATCCTCGAGAGGCTATAGGACATTTAGGAAACTTCCATTCTTATCATGCGAGTTTGCTCAAATTTCTTTGTTCTATTCTCTCATTGATGGTGGGGAAATATTCTTGAATTCACATACGAGTGGCTTGATATGACATCACATGGTATGATATGAGATGTGTCATTGTGATAAGGACGAGTGACCAAGTTCATATTTTAGCTATGACTTGAAGACTCAGTTGAGTAGGATTGTGATTTCGACACTTTGGTTCGGTGATACCCCTAGAAAATGGGATTGATAATACTGAGTACTGCATGGTCGCTATGTATTCAATGGTTAATTGCTCAGATGTCAAGGAAGTGAAATTATGGTATAGCAAGTGATGCGAAGAGAGCTGATGGTTTAGCAAAATAATGAGGTAATGAGTGTTGTTACTTTAAATATCACAAGTGAGGATGTTTGGCGTAGCAAAAATGGTTTGCTCGAGGTGGATTTTGAGTGATAAAGCTTCAGTGTTGTCTAGGTTTATTATGATAATCTTATGGCACGAGTGTATCAACGACAAGTCAACAATTTAGAAATGGAATGGTCTAGATTTTGATATTTTAGGGATAAGTATGAGCTTGGGAGTGTCAATTGATCAAATGAGAAGATAGTAACCTTGGTAAGGATGTGAGGGGAAGTTGATAAAAGATAAAAACATGAAATACGACCTTTTGTAATAAGGTGTGACGGAGTAAGGATTCATAGGGGATGATTGTAAAGAGACACAGACGTAAGGAAGTGAATTTGAATAGATTAATTGTCACGACCCGACCCCGGGCCCGCGACTGGTGCCCTACCTGAGCACCCTTACAGGTATACATCAGAGATAATCAGCGGAACATACATGAAACTTATAAAATAAAACAACAGAAGTAAAACAACAGGTTAGCCGATAGGGCTACCTTCCTGGACATGTATATATATATACAACCGAAGCAGTTGCCTCATTTCCTTTACAAAATGACCCACAATATGTGACTACAGACCTCTAAGAGTTTTAACATAACAACAGTGGCGGGACAGGGCCCCGCCATACCCCTGAATATACATGAATCTACAACCTCAGGGAAAACCGTACCAAGAGATAAGCCTCCGGAGCAAATGGAGCTTTTTCCAAAAAACTGAACCAAGATCCTAAGAGTAAGTGTCACGCCCGAACCCGGGCGTGGTGGTGCCTACACAGGCACCCTTCTATAACAACACAAGTAAAGCTGCGGAAATTAACTAACACCTCTTTTTTTAAAACCAGCGTGCGTGCGAGGCAAAGCCGACAAAAGTGCCATATAATATACATAATAAAAGACACTACAATGTACATGAGTCAATCCACATATGAATACAGACCTCTAAGAGTTATCTTGAACTATGACGGGACAAGGCCCGCGTACCCATAAGCTGTACAAAAGCACATCTTGAAAGAACTTATACCAAAAGATAACTCGACGAAGGAGCTATCCAAAAACTACGGCGGTCCTACACTGCCGATCACCAAGCAGCGTACCTAAACTGCGGCATGACGCGGCCCGAGAGGTCGATCTGAAGAATGTACCAAGTATGTGAACTGTTATACCGTATTTCGGGTATGCGTGAGGACGTGCGTCTGGTTAGCCTTAAAGTTAGGCCAAGTTCGAAAATTGTACACAACTCGCTAAAAGAATCGTTTTCACGAAAGCGTTTCCACGACTTTCGTAGGGAAAATTCGGCTATGCCATTACTAATTTTTGCGGATTTTTACGAGAGGCGAAACATTTTGGACCAACGGGAGGCGACATGGCACCCTCCAATTGGTGGACTTGAATCGTCCATAGGGCCGAATTGGAGAAGCTTAGCACGTTTTTGTGCCTTGTGCACAAGTCAAGGAGTTGGTAGGATATTTGTGTGGAGTAAATCTTCACCCTACACTTGCCTTGCACTTGTCTTAATCTTGGCCATTGGTTGGCCACTTCTTGACCTATAAATACGCCCCTTAAGATGAAGAGTTCTTCATCCACAAATCTTTCCAAGTCTTGAAAATCCCCTTCTCTCCCCAGGCCTTGTTCGTCCAAACACTCCCCCTCCTTGTGAAGTTTGGCGAGGGCCTACCCCATAGCCTGGCAAATCTACCCCCTTCCTTGGTAGAAAAGTTGCCTTCTAAGTATTGTTATAATGCCCAAAATACCTAGCCCAAATCCCTTAGTACTTAGTAGAAGTTGTGAAGAACTTCTAAGGTTTCCTTGGAGCTATCGGAGCGTACAACTTAGGAGCTAAGCCTTGCTCCGGATCGACTTTTATCTAGGATATTATTGGGCTTACCGAGGTAAATAATCCTAACCCTCTTTTGTATTAGAGAATACATACTGTAGAAGTATAAGAATAAGTATTAAATACTTAGAAGGATATTCTGAATAGAATTGAACTGTTATCACGATGAAGGGTTTAAAGAAGAATAATTGAACTGTACTCACATAGGAATTTGTTTCTGATGAACTTATATAGCTCATGGGTAGGGTTGTGCTGCGACTTTCCGTAGAATTGTGAACCCTCTGTTTAGAATGACCTTCAGAGTAGTCTAGACTTTGATAGATGTATGTGACTATTATAGGCTGATTCTCTACGCGCGACATATTCAACTTGGCAGGAGGTTTTCGCCGAGAAGGTATGTGATTCTTCCTAAGCATGATATTTTAACATATATATAGTACGGTAGACGTACATGTGTTAACTGAATAATAACTACGGCAATGTCATTTGACTTAAGCCTGAATAATAACTACGGCAATGTTTTTTGACTTAAGCACGAATAATAAGAATCGATGCATTTCAAAAGAACTCTTTGAATCATTTTTATGAAGATAAATATTTGGTTTTAAAACAAAAGCTTAAGAGTTATACTAGCTTTATGGGAAGTTAGGTATAACAACTTAAGAAAGATAAAAAGGCATTTACTTGTTTGTTTATAAAAGCCTTGTATTGATTTACATTAAGTGTAGTAAGATTTGTTTGATAAGTAGACATATTATGATGCTACTGTGTTAGTGTCTTGAAATCTTGTGTAAGGGTCATTCTTCTTGTGCTTACGTTGCTAACGGTAAGTCCGTTATCTTGTTATTGTATCACCTACCCCTTGATTGTTATCAGAGGCTTGCCCATGATCGCGGTCTATACGGCTGTGCGGTCTGTGAGACTATGCGGAGCAGTGGTATGCTCCAGGATTGATCATTCCGGGTGTTTAGCCTGATGCGAGGGATTCCCTATGCGGTCTGTTGAGACTATGCGGTCTTTTGAGGCTATGCGGTGCGAGCCAAGGCGGATCTGGGGTTGGCTGCCCCGATGCGAGAATACCTCATGCGGTGCATGTGTGACCTATGCGGGTGCGGAAGTCGAGGACTAGGCACGAGAATGATACTATGGGCGATTGGCCTTGCCCGATCATTCGCGGCCTAGAATAGACACATTCTGATTTTCCTATTACTGTTGTTGTATGTGATGTGGCACTATGTGCAATTGAACTGATTGTATTTGTGAAAAGGTTTTAAATACTTAGATTTCATTTAAGTACTTTATAGTTTCACATACTTGGTACTGTTATCTTGACCTCCTTGGGGCTGCGTTCATCTGCCGCAGTAAAGGCAGCAGTGCTAGATCCGCATCCTTAGGATCTTTTGCGTTGGTGTCAGGAGCTCCATCTTCTCCGGAGTTCTACTTTTGGGTATGATCTCCTGTTGTAGATAGTTTTATGCGATCGGGGTATGGCGGGCCTGTCGCCATAGTTGTATATTTTCCTTAAGTGCATAGTCATGTTATGCAGTTTGGGATGTAGCTTCTTGAACCATGTTTATTTATATATGTCGAAAGCGACGTTTTCTCATAAAGCGTGTCTATTTTATAAAGCATTTCTGTCTTGTTTACATTCATTGGTTACTCGATGTATGACTACTTGGGTGCCGGTAAGGCACGATCACGGGCCGGGCAGTCGTGACAAAAGTGGTATCGAGCGATTAATCCTCGGAAAGTGTCTGACCGTATCTAGTAGAGTCTTGATTATCGGTGTGTTGTGCACCACACCAATGTCGAGGAGGCTATAGGATATTTAGGATTGGTTTCCATTCTTCTCATTACGAGATCGTGCTTTAGAGTTGTGTTATAGGTTGGACCCTCTAACGTATTCCTTTCTATGCAGATTATGCCTCCACGTAAGGCAACCGGGCCCAGAAGGGCAAAGCGTAGGAGGCTGCTAGCGAGACACCCGAGTCACGAGGCTCGAGCCCGATCTATACGAGAGGCGGCGAGTTCTATGGCCGCCGGCCCCAGCGAGACCACAGTACCACCTCGCATCCCACGGCTGGGCGGAGAGTTAGGTACAAGAGATAGCCCGACTATTGGCTAGAAGTTGTGGCGGAATACGAGGACAGTGAATCGCGGCGATTCGGCTCAGCTCGATCGCACCCGTGGTACACGAGGCGAGATAGTTTGAGGCTACGAGATTTCTTGAGTTGTAGCTCGCGAGTTTTACTGGTCGGCGGAGGATGATCGCGAGAGTTCATCCGTCACCGCAGAAGGATCATCACGGGTGATCAAGGCTTGGCCGAGTGCTGACATTCGGTTCGCATCGGTTGCGTGATACATGATCGATTGGTTTGATTCATGGGAGCTTTCGGGAGAGCATGCACCTCCAGCAGTATGGGATGAGTTTTGAGGCTTTTCTCACACACTTCTTGCCTCCGCGGATGAGGAGGGCGAGTGATAGATTTTTGTTCTTTGAGGCAGGAGGGCGCCACGGTGAGGAGTACAATGTCGAGTTTGATTCTTTGGCTCGATATGTCCTGCTGGTAGCGATATGGAGGGCCGGGTGCATCGCTATGTCAGGCTAGATGATTACATGGCGAAGTCTTGTGCGGGTGTGTCCTTCACGAGCATGGACATAACCGTATCGAGCTCATGCACTAGGATGCGAGGCGTAGAGACGCCGGGTAAGCGATATCAGCGGCGAAGAAGGCGAGGCGGCGGTTCTTTTGGTGGTTCGGGGTGGCGGCATCGTGAAGTCGATTTGCACCACGGCCCGGTAGAGCTCTACCTCATTTTCTGGCCCGGGCGATCGGGGCGGTCGGGGCCCGGGACTTGATTTCGGTAGCGAAGTGCTAACCGTTGAGTCCGCTCGATGTGCGTTGTGGTAGATACCATTACGAGGCGTACTCGGAAGCTGCTATACTTGTGGCGGCAGGTCATTTCGCGAGTTTGTCCGGCCGGCGGCGGTAGTGGGCCCGATCTACGAGTGCATTGCGCTTCTTCATCCCGACGATTACTCGCCGGAGGCAAGGTACTCATGGACCAGCGGGTCGCGGCAGGTCGTGGCGCGGGTCCCGATTCTAGCGGTCCTCGAACGCATTTATGCTTTGTCGGTAAGCGGGATCGAGGCCTCACCGATGTAAATCACGCGGTACCTTATCGGTTCTGGTTTGATGTGTATGCTTTGATAGATCCGGGTTCTACTCTGTCTATATATCTCCCCTTGTTGCTAGTAGGATAGGGATAGAGCACGAGTCCATAGACCACTTCGAGGTAGCTACGCGCGATGGGTGATTCGGTGGTAGCTCGGAGGTATATAGAGCTTGTCTGTGACCATTCTGATCGTCGGACCCTGCCGACTTGATAGAGTTGGAGATGATTGACCGACGTGATCATGGGGATGGATTGGCTAGCTTTTGCTACGCCAATGTAGGCTGAGAGAGAGAGTAATGCAGTTCGATTTCTGAGGCCGGTTGTTGAGTGGGAGGAGCACGGTATCGCAGAAGTAGGTTTATTTCCTACCTCAAGGCTAGGAAGATGGTGCGAGAAGGGTATATCTACCATCTCGTTCGGGTGTTTGATCTTTGAAGGCTGCGGTACCAGATTTTCATCGATTCGATGGTGAAGAATTCCCGGGCGTGTTTCGCACGACCTCCGGGTATCCCTCACGAGAGGAGATCGAGTTTTGTATAGATGTGTTGCGGACACTCGGCCTATTTCCATTCGCCATACGAGAATGGCTGCCGAGTTGAGAGAGTGAAGGACCAGGTGAGAGATTTCTTTGGAGAAGGGTTTTATCGGACCTAGTGTTTCTCGCAGAAGCGCGGTATTGTTCGTGAAGAAGAAGGGCGGGGCAGCTGCGCGTGTGTGTTGACTCTGAGCGGTGAACAAGGTGACCATTAAACGAATACCCCGCTTCCCGAGATTGATGATTTGTTCGACGATTGCGGAGCGCGAGATGTTTCTCAAGATTGTATGCGATCGGGCTATCATCGAGTTCGTGTCGAGAGGTGGATGTCCCAGGATCGCATTCGGACGATGCGGGCATTATGAGTTCGTGGTCATGTCTTTTGGGTTGACGATGCTCGTGGTATTCATGGATTTGATGAACCGAGTGTTCAAACCATTTTTGAACACGTTTGTGATAGTGTTCATTGATGATATCTTGGTTTATTCTCGCTCAGGCGAGAGCATGCGAGCATTTGAGGCTGTCTTGTGATTCTCGAGACAGCGATTATACGCCAAGTTTTCCAAATGTGAGTTTTGGTTAGCCGGTGGCTTTTCTTGGGCATATTGTGGTGATGGCATTCGAGTGGAATCGGCCAAGATCGAAGCGATCGAGGACTTGGCCTAGACCTCTTACTCAAGCCAGAGGTTCGCGATTTTACGGGCCTTGCAGTTATTATCGGCGGTTCGTAGAAGTTTGCTTATCTGCACCATTGACTAGGTGACTCGAGGCGGCCAAGTTTGTGGTGATGCTTGTGGCGGGGTTTCGATTCTTTGAAAGAAGACGCAGCGCCCGTTCTTACTCTTCCGGAGGTCGGATGGTTATGTCGTGTATTGTGATCGTCGGGCATCGGGTTGGGATGTGTGTTGATGCAGCATGGCGGGGTTATAGCATATGCATCCGACGGTGAAGAAACACGAGAGGAACTACCCACCCATGATTTAGAGTTGGCGGTGTGATTCACGCTTTGAAGATCTGGAGGCACTATTTGTATGGGGTTCACGTGGATATTTATCTGAGACCACAAGAGCCTCGGTATATCTTGACGGAGGAGTGAACTTACGGCGAGAGCGGTGGTTAGAGTTGCTTAAGGATTACGATGTTGATATCTGTACCACGGGAAGGCCAATGTTGTGGCGGATGCTCTTAGTCGTAGGTCGATGGGAGCCTATCGGATGTGCGGCTAGAGAGAAGGGACATGGTTCGTGATTTGCACGATTAGCGAGCCTTGGTGTCCGTTTGATTGATTACGATAGCGATGGGGTTAGAGTTCGTGAGGTTGCCGAGTCTTCCATCGTCGAGGAGGTGAAGAACAGCGATTCGAGATCCGGCTTTGATTCGATATCATGATCTGACTCTTCGTGAGGCAAGAGTCCTTTTGAGGTAGCACGATGGGGTGCTAAGGTTTGAAGCGAGTTGTGTGTCGGATGTTTGAGACTTGGCGAGTTCTTGGGAAGCACCTGCGGTAGCGTTACTCTATCCATCGAAGTCGACCAAGATGTACCACGACCTTAGATCGTGTATTGGTGGGATGGCTTGAAGAGGGCGTTGCGAGTTCGTAGCTCGATGCGTGTTGTCGGCGGTGAAGGTAGAGCACGGAGGCACGGTGGTTTATTCTGACGATAGAGATCGACCACGGAAGTGGGAGGTAATCAACATGGACTTCATCACAGGATTACCTCGCACTCGGAGGAGACATGATTCTATATGGGTTATCGTCGACGGTGTGAAATCAGCCCACTTTCTTCCGTCGGGCGACTTTTGGTACCGAGGATTATGCCATACTTTACATCAGAGATCATCGGTGCATGGAGTCCCTATTTCGATCATATCGATGAAGGCCGGTTCGGCTAACTTCAGAGGTCCTTCGAGGGGTTTAGGGACGAGTGAGCGAGTCGTGCATTTCATCCACGAGCAGACGGACGAGCGAGCGCACTATCCGGACTCTTGAGGATATCTGCGAGCTTTGTGTTATTGACCGATGGTAGTTGGGAGGATCATTTGCCTCTAGTTGAGTTTGCGTATAATAATAGCTACCACTCCGATTCGGATGGCGCCTTATGAGGCCTTGTATGGGAGGAAGTGCGGTCGCCTATAGGTTGGTTCGATGTGGGCGAGTGCGGCTAGTGGGACGGTTGGTGCGGCGAGCGATGGATAAGGTGAAGCTTATCCGAGGCGGCTATTGACTCGAGTCGGCAAAGTCGTATCACAGATCATCGTCGTCGGCATCTTGAGTTCGAGGTTCATGATTGGGTTTTCCTAAAGGTGTCACCCATGAAGGGTGTGATGAGATTCGGAAGAAGGAAACTTCGGCCCAAGGTACATTGGGTCGTTTAGTTGTCGCGAGGTAGGCAAGGTTGCCTATGAGTTGGATCTGCCGTCCGATCTGGAGGCGGTGCATCGATTTTCACGTATCTATCTTTGAGAGATGTATCGAGGATCCATCTAGGGTACACCCGATTGACGATGTCGGTGACCAGGGGTTATCGTATGAGAGATTCCCATAGCGATAGTCGATCGTCGGAGTTAGGCGTCTGCGGACCGGGGCGTGGCTTCCGTCAAAGTTACGTGGCGGAACGAGCTCGAGGAGGAGATGGCGTGGGAAGGCGAGGAGGACATGAGGCGAAGTATCCTCACCTATTCCCCACCTCGGGTAATTCACTTTCCTACTTGTAAATTTCCATTACCATATATGCCTAAGTGTTATTTTGTGGCCATGTGTGGCAACTTACAAAGCTATTTAAGCTTTATCGATAATCGTCTTGAGAAGGAACATTCGGGACGAATGTTTCTAAGGAGGAGAATGTTATACCGTATTTCGGGTATGTGCGTGAGGCGTGCGTCAAAGTTTAGCCTTAAAGTTAGGCCAAGTTCGAAAATTGTACACAACTCGCTAAAAGAATCGTTTCCGACGAAAGCGTTTCCACGACTTTCGTAGGAAAATTCGCTATGCCATTACTAATTTTGCGGATTTTTAGAAAGGCGAAACATTTTGGACCAACGGAGGGCTACACTTGGCACCCTCCAATTGGTGGACTTGAATCGCCCATGGGGCCAATTGGAGAAGCTTAGCACGTTTTTGTGCCTTGTGCACAAGTCAAGGAGTTGGTAGGATATTTGTGTGGAGTAAATCTTCACCCTACACTTGCCTTGCACTTGTCTTAATCTTGGCCATTGGTTGGCCACTTCTTGACCTATAAATACCCCTTAAGATGAAGAGTTCTTCATCCACAAATCTTTCAAGTCTTGAAAATCCTCCTCTCCTCGAGCCTTGTTCGTCCAAACACTCCCTCCCCTCCTTGTGAAGTTTGGCGGGGCCTACCCCCCCTAGCCTAGCCGAAATCTACCCCCCCTCCCTTGGTAGAAAAGTTGCCTTCTAAGTATTGTTATAATGCCCAAAATACCCTAGCCCAAATCCCTTAGTACTTAGTAGAAGTTGTGAAGAACTTCTAAGGTTTCCTTGGAGCTATCGGAGCGTACAACTTAGGAGCTAAGCCATGCTCTGGATCGACTTTTATCTAGGATATTATTGGGCTTACCGAGGTAAATAATCCTAACCCTCTTTTGTATTAGAGAATACATACTGTAGAAGTATAAGAATAAGTATTAAATACTTAGAAGGATATTACAGAATAGAATTGAACTGTTATCACAATAGAAGGGTTTAAAAGAAGAATAATTGAACTGTACTCACATAGAATTTGTTTCTGATGAACTTATATAGCTCACCGGGTAGGGTTGTGCTGCCCGACTATCCGTAGAATTGTGAACCCTCTGTTTAGAATGACCTTCAGAGTAGTCTAGACTTTGATAGATGTCTGTGACTATTATAGGCTGATTCTCTACGCGCGACATATTCAACTTGGCCGGAGGTTTTCGCCGAGAAGGTATGTGATTCTTCCTAAGCATGATATTTTAACATATATATAGTGCGGTGAGCGTACATGTGTTAATCGAATAATAACTACGGCAATGTCGTTTGACTTAAGCTGAATAATAACTACGGCAATGTCTTTTGACTTAAGCTGAATAATAAGAATCGATGCATTTCAAAGAACTCTTGAATCATTTTTATGAAGATAAATATTTGGTTTTAAAACAAAAGCTTAAGAGTTATACTAGCTTTATGGGAAGTTAGGTATAACAACTTAAGAAAGATAAAAAGGCTGTTTACTTGTTTGTTTATAAAAGCCTTGTATTGATTTACATTAAGTGTAGTAAGATTTGTTTGATAAGTAGACATATTATGATGCTACGTGTGTTAGTGTCTTGAAATCTTGTGTAAGGGGTCATTCTTGTTGTGCTTACGTTGCTAACCGTAAGTCCGTTGTCTCGTTATTGTATCACCTACCCGCATTTGTTATACCGAGGGCTTGCCCGCGATCTTGAGTCTATACGGCTATGCGGTCTGTGAGACTATGCGGGCGGCGGTATGCTCGTGATTGATCATTCCGGTGTTTAGCCTTTGATCACGGGGATTCCTATGCGATGCAGCTGAGACTATGCGGTCTTTTGAGGCTATGCGGGCTGCGGGAGCCTAGGCGGATCTGGGGTTAGCTGCCCCGATGCGAGGAATACCTCATGCGGTGCAGTGTGACCTATGCGGGTGCGGAAGTCGAGACTAGGCACGCAGAATGATACTATGGGCGATTGGCCTTGCTTGATCATTCGCGGCCTAGAATAGACTATTCTGATTTTCCTATTCGTTGTTGTTTGTGATGTGGCACTATGTGCAATTGAGCGGTGTATTTGTGAAAAGGTTTTAAATACTTTGATTTCATTTAAGTACTTTATAGTTTCACATACTTGGTACTGTTGTCTTGACCTCGCCGGGGCTGCGTTAAATCTGCGAGTAAAGGCAAGCGGTGCTAGATCCGCATCCTTAGGATCTTTGCGTTGGTGTCGGAGCTCCATCTTCTAGGAGGCTCTACTTTTGGGTATGATCTCCACTGTTGTAGATAGTTTTATGATCGAGGTATGGCGGGAATACTGTCGCCATAGTTGTATATTTTCCTTAAGTGCAGTAGTCATTTATGCAGTTTGGGATGTAGCTTTGAACCATGTTTATTTATATATGCCGAAAGGCGACGTTTTCTCACATAAACTGTGTCCTATTTTATAAACTGTTTCCTGTCTTGTTTTACATTCCGCTGGTTACTCTGATGTATGACTACTTGGGTGCCGATGAGCACGATCAGCCCGAGCGGGTCGTGACATGAGCGATGAAATCTTGTAATGAAATCATAACAGTCCAAACAAAGCAGGAGACATGTATGATAGCAAACCTATAGTACACAATACATAAGCAGTCATATCAAGTCGGGGCGCAGCGCCAAAGTCACTACTCAAATATAACTATGGGTCTCACGCCCCTAATATCAATCATGCCCGTGGAATCCTTCCTCACTGCCGGCAGTCCATGATGTAATAACACCAATAAGGATACATGAACACCAAGTCTCACATATGTCCTAAATACCTCGTGGTCTCATGCCTCGGAATCCCACATCGTAAAAGCATGACCATAGGGTAACACAAACAAATCCGGGGACATATATGATAATCAAATTACAACACATTGTGCCTTACTAACAATGACAGTAAGCGATGAAGTATCCTTACAATATAAAATAGGAGATCATGATCAGCGGGACCATCCGCCCGCGATATCATTTAGTAATCCTACTCGCGGGACTATTTCACCGCATAGCCGCGTGGACCGCGTGAGGTATTCTCGCATGGGACTATTTCACCGCATAAGCCCTTACGGACTCGCGTGGTATTCTCGCATAGGCTGGACCGCCGCGTGGGACTATTTCACCGCATAAGTCTTACGGACCGCGTGAGGTATTCCTCGCATCGTGGGTAGCAATTCCACGAATCTGCAATGCCACAAAGCAGGAATGACCAAACGGCCCGATATACCAATAGCACACAACCGGCTATTTCCAGCACACATAGGCAGTTCTCAACTAAACAAGCCAAAGTACTTATCAAGGCACACATAGAATAATTCTCAATTAATCAAGCCAAAGTACTTTTCAAGGCACACTTAGACAAATTCTCAATTTATCAGGCCAAAGTACTTATCAAGGCACAAATAGAATAATTCTCAATTAACAAGCCAAAGTACTTATCAAGGCACACTTAGACAAATTCTCAATTTATCAGGCCAAAGTACTTATCAAGGCACAAATAGAATAATTCTCAATTAACAAGCCAAAGTACTACGTACGTACATTCTTTTCAAAAGACTCTTTTTTATGTAAAATCCCAAGATACTAACACCCGTAGTATCAAGGTGTGTCTATTCTTCAAAGTAAGTTACTATACTTTTTGAAACTCATTTCGAAGCTTGAAACCAAGTAACTTCAAATTTTCACAAACTAGGCAACTTATGCCGATTAATCAAAATAGACAACTTTCTAAACCTTCCATAAAGCCGTTATAACCAACTTCCCATAAAGTCGTTATAACCCTTTATGGTTTTAGACATATCCATTCCTTTTATAACCAAGAGACTTATACTATTAAAACCAAGTATCACATACTTACAAATCAAGTTCTTAACTTTCAAAACACGAGTCTCTTAATATATAGAAAACAAGTTTCTTCTACTTTTAAACCTCAAGTAACTCACTCCTTTAAAACAAGTTACTTCTCTTAAATCATGTCATTTCTCCTCTTTTAAAACAATTAAGTAAATCACTCATTTGACTCCCCTAAAGTCATTATTGTTATACCCCGTATTTCTGGAGTATGTACGTGAGGACGTACGTACAAAAGTGTAGCCTTAAAAGTTTAGGCCTAGGACGTTTTTTTGGGCACAACCCACACAAGGAATCGTTTTCCGACGAAACGTTTTACACGACTCGCGTAGGGTAAATTCCGGCTATGTCATTTCTAATTTTTGCGGATTTTCCGAAGCGACGGAACCCTTTTGACCAACGAGAGGGTGACACTTGTCACCTCAGTGGGCGCCAAGTGGCCTTTTGCCTTGGGCGATTGAGAGGCTTTGGGGCTTAGAACATGGACCTTTGTTTGTGGAGTGATTTGAGGAGTAGGTTAGGGGCACTTGGGCAAATCTTGGCCTCCACTTGCCCCCACTTGGCTTGATTTTGGCCATTGGTTGGCCATGTCTTAGCCTATAAATACCCTCTCTTTGAAGACTTATTCATCACAAATTTCCAAGTCTAAATCCTCCTTCCCCTTGTGAGCCATCGTCCTAAGCCTCACTCCCCACTTTTAGAAGCCTTGGCCGAATACCCCCCCTTTTTAGAAGCCTTGGCGAATACCCACTAGCCCTAGCGAAACACTACCCCCCTTGGTAGAAAAGTTGTCTTCTTGTATTGTTATAATGCCCAAAATACCTAGCCCAAATCCCTTAGTCCTTAGTAGAAGTTGTGAAGAACTAAGGTTTCTTAGACTCTGGGCGTTCAACTTAGGAGCTAAACCTTGCTCAGTGCGACTTTATCTAGGATATTATTGGGCTTACCGAGGTAAATAATCCTAACCCTCTTTTTGTTTTAGAGAATGCATCTTGTAGAAGTATAAGAATAAGTATTAAATACTTAGAAGAATAATTGAATTTGTACTACATGGGAGAATTTGTTTTCACAAGAGACTCATATAGCTCATGGGTAGGGTTGTCTTTGCCCGACTTTCCGTAGAATTGTGAACCCTCTGTTTAGAATGACCTTGAGTAGTCTAGACTTTGATAGATGTATGTGACTATTATAAATTTGATTCTCTGCGCGACATATTCAACTTGGCGGGAGGTTTTCGAGAAGGTATGTGATTCTTCCTAAAGCATGATATTTTAAATATATATATAGTATGCGGTAGGCGTACATGTGTTAAGCGAATAATAACTACGGCAATGTCTTTCGACTTAAGCTGAATAATACTTACGGCAATGTCTTGCGACTTAAGCTGAATAATAAAGATCTTAAAAAGTCTTTCAAAAGAATTATAACACGCTTTTGAAAGAAGAAGAATAGTTGTTTTTAAAACAAGAAGCTTAAGGGTTATACTAGCTTTACGGAAGTTAAGTATAACGGCTTAAGCTTTATAAAAAAGGCAGTTTACTTATGTGTTTAATAAAAGACTTGTATTGATTTACGAAAGGTATAATAGGATGGTTTTGGTGAGTAGACATATTGTGACCCTATGTGTTAGTGTCTTGTAACGTTAGTGTAAAGAGTCGATCTTACTTATGCTTATGTTGTTTGAACTATAATTTGTTGTGTTAGTACTATATCACTTACCTCTTGAGATGATACAGGGGTTAAGCCCTCCGTCTGGGGTGACTCGAGTGATGCAGGGCCATGATTCGAGAATACCTCATGCGGGTCCAGGGGCCTATGCGAGCTACGAGTTCGAGTTAGTATGCGGGGTTATGCCTCATGCGGTCTATGTGGCCGTGCGGACAACGAGTCGGGGCGATGCCGAGTAGCTACCTCGATGCGGGGTTATACCTCATGCGGGCCCGTGTGAGTGGCCTATGCGGACTCGAGTCGAGATTAGGCTTGCGAGAATGATGATGTGGCGAGTGGCCTATTTCGATCATTCGCGGCCTAGACAAGACCTATTACGATTTACCTATTGTTGCTCTTGTTTGTGATGTGGCACTATGCGGTTTCATGGTTGTTTCACATATTTGTAACCGGTTTTAAAAATGATATGTTTTCACTTAAGTACTTTCTGATTTCGCATACTTAGTACTGTTGTCTTGACCTCCTTGAGGCTGCGTTCATGCCGCGGTAAGAAGCGGCAGTGCTAGATCCGCATCCTTAGGATCTCTTTGCATTGGTGTCGAGCTCCATTTTCTCGGAGGCTCTACTTTTGGTATGATCTCCTGTATTGTAGATAGTTTTATGCATCGAGGGTATGGCGGGCCCTGTCCGCCATAGTTATATATTTCCTTAAGTGCATGTAGTCATGATATGCGATTGTCGGATGTAGCTAAACCTTGTTTATATATATATGTCGAAAAGCGACGTTTGTTCACATAAAGCGTGTCTTATTTTATAAAGCTGTTTCATGTCTTGTTTTATATTTCCGCTGATTACTCTGATGTATGACTACTTGGGTGCCCCGGTAAGGCACCAGTCACGGGCCCCGGAACGGGTCGTGACAAAAGTGGTATCAGAGCAGTTAATCCTCGGAAAGTGTCTACAGAGCGTATCTAGTAGAGTCTTGATTATCGGTGTGTTGTGCACCACACCAATAATCAGGAGGCTATAGGATATTTAGGATTGGTTTCCATTCTTCTCATTCTGAGATCGTGCTTTAGAGCTGTGTTATAGGTTGGACCCCTCTAACGTATTCCTTTCTATGCGATTATGCCTCACGTAAGGCAACCGGGCCCGAGAAGGGCAAAGCGGCGAGGCGCTAGCGAGACACCCAGTCACGAGGGCTCGTGCCCGTCTATACGAGACGGCGAGTTCTATGACGCCCGCCCGGCCAGCGAGACCACAGTACCACACCTCGCCCCACGGCTGGGGCGGAGGTTAGGGTACAAGGAGATAGCCCGACTATTGGCTAAAGTTGTGGCCCGTCGAGGAGAGATTGGATCGGCGGTTCAGTTCCAGCTCGGCTCGATCGCGCCCATAGTGCACCGAGGCGAATAGTTTGAGACTACGGGATTTCCTTAGTTGTAGCCCGCGAGTTTTACGGGTCGAGGCGGAGGATGATCGCAGGAGTTCATCCGTCGACTCTGAGAGAATCATGAGGTGATCAAGGCCTCGGAGACGAGTCTGTGACCTTTGGTTCGCGTCGGTGCGTGATACCGCGATCGATTGGTTTGATTCATGGGAGTTATCCGGGAGAGCACGCGCGTCCTCGCCTACTTGGGATGAGTTCTCGGAGGCTTTCCTCACTCACTTCTTGCCTCACAGATGAGAGAGCGCGGGTGATAGATTTTTACTGCGAGGCGAGAGGGGCCGTCGGGAGTACAATGTCGAGTTTGATTCATTGGCTCGATATGTCCCAGCATTGGTAGCGGATATAGAGGATAGGGTGCACCGCTACGTCACCGGGCTAGATGATTACATGGCCGAGTCATGTGCGGGTGTTTCTCTTCAGCCGGGTATGGACATTACCCGCATGCAGGCCCACGCCCTTGGATGCGAGGAACGCAGAGGTCGACGAGTGGGCGACAGCGAGAAGAAGGCCGGGGCGGGAGGGTCTTACGGTGGCTATCGTGGTGGCGGCCTCGTGGCGATCTGGGTGCACCACGGCCCGGCTCGAGCACTCTGCGCGTCCTCGCATGCGGCCCGAGTATTCGGCGGGCCAAGGGCCCGTGGCTTGAGCGTCGAGTAGCGAGGTGCGGCCGACGGGACCACCCCCGATGTGGCGTCGGTAGATCCCATTACGGAAGTGTGGTACTGTTTTGGATCTTGTTCTGATTGTGGCGGGTCATTTTGCGGATCGTCCGACCGGCGTGGCGGTGGTAGGGCTCGGCCGAGGTTGTTGTCGCTTCATCATCTCCTACGATTACTCGCCCGGAGGCAAGGTACTCATGGGTCGGGTCGCGGCGAGTCGTGCGCGAGTCCCGATTCTAGCGGTCCTCGAACCGCATTTATGCTTTGTCGGTAAGCGGGATCGTGAGGCCTCACCGATGTCGTCACGGTACCTTATCGGTTCGGGTTTTATGTATATGCTTTGATAGATCCGGTTCTACTCATCTATATATCTCCCCTTGTTGCTAGTAGGATAGGGATAGAGCACGAGTCCATAGACCACTTCGAGGTAGCTACGCGATGGGTGATTCGGTGGTAGCTCGGCGGGTATATAGAGCTTGTCTGTGACCATTTACTGATCGTCGGACCTAGCGACTTAATAGAGTTGGAGATGATTGACTTCGACGTGATTATGGGGATGGATTGGCTAGCTTCTTGCTACGCCAATGTAGGCTGAGAGAGAGTAATGCGGTTCCGATTTCACGAGGCCGGTTGTTGAGTGGGAGAGCACGGTATCGCCGAGGGTAGGTTTATTTCCTACCTCAAGGCTAGGAAGATGGTGCGAAGGGTATATCTACCATCTCGTTGGTGTTTGATCTCGAGGCTGCGATGCGATTTTGATCGTCGATAGTCGAGAGAGTTCCCAGGCGTGTTTCAGACGACCTCCCGTATCCTCCCGAGAGGAGATTGAGTTTTGTATTGACATATTGCGGACACTCGGCTATTTCCATTCCGCCATCGTAATGGCACCGCCGAGTTGAGAAGTGAAGGACCGGTGAGAGATTTCTTTGGAGAAGGGTTTTATCGGACCTAGTGTTTCTCCCGAAGGCGCGGTATTGTTCGTGAAAAAGAAGGGCGGGACGCTGCGCATGTGTGTTGACTCTGAGCGGTGAACAAGGTGACCATTAAGAACGAATACCCCTTCCGTGATTGATGATTTGTTCGACCCGATTTGCGAGCGCGAGATGTTTCTCCAAGATTGATCTGCGTTCGCTATCATCGAGTTCATGTCGAGAGGTGGATGTCCCTAGATCGCATTCGGACGATGCGGGCATTATGAGTTCGTGGTCATGTCTTTTGGGTTGACAAATGCTCCGCGATATTCATGGATTTGATGAACCGAGTGTTCAAACCATTTTGGACACGTTTGTGATAGTGTTCATTGATGATATCTTGGTTTATTCTCGCTCAGGCGAGGAGCATGCGGAGCATTTGAGCTGTCTTGTGATTCTCGAGACCAGCGATTTATGCGCCAAGTTTTCCAAATGTGAGTTTTGGTTGACTTGATGGCGTTTCTTGGGCATGTTGTGGCCGATGGCATTCGAGTGGATACGGCGAATCGGCGATCGAGGACTTGGCCTGACCTACTACTCCGCGAGGTTCGCATTTTACGGGCCTTGCGAGGATATTATCGGCGGTTCGTGGAAGTTTGCTTCTATCTACGCACCATTGACTAGGTGACTCGAGGCGGCCAAGTTTGATGGTGATGCTTGTGGCGGGGTTTTCGATTCTTTGAAAAGAGGCGACGACCGCCCGTTCTTACTCTTCGGAGGTCGGATGGTTATGTCGTGTATTGTGATGCGTCGAGCATCGGGTTGGGATGTGTGTTGATGCAGCATGGCAGGGTTATAGCATATGCATCCCGACAGCTGAATAAACACGAGAGGAACTACCCCACCCATGATTTGGAGTTGGTGGCTGTGATTCACGCTTTGAAGATCTGGAGGCACTATTTGTATGGGGTTCACGTGGATATTTTTACAGACCACAAGAGCCTCGGATATCTTCACCCGGAGGGAGTGAACTTACGGCGAGACGGTGGTTAGAGTTGCTTAAGGATTACGATGTTGATATCTTGTACCACGGGCAAGGCGATGTTGTGGCGTATGCTCTTAGTCGTAGGTCGATGGGAGCCTATCGGATGTGCGGTAGAGAGAAGGGACATGGTTCGTGATTTGCACGATTAGCGAGCCTTGGTGTCCGTTTGATTGATTACGATAGCGATGGGGTTAGAGTTCGTGAGGTTGCGAGTCTTCCATCGTCGAGGAGGTGAAGAGGCAACGATTCGAGGATCGGCTTTGATTCGATATCGTGATCTGACTCTTCGTGAGGCAAGGTCCTTTTGAGGTAGCACGATGGGTGCTAAGGTTTGAGGGCAGTGTGTGTTCGGATGTTTCGTGACTTCGGCAAGAGTTCTTGGGGAAGCACACGGTAGCGTTACTCTATCCATCCGGGTCGACCAAGATGTACCACGACCTTGTATTGGTGGGATGGCTTGAAGAGGGCGTTGCGAGTTCGTAGCTCAATGCGTGTTGTCGGCAGTGAAGGTAGAGCACGAGGCACGGTGGTTTATTCTGACGATTGAGATCGACACGGAAGTGGGAGGTAATCAACATGGACTTCATCACGGGATTACCTCGCACTCGGAGGAGACATGATTCTATATGGGTTATCGTCGGCGGTGTGAAATCAGCCCACTTTCTTCCGTCGGGATGACTTTTTCGGTGAGGATTATGCGGACTTTACATCAGAGATCGTCGGTGCATGAGTCCCTACTCGATCATATCGATGAGAGCCCGGTTTACGGCTAACTCGAGGTCCTTCGAGAGGGTTTAGGGACGGTGAGCACGATCTTGCATTTCATCCACGAGCAGACGGACAGCGAGCGCTATCCGCACTCTTGAGGATATCTTTGCGAGCCCGTGTTATTGACTTCATGGTAGTTGGGAGGATCATTTGCCTCTAGTTGAGTTCGCGTATAATAATAGCTACCACTCGGTATTCGGATGGCGCCTTATGAGGCCTTGTATGGGAGGAAGTGCGGTCGCCTATAGGTTGGTTCGATGTGGGCGAGTGCGGCTAGTGGGACCAGATTGGATACAGCGATGGATAAGGTGAAGCTTATCCGAGGCGGCTATTGGCATTTCAGTCGGCAAGTCGTATCACGAGATCATCGTCGTGCGCATCTTGAGTTCGAGGTTCATGATTGGGTTTTCCTAAAGTGTCACCCATGAAGGGTGTGATGAGATTTGGGAAGAAGGAAACTCGGCCAAGGTACATTGGGCGTTTCATTGTCGCGAGGTAGGCAAGGTTGCCTACGAGTTGGATCTGCCGTCCGATCTGGAGGCAGTGCATCCGGTGTTTCACGTATCTATGCTGAGGAGATGTATCGGGGATCCATCTAGGGTGCACCCGATTGACGATGTCCAGTGACCAGGGTTATCGTATGAGAGATTCCCATAGCGATAATCGATCGTCGAGTTAAGCGTCTGCGGACGAAGGGCGTGGCTTCCGTCAAAGTCTTGTGGCGGAACGAGCTCGAGGAGGAGATGGCGTGGGAAGGCGAGGAGGACATGAGGCGAAGTATCCTCACCTATTTCCCACACCTCGGGTAATTCACTTTCCTACTTGTAAATCTTCATTATCGTTTATGCCTAAGTATTGTTACGTGGCGTGTGTGGCATTTGCAATCGTTTAAGTTATGAAGAACCTTATCGATAATCGTCTTGGGAAGGAACATTCGGGACGAATGTTTCTAAGGAGAGAGAATGTTATACCCGTATTTACGAGTATGTGCGTGAGGACGTGCGTGCAAAGTGTAGCCTTAAAAGTTTAGGCCTAGGGCGTTTTTGGGCACAACCCACACAAGGAATCGTTTTCGACGAAACGTTTTACGACTCGCGTAGGGTAAATTCGGCTATGTCATTTCTAATTTTTGCGGATTTTTAGAGCGACGGAACCCTTTTTGACCAACGAGAGGGTGACACTTGTCACCCTCAAGTGGACGGCCAAGTGGCCGTTTGCCTTGGACGATTGAGAGGCTGTTGGGGCTTAGAACATGGACCTTTGTTTGTGGAGTGATTTGAGGAGTAGGTTAGGGGCACTTGGGCAAATCTTGGCCTCCACTTGCCCCCACAGCGATCTTGGCCATTGGTTGGCCTTGTCTTAGCCTATAAATACCCATCTCTTTGAAGACTTATTCATCACAAATTTCCAAGTCTAAATCCTCCTTCCCCTCTTGTGAGCCATCGTCCTAAGCCTCATCCCCACTTTTAGAAGCCTTGGCCGAATACCCCCTTTTTGAAGCCTTGGCGAATACCCCCCTACTGGCGAAACACTACCCCTCCCTTGGTAGAAAAGTTGTCTTCTTGTATTGTTATAATGCCCAAAATACCTAGCCCAAATCCCTTAGTCCTTAGTAGAAGTTGTGAAGAACTTCTAAGGTTTCTTAGACTCTGGGCGTTCAACTTAGGAGCTAAACCTTGCTCAGTGACTTTATCTAGGATATTATTGGGCTTACCGAGGTAAATAATCCTAACCCTCTTTTTGTTTTAGAGAATGCATCTTGTAGAAGTATAAGAATAAGTATTAAATACTTAGAAGAATAATTGAATTTGTACTCATGGGACTGTTTTCACTGAGACTCATATAGCTCACCTGTAGGGTTGTCTTTTGCCCGACTTTCCGTAGAATTGTGAACCCTCTGTTTAGAATGACCTTCAGAGTAGTCTAGACTTTGATAGATGTCTGTGACTATTATAGGCTGATTCTCTGCGCGCGACATATTCAACTTGGCAGGAGGTTTTCGCCGAGAAGGTATGTGATTCTTCCTAAAGCATGATATTTTAAATATATATATAGTACGGTAGACGTACATGTGTTAACTGAATAATAACTACGGCAATGTCTTTCGACTTAAGCCTGAATAATACTTACGGCAATGTCTTGCGACTTAAGCCTGAATAATAAAGATCTTAAAAAGTCTTTCAAAAGAATTATAACACAGTTTTGAAAGAAGAAGAATAGTTGTTTTTAAAACAAGAAGCTTAAGGGTTATACTAGCTTTACGGGAAGTTAAGTATAACGGCTTAAGCTTTATAAAAAGGAACAGTTTACTTATGTGTTTAATAAAAGACTTGTATTGATTTCTGAAAGGTATAATAGGATGGTTTTGGTGAGTAGACATATTGTGACCCTATGTGTTAGTGTCTTGTAACGTTAGTGTAAAGAGGTCAGTCTTACTTATGCTTATGTTGTTTGAACTATAAGCTGTTGTGTTAGTACTATATCACTTACCTCTTGAGATGATACCGGGGGTTAAGCTGCCCTCCGATGCGGGGTAGACTCAGGCGGTCTGGGGCCATGATTCGAGAATACCTCATGCGGGTCCAGGGGGCCTATGCGGAGCTACGAGAGTTCCAGGTTAGTATGCGGGGTTATGCCTCATGCGGTCTATGTGGCCATGCGGACAACGAGTCCAGGACGATGCCGAGTAGCTACCCTCGATGCGGGGTTATACCTCATGCGGGCCCATGTGAGTGGCCTATGCGGACTCCGGGAGTCCAGGATTAGGCTTGCAGAATGATGATGTGGGCGAGTGGCCCTGTTTCGATCATTCGCAGCCTAGACAAGACCTATTACAGTTTACCTATTGTTGCTCTTGTTTGTGATGTGGCACTATGTGCGGTTTCCTTGGTTGTTTCACACATATTTGTAAACTGGTTTTAAAAATGATATGTTTTCACTTAAGTACTTTCCAGTTTCGCATACTTAGTACTGTTGTCTCGACCTCCTTGGGTGCGTTCATGCCGCAGTAAGGCAAGCAGTGCTAGATCCGCATCCTTAGGATCTCTTTGCATTGGTGTCGAGCTCCATTTTCTCGGAGGCTCTACTTTTTGGTATGATCTCCTGTATTGTAGATAGTTTTATGCAGTCGAGGGTATGGTGGGCCCTGTCCGCCATAGTTGTATATTTCCTTAGAGTGCAGAGTCATGATGTACAGTGTCGGATGTAACTGCTAAACCTTGTTTATATATATATGTCGAAAGGCGACGTTTGTTCACATAAACTGTGTCTTATTTTATAAACTGTTTCATGTCTTGTTTTATATTTCCGCTGATTACTCTGATGTATGACTACTTGGGTGCCCCGGTAAGGCACCAGTTACGGGCCCCGGAATGGGTCGTGACAATTATAATGACCTTTAGGATTTTGGGACTAAGGCACTAGCCCAAAAGATTTGGAAACCACTTCCTTTTCAAGACTCTATGTACTTTAAGTAAAATACTTTCACTTTTAAGAATCCAACTTCACTAAGGCAATGGATTATACAACTTACAATTTAAACATCAAAGTACAATCAAAGGAAGTACATAGAACAAATTCTACTTTAGGCAATCCAAATACAACCAAGGAATGGATCATTTAAGGAGTAGGACGTACTTTATTTATCTTAAGGAATCATGCTAGAAGAGGAGATAGATAGTTCACATACCTTTTCGGCTAAATCCACAAGCTAAGCCGAATACGCCGTGCGTAGAAGTGTCAACCTATAATGGTCACAACAAGACTATCAGCTTCTAGTCTCTAACGTAGAATAATACTAAGTATACGGTCTCTAATTCTACGGAAAATTGGGCAGCACTTGCTTTGTTTCTACTCACTTTGCCACATTTTTCAAGGCCGAATACAATAACCAACAAGCCACATTTAAGGCTCAAAACATCAACCAAACAAAGGGGATTACACGCCTTACAATATGTGTAAAATTCCGCCCCACAATTCATACCAAATAGTTTAATACTTCACTAGCCATTCTCGGCCAACATATAACCAACAACACTACGTCTTTTCCAATCCTTTTCCAATTCCAAGTTCTTAGGTCAACATGTTATTTAGTCATAAACAACTTCAACAACTACAATTTCCTTCTTCATACAACATGTGACGACTTAACTAATAATCGACTTGAATTGAAATCTTAAAGATAAACATGCTAGATTTCGGATTAGGGTTCCAATAGTCAAAATACTTATCAAACTTCATACTATATAACTCATGCTTGCTAATAACCATAGCTACAATGATAAGTAAACCTTAATTGTTAAAATGACAAGAATATACCTTTATAAGCCCTTAAAATTTCCAAGATTCCAAAGTCGCGCCTTAGCAATTCTTAGCTCCTTTCCTTAGGTTCCAATCCGCTCCAAGCACTCCTTAGAGGCCTATGAAGAACCCATCTTCAATTTCCAACTTCAAAGTTGAAGAACTCCCTTAGTTTCCGCCTTGCGACTAACGTAAAAATGTGTTTTTTCCGAAATCTTTCTATTGAGATAACCTTACAATACCCCTAGGGACATTGGGTTAAAGTCTTGTGGCTAATGGATCACAAACTAAAAAAACTTTTGTGTGGGAATTATGCAAACCCGAGAGGTCTCTTGAAGAACACAAATGTTCTCTAATTTTTCTAAGTGTAAATGAGCTAGTCTTGCACTAGTAGTAACCTTATAAAATACAATGGAGGGCTTAGACTTAAACAAATGTGAGGTTAGGATGAGTTTCACTTGTATCAAGCCTAGGTGGACAAGTTGACTTGTCAACAATATCAAGCTTTGGAAGACTTATCTTCTACCATGGTCAATGACCATTTTGCCCTTACACAATTTCGACCAAGCCATGTGGAAGGAGTGGCACGTGTCGCCCTCTCATTCGTCCATAAAATTCTGTAACCCTCGTGGCCCCACAAAAATGTAAAATTCCTCGGGTGGGCCCCACGTGACCAAATCCGTAAAAATTAAATTTCCATAATGTTAATAAGTTCCATACTTTAAAAATATTGTCTTTTGAGAATCCAATTCTCAACAACGAACATTTTTCCTTTCCGTCGTCCGGAAGGTTTTCCGTCGGAAAAACAATTCTTCCTTTCGTACTAATTTCCAAGTCTTGTTTCCTTTCGTACATTCTCTTATAAATGTCCTGGACTTACGGGGTGTAACAGTAAGGATCACCAACCTGTGTACCTAAAACCTGCGGGCATGAGCGGCCCCAGAAGTCGATCTAACAGTGCAGAATATGGAACGGAAATAAGGTACAGTAAACAAAACATATCTGTATAAAAGCATGACAGGGGTAAGTATAAAAAGGGTAAATACCTGAACCTACCATGTCATTACCATCTCGTGAACTTAATCGTACCTTATTATCTTTTCCCATTTTTCAATAAGAGTTATAGTCACTTTCTTACGTACATACTTAGGAAAATCATCAAGTTCATTACCATATAACTTACTTACCTTACATAACATAATCCGGCCCTTTATGGAGGGGCCTATACCAGCCCAACTGAGACGCGATAAAGTCACATAGTCTGCCCATAAGGTATCGCCCGGCCCATTCTGGGGCGGTAAAATCACATAGCGCCCATAAGGTATCTTGCTCGGCCCATTCTGGGGCGGTAAAGTCACATAGTGCGCCCATAAGGTATCTTGCCGGCCCATTCCTGGGACGCGGTAATGTCACATAGTCTGCCCATAAAGTTATACTGCCGGCCCATTCCTGGGACGCGGTAAAGTCACATAGTCTGCCCATAAAGGTATCTTGCCGACCCATTCTCGGGGCGGTAAAGTCACATAGTCTGCCCATAAAGGTATACTGCCCGTCCCATTCCTGGGACGCGGTAATGTCATATAGTCTGCCCATAAAGGTATACTGCCCGGCCCATTCCTGGGACGCGGTAATATCATATAGTCTGCCCATAAAGGTATACTGCCCGGCCCATTCCTGGGACGCGGTAATGTCATATAAAATCCGGGAATTTAACCCAACGTACTACATACCTCTACTCCTTTAGAATGACTCTTTTTCAAATGAAACTTCCAAGATACTAATAACCGTAGTATCAAGTCATATCTACTTTTCAAGACAAGTCACAATACCTTTTTAGAAATACAATTACCGGCTTCTAAATTAAGTGACTTCTTTATTAAAAACCTTAAGCAATTGGTACCTTTAAAACAATTTGCCCTTCTTTATTTCAAATCATTTCTTTGCTTACCTTACTGAAGAAAACCATTCTTTTAATCTTCCATAAAGTTGTTATAACCAACTTCCCATTGTTATACCCCGTATTTCCAGAGTATGTACGTGAGGGCGTACGTACAAAAGTTTAAGCCTTAAGTTAGGCAAGGGACGAAAAATTTGTGCACAACCCCCGAAAAGAATTGTTTTTCGACGAAACATTTTCCGGACCTTGCGAAGGGAAAATTACGGTTGCGACATTTATTATTTTTGCGGATATTTCCGAGAGATGAAATATTTTGGACCAACGAGAGGGCGACACTTGTCCCTCAAGTGGACGGCAATCAAGGGGAGTGGTTGGCACGTTTTTTTAATGTTAAAGGCCTTAAACATTTGGTCAATGTTTGGCTAGATATTTTGTGTAGTAGATGAGCAAGTGGGACCCACACAACACTTGTCTAAATCTTCACCCTCCACTTGCCCTCCACTTGCCTTAATCTTGGCCATTGATTGGCCTATAAATACCCCTTAAGTTCAAGACTTATTCTTCATCCACAAAACAAAATTCCAAGTCTCAAAACTTCCTCCCCCTGTGAAAGGGTCTCGTCCAAGAGCACCCTCCCCTTTGTAAAGCCTTGGCGAAACAAACCCCCTCTTGAGTTGTTCTCGTGAAATACCCCTTGGTAGAAAAGTATTCTCCAAGTATTGTTACTATTCCAAAATACCTTGGCCCAAATACCTTGTAGTATTCCAAGGTTACCCCTATACTAAAAGCCCAGAAATACTATTATACTTCCCTTCAGTCACAAAAACGAAACCCTAAGGAAAATCTTCATAGCTAGTTGAAGTATTAAGAAGAAGTTGCGTAGAACTTCTAAGGGTTGTTTGGAGCGGGTTGGAGCGCCCAGAGTAGGAGCTAAACGTTGCTCAGGATCGACATTAAATCGTGGATAATTTTGGGCTTATCGAGGTAAATACTCTTGTCCTTCTATTGTAATTGGAAATTACATACTGTAGTTGTATAGAAATGAGTATAAGATATATAGAAGGAAAGAAGAAGTTTGAACTGTACTTACATAGGACTGTATTTACAGTAGACTTGTGTAGTTTGTCGGGTAGGGAAGTGCTGCCCGATTTTCCGTAGAATAGAGAACCCTCTGTTTAGAATATTCTACAGAGTATTCTAGACGTTGATAGACGTATATGGCCTTTATAGGTTGAAAGTTCTGCGAGTAGCATGTTCTACTTGAAAGGTGGACAAGGCTAGCCGAGTTATAGCGGTGGAGCGTTTTGCTATTTGTCGATAATCGTCGCGAGGTATGTGATTCTTCCTATCCTCTTGAGCATGATATTTTAAAAGAATATATATAGTACGGTAGACGTACGTGTGTTAACTGAACGTGGTTTTACTGCGATGTCTTTTGACTTGAGTCTAAATAATAAGAATCTTGAAGTATTTCAAAAGAATTAAGAATCGTTTTTGAAAGAAGAGTAATACTTGGTTTTAAAAGCTTAAGATTTATACTAGCTTTATGGGAAGTTAGGTATAACGACTTAAGAGAGATAAAAGGAATGGTTTACTTAATTGTTTATGAACGCCTTATATTGATTTCGGAAATGAGAATAAGTATCGAACAAACCACCGCAGCGCTAATAAAGGGAAATGTATTGACTAATTAAGTATTATTAAAACCAGTAGAAACCTCCATCTGCATAGAAGCTAAGATGAGACAAAATGATATTACATTTCCTAGATCATGGCTGCTTTAATAAGATTGTTATGAACAAGAATAACCTACTCACACATAAGGCATATGTTTCTCAAATTGTTTTAAACGTGAATTATATTATTAAGTGATTAAGACTATGAACTACGAAACCTTTCGAAAATAAGAGACTTGAGTAATTGAACTTAGGAAAACTTGAACTTTTGGAAAAGAAGGTTGTTACTTGTCTTTAAAAAGGGAAATTGTTTTGGTTTACTTAAAAAGATAGTCACTCTATTTTTAATACTACGGGTATCGTGTGACTCTTGTGAAAGAAACATGATCTTTTTGAAGAGATAATGTATGAAGTACTTTGGGGATTTAAACCCGAACTTGTTGGCATAAAATAGAAAGTACTGTTTGGGCAGAGTTTGTAAAAGGGATGTAACTGTTCGTGTTCAAGTTTTTATATATATATGCCGAAAGGCAACTTTTCTCAGATAAATTGTTTCTCACTTCATATTATTTCATATCTTGTTTTATATTCCGCTGATTACTCTGATGTATGTCTACTTGGGTGCCCGGGTAAGGCACCAGTCACGGGCCCGGGTTCGGGTCGTGACAAAAGTGGTATCAGAGCAGTTAATCCTCGGAAAGTGTCTACAGACCGTATCTAGTAGAGTCTTGATTATCGGTGTATTTTGCACCACACCAATAATCAGGAGGCTATAGGATATTTAGGATTGGTTTCCATTCTTCTCACTCTGAGATCGTGCCTTAGAGTTGTGTTATAAGTTGGACCCCTCTAACGTATTTCTTCCCCGTACCAGTTATGCCTCTGTGCAAGGCAACCCGCCTGGCGGCAAGGCAAAGGAGCCGCGAGTACAAAGACAGAGGTTACGAGGCACAGCCCAACCATCACCTCGAGGTGGTGCTTCATTCGGGAGTTCTGCGACGATGCCCAGCAGAGTCTAGCACGGCAAGCTTCTTCATGAGCCACGATATTTGAACCTGCAGTTCCACGACCAGTAATGGAAAGTATAGATTTCAAAGAGACGACCTTGTTACTAGCTATGGATTTAGCAACCCGAGAGTATATTATGTACCAAATTATCACGGGTCTTGATGAATATCTAAGGAAGGGTTGTGCGAGAGTAGCCCTTCAGTCAGGCATGAACATGGCCTGCGTACGGGCTTATGCGCAGCAGGCCGAGAAACGTAGAGATCAACGGGTTAACCAAGATCGCGAAGAGGCCGACGGCGGTCCTTTGGTAACTTTCGAGGCGGACCTTCTCGGCCAGATCGGGTTATGCGCCTCCGCCAGAGCAGAGTGGTCCTCCACAGACTTCAGGACGTTCGGGGTATGTCGGAGTTGGTCAGAACTCCAGGGCTTCTGGTTCACAGCTATACGTAGGTTCTAGCCAGCCAGGTTCAGATTTTCCTCAGTGTTCACAGTATGGCAGACGTCATCCCGGGGAATGTCATCTTTTTGTTGGTGCTTGTTTTACCTGCGGCCGTCAGGGCCATGTGTCGAAAGGATGTCCTAGTAAGAGGGATGTAAGTAGGAGGACTCAGCCTACCAGATCAGTTGCGGATTCAGTGGTTCGGAGAGGAAGGGGTGTTAGCCAGAGGAGGTCACCCCCACCTCGTTGTGGCCGTTGTGGTAGGTTTCATTGTGGAGAGTGTCGTACTTCTTCGACAGCTTGTTATGCTTGCGGCCAGCAGGGCCATTTTGCGAGAAATTGTCCGACCAGAGGTGGCGCGGATGTAGGGACTCAGCCTTCAGGATCAGTGGCTAGTTCATCACCCTCCCCAGCTATGCGCCCAACAGGGTAGGATGGATTAGAACGACTAAGGGGAGTGAAGCAGTAGATACAGGTATATCCTTAACCCTCTAGAGATTAGTATGTGTGATAAGATGAGTATATTTTAAGTATGGTGTTCAGATAGCATTGTGTTAATTGTGATTAGAAATCATGGTTAGGTATAAGGGTAAGATTGGGGATAAGGAAAGTGTGAGCCTTAGAGTTTAATACGTGGAGACCTTAGAGGCGAGGTCATCTTGAGTAAAAGATTTATTTTTATGTTTGACCCTTATCGGAGTGCATAGTACACGTGAGATATGCTGGTGTGATAAGTCTCTGAGTGGTGTGAAATGAAAGGGGGTAGTTGAGCTAAGAAGACCACTAGGTTTTCGTGGCTTGAGTAGTGAGATTATTCCAGATCGGGGGGAACAAGAGTTTGGCGCGATAGCGGGTCGGGTTGAGGACCGATCGCGGGTCAACCCGCGGCCTGTATTGTGGTGGGGTCAGTTCGAGGTGGTCCCGCCAGGTGGTGGGGTCATGAGGATGTTAGGCCCAAGTTTAGTTAACCAGCGTACGAGTTTGTGGATGCGTTCGACCAGTAGTCAGGCCGATGGGGTCAGCCCATCTTGTCTTTTAGTCAAGACTGTTTACTCAGCAGTGGGTTATGCGAGATGTTATATATCGGGAAGGTTGTAAGGCTGCACGGGGTTCCTACTTTTACTTTATGACAGGCAGTGGAGCCCAGTTTGCGGCTATTTCTTTTGTGTCGGGAGGTTTTACCAGGCAGGGTTAGGAACTCAGGTGAGTCTCAGTATCGCATTCACCCTCGGGCCAGTTCTTGGATTTCAGGGGTAGTTGTGAGGATTGTTGCCTCCTGTTGAAGGAGTGTTTTATAGCTACCATTTCAGTATTCGGACGTCGCCTTATGAAGCCTTGTATGGGCGGAAGTATAGGTTGCCGATCGATTGGTTCGATGTTAGCACGGTTCAGATAGTGGGTACATACTTGTTTAAGCAGGATGTGGATAGGGTGAAGCTTATCCAGAAGAGGTTATTGGCAGCTCAGAGTCAACAGAAGTCGTGCGGATAATCGGCGACGACGCTTGGAGTTCAGGTTGACGGTGGGTCTTCTTGAAGGTACCACCCCGGAAAGGGTGTGACGAGTTTTGGAAAACAGAGGAAACTTAGCCTGAGGTACTTGGAGCGTTTTCAGATCCTTTGGAAAATAGGCCAAGTTGCCTATAGGTTAGCATTGTCGTCCGACGTAGGAGGCAGTACGTCCGGTCTTTCCTGTTGCTATGTTCGGAAAAGTATCAGAGATCCATCCAGAGTGTTCCCAGTTAATGATGACCAAGTTGGAGGTAGCAACCCGGAGATTTTGGAAACTGAAGCAATAACAGAAATGTGGTAAGTTATGAGAAAGAGTTCGAGTGTACGAGGAGGATACGACGAGTAAGGGAAGAAGTGAGCATGTGTTAAGAGAATAGAAGTGATCATTTCTTATGTGAGGTAAAGGTGCGAAGGGAGTATCTTTTAGCCCTTGAAGTGGGAGCTTTTGTGATGCTAGAGGTGGTTCCTTGTGGACTTGGATTTAAGTATTTGCGCGTGTTATATTGTGGCCATGTGTGGCATTTGCAAACCGATTAAGCTATGAGGAACTTTATCGTTATCTGTCTTGAGAAGGAACATTCGGGACGAATGTTTCTAAGGAGGGGAGAATGTTATACCCCGTATTTCCAGAGTATGTACGTGAGGGTGTACGTACAAAAGTTTAAGCCTTAAGTTAGGCAAGGGATGAAAAATTTGTGCACAACCCCCGAAAAGAATTATTTTCCGACGAAACGTTTTCCGGACCTTGCGAAGGGAAAATTACGGTTGCGACATTTATTATTTTTGCGGATTTTTCCGAGAGATGAAATATTTTGGACCAACGAGAGGGCGACACTTGTCCCTCAAGTGGACGGCAATCAAGGGGAGTGGTTGGCACGTTTTTTTAATGTTAAAGGCCTTAAACATTTGGTCAATGTTTGGCTAGATATTTTGTGTAGTAGATGAGCAAGTGGGACCCACACAACACTTGTCTAAATCTTCACCCTCCACTTGCCCTCCACTTGCCTTAATCTTGGCCATTGATTGGCCTATAAATACCCCTTAAGTTCAAGACTTATTCTTCATCCACAAAACAAAATTCCAAGTCTCAAAACTTCCTCCCCCTTTGAAAGGCTCTCGTCCAAGAGCACCCTCCCCTTTGTGAAGCCTTGGCCAAACAACCCCTCTTGAGTTGTTCTCGTGAAATACCCCCTTGGTAGAAAAGTATTCTCCAAGTATTGTTACTATTCCAAAATACCTTGGCCCAAATACCTTGTAGTATTCCAAGGTTACCCCTATACTAAAAGCCCAGAAATACTATTATACTTCCCTTCAGTCACAAAAACGAAACCCTAAGGAAAATCTTCATAGCTGGTTGAAGTATTAAGAAGAAGTTGCGTAGAACTTCTAAGGGTTGTTTGGAGCGGGTTGGAGCGCCCAGAGTAGGAGCTAAACGTTGCTCAGGATCGACATTAAATCGTGGATAATTTTGGGCTTATCGAGGTAAATACTCTTGTCCTTCTATTGTAATTGGAAATTACATACTGTAGTTGTATAGAAATGAGTATAAGATATATAGAAGGAAAGAAGAAGTTTGAACTGTACTTACATAGGACTGTATTTACAGTAGACTTGTGTAGTTTGTCGGGTAGGGAAGTGCTGCCCGATTTTCCGTAGAATAGAGAACCCTCTGCTTAGAATATTCTACAGAGTAGTCTAGACGTTGATAGACGTATATGGCCTTTATAGGTTGAAAGTTCTGCGAGTAGCATGTTCTACTTGAAAGGTGGACAAGGCTAGCCGGGTTATAGCGGTGGAGCGTTTTGCTATTTGTCGATAATCGTCGCGAGGTATGTGATTCTTCCTATCCTCTTGAGCATGATATTTTAAAAGAATATATATAGTACGGTAGACGTACGTGTGTTAACTGAACGTGGTTTTACTGCGATGTCTTTTGACTTGAGTCTAAATAATAAGAATCTTGAAGTATTTCAAAAGAATTAAGAATCGTTTTTGAAAGAAGAGTAATACTTGGTTTTAAAAGCTTAAGAGTTATACTAGCTTTATGGGAAGTTAGGTATAACGACTTAAGAGAGATAAAAGGAACGGTTTACTTAATTATTTATGAACGCCTTATATTGATTTCGGAAATGAGAATAAGTATCGAACAAACCACTGCAGCGCTAATAAAGGGAAATATATTGACTAATTAAGTATTATTAAAACCAGTAGAAACCTCCATCTGCATAGAAGCTAAGATGAGACAAAATGATATTACATTTCCTAGATCATGGCTGCTTTAATAAGATTGTTATGAACAAGAATAACCTACTCACACATAAGGCATATGTTTCTCAAATTGTTTTAAACGTGAATTATATTATTAAGTGATTAAGACTATGAACTACGAAACCTTTCGAAAATAAGAGACTTGAGTAATTGAACTTAGGCAAACTTGAACTTTTGGAAAAGAAAGTTGTTACTTGTCTTTAAAAAGGGAAATTGTTTTGGTTTACTTAAAAAGATAGTCACTCTATTTTTAATACTACGGGTATCGTGTGACTCTTGTGAAAGAAACATGATCTTTTTGAAGAGATAATGTATGAAGTACTTTGGGGATAAAAACCCGAACTTGTTGGCATAAAATAGAAAGTACTGTTGTGGGCAGAGTTTGTAAAAGGGATGTAACTGTTCGTGTTCAAGTTTTTATATATATATGCCGAAAGGCAACTTTTCTCAGATAAACTGTTTCTCACTTCATATTATTTCATATCTTGTTTTATATTCCGCTGATTACTCTGATGTATGTCTACTGTGCCCGTAAGGCACCACCACGCCCGCACCCAAGTAGTCATACATCGAGTAATCGGAATATAAAACAAGACAGAATCAATATGAAAAGAAAATAGTTTATCTCGAGAAAACGTCGCTTTCTGCATATATATATATATCAAAGTTTGGCGCTACATCCCAACCGCATAATAGACTACAGCACCTCTAAGGAAGTAGACAACTATGGCGACAGGGCCCAGCCATACCCTGAATGTACATATATCTACAACACAGGGAGAACCATACCAAAAGTCGAGCCTCCGGAGAAGATGGAGCTCCTGACACCAAAGTAGAGATCCTAAGAATGTGGATCTAGCACCTGTTTTCCCTTACCTGCGGCATGAACGCAGCCCCTCGAAGGAGATCAGTACAACAGGTACTAAGTATGTGAAACTGTAAAGTACTGAAATGAAATCAAGTGTCTAAAACCATTTGTAAATACAATCAGTTAAACTGCACATAGTGCCACAACATAAACAAGAGCAAAATAGATATACTGTAACTGGTCTTTTCTAGGCCGCTAATGATCGAAGCAAGGCCAATCGCCCATAGTATCATTATGCGTGCCTAATCCTGGACTTCCCGCAGCCCGCATAGGTCACACATAGACCCGCATAGGCCGTATAGACCCGCATCGGGGTAGCTAGCCCCGGTACCCTCCTGGACTCCCGCAGTCCGCATAGTCACATAGACCGCATAGTCACACAGACCGCATAAGGCACTCCTCGCATCGGGATAATACACCCGAAATGATCAATCCTGGAATTCCCGTAGCTCCGCATAGTCACACAGACCGCATAGGCCGTATAGACCCGCATCAAGGGTGGCAAGACCTCGGTATAACAAGTCAAGGGGGTATGTGATATAATAACAGTACAACGATCTTAACGTTTAACAACGTAAGCACAACAAGAATAACCCCCTTACACAACAACACAAGACACTAACACACGTAGCATCATAACATGGTTACTTATCACAGCATCTTACTATACTTTTCAGAAATCAATACAAGACTTTCATAAACAAAATAAGTAAACCGTTCCTTTTATCATTCTTAAGTCGTTATACCTAACTTCCCATAAAGCTAGTATAACTCTTAAGCTTTTTGTTTTAAAAACAAATATTCTTCTTCTTTCAAAAATGACTTATAATTCTTTTGAAAGACTTCAAGATTTTATTATTTAGACTCAAGTCAAAAGACGTCAAGTAAAACCATGTTCAGTTAACACACGTACGTCTACCGTACTATATATATATTTTAAAATATCATGCTCAAGAGTATAGGAAGAATCACATACCTTCTCGGCGAAATCCACCTGCCAAGTCGAATATGTCGCGCGCAGAGTATCAACCTATAATAGTCAAATACGTCTATCAACGTCTAGACTACTCTGAAGGATAATCTAAGCAGAGGGTTCTCTATTCTACGGAAAATCGGGCAGCACTTCCCTACCCGTTAAGCTACTAAAGTCTACTGTAAATACAGTGCTATGTAAGTACAGTTTAATCTTCTTCTTTAATATCCTTCTATGTGTTTTAAACTTATGTCTATACTTCTACAGTATGTATTCTTCAATTACAATAGAAGGATAAGATTATTTACCTCGATAAGCCCAATATTATCCAAGATATAAGTCGATCCTGAGCGAGGTTTAGCTCATAATCTGTACGCTCCAATCCGCTTCAAGAAACCCTTAGACGTTTCTACACAACTTCTACTTTCTACTTCAACCTACTATGAAGTTTCCCCTAGGGTTTCGTTTAGTGACTAATGGATATAAGATAGTATTTCCGGACTCTACGTATAAAGATAACTTTGGAAATACTATAAGGGATTGGCTAAGGTATTTGGGGATAGTAACAATACTTGGAGAGTATTTCTACCAAGAGGGGGTAGTTTTTCGGCTAGGGCTTCCAAGAGGGGGGGGCTTGCCGAGACTACAAGGAAGGGGGGGAGGGAGTGAGGCTTGGACGAGAACTCTAAAGGGAGAAGGGAGGCCTTGAGACTTGGAAGATAATTTTGTGGATGAAGAATTCTTCAACAAAGGGGGGGTATTTATAGGGCTTTCAAGGGCCAAGATGAGGGCAAGTGGAGGGCAAGTGGATGGTGAGGATTTGCACAAGTGCACCCTAACCCTACTCCACAAATCACTCACAAACATTGACCCTTGTTTTAGGCCCTAAAATCGTCCCATCCGTGGCCTCTTTGCCGTCCATATGAGGGTGACAAGTGTCACCCTCTCGTTGGTCCAAAATATTTCATCTCTCGGAAAAATCCGCAAAAATTATAAATGACATAGCCGTAATTTTCCCTACGCAAGTTTTGGAAAACGTTTCGTCGGAAAACCATTCGTTTCGTGAGTTGTGCCCAAATTTCGTCCTAAGCCTTAACTTTAGGGTTGAAATTTTGTACGTACGCCCTCACGTACATACTCTGGAAATACGGGGTATAACAATCTTGGCCCTTGAAAGCCCTATAAATACCCCCCTTGAGTTGAAGATTTCTTCATCCACAAATATTTTCCAAGTCTTGAAAACTCCCTTCCCCCTCTAGAGAGCTTTCGTCCAAGCCACCCTTTCCCCCCCCCCCCCCACTTTTGAGAAGCTAAGCCAAACACCCCTCTCCCCTTCCTAGTTGTCTCATCTAAACCCCATTTGATAGAAAATACTCTCCTAGTATTGTTACTATCCTCAAAATACCCTAGCCGTATATATAGTAGTATTCCAAGTCACCTCTATACTTAGAGCCCGGAAAATACTACTATACTTCCATTAGTCACTAAACAAAACCCTAAGAGAAACTTCATAGTTGGTTGAAGTAGAAAGTAGAAGTTGTGTAGAAACTTCTAAGGGTTTCTTGGAGCGGATTGGAGCGTTCAGATTAGGAGCTAAACCTTGCTCAGGATCGACTTATATCTTGGATAATTTTGGGCTTATCGAGGTAAATAATAATCTTATCCTTCTATTGTAATTGGAGAATACATACTGTAGATGTATAGAAATAAGTATAAAATACATAGAAGGATATTAAAGAAGAGAATTAAACTGTAATTACATAGAAGGGTATTACAGAAGAAGATTGAACTGTACTTACATAGATCGTATTTCTGAGAGACTTGTATAGTTTACCGGTAGGGAAGTGTCTGATTTTCCGTAGAATAGAGAACCTCTGCTTAGATTATCCCACAGAGTAGTCTAGACGTTGATAGACGTATTTGACTATTATAGGTTGATACTCTGCGCGACATATTCGACTCAAGGTGGATTTCGCCGGTAGGTATGTGATTCTTCCTATCCTCTGAGCATGATATTTTAAAGTATATATATAGTACGGTGAGACGTGTGTTAACTGAACATGGTTTTACTTGACGTCTTTTGACTTGAGTCTAAATAACAAGAATCTTAAAGTATTTCAAAAGAATTATGAATCATTTTTGAAAGAAGGGTAATACTTGGTTTTTAAACAAAAGATTAAGAGTTATACTAGCTTTATGGGAAGTTAGGTATAACGACTTAAGAAAGATAAGAGGAACGGTTTACTTATGTGTTTATAAAAGACTTGTATTGATTTCTGGAAAGTACAGTGAGATGGTTTGTTGAGTAGACATATTGTAATGCTATGTGTGTTAGTATCTTGTAAACGTTTGTGTAAAGAGGTTATTCTTATTTGTGCTTATGTTGTTTAACGATAAGCCGTTATGCTAGTATTACATCACTCTCTTGACATGATATACGGGGTTAAGCTGCCCCGTCGAGGTATACCTCGTGCGATGCGTGTGACTATGATGCGAGAATACCTCATGCGGGTCCAGGGGACCTATGCGGAGCTACGAGAGTTCCAGGTTAGTGTGCGGTCCATGTGGCCATGCGGTCTATGTGGCCATGCGGACAACGAGTCCAGGACGATGCCGAGGAGTAGCTACCCTCGATGCGGGGAATACCTCATGCGTGCCTAGGTGGCCTATGCGGACTACGGGAGTCCAGGATTAGGCATGCATAATGATACTATGGGCGATTGGCCTTGCTTCGATCATTCGCAGCCTAGAAAAGACCTGTTACAGTTTACCTATTGTTGCTCTTGTTTATGATATGGCACTATGTGCGGTTACATTGGTTGTTTCGTGCATATTTGTAAAATTGGTTTTAAAATGATATGATTTCATTTAAGTACTTTACAGTTTCACATACTTGGTACCTGTTGTACTGACCTCCTTCGGGGGGCTGCGTTCATGCCGCAGGTAAGGGAAAGCAGGTGCTAGATCCACATACTTAGGATCCGTACTTTGGTGTCAGGAGCTCCATCTTCTCCGGAGGCTCGACTTTTGGGTATGATCTCCCTGTTGTTGTAGATAGTTTTGTACATTCAGGGTATGGCGGGGCCCTGTCCCGCCATAGTTGTTTATCTTCTTAGAGGCCTGTAATCCTATTGTACAGTTGGGATGTAACTACCGGGCTTTGTATATATATATATATGCCGAAAGTCGACATTTTCTCAGATAAAATTGTGTCTCATTTCACAACTGTTTCATGTCTTGTTTTTATATTCCGCTGATTACTCTGATGTATGACTACTTGGGTGCCCGGGTAAGGCACGATCCACGAACCGGGCAGTCGTGATAAAAGTGGTATCAGAGCAGTTAATCCTCGGAAAGTGTCTACAGACCGTATCTAGTAGAGTCTTGATTATCGGTGTGTTGTGCACCACACCAATAATCAGGAGGTTATAGGATATTTAGGATTGGTTTCCATTCTTCTCACTCTGAGATCGTGCCTTAGAGCTGTGTATTAAGTCGGACCCCTCTAACGTATTTCCTTTCTTTTACAGTTATGCCTCCACGTAAGGCAACCCGGACCCATAAGGGCAAGGCGAGGAGGCGATAGTAGGACAGAGAGTCACGAGGGCTCGTGTCGATCTATACCCGAGACGGCGAGTTCCACGACGCCGCCCGGCCAGCGAGGTTTAGGCGCAGTGGCTAATGAGACCACAAGATGCACCTCCACCGCACTGGAGCGGATGAGATAGGTTCTGAGAGATGGCCCGATTCGCCGGGATCGTGGCGAACATAAGATAAATTTGAATCGGCCGATTCGATTCAGCGATGCACGTGGTTCACCCGAGATCGGACGATTTGAGGCTACGGATTTTCGAGTTGTAGCCCGCGAGTTCTACGGTCGAGGCACGAGGATGATCGCAGGAGTTCATCCGTCGATTCTGAAGGATCATGCAGTGATCAAGGCTTGGAGACCGAGTCCGTGATCTTGTTGGCATCGGCCGCGTGATACCGCGATCGATTGGTTTGATTCGTGGGAGTTATCGGAGAAACCGCGCGTCCCAGCTACTTGGGCGAGTTCTCGGAGGCTTTCTCACTCACTTCTTGCCTCCACGGATGAGGAGGCACGGGCGACAGATTTTTGTTCTTTGAGATAGAGAGGGCGCGATTAGGGAGTACAACGTTGAGTTCGATTCGTTGGCTCGATATGTCCCTGCGTTGGTAGAAGATATGGAGGACAGGGTGCACCGCTACGTCACCGGGCTAGATGATTATATGGCCGAATCTTGTGCGGGTGTAGCTCTTCAGCCAGGCATGGACATTACCCGCATGCAGGCTCATGTACTTGGATGCGAGGAGCGTAGAGGCCGACGGGTTGACAGAAAGCAGCAAAAGAAGGCCAGGACGGCAGGGTCTTTTGGTAGCTATCGGGGTGGACGGCCTCAGCAGCAGTCTAGATTTGCACCACAGCCATCTCAGAGCACTCCTACACCGTCCTCGTGGCGGCGGGATATTCGAGGCGGACTGGGCCGGGACTTGACGTCCAGTACGAGGTGCTAGTCGATCGGGACCACCCGCCGGTGTGGCGACGGTAGATCCCATTACGGGAATTGTGATGCTTGCTCCAAGAGTTTATTACGATTGCGGCGGTCGGGTCACTTTGCGAGCCTGTCCGACCAAGCGGCGCGCAGAGGTAGGGTCACCTCTGGTCTTTCGCCGGGTCTTCATCTCCTACGATTACTCGCCCGGAGGCGTGGCACTCATGGGCCACAGGTCGCGCAGGTCGTGGCGCGGTCCCGTTCTATGGCACTGCCGAGTTGAGAGTTGAAGGACCGGTGAGAGATTTCTTTGGAGAAGGGCTTCATCAGGCCTAGTGTTTCTCCCCGGGAGCGCCGTATTGTTCGTGAAGAAGAAGAAGGGCGGGGCCGCGCATGTGTGTTGATTACATACGGTGAACAAGGTGACCATTAAGAACAGATACCCCCTTCCCGTGATTGATGATTTGTTCGACCCGGTTCTGCGAGTGCGAGATGTTTCTCCAAGATTGATCTGCGATCGGGCTATCATCAAAAGTCTGAGTCGAGGCGGATGTCCCTAAGATCGCATTCGGACGTCTGAGCATTATGAGTTCGGGTCATGTCTTTCGGGTTGACCAATGCTCGTGTATTTATGGATTTGATGAACCGATTGTTCAAGCCATTTTGGACACGTTTGTGATAGTGTTCATTGATGACATCTTGGTTTATTCCCGCCGAGGCGAGAGCATGCGGAGCATTTGAGGCGATCTGTGAGAGTTCTCCAGACCAGCGATTATACGCCAAGTTTTCCAAATGTGAGTTTTGGTTGGCCGGTGGCTTTTCTTGGGCATATTGTCGGGCCGATGGTATTCGGTGGATACGGCCAAGATCGGCGATCGGGAGTTGGCCTGAACCTACTACTCCGGCAGTGCGCGGCTTTCTGGGCCTTGCAGTTATTATCGGTTCGTGGAGAAGTTTGCTTCTATCTCGCACCATTGACTAGGTGACTCGGAAAGCGGCTAAGTTTCGATGGTGATGCTTGTGGCGGGGTTTCCGCCATTCTTGAAGGAGAGACTGATGACCGCCCCCGTTCTTACTCTTCCAGAGGGTCCAGACGGTTATGTAGTGTATTGTGATGCGTCAGGCGTCGGGCTCGGTTGTGTGTTGATGCAGCTGGGTAAGGTTATAGCGTACGTATCCCGATAGCTTAAGAAGCATGAGAGGAACTACCCCACCCATGATTTGGAGTTGGCAGCGGTGATTCACGCCTTGAAGATCTGGAGGCACTATTTGTATGGGGTTCATGTGGATATTTATATAGACCACAAGAGCCTCCAGTATATCTTCAGCCAGAGGGAGCTGAACTTACGACAGAGACGGTGGTTAGAGCTGCTCAAGGATTACGATGTCGACATCTGTACCCCGAGAAGGCGATGTTGTGGCAGATGCCCTTAGTCGTAGGTCGATGGGGAGTCTATCATATGTACAGCCAGAGAGGAGGAGCATGGTCCGCGAGTTGCATCAGCTAGCGAGCCTTGGAGTCCGATTGATTGATTCTGATAGCAGTGGGGTTCGAGTTCGAGAGGTTGTCGAGGAGGTGAAGAGGCAACAGTTTGAGGATCCGGTTTTTGGCGATGCGTGTCTGGCTCTTCGTGAGGGGAAATGTCCTTTTGAGGTAGCACCTGATGGGGTGCTAAGGTTTGAGGGCAGGTTGTGTGTTCCAGATATTGCAGGACTTCGGCAGCAGGTTCTAGGGGAAGCACACAGCGCACGTTACTCTATCCATCCGGGGTCGACCAAAATGTACCACGACCTTAGATCTGTGTATTGGTGGGATGGCTTGAAGAGGGACGTTGCATAGTTTGTAGCTCAGTGCCCGTGTTGTCAGCAGGTGCAGGTAGAGCACCAGAGGCCTGGTGTTTTGTTGCAGACGATAGAGATCCCGACCTGGAAGTGGGAGGTGATCAACATGGACTTTATCACAGGATTACCTCGCACTCAGAGGAAACATGATTCTATTTGGGTTATCGTCGACAGGCTGACGAAATCAGCCCACTTTCTTTCCGTCAGGACGACTTTTTCGGCTGAGGATTATGCGGACTTTACATCAGAGATCGTCGATCGCATGGAGTCCCTATTTCGATCATATCGGCGAGGAGCCCGGTTCTGGCTAACTCGGAGGTCTTTCGAAGGTCTAGGGACGCGGTGAGCACGAGTCGCATTCCATCCTCAGACAGACGGACATGCAGAGCGCACTATCCAGACTCTTGAGGATATGCTGCGAGCCTGTGTTATTGACTTCAGGGGTAGCTGGGAGGATCATTTGCCTCTAGTTGAGTTTGCGTAAAATAATAGTTATCAGTCCAGTATTCAGATGGCGCCTTATGAGGCCTTGTATGGGAGGAAGTGCAGATCGCCGATAGGCTGGTTTGATGTGGGCGAGGTGCAGTTAGTGGGACCAGATTTGGTGCAGCAGGCAGTGAATAAGGTGAAGCTTATCCAGGAGCGGTTACTGACAGCTCAGAGTCGATAGAAGTCAGATGCAGATCATCGTCGTCGACATCTAGAGTTTGAGGTTGATGATTGGGTTTTCCTGAAGGTGTCACCCATGAAGGGTGTGATGAGATTCGGGAAGAAAGGGAAACTCAGCCCAAGGTACATTGGGCCGTATCAAATTGTCCGCAGGGTAGGCAAGGTTGCCTATGAGTTGGATCTGCCGTCCGATCTTGAGGCAGTGCATCCGGTTTTTCATGTTTCTATGCTGAGGAGATGTATCGGGGATCCATCTAGGGTGCACCCGATTGACGATGTCTAGGTGACCGAGGGGTTATCGTATGAGGAGATTCCCATAGCGATAATCGATCGTCAGGTTAGGCGTCTGCAGACCAAGGATGTGGCTTCCGTCAAAGTCTTGTGGCGGAACGAGCTCAGGGAGGAGATGACGTGGGAAGCTGAGGAGGACATGAGGCAGAAGTATCCTCACCTATTCCCCACACCTCCAGGTAACTCACTTTCCTACTTGTAAATTTTTCATTGATGTATTTGCTTAAGTGTTGTATTGTGGCCATGTGAGGCATTTGCAAACTGTTTAAGTTTTGAGGAACCTTATCGTTGTGTGTCTTGGGAAGGAACATTCGGGACGAATGTTTCTAGGGAGGGGAGAATGTTATACCCCGTATTTCCAGAGTATGTACGTGAGGGCGTACGTACAAAAATTCAAAACTTAAAGTTAGGCATAGGACGAAATTTGTACACAACCCCCGAAAAGAATCGTTTTTCGACGAAACGTTTTCCAAGACTTGCGAAGGGAAAATTACGGCTATGTCATTTATTATTTTTGCGGATTTTTCCGAGAGATGAAATATTTTGGACCAACGAGAGGGCGACACTTGTCACCCTCAAGTTGGCGGAACTTGGACGACCTTGGCACGTTTTTTGTGCCCTTGCATTAGTCAAGGTTAGGTAGGATATTTTGTGTAGTAGATGGATAAGGACACATGGGTGAATCCACACCCTCCACTTGCCCTCCACATGCCTTAATCTTGGCCCTTGAAAGCCCTATAAATACCCCCCTTGAGTTGAAGATTTCTTCATCCACAAATATTTTCCAAGTCTTGAAAACTCCCTTCCCCCTCTAGAGAGCTTTCGTCCAAGCCTCCCTTCCCCCCCCCCCCTCTTGAGAAGCTAAGCCGAAACACCCCTCTCCCCCCCTTCCTAGTTGTCTCGTCTAAACCCCCCCCCCCCCCCCTTTGGTAGAAAATACTCTCCTAGTATTGTTACTATCCTCAAAATACCCTAGCCGTATATCTAGTAATATTCCAAGTCACCTCTATACTTAGAGCCCGGAAAATACTACTATACTTCCATTAGTCACTAAACAAAACCCTAAGAGAAACTTCATAGTTGGTTGAAGTAGAAAGTAGAAGTTGTGTAGAAACTTCTAAGGGTTTCTTGGAGCGGATTGGAGCGTTCATATTAGGAGCTAAACCTTGCTCAGGATCGACTTATATCTTGGATAATTTTGGGCTTATCGAGGTAAATAATAATCTTATCCTTCTATTGTAATTGGAGAATACATACTGTAGATGTATAGAAATAAGTATAAAATACATAGAAGGATATTAAAGAAGAGAATTAAACTGTAATTACATAGAAGGGTATTACAGAAGAAGATTGAACTGTACTTACATAGGACTGTATTTACAATAGACTTGTATAGTTTACTGGGTAGGGAAGTGTTGCCCGATTTTCCGTAGAATAGAGAACCCTCTGCTTAGATTATCCTACAGAGTAGTCTAGACGTTGATAGACGTATTTGACTATTATAGGTTGATACTCTGCGCGCGACATATTCGACTTGGCAGGTGGATTTCGCCGAGAAGGTATGTGATTCTTCCTATCCTCTTGAGCATGATATTTTAAAGTATATATATAGTACGGTAGACGTACGTGTGTTAACTGAACATGGTTTTACTTGACGTCTTTTGACTTGAGTCTAAATAACAAGAATCTTAAAGTATTTCAAAAGAATTATGAATCATTTTTGAAAGAAGGGTAATACTTGGTTTTTAAACAAAAGCTTAAGAGTTATACTAGCTTTATGGGAAGTTAGGTATAACGACTTAAGAAAGATAAAAAGAACGGTTTACTTATGTGTTTATAAAAGACTTGTATTGATTTCTGGAAAGTACAGTGAGATGGTTTGTTGAGTAGACATATTGTAATGCTATGTGTGTTTGTATCTTGTAAACGTTTGTGTAAAGAGGTTATTCTTATTTGTGCTTATGTTGTTTAACGATAAGCCGTTATGCTAGTATTACATCACTCACCTCTTGACATGATATACCGGGGGTTAAGCTTCCCCCCGATGCGGGGTATACCTCAGGCAGTCTGTGTGACTATGAGAATACCTCATGCGGGTCCAGGGGACCTATGCGGAGCTACGAGAGTTCCAGGTTAGTGTGCGGTCCATGTGGCCATGCGGTCTATGTGGCCATGCGGACTACGAGTCGGGACGATCTTGCGAGTAGCTACCCTCGACGCGGAATACCTCATGCGGGCCTAGGTGGCCTATGCGGACTACGGGAGTCCAGGATTAGGCATGCATAATGATATTATGGGCGATTGGCCTTGCTTCGATCATTCGCAGCCTAGAAAAGACCTGTTACAGTTTACCTATTGTTGCTCTTGTTTATGATATGGCACTATGTGCGGTTACATTGGTTGTTTCGTGCATATTTGTAAAATTGGTTTTAAAATGATATGATTTCATTTAAGTACTTTACAGTTTCACATACTTGGTACCTGTTATCGACCTCCTTGAGGCTGCGTTCATGCCGCAGGTAAGGGAAAGCATGTGCTAGATCCGCATCCTTAGGATCCGTACTTTGGTGTCAGGAGCTCCATCTTCTCCGGAGGCTCGACTTTTGGGTATGATCTCCCTGTTGTTGTAGATAGTTTTGTACATTCAGGGTATGGCGGGGTCCTGTCCCGCCATAGTTGTTTATCTTCTTAGAGGTATGTAGTCCTATTGTACAGTTGGGATGTAACTGTCCGGCTTTGTATATATATATATGCCGAAAGACAACATTTTCTCAGATAAAACTGTGTCTCATTTCACAACTGTTTCATGTCTTGTTTTTATATTCTGCTGATTACTCTGATGTATGACTACTTGGGTGCCCGGGTAAGGCACCAGTCACGGGCCCCGGAACGGGTCGTGATATTGCAGCTCTCTCTGCTGCCTTGCCCTTCTGGGCTCTGGTTGCCTTGCGTAGAGGCGTAACGGGTACATAAGAATATGCCAGATGGAGTCCAACTTATAACACAGCTCTAAGGCACGATCTCAGAGTGAGAAGAATGGAAACCAATCCTAAATATCCTGTAGCCTCCTGATTATAGATGTGGTGCACAACACACCGATAATCAAGACTCTACTAGACACGGTCTGTAGACACTTTCCGAGGATTAACTGCTCTGATACCACTTTTGTCACGACCCGACCACGGGCCCGCGACTGGCGCCTTACCCCGGGCACCCTAGTGATACAACATCAGAGATAATCAGCGGAAATTAAAACTTAAACAGGAAACAAGATAAAAGAAAACAGGCTAACCAAAACGGTTGCCTTTTTGCATATATACAGAAATTTGAACAGTTACATCCTTTACAACCCTGCCCACAACAGTGCTACAGACCTCTAAGATTTTACAACAACTATGACGGGACAGGGCCCCGCCATACCCCTGAATGTACAAGAACTTACAAACTCGGGGAAACCTACCAAAAGATAAGCCTCCGGAGAAACGGAGCTTCCCAATACGCTGAACGGTGATCCTAAGAGTGAGGATCAACAACCGATGTACCTTTACCTGCGGCATGAACGCAGCCCCCCGAAGGAGGTCAGTACGACAGGTACCAAGTATGTGAAACTGAAAATACTGTAAATGAAATCATAGTAGTCTATATAAAACAGGAGACATATATGATAACCAAACTACAGTACATAACATAAAAGCAGTCATGTCAAAGCAGGGACTCACGCCCTCAAAGTCATCACTCAAATATAACCAAGGGTCTCACGCCCACAATATCAATCATGCCCGCATCACGCACATGCCCCGGAATTCTCCATCGGTGGAGACATGTCCAGATGCAATAACGATACCGTAATCAACCCCGCCGCGTAGCCACATGCCGGAATTCTTCATCGGTGCGAGCATGTCCATGTAACAACAATAACAATATATCGGATAATCAACCTGCCGCGTGGCCACACGCCCGGAGTGCGTCGTGACGGCATGTCCATGTAACAACAATAACAATATATCGGGTAATCAACCCTGCCGCATGGCCACATGCCCCCGGAATTCTGCATCGGTGCAGACATGTCCATGTAACAACAATAACAATATATCGGGTAATCAACCCTGCCGCATGGCCACATGCCCCCGGAATTCTGCATCGGTGCAGACATGTCCATGTAACAACAATAACAATATACCGGCCCTCCATCGAGAGACGCGGTAGCATAGGAATACAACTTTTACACAACAAGGCTATCACAAGCAAGCACAAGCAAATTACCATACTTCAATTCTCTTACAAATATCCATTCTTTCACAAGAAGTCACCTGATACCAACACTCGTAGTATCCAAAACAGAGTAACTATTATTTTAAGTAAACCAAAATAATTTCCCTTTTTTAAAGACAAGTAACAACCTTCTTTTCCAAAAGTTCAAGTTTGCCTAATTTCAAATACTCAAGTCTCTTATTTTCGAAAGGTTTCGTAGTTCATAGTCTTAATCCCTTAATAACATAATTCTCTTTTAAAATAATTTGAGTAACATATGCCTTATGTGTGAGTAGGTTATTCGTGTTTATATCAATCTTATTAAAGCAGCCATGATCTAGAAAATGTAATATAATTTTGTCTTATCTTAGCTTCTATGCAGATGGAGGTTTCTACTGGTTTGAATAATAATTACTTAGTCAATACATTTTCCTTTATTAACGCTGCAGTGGTTTGTTCGATACTTGTTCTCATTTCCGAAATCAATATAACATTATTCCTTTTAAAACCCAATTATCCATTTCTCATTAAAGCGGTTTCACAACTTTTTAACACAACCCAAGTCCTTATTATTTCACATCAAGTCTTTTATCTTTTTTAAAAACCACAAACCATTTCTTTGCCCACATAAAGTTGTTATAACAAACTTCTCATAAAGCCGTTATAACACTTTATGTTTTAAATCAACCAAATTCATTTAACACATGTACGTCTACCGTACTACATAGTTCACAACATATCATGCTAGAAAAGATAGGAAGAGGTTCACATACCTCGCGACGATTATCGACAATTAGCAAAACGCTCCAAAGTACTGTAACCCTGCTAGCCCTTTCCACCCTCCAAGTAGAATACGCTACTCGTAGTACTTCCACCTATAATGGCCATAAAACGCCTATTAACTTCTAGTTCTCTTCGTAGAACATTTCTAAATACAAGGTTCCATATTCTACGGAAAATTCGGCAGCACCTCCCCCCCGCAACCACAAAAATCTCCTCCTCTAACAAGGCCCGCTACTAAGCCAACAACTCCAAAGGGTGGGGTTACACGTCTAACCGGACGTGTACAACACTGCCCCACAATAATACTACAAGTCTACTGTAAATACAGTCCAATGTAAATACAGTTCAATTCTTTTCAATCATCCTTCCAATATATATTATACTCAATTCTAAGCTACTACAACATGTAATATCCAATTCTGATAGAGGACATAGATCATTACCTCGATAAGCCCAAAATTATCCAAGATTATAAGTCGATCCTGAGCAACGCTTAGTTCCAATTCCTTATGCTCCAACCCGCTCCGAGCAACCCTTAGAAGTTTCTAAACAACTTCTCTTCAAGATCCAACTCCAAAAAGTGAAGAACACTTAGGCTCAAACTATGGCAAGTTTCGGCCAAGGTAAGGTTTCTAGGCTAGGGGTGTGAAATATTTTCCAACTCTTGGTACACAATCTTCCTAACACTCTAAGGAAGAACACTTAAAACTTTAAGAATTTTTGGACAACTTTAGCTCCACAAATCAGCCCAAGGCCGAGAGCACCTAGAAGGGAGGGAGTAATTTTTCAAGCTTTGGAAATAACTAAGTGTGGAATGAATAAGTCTTGCAAGCTTAAGGGTCTATTTATAGATAAATCAATGGCCAAGATCAAGGCAAGTGTATGGTGAAGATTGGGTCCAAGTGTGTGGGTAATTTGTCAACCAAATGTCCACCACAAAAATGGGACACGTGGCTTGCCACTTGTCCCCCAACGTCAAGTGTCCGTGGTCCCACAATTTTCGCCAACGAGCCACATGGGGTGCCATGTCGCCCCTACTCGTCCAAAATATTTCATCTTCCGAAAATATCCGTAATGCCAAAAATTCGAAAATAAAGTGGGCCCCACAAACCGTAAATTCCTCCCGTGGGCCCCACGTGACCAATTCCGGAAATAAAATTCCATAATTCTCAAAAATTCCAAAAAGTCCGAATACCAAATCTGGGAATCCAATTCCTTTAACGAACATTTTTCCTTCACAAAATCCGGAATCTTTTCCGTCGAAAAATCACATCTTTCTTCCTTTCCAATTTTTGTGTCGTATTCTCGTACGTACGTCCTCACATACATACCCTGGAACTACGGGGTGTAACAAAATCCATGCTTTCCAAATCAATTATTCTATATATATAAATCAAGTCATTTCTTCCTTTAGAAATCAAGTCCCATAACTTGAAAAATAAAGTTTCTTAACCTTTTAAGAATTCAAGGTTCTTAGTCTTAAAAACTTCATACGTAAACTCTTTTAAATTAAGTAACATATACTTTGGTGCTTTGTGAATAAGTTATACTTATTTATAACGATCTTATTCAAGTAGCCGTGATCTAGAAAATGTAATACAATTTTGTCTTATCTTAGTTTCTATGCAGATGGAGAATTCTACTCATTTTAATATAATCAATTGTCATTACATTTTCCTTTATTAACGCTGCAATGGCTTGTTCGATACTTATTCTCATTCGTGCCTTAAAATTATCCAAGTCAACTTGGCTCCAAATACCTCCTAACGACTCTTACCAACATCCCCCATAAGACTTGGTAAGAACTTAGGGTAACCTAGACATAGCCTTTACATAGAGTAAATCACATACATACCTCTTAACCTCTAAGAGTAGAAGGGAACATGAAATAATACCACATGTATATTCCATACATAGAATCATGCCAAAGGAAAGAAGAGGTTCACATACCTCGCGACGATTATCGACAAGTAGCAAAATGCTCCAAAGTACTTCCACCTTGATAGTTATTCCATCCTTCAAGTAGAATACGCTATACTTAGTACTTCAACCTTTAATGGCCATAATACGTCCATTAACTTCTTACTTCAAACGTAGAATATTCTAGGTGCTAAGTCATTAAATTCTACGGAAAATCGGACAGCACTTCCTTTGTTTCTACATACTTTGCCACCTTTTTCAAGGCCGAATTCAATAACCAAACATGCCACATTTAAGGCCCAACAATGCAATTAACAATAGGGGATTACACGCCTACTAGACGTGTAAAATTCCGCTCCACAATTGATATCAAACTAATACAACAACAAGTGTAAATCCGGCAATCTTGGGATACAACAATACCAATTCTTATCCAATTTCCTTTTCAATCCAAGTTGTTAGCATAACATGATATCAAGTCGCAATCGATTATAACTACTATAATCTTCAAGTAAGTAACATGCGACTATTCTAAATACGACCAAATTGTAATCCAACTTCAAATGGCTAATATGTCATTTCGGATTTTAGGCTACAACAATCCATAACACTTATAAAACTTCAACACATATACTTCATGCTAGTAAAATGTAAGGCTAACAACAATATATAATCTTGTAACACTTTAAGAGAACAAGATTGTTACCTCAACGAGTCTTAATCCAACTTCAAATCCAAAGTCGCTCCTTAGCAACTTAGGGCCTCTTCTTGACACTTCAATCCGCCCCTTGAGACCCTTAGAATATCACAAACCACTTCCCATAAATCTTCCAATCAAAACCTAGAAAAGCAACTAGGTTTTCACCTTGCGACTAATACGAAAACGCTAATTTTCCGGGATCTTTCTATTGAGATACCCTTACAATACCCTCATGAACCTTGGTTTAAAGTGTGGAGCTTAAAGAACAACAAACGGATTTTTTTTTCTTTTTAAACCCATGAACCCGAGAGCTTGCAATGGCAAGAACAAGTTTCTTGAAAATTTTGCTAAGTGTGGGAGCTTGTCTTGCTAGTAGTGATACTATAAAGAAACATGGAGGGTCAAGATTAAAACAAATGTGTGGTTTGGATGCATCATTTTTAAATATCAAGCTAAGTGGTCTCATTGACCAAGTCAATATTATCAAGCTCCTCAACTTGCAAGACTTTGTCATCCTAGCAATAGCCAAATGACCCTTTTGGCCATGCTATTTTCGTCCAAGGCTACTTAAGGGGGGTGACACGTGTCTCCCTCCCATTCGTCACAATATTTCGTTTTCCGACAATTCCATAATTTCGATAAATGTTTACAAGCCTATAATCTTAACATTTTGGATTCTCACGTACGTTCTTAAAACATGTCCTGTAAATACGGGATGTAACATTCTTCCCCCCTTAGAAACATTCGTCCCCGAATGTTCTTTCGGAGTCAAACTTATAATTAGCGACATAGTTTCCTTTTACCACCCCGACATACCAATAATGCCACACATGGCCCTAATACCTCGCACACGCATATCCGTCCATCATAAGCCCAAAAGAGATTATATTTTCGTACTTCCAACTCCTTCTAGCATATACATAGTCTCAATATAATCTGTTCATGACACTTAAACATACCACAACTTTATCATGCATACAAGTTTCTAAAGGGCCAAAGACATTGTTATACCCCGTATTTCCAGAGTATGTACGTGAGGGCGTACGTATTAAATTTTTTGCCTTAAGAATTGGCTTTGGTTCGAAATTTGGGCACAAGTGCCGAATAGAGTCGTTTTATGACGAAACGTTTCCACAGCTTACGTTGGGAAAATTCCGGCTATGTCATTTAGTATTTTTGCGGATTTTTCCGAGCGACGGAACATTTTTGGACCAACGGGAGGGTGACACTTGTCACCCTCATTGGACGGCAAAGAGGAGGCTTGGCCTTGGCCGATTGGCTCCCTCTTTTGTGCCTTGCTTTGTGGCTTGTTTTGTGGAGTGTTTTGTGGAGTGTTTTGTGGGTGCACTTGGCTTGATCTTGGCCTTACACTTGCCTTACACATGGATGGATCTTGGCCATTGGTTGGCCTTTGCTTGGCCTATAAATAGCTCCCCTTTGTGAAGACTTTCTTCATCCACAAATTGTTCTAAGTGATAAATCCCTTCCCCTCCCTCTTGTAGACTCTCGTCCAAGAGCTCCTCTCCCCCTCTTTTGTGAGCTAGCCGAGAGCCTCCCCCTCCCCCCTTAGCCGAGGGGTACACCCCCCCCTCTAGTGGTGCTAGCCGTGGGGTACCCCCCCCCTAGCCTAGTTACTTTCGTATAATACCCCTTGTTGTGGTATAGAAATACTCTCCTAGTATTGTTATAATGCCCAAAAATACCTTGGCCTTATACCTTGTTATATTCCAAAAGTTACCTCTATACGTAGAGCCCGAAATACTACCTTTTTAGTCTCAAACCGAAACCCTAAGGAAAATCTTCATTGTTGGTTGAAGTTTTGGAGTAGAAGTTGGTTAGAACTTCTAAGGGTTGTTTGGAGCGGATTGGAGCACTCGGAGTAGGAGCTAAGCGTTGCTCAGGATCGACTTTATACTTGGATAATTTTGGGCTTATCGAGGTAAACACTACTGTCCTTCTATTGTAATTGGAAATTACATGTTTGAATATATAGTTGAAGTATACTATATGTAGAACTATACTTAGTACTGTGGCAATGTCTTTTGACTTAAGCCTGAAGAATTAAGAACTGAACTGAACTGTAATTACATAGGACTGTATTACAGTAGACTTGTGTAGTATTACTGTGTAGTAGAATTGTACACGTCCGGTTAGGCGTGTAAAACCCCCCCTGGTTGGCTTGGTAGCCGGCCTCGATAGAGAAGGAGATTTGCGCTGTGGCGGGGGGGGGAGGTGCTGCCGAATTTTCTGTAGATTATGGAACGTTGAGATCTAGATGTTAATAAGCGCCTTGTGGCCTTATAGGTTGAAGTACTACGTGTGGAGTGATCCACTTGGCTTAAGGAGTAGCCGGCGGTTTGAGGTACTTGGAGCGTTTTGCTATTAGTCGACAATCGTCGCGAGGTATGTGAACCTCTTCCTATCTCTTCTAGCATGATATGTGTGAACTATGTAGTACGGTAGACGTACATGTGTTAACTGTGTTTGATTGTTCTTAAAACATAAAGTGTTATAACGGCTTTATGGGAAGTTGGTTATAACAGCTTTATGTAGGTAAGAAAATTCTTTGTGGTTTTAAAAAAGGTAACTGATGTGAATTATAACTGGCTAGTTATAATAAAGAACTTGATGTATTTCAAAAGATTTATAAATCGTTTTGGAAGGGAGAGTAACACTTGGTTTTAAAGGTTTTAAAAAGAGTTATACTAGCTTTATGGGGAGTTAGGTATAATGTCTTAAGAGAGGTAAAGAAAATGGTTTCTCGATGTTAGAAGTTAAGAGACTTGATCTTATAAGATAAGAGACTTAACTTATTTGTTTTAATGTGAATGTTTGTGTGAAACCTCATTCGTGAGTAATGAGTACTTGGTTTATTTAAAGGGATAATGTTTTCTTGATTTGGAAATCGAATGTGTATCGACAGCACCATGCGGCGTTAATAAAGGAAAATGTATTGAAAAATGATGAATTGTATTAAAACCAGTAGAAACCTCCATCTGCATAGAAACTAAGATGAGACAAAATGATATACATTTTCTAGATCATGATTCTTGTAATAAGAATGTTGTAAAGAAGAATAACCTACTCACGTGAGACATATATTACTCAATTGTTCTAAAAGGAATCAAGTGATTAAGTTTGGGAACTATGAAACCATTTGAAAATGAGAAGCTTGAGTAATTGAAACTAGGCAAGCGGAACTTAGGAAAAGAATGTTGTTACTTGATTTTTAAAAGGAATGTGGGTTGGTCATTCTAATACTACGTATCGGGTGACTTTTATAAGTAATGGATCTCTTTTAAAAGAATTTAACGATGTAGTACTTTGGGGTTAAAACCCGACTTTGGCATAAAATGAAAGTACTTTGAGTTGTGTGAAACTTGCCTATGCTTGTTGTGAAACTTACTGTGCTTGTTGTTGTGAAACTTGCCTATGCTTGTGATAATAGCCTTTCTTTGTGCAAGTGTGGTATTTACGTGTTCTGCGCGTCTCGATAGAGGCGGTTGACTTGTTGATAACTTACTTGGGCGTCTTTGGCGGTGATGGAGAATTCCACGTATGTTTCCATTTTGATTCTTGTCTTGTTGTTGATATCACATGGACGTGTCTACACCGTCTGCGATTCGGGCACGCGGCCACGCGGCGGGTTGATTACCGATAGATGGTTATTACCGCAACATGGACGTGTCTACACCGACGCAAGATTCCGTGGGCATGTGGCTACGCGGCGGTTGACCACCCAAAGATATTGTTATTGAGGTTACATGGGCATGTCTACACCGTCGCGATTCCGGGGCATGTGGCCACGCGGCCTTGTTATTATTGTTGCATCATGGACATGTCTACACCGAGGCGATTCCGGCATGCGGCCATGATGCGAACATGATGGATGTTATGGGCGTGAGACCCAGTTATATTTAGTGGTGACTTTGAGGCGTGAGTCCTCGACTTGACATTTTTATGTTGCGTCGTATTTTGGTTATCATACATGTCTCCCGCTTTTTAAGCTATTATGATTTCATTCTGATTTGTGATTTCACATACTTGGTACTGTTATCGACCTCCGGGGCCGCGTTCATGCCGCAGTAGAGGTACATCGGTCGTGGATCCTCGCCTTAGGATCTCGGTTCGACATTTTGGGAAGCTCCGTTTCTCGGAGGCTTATCTTTTGGTATGTGTTCCCGAGTTGTAGGTTCTTGTACATTCGGGGTATGGCGGGGGCCCCGTCGTCAGTCGTGTAAATCTTAGAAGTGTAGAACTGTTGTGGGCAGGGTTGTAAAAGGATTAAACTGTTCGGGTTTTATGTATGACTGAAGGCAACTGTTTTGGTTGGCCTGTCTATTTATTATATCTCTTGTTTCATGATTCATGTTTTATTTTCCGCTGGTTTTCTCTGATGTTGTATCACTAGGGTGCCCGGGGTAAGGCACCGCACCGCCCGTTGGGCGTTACAAAGTGGTATCGAGCGATTAGTCCTCGGAAAGTGTCTACAGACCGTGTCTAGTAAGTCTTGATTATCGGTGTGTTGTGCACCACATCTATAATCGTGAGGCTATAGGACATTTAGGATTGGTTTCTATTCTTCTCATTCGAGATCGTGCCTTAGAGTGTGTTGTAAGTTGGACCCCTCGGCGTGTTTCGTTTTTACGATTATGCCTGCGAAAAACGTGGCCTGGAAGGGCAAGGCAGCGAGGAGGCTGCTAGTGGGATTCGAGAAGTACGAGGCGCAGCGATCGAGACTGAGTAGTGCTTCGACGGCGAAGTTTTGCGACGCCGCCAAGCCAGCGAGTTTAGAGCCGCAGCGATGGGCTGCCGAGACTACAAGACACGAGCCTCCGTCCCACGATGCAGGCGGGAGAGATGGGTCACGGAGATGGCGATTATTGGCGAGTTGTGGCGAGATATGAGATAAGTGGGCCGACGCATTCAGCTTCTAGCAACACTGTAGTACACCCGGCGAGCGGTTTGAGGCTACGGATTTTTAGTTGTAGCCCGCTTTGAGTTTTCTGGTCGAGGCCGGAGGATGATCCGCAGGAGTTCATCCGTCGATTCTGCAGGATCATGCGGTGATCAAGGCTTCAGGCGAGTGCATGATATTTGGTTCGCGTCGGTGCGTGATACCGCGATCGATTGGTTTGACTCGTGGGAGCTTTCGGGAGAGCATGCACTTCCACCGCTTGGGGCGAAGTTTTGGGGCCTTCCAGCACATTTCTTGCCTCCACAAATGAGAGGGCTCGGGTAAACGATTTTTGATGTTAAGCGAAGCAGGCGTCTGATTCGGGAGTACAATGTGGAGTTCGACTCATTGGCGGTATGTTCCGCATTAGTAGCTAGTATGGAGGATCGAGTGCACCGATATGTTACGAGGCTCGATGATTACCTAGCGAGAGTTGTTCGTGTTTCTCTTCACCCGAGCATGGACATTGCCGCATTCGTGCTCATGCACTTGGAGTGCGAGGCGCGAGATCGACAGGTGGACCGCTTTGGCGAGAAGAAGGCCAAGGCGGATATTTTGGCGACTTCGAGGCGGACCGCCTCGCCAGACTAGTTATGTACCTCGCCATTGCAGAGTAGTCCTCCGCGACGCCGGGACCCTTGGGATATTCGGAGCGATCGTGGCTCCCGTGTTTCGATGTTCGGGAGTAGGGTGTTGGCGGATGCGATCACCTACTCGGTGTGATCGATGTGGTAGACCGCATTTCGAGAGTGTCGTAGTACGAGGAGCTTGTTATTCTTGCGGCCAACAGGGCCATATGACGAGACCGTCCGACCAGTGTAGCTGGTAGGATAGCACGCACTACTAGGCGATTGCGGGCCACGGTAAGTCGCGGTGGAAGTTCGATTTTAGCGGTCCTTGAACCGCCTAGTTTGAGTATATCCTTAACCTCTAGAGTTTTGTGTGTATTGATGTTGTTGATGTGTTTAATGATATGTTTGGATAGCTTTGTGCTAAAATGTGATTTAGAAACCAGTTAGTGAAAAGGGTAAGTCACGGGTAGTGTGAAATGGAAGTGGTAGCTTTATGACTGTAGAAAAGATTGTTCGGATCAAGAAACTAGAGAGTTGGCGCTACGGTGGGTCGGGTTGGGGCCATGTTGCGGGCCAACCCGCGTCGTTTTGAGGAAGGGTCAGCTCAGGTGGTCGCCAGTGGCGGTCACGCAGGTGCTAGGCCCAGTTTAGATGACCATCGTATGAGTTCGTGGATACGTTCGATCGTAATCGGTTCGTGAAGGCGGGAATGGCCTTAGGAAATCGAGGTTAGTGAGATGACCAAGTTTGGAGGTAGTGACTCAAGGGTTGGGAAACGGCGTTGACGAAGTGTGGTACGGACACTAGAACGAGTTCGAGTGTTCGTGGCAATCGCGAGAAAGGAGAAGTGAGCGTGTGTTTTGTGACCAGTGTGGCATGATTGTTTTTAAATGCGTATAGCGGTGAAGACTATCACGACGCTGTTGTTTTGAGACCTTGAAGGAACATTCGGACGAATGTTTCTAAGGAAGAATGTTATACCGTATTTCAGTATATGCGTGAGGCGTGCGTATTAAATTTTGCCTTAAGAATTGGCTTTGGTTCGAAATTTGGGCACAAGTGCCGAATAGAGTCGTTTTCTGACGAAAACTTTACACACCTTAAGTTTGGAAAAATACGGCTATGTCATTTAGTATTTTTGCGGATTTTTCCGAGCGACGGAACATTTTTGGACCAACGGGAGGGTGACACTTGTCACCCTCATTGGACGGCAAAGAGGAGGCTTGGCCTTGGCCGATTGGCTCCCTCTTTTGTGCCTTGCTTTGTGGCTTGTTTTGTGGAGTGTTTTGTGGAGTGTTTTGTGGGTGCACTTGGCTTGATCTTGGCCTTACACTTGCCTTACACATGGATGGATCTTGGCCATTGGTTGGCCTTTGCTTGGCCTATAAATAGCTCCCCTTTGTGAAGACTTTCTTCATCCACAAATTGTTCTAAGTGATAAATCCCTTCCCCTCCCTCTTGTAGACTCTCGTCCAAGAGCTCCTCTCCCCTCTTTGTGAGCTAGCCGAGAGCCTCCCTCCCCCTTAGCCGAAGGGTACACCCTCTAGTGGTGCTAGCCGTGGGGTACCCCCCCCTAGCCTAGTTACTTTCGTATAATACCCCTTGTTGTGGTATAGAAATACTCTCCTAGTATTGTTATAATGCCCAAAAATACCTTGGCCTTATACCTTGTTATATTCCTAAGTTACCTCTATACGTAGAGCAGAAATACTACCTTTTAGTCTCAAACCGAAACCACAGGAAAATCTTCATTGTTGGTTGAAGTTTTGGAGTAAGTTGGTTAGAACTTCTAAGGGTTGTTTGGAGCGGATTGGAGCACTCGGAGTAGGAGCTAAGCGTTGCTCGTGATCGACTTTATACTTGGATAATTTTGGGCTTATCGAGGTAAACACTATCGTTCTTCTATTGTAATTGGAAATTACATGTTTGAATATATAGTTGAAGTATACTATATGTAGAACTATACTTAGTCTTCGTGGCAATGTCTTTTGACTTAAGCTCAAGAATTAAGAATCGAATGTAATTACATAGGGCGTATTCATGATGACTTGTGTAGTATTCTTGTGTAGTAGAATTGTACACGTCCGGTTAGGCGTGTAAAACCCCACGGTTGGCTTGGTAGTCGGCCTCGATAGAGAAGGAGATTTCATTGTGGCGGGAGAGTCTTTGCCAATTTTACGTAGATTATGGAACGTTGAGATCTAGATGTTAATAAAGCTTGTGGCCTTATAGGTTGAAGTACTACGTGTGGAGTGATCCACTTGGCTTAAGGAGTAGCCGCGGTTTGAGGTACTTGGGCGTTTTGCTATTAGTCGACAATCGTCGCGAGGTATGTGAACCTCTTCCTATCTCTTCTAGCATGATATGTGTGAACTATGTAGTACGGTAGGCGTACGTGTTAATCGTGTTTGATTGTTCTTAAAACATAAAGTGTTATAACGGCTTTATGGGAAGTTGGTTATAACAGCTTTATGTAGGTAAGAAAATTCTTTGTGGTTTTAAGAAGGTAACTGATGTGAATTATAACTGGCTAGTTATAATAAAGAACTTGATGTATTTCAAAAGATTTATAAATCGTTTTGGAAGGGAGAGTAACACTTGGTTTTAAAGGCTTTAAAAAGAGTTATACTAGCTTTATGGGGAGTTAGGTATAATGTCTTAAGAGAGGTAAAGAAAATGGTTTACTGATGTTAGAAGTTAAGAGACTTGATCTTATAAGATAAGAGACTTAACTTATTTGTTTTAATGTGAATGTTTGTGTGAAACCTCATTCGTGAGTAATGAGTACTTGGTTTATTTAAAGGGATAATGTTTTACTGATTTCGGAAATCAGAATGTGTATCGACAGACCACTGCAGCGTTAATAAAGGAAAATGTATTGAAAAATGATGAATTGTATTAAAACCAGTAGAAACCTCCATCTGCATAGAAACTAAGATGAGACAAAATGATATACATTTTCTAGATCATGGCTGCTGTAATAAGAATGTTGTAAAGAAGAATAACCTACTCTCACGTGAGACATATATTACTCAATTGTTCTAAAAAGGAATCAAGTGATTAAGTTTGGGAACTATGAAACCATTTGAAAATGAGAAGCTTGAGTAATTGAAACTAGGCAAACTGGAACTTAGGAAAAGAATGTTGTTACTTGATTTTTAAAAGGGAATGTGGGTTGGTCATTCTAATACTACGGGTATCGGGTGACTTTTATAAGTAATGGATCTCTTTTAAAAGAATTTAACGTATGTAGTACTTTGGGGTTAAAAACCCGGACTTTGGCATAAAATGAAAGTACTTTGAGTTGTGTGAAACTTGCCTATGCTTGTTGTGAAACTTGCCTGTGCTTGTTGTTGTGAAACTTGCCTATGCTTGTGATGATAGCCTTTCTTTGTGCAAGTGTGGTATTTACGTTACCGCGTCTCGATAGAGGGCGGTTGACTTGTTGATAACTTACTTGGGCGTCTTTGGCGGTGATGGAGAATTCCACGGGTATGTTTCCATTTTGATTCTCGTCTTGTTGTTGATATCACATGGACATGTCTACCGTCAAAGATTCCGGCACGCGGCCGTGCGGCGGGTTGATTACCCGATAGATGGTTATTCTTGCAACATGGACGTGTCTACACCGTCAGATTCCGGGGCATGTGGCCACGCGGCGTGGTTGACCACCCAGTATATTGTGATTGAGTTTACATGGGCATGTCTACACCGTCAAGATTCGGGGCATGTGGCCACGCGGCCTTGTTATTATTGTTGCATCATGGACATGTCTAAACCGAGGCAGTATTCCGGGGGCATGCGGCTATGATGCGAACATGATGGATGTTATGGGCGTGAGACCCATAGTTATATTTAAGTGGTGACTTTGAGGGCGTGAGTCACGACTTGACTTTTTATGTTGCGTCTTGTATTTTGGTTATCATACATGTCTCACGCTTTTTAAGCTATTATGATTTCATTCTGATGTTGTGATTTCACATACTTGGTACTGTTGTCTTGACCTCGCCCGGGGCTGCGTTAAATCCGCATGAGTAAGTACATCGGCCGTGGATCCTCGCCTTAGGATCTCGATTCGACATTTTGGGAAGCTCCGTTTCTCCGAGGCTTATCTTTTGGTATGTGTTCCCGAGTTGTAGGTTCTTGTACATTCAGGGTATGGCGGGCCCTGTCCCGTCAGTCGTTGTAAATCTTAAGTGCAGAACTGTTGTGGGCGAGGTTGTAAAAGGATTAAAGCTCGGGTTTTATGTATATACTGAAGGCAACTGTTTTGGTTGGCCTGTTTATTTATTATATCTCTTGTTTCATGATTCATGTTTTATTTTCCGCTGGTTTTCTCTGATGTTGTATCACTAGGGTGCCCGGGGTAAGGCACCGGTAACGGGCCCGGGTTCGGGGCGTTACAGACATAACTGAAATCATATAGGTTGTTCAAAGGACCGCTAAAACTGGGAACTCCCACGACCTGCGCGGCACGTCGGTGCATGAACCTCTGCTAGCTATTGAAGGCGAAGAACCATGGCCCGATCCAAGAGGATCGTGTTGTCCCACCAGGACCCCATCTACAAGGACACTCTATTAACATATGGCCTAGACGACCACAAGAAAAACAAGCACCCGTACCGGCGCGACATACCCCATAATGGAACCTACCACACTGGGCGCATTGAGGCAAAGGTGGCCTCGATCGACCGAACCCCATCTCACGAGACTCAAGTTCTAGAGACTGACCGGCCCTCGCATTCGGGGTTGTAAAACCCCACGGAAAAGCGTGGAGGAGCACTCGGTGCTGGCTGCAATGTAGACCTAGTCTGCTGAGGCTATCCGCTCAGCGCCACGAGACCTGCTGTCACGGCCTCTTGGTGGCTTTGAGTCAATCTAATCCTCCCTCTCTCTATCCTCTATCCCCTGCGCATACGCCTGCATCCTGGCAATATCCATACCTGGCTGAAGGGCCACCCCCAAGCATGCAGTAACCATATGACGGTCTAGCCCCATCACATAACGATGAACTCTATCCGCCATGTCAGCAACAATGGTGTGCGCATACCTGGCCAAGGAGTCAAACTCCAGGCTATACTCTCTGATAGTCCTCCCATTCTGCCTCAATGACAAGAACCTATCAATACGGCATCTCCTAATTTCAGTAGGCAAAAAGTGATCAAGAAAGGCCTCCGTGAACTCATCCCAAACTGCTGGACGAGCACCCATACCTCTCGACAACTCCCAAGACTCAAACCAGTTCAACGCAATATCGCGTAACCGGTAAGAAGCTAACACAACTGACTCTGTCTCCGAGGCCCTAAGCTCCTGCATAGTCCGCTGTAACTGCCGAATAAACTCCTGCGGATCCTCCTCAGACCTCGAACCATAGAACTCGGGTGGACTACAACCCAGAAAATCCTGAATCCTCAAACTGTCGGCTCTAGGGTTAGCTACCTGCTCCTGTCGGCGCTTCCCTACCACTATGCTAGTCAATAGCCTGATTTGCTCTCCGTAATCTCTAAACTCTGCCCCCGGCGGAATCGAGGCTCGTGCAGGAACCTCTGGAGCTACCGCCGCCTCGGCTCTCTGTCTGGGCGTGGTGAACTCGCCGATCCGCCTACTAACTTAGACATAGTCTGTGCCCGAGTCCTGGTAACCCTCTGCGTACCACTAGCAGCTCCTGCTGCCTTGCCTCTGGCCTGGTCGCCAGTGGAGGCATAATCATTACAAGAATAGGTCAGAGAGGATTCAACCTACTATGACAGCTCTACTGCACGATCTCAAAGAGAGAAGAATGGAAAACAATCCTAAATGTCCTGCAGCATCCTGATTATAGATGTGGTGCACAACACACCGATAATCAAGACTCTACTAGACACGGTCTGTAGACACTTTCCGAGGACTAACTGCTCTGATACCACTTTTGTCAAGACAGGCCGGGCATGGCGATCGTGCCTTACCTGGGCACCCTTACAGGTATACATCAGAGATAATCAGCGGAACATACATGAAACTTATAAAATAAAACAACAGAAGTAAAACAACAGGTTAGCCGATAGGGCTACCTTCCTGGACATGTATATATATATATATACAACCGAAGCAGTTGCCTCATTTCCTTTACAAACTGACCCACAATATGTGACTACAGACCTCTAAGAGTTTTAACATAACAACTGTGGCGGGACAGGGCCCCGCCATACCCCTGAATATACATGAATCTACAACCTCAGGGAAAACCGTGCAAGAGATAAGCCTCCGAGCAAATGGAGCTTTTTCCCAAAAACTGAACCGAGATCCTAAGAGCAAGGATCACCAACCTGTACCTAAAACCTGCGGGCATGAACGCAGCCCGAAGAAGTCGATAACAACAGTGCAGAATATGGAACGGAAATAAGGTACAGTAAACAAAACATATATGTATAAAAGCATGACAGGGGTAAGTATAAAAAGGGTAAATACCTGAACCTACCATGTCATTACCATCTCGTGAACTTAATCGTACCTTATTATCTTTTCTCATTTTTCAATAAGAGTTATAGTCACTTTCTTACGTACATACTTAGGAAAATCATCAAGTTTATTACCATATAACTTACTTACCTTACATAACATAATCCGACCCTTTATGGAGGGACGCCTATACTACCCGGCCCAATCTGAGACGCGATAAAGTCACATAGTCTGCCCATAAAGGTATACTGCCCGGCCCATTCCTGGGACGCGGTAAAGTCACATAGTCTGCCCATAAAGGTATACTGCCCGACCCATTCCTGAGACGCGGTAAAGTCACATAGTCTGCCCATAAAGGTATACTGCCCGGCCCATTCCTGGGACGCGGTAAAGTCACATAGTCTGCCCATAAAGGTATAATGCCCGGCCCATTCCTGGGATGCGGTAAAGTCACATAGTCTGCCCATAAAGGTATACTGCCCGGCCCATTCCTGGGACGCGGTTGTTACACCTCGGAATTTCAGGATATGTTTTTGAGAACGTACGTAAGAACTCAAAAATGTTAAGATTTGAGACGAGTAAAAAATTTATCGGAATTTTGGAATTTGTCGGAAAACGAAATATTGCGACGAATGGGAGGGCGACACGTGTCACCCCCCTTAGTGGTCTTGGTCGAAATTGTGCATGGGTAGAATGGTCATTTGACCATAATTTTATGAGGAAAGTCTTCCAAGGCTTAGAGCTTGACAACATTGACCAAGTCAATGAGCCCACCTAGCATGATATTTAAATAGAATGCATCCAAGCCACCCATTTGTTTTAATCTAGAACTTCCATTGAGTTATATATGCATCCATTGAGCAAGACAAGGCTATTTTTTTACACTTAGAAAAATTTCAAGAAGCTTGTGCTTCAATGGTGCTCTCGGGTTTGGGGATTTTTAGAAGACAAAAATTTTTGTTTGTTGTCCAATAAGCTCCATACTTTAAACCAAGGTACCTAAGGGTATTGTGAGTGTATCTCAATAGAAATATCCCGGAAAAATGGCGTTTTCGTATTAGTCGCAATGTGAAACCTAAGGAGTTATTCAACTTTGAAGATGGAACTTGAAGAGGAGTTCTTCATAGGCTTCTAAAGGTTGCTTGGAGTGGATTGGAATGTCGAAAGGAGGAGCTAAAGTTGCTAAGGATCGACTTGTAATCTCGGATCATATTTGGGCTAAATGAGGTATAATATTCGTCTTACTTTTGTAATTGAAGATTCCATGTTATTATAAGTTAGAAATGATCATGTGATATGTATTATGAAGATTGGCAAGTGTTATGGAAATTTGGAAGCTCAAATCCGAAAATGACATGTTGAGTCATTTGAAATTAAATTACAATTTGGTCGTTAACTAGAATCGTCGCATGTTATCTACTTGAAGGATTATAGTTGTTATAATCAATTGCGGCTTTATATCATGTTATACTAAACAATTTGGATTGAATAGAAATTGGAAAAGAATTGGTATTGTTGTCCCTAATTGCCGAATGGACGTTGTATTTTTGGACTAGTTTAATGTCAATTGTGGGGCGGAATTTTACACGTCTTGATTAATAGTGTAATACCCTATTGTTAACTACTTTGTTGAGCCTTAAATGTGGCATGTTTGGTTATTGAATTCGGCCTTGAAAAAGGTGGCAAAGTATGTAGAAACAAAGGAAGTGCTGTCCGATTTTCCGTAGAATTTAATGACTTGGAATATTCTACGTTTGAAGTAAGAAGTTAATAGACGTACTATGGTCATTATAGATTGACATACTACGTACGGCGAATTGGACTTAGCAAGTGGATTAAACCGAAGAGGTATGTGGAACTTTCTTATCTCTTGAGCATGAATAAGTTGTAAATGTATAGTACGGTAGACGTACAAGTTTTTGACAATCTAGGTCCATTTGATATCCTTGGCTTATTTTAAGAATGTCCAAGTTGATTGAGTTAGGGAATTAACTCACTTGTTTAAATATTAAGGATATCTTGGTTTTCAAAAGTTAAGAGACTTTAAAGTATGTTGAAAGTTGGAAAGTTTAAGTCACTTGGTTATAAAGAAGTATGTAAGTTGCTAATGTATAAAGCTAGTATAACGGCTTTATGGAAAGTTGGTTATAATAGCTTTATGGAAAGTTAAAAGAGTGGTTTACTCTAAGTAATTTAAGTATGTTAAATGACTTGAAATAACGAAAACAAATTGATTTAAAGGCATCAATTGCTTAAGGTTTTAAAAGAAAGAAGTCACTTGATTTAGAAGCCTATAATTGTATTTCTAAAAGGTATTGTGACTAGAAATTTGCCTAAATTTCGGTCGAATGAAAAATCGGGCCGGACCGAACACATTGGCCGGACCGAACCGAGAAATTCGGTCCGGTCTTGATCCGTGTTTTTAATAATTCGGTTTTGGTCAGTCCGGTCGGTCGAGTTCGGTCGATCGGGCCGAAAATATTTTTTTTTTTTTTTATAATATATATAATATATATTGAATTATATAATTCCTAATATATATAATATATATAATATATATAATTCCTAATATATATAATATATATAATTCCTAATTTTCTAAATTCCTAATATATAATATATATATAATTAGAATCGGGTTTGGGGCATTTTTTTAAAATTGAATTACCAATACTGAAATTGACATTCTCGGACGGTGCCACGCATTTTACGTTGAAATCTATTGTACATCGCAAGATATTTAGATTTGAAAATGGGAAAAAGCATGCGATTTGGGAAAAGAGAAATTGAGGGGCAAGATGGACGTTTTGGAGAAACGGACGAATCAAACCGCTTATGCAGTTTGGCCACCCCGTGCTCGAAAAAATACGCGAAATCAAAAAAATTAGGTAAAGCGGACGTCCGAGCGCAAAGTTATGGCCGTATAAAGTTTGATCAATTTACAACCTATATTTCATATGTCAATACGTCCAGGGGCTGGCGGGAGGGGTGGCGGGGGTGGCGAGCTGGCGGAGGCCCGGGGCACTGGGGTTGGGGTTGGTTGGGGGGGAATCAAATTCGGTCCAATCGGTCAAAACCGGACAGACCGAAATTGACCGGGCCGGACGGGCCGGACCGAAATTGGTCGGTCTTGATCCGGATAATCCATGATTCGGTCCTCGGTCGGTTCGGTCGGTTCGGTCGGTCGGTCGGTCGACCACTGTGCACCCCTAATTGTGACTTTCTTGAAAAGTAGTTATGACTTGATACTATGGTTATTGGTATCTTGGAAGTTTTATATGAAAAAGAGTCATTTTAAAAGAATAGGAGTAGTACTTTGGGTTAAATTCGGATATTTATAATGACATGTTAGTGCCTTAAGTAAACTAAAATGAGAGTGTATATGTATAAGACTAATAAGAAGTTAGGGGATTTCTTAACTTGCTTATTTATTGTATGATAAGCGGTAGTGCTTATGTTATGTATGATGATAAGCGGTAGGGCTTATGTTATGTATGATGGTAGGTTGAGTTAGGGTAAGAGTATAAATGAGGGTAAACCCCAAGACGTTATACCACCTTCTCCGGGGTAAGAGTATAAATGAGGTAAACCCAAGGCGTTATACCACCGGGGTAAGAGTATAAATGAGGGTAAACCCAAGACGTTATACCACTGTTTAGTGGATTTGCTACCCATGATGCGAGGAATACCTCATGCGAGTCCTTATGGGCTTATGCGGGTGAAATAGTCCCGTGCGGTAGTGCACTATCACGAGGAATACCTCATGCGGGTCCACGACTATCACGGGTGAAATAGTCTCAGGAGTAGGATTGCTTAATGATACTGCGGGCGGGTGGTCCTGCTTTGATCGTGAGCTTCCTATTTTTATGTTGTAAGTATACTCTTGATTACTCTCATTGTTAGTAAGGCCGCGATTGTCGTTAATTGAGTTATCATACATGTCTCGGTTTATTATAGACTTATGATTTCATTCTGATGCTTTCGGTTTCACATATTTGGTACATGTTGTCTTGACCTCGCCGAAGTGCGTTAAATGCGAGTAGAGTATACAGGTAGCTGATCCTCACTTTTAGGATCACCGTTCAGCTGTTGAGAAGCTCCTTTATTTCGGAGGCTTATCCCTGGTATGGTCAGTTGTTGTACATTCAGGGGTATGGCGGGGCCCTGTCCCGTCACAGTTGTTATTCTTAGAGGTCTGTAGTCACATTGTGGATTGGGTTGTAAAAAAAATGTACTGTTTTATTTGTATAGTTTACGGAAGGTGGCCTTATCGGCTAGCCTGTTGTTATTTTATGTTTTAGCATTTTATCAGTTGTGTATGTTCCGCTGTTATTCTCTAATGTATCTGAAAGGAGTGCGTGTAGGGCACCGATCGCGAGCCCGGTCGGGTCGTGACGTGATAAAAGTCACATAGTCGCCCATAAGGTATCTTGTCCGCCCATTCTCGACGCGGTAATGTCATATAGTCTGCCCATAAAGGTATCTTGCCCGACCCATTCACGGGGCGGTAATGTCATATAGTCTGCCCATAAGGTATCTTGCCCGACCCATTCTGGGGCCAGCGGTAATGTCATATAAAATCCGGGAATTTAACCCAACGTACTACGTACCTCTACTCCTTTAGAATGACTCTTTTTCAAATGAAACTTCCAAGATACTAACAACCGTAGTATCAAGTCATATCTACTTTTCAAGACAAGTCACAATACCTTTTTAGAAATACAATTACCGTCTTCTAAATCAAGTGACTTCTTTATTAAAAACCTTAAGCAATTGGTACCTTTAAAACAATTTGCCCTTCTTTATTTCAAATCATTTCTTTGCTTACCTTACTGAAGAAAACCATTCTTTTAATCTTTCATAAAGTTGTTATAACCAACTTCCCATAAAGCCGTTATAACTCTTTATGTCTTAGACAAATTCATTCCTTTTATAACCAAGAGACTTATACTTTCAAATCAAGTTACATAACTTTTTAAAATACTTCAAGTCTCTTAACTTTAGAAATCAAGTTTCTTAACTTAGAATTTAAAAATCTCTTATCTTTAGAATATCAAGAAATCCATTCTTTCCAAATCAAGTATTCTATATATATAAATCAAGTCATTTCTTCCTTTAGAAATCAAGTCCCATAACTTGAAAAATAAAGTTTCTTAACCTTTTAAGAATTCAAGGTTCTTAGTCTTAAAAACTTCATACGTAAACTCTTTTAAATTAAGTAACATTGTCACGACCCGAACCCGGGCCCGTGACTGGTGCCTTACCCCGGGCACCCTAGTGATACACTATCAGAGTAATCAGTGGAATATAAAACACAACATGAAACAATGTAAAAGAGACACAGTTTATCTAAAGAAAAGTTGCCTTTCGGCATATATATATAAAAACTTAAATCCGAACAGTTACATCCCTTTTTACAAACTCTGCCCATAACAGTACTACAGACCTCTAAGAATGATATGACAACAATGGCGGGACAGGGCCCCGCCTTACCCCTGAATGTAAGTACCTATAATGACAGGGGACTATACCCAAGATAAGCCTCCGGAGAAACGGAGTTTCTCAAACGCTGAACTGTGACCCTATGAGCGAGGATCAACACTGGTGTACCTCTACCTGCGGCATGAACGCAGCCCTCCGAAGGAGGTCGATAACAGTACCAAGTATGTGAATCAAAAATCAGTAAATGAAATCATAGTAGTCTATATAAAGCGGGAGACATATATGATAATCAAACTACGATTCCTGATAAATAGCGATCATGTCAAGTCAGGGACTCACGCCCTCAAAGTAATCACTCAAATACAACTATGGGTCTCACGCCCACAACATCAATCATGCGTGGAATACCTTCCGCCACCGCCGGCGATCTATGATATAAAAGCACCAAGGAATACATGAACACGTGTCCCACTGTGTCATAATAAAACCGCACGGGGTAAATGCGAAGGCATAGCCGACTACTAAAACCCACAGCACCAACAAGGTCATAAATCGTATCATGAGATCTGTCTGCGCCACATGATCGGCGCCGCCACGCCGCGCAGATCTAATGTGCTCGTCTAGTCCCGAACTTCCCGCACTCCGCGTAGGCCACTCCAATGGCCCGCATGAGGTATTCCCGCGTCGAGGGTAGCTACTCCCCGGCGTCCCGGACTCGCAATCCGCGTGGCACATAGACCGCATGACCATATAGGCCGCACTAACACGGAACTCTCGTAGCTCCGCATAGGTCCCCTGGACCCGCATGAGGTATTCTCGAATCATAGTCACACAGACTGCCTGAGTCTACCCCGCATCGGAGGGCAGCTTAACCCCCGGGATCAAGTCAAGGTGAGTGATATAGTACTAACATAACTGTCACGACCCGTTCCGGGGCCCGTGACTGGTGCCTTACCCGGGCACCCAAGTAGTCATACATCAGAGAACAATCAGCGGAATATAAAACAAGTTTTGCAACATGATATAACTAGAACATTTTATCTGAAGAAAAAGGTTGCCTTTCGGCATATATACATAAACCAAGTTTTGCAGTTACATCCCAACCGCATAACATGACTCTGACCTCTGGAAAATAACAACTATGGCGGGACGGGTTCCGCCATACCGACTGGTACAAACTATCTACAAGGAGATTATACCCCAAAGTAGAGCCTCCGAGAGAGTGGAGCTCACGACACCAACGTAGAGATCCTAAGGATGTGGATCTAGTACCGCTTCCTCTAGAACTGCGGCATGAGCGGCCCAAGGAGTCGACAACAGTACCAAGTATGTGAAACTATAAAGTACTTTAAATGAAATCAAAGTATTCAAAAACCTTTTCACAAATACATTCGGTTCAATTGCACATAGTGCCACATCACAACAATAATAATAATAGGAAAATCATGTGTCTAGTCTAGGCGCGAATGATCGAAGCAAGGCCAACCGCCCATAGTATCATTCTGCGTGCCTAGTCTCGACTTCCGTAGTCCGCATAGGTCACACATGCACGCGTGAGGTATTCCCCGCGACGGGGTAGCTAGCCCGGTACCCTCACGGACTTCCGCGGTCGCATAGCCTCAAAAGACCGCGTAGTCCGTGGGACGCATAGGCATCCGCGTCGGGCTAAACACCCGAATGATCAATCACGGAGCATACCGCGACTCGCATAGTCTCATAGACCGCATAGGCCGTATAGACCGCATCAAGGGTGGCAAGCCCTCGGTATAACAAGTCGAGGGTAGGTGATACAATAACAAGACAACGGACTTAGGTTAGCAACGTAAGCCGCAGCAGAATGACCCTTTCACAACATTACCAGACAATTAACACATGCAGATCATAGTATGTCTACCTATCAACCAATCTTACTACACTTAACGTAAATCAATACAAGGCTTTTATAAACAAACAAGTAAATGATTCCTTTTATCATTCTTAAGTTGTTATACCTACTTCCCATAAATCTAGTATAACTCTTAAGCTTTTGTTTTAAAACCAAATATTACTCTTCCGTAAAAAAATGATTCATTATTCCTTTGACATACTTCAAGGTTCTTATTATTCAGCTTAAGTCAAAAGACATTGCCGATTATCATATGTCGCTCACCGCACTATATATACTTAACATATCATGCTCAAGGGTATAGGAAGGATCACATACCTTCCGCGAAATCCACCGCCAAGTCGAGTATGTCGCGTGAAGAATCACCTATAATAGTCACGACAACTATCAAAGTCTAGACTATTCTCGTAGGTCATTCTAAACAGAGGGTCCTCAATTCTACGGAAAGTCGGGCAGCACAACCCTACCCGTGAGCTATATAAGTCTCATCGTGAAAACAATCTATGTAAGTACTGTCAGATATTCTTCTTTATACCCTTCTAAGGTGTTACATTCAATTCTATTCTTAACAAACCTTCTAAGTATTTATACTTATTTCAATACTTCTACAAGATGCATTCTTTAATTACAAAAGAGGGTTAGGATTATTTACCTCGATAAGCCCAATAATATCCAAGTAAAAAGTCGATCCCGAGCGAGGTTTAGCTCCTAATCCAAAGCTCCAAGGTGCTCCAGAATCCTTAGAAGTTTCTCACAACTTCTACGCAGTACTAAGGGATTTGGGCTAGGTGAAATTGGGCATTATAACAATACTAGAAGGCAACTTTTCTACCAAGGGCGGGGGGTAGGTTTCGGCTAGGCGAGGGGGTGGGGTAGCCTCGGCCAAGCTTCTCAAGGGGAGGGGGGGTGTGTTGGACGAATTGCTCACAAGGGAGAGGGGAGGGTTTTTCAAGACTTGAAAGCTTTAGTGGATGAAGAACTCTTCATCTCAAGAGGGGTATTTATAGGTCAAGACATGGCCAACCAATGGCCAAGATTTAGCCAAGTGCTAGGCAAGTGTAAGGTCAAGATTAGGGCAAGTGTACCTAGCCAACTTGCACACAAAATATCTATCCAACTTTATGACAAGGCTTGGCATCCAATCGGCCCTATTGCCGTGACAAGTCCACCAATGAGAGGGTGGAAAGTGTCGCCCTCTCATTGGTCCAAAGTGTTACGTCTCTCGGAAAAATCCGCAAAAATAAGAAATGACATAGCCGGAATTTATCCTATGAAAGCTGTGGAAACGTTTCGTCGGAAAACCGTTCGCTTTGTGAGTTGTGCCTAAAAATCGTCCAAGGCCTAACTTTAAGACCAAAACTTTTTGTACGTATTCCTTTACGTACATACTCTGGAAATACGGGGTGTAACATTCTCCCCTCCTTAGAAACATTCGTCCCGAATGTTCCTTCCCAAGACAGATAACGATAAGGTTCTTCAAAACTTAAACAGTTTGCAAAAGCCACACGGCCATAACCACCACTTAGGCATAAACGATAATAAAGATTTACAAGTAGGAAAGTGAATTACGGAGGGTGGGAACAGTGAGGATACTTACGCCTCATGTCCTCCCGGCTTCCCGTCATCTCCTCTCGAGCTCGTTCGCCACAAGACTTTGACGGAAGCCACGTCCTTCGTCGCAGACGCTAACGACGATCGATTATCGCTATGGAATCTCCTCATACGATAACCCTCGGTCACTGGACATCGTCAATCGGGTGTACCACAGATGGATCCCCGATACATCTCTCAAAGATAGACACGTGAAAAACCGGATGTATTGCCTCGGATCGGACGGCGGATCCAACTCATAGCAACCTTGCCTACCTGCGGACAATGCGAAGCGGCCCAATGTACCTGAAATTTGAGTTTCCCCTTCTTCCCGAATCTCATCACACCGCCATGGGTGACACCTTTAGGAAAACCCAATCATGAACCTCGAACTCAAGATGCCGACGACGATGATCTGCATACGACTTCATCGACTCGAGTATCGATAGCCGCTCGGATAAGCTTCACCTTATCCACTGCTGCGCCAAATCTGGTCCCACTAGCCGCACTCGCCCACCTCGAACCAACCTATAGGCGATCTGCACTTCGCCATACAAGGCCTCATAAGGCGCCATCTGAATCTTGGAGTGGTAGCTATTATTATCGCGAACTCAACGAGGCAAATGATCCTCCCAACTACTCGAAGTCAATAACACAGCTCGCAGATATCCTCAAGAGTGCGGATAGTGCGCTCTGCTGTCCGTCTGCGTGGATGAAATGCGATTTCGGGCTCACTGCGTCCCCTAAACCCTCTGGAAGGACCTCCGAAGTTGGCGAAATGGCGGGCTCCTGCATGCGATATGATCGGTAGGGACTCCATGCATCGGCGATCTCTCGGATGTAAAGTCCGCATAATCCTCGGTAGAAAAAGTCGTCCGACGGGAAGAAAGTGGGCTGATTTCGTCGACTGTCGACGATCACCCATCTAGAAGCAGGTCTCCGCTGAGTGCGAGGTCATCCTGTGATGAAGTCCATGTTGATTACCTCCACTTCCGTGTCGGGATCTCTATCGCTGTAACAAACCACGGTCTCTCGGTGCTCTACCTTCACTGCGACAACACGGGCACGAGCTACGAACTCGCAACGTCCTCTTCAAGCCATCCCACCAATACGGATCTAAGGTCGTGGTACATCTTGGTCGACCCGGATGGATAGAGTAACGCTTGCGTGTGCTTCCCAAGAACTCGCCAAGTCCTCAAACATCCGGAACTCACGCCCTCAAACCTTAGCACCCCATCAGGTGCTACCTCAAAAGGACCCTTGCCCTCACGAAGAGCTGTATCACGATATCGAATCAAAGCTGGATCCTCGAACTGTTGCCTCTTCACCTCCTCAACGATGGAAGACTCGGCAACCTCACGAACTTTAACCCCATCGCTATCGTAATCAATCAAGCGGACACCAAGGCTCGCTAATCGATGCAAATCACGAACCATGCCCTCCTCTCGGTGAATATCGATAAGCTACCCATAGACCTACGGCTAAGTGCATACCGCCACAACGTTGGCCTTCCCGGTGGTACAGATATCGACGCCATAGTCCTTCAAAGAACTCTAACCACCGCCTCGCCGTGGGTTCGGCTCCTCTGGTGAAGATATCTGGAGGCTCTTGTGGTGCGTATAAATATCCACGTGAACCCCATACAAATAGTGCCTCAGGATCTTGGCGTGTATCACTGCGCGGCTCAAATCATGGGTGGGGTAGTTCCTCGTGTATCTTAAGGCTTCGGGATGCGTATGCTATAACTCGCCTCTGCTGCGTCAACACACATCCCAACCCGATGCCCGCGATCACAATACACCACGTAACCATCTGGACCTCGGAAGAGTAGAACGGGGCGGTCGTCGATCTCCTTTAGCTGGAAACCACCGCTCACACGCATCGATCCATCAAACTTAGCGCGCTTACGAGTCAGCCTAGTCAATGGTGCAGAGATAGAAGCAAACTTCTCTACGAACCGCCGATAATATCCTGCAAGGCCCAGAAAACTACGAACCTCTGTCGGAGTAGTAGGTCTAGGCCAAGTCCTAACTGCCTCGATCTTGGCCGTATCCACTCGAATGCCATCAGCCCCGACAATATGCCCAAGAAAAGCTACCGAGGTCAACCAAAACTCACATTTGGAAAACTTCGCATACATTCTGATCGAGAATCGGCCAAGATCGCCAAATGCTCCGCATGCTCCTGCTCTGAGCGAGAATAAACCAAGATATCATCAATGAACACTATCACAAACGTGTCCAAAAATGGTTTGAACACTCGGTTCATCAAATCCATGAATACCGCCGGAGCATTGGTCAACCCAAAAGACATGACCCTGAACTCATAATGCCGTCACGTCGAAATGCGATCTAGGGACATCCACCTCTCTAACTCGAACTCGATGATAGCGATCGTAGATCAATCTTGGAAAAACATCTCGCCACTGCGGATCGAACAAATCATCAATCACGGGAAGAGGGTATTCGTTCTTAATGGTCACCTTGTTCACCGTGCAGAATCAACACATGCGTGCGCAGTCGCCCTTCTTCTACGAACAATCCGGCGCCCCGGGAGAAACACTAGGTCGATGAAACCGCTTCTCCAACAAATCACTCACCGCTCCTTCAACTCTCTCAACTCGGCGGGTGCCATCCTGTATGGCGGAATGGAAATAGGTAAGTGTCGCGGCACCTCTATACAAAACTCGATCTCCTCTCGGGAGGATACCGGAGGTCATCCGAAACACGTCGGGAACTCGTGACTCATCGAATCGACGGAAAATCTGGTACCGCGACCTCGATTATCAAACACGAACTAGATGGTAGATATACCCCTGCACCATCTTCCTAGCCTTGAGGTAGGAAATAAACCTACCGCCGGCGATCTGGTGCTCCTTCCCACTCAACAACCGGCTCCTCAGAGCTGGAACCGTACCACTCTCTCTGCAGTCTACATTGGCATAGCAAGAAGCTAGCCAATCCATCCCATGATCACGTCGAAGTCAATCATCTCCAACTCTATCAAGTCGGCAGTCGACGGCGTAAATGGTCACAGACAAGCTCTATATACCGAGCTACCACCGAATCACCCACCGGCGTAGCTACCTCGAAAGGTCTATGGACTCGGGCTCTATCCCTATCCTACTAGCAACAAGGGAGATATATGGGGCCAGTAGAACCGGATCTATCAAAGCATATACATCAAACCCGGCCCGATAAGGTACCGGCGACATCGGTGAGGCCTCCGATCTGTCGGTGGACAAAGCATAAATGCGGTTACGAGGACCGCTAGAAGCTGGGACTGCGCCCACGACCTGCGCGACCTGCGATCTCTGCGTGCCACGCCTCAGGCGAGTAAGCTGTCGGGGATGAAGAAGCGGCAACAGACCGTAGCCGGGCCTACCCGTGCCCCGGTCGGGCAAACTCGCGAAATGACCTGGCGGCCACAAGTATGGCAAATTCCGTAGTAGCATAACAGCTCCCGAATGGAATCTACCGCAACGGGCGCACCGAACAGACCTCGAGCAGTTAGCACCCTGCTACCACAAATCCAAAGTCCGGGGCCACGACACGCCCCGATCGCTCTGGTATCTTGTAAATGATGTAGGAGTGCTCTGGCCTGTGGTGCAAATCGGACTTCTGGCGATCTGCCCACCACGAGAACCACCAAAAGAACCGGCGTCCCGGCGCCTTCTTCGATATCGGTCTGCGGCGGTCTCTACGCTCCTCGCATCCTAATGCATGAGCCTGCATACGGGTAATGTCCATGCCTGGCTGAAGGGACACACCCGCACAAGACTCGGCCATATAGTCGTCTAGCCCGGTGACGTAGCGATGCACCCGGTCCTCCATATCTGCTACGGTCACGAGGAACATATCGAGCCAATGAATCAAACTCGACATTGTACTCTCTAACTGTGCGTCCTCCCTGCCTCAGTAACAAAAATCTGTCAGATCGTGCCCTCCTCATCTGCGGAGGCAAGAAGTGTGTGAAAAGCCTCAAAACTCATCCCCGTGCTGCTGGAGGTGCATGCTCTCCCGAAAGCTCGTGATCGAACCAATCATCGCGGTATCACGCAGCCGATGAGAACCGAATGTCACAGACTCAGTCTCTGAAGCCTTGACCACCCGCATAATCCTCTGCAACTGACGGATGAACTCCTGCGGATCATCCTCCGGCCTCGACAGTAAAACTCGGCGGGCTCTGACTAAGGAAGTCCGTAGCCTCAAACTATCGCCTGCGTGAACAACGGGTGCTCTTGGGTGGGCCCGTACTGGAATGGCTGCCTCAAACCTCTCCTCATATCTGGCCACGACCTTGGCTAGTAACTGGGCCATCTCCTTGTACCCTAACTCCTCTGCCCGGTGAGGGCTGGAGCGTAAACCGTGGTCTCATCGGCTGTGGCCCTAAACTCTGCTGGGGCCAGCGGCGTCGTAGAACTCGCCGTCTGAGGCATTGCCTCGGGTAAAGACTGGGCCTGAGCCCTGGTGAACCTCTGTGTCATACTAGCAGCTCCCTCGGCTGCCTTGCCCTTCTGGGCCCGGGTTGCCTTACGTGGAGGCATAACTGTTACAGGAAAGGAATACGTTAGAGGGGTCCAACCTATAACACAGCTCTAAAGCACGATCTCAGAGTGAGAAGAATAGAAACCAATCCTAAATATCCTATAGCCTCCTGATTATTGGTGTGGTGCACAACACACCGATAATCAAGACTACTAGATACGGTGCCGTAGACACTTTCCGAGGATTAACTGCTCTGATACCACTTTTGTCACGACCCGTTCCGGGGCCCGTGACTGGTGCCTTACCCGGGCACCCAAGTAGTCATACATCAGAGAACAATCAGCGGAATATAAAACAAGTTTTGCAACATGATATAACTAGAACATTTTATCTGAAGAAAAAGGTTGCCTTTCGGCATATATACATAAACCAAGTTTTGCAGTTACATCCCAACTGTACAACATGACTCTGCACTCTAAGAAAATAACAACTATGGCGGGACGGGGCCGCCATACCACTATCGTACAAACTATCTACAACAGGAGATCATACCCAAAAGTAGAGCCTCGGAGAGAGTGGAGCTCCCGACACCAACGTAGAGATCTAAGGATGTGGATCTAGTACCTTCCCTCTAGAACTGCGGCATGAGCGCGGCCCGGAAGGAGTCGATAACAGTACCAAGTATGTGAAACTATAAAGTACTTTAAATGAAATCAAAGTATTCAAAACCTTTTCACAAATACATTCATTCAATTGCACATAGTGCCACATCACAACAATATGATAATAGGAAAAGCGTAGCAGTTCAGTCTAGGCGCGAATGATCGAAGCAAGGCAACCGCCCATAGTATCATTCGCGTGCCTAGTCTGAACTTCCGTAGTCGCATAGGTCACACAGACCCGCGTGAGGTATTCCCCGCGTCGGGGTAGCTAGCCCGGTACCTCACGGACTTCGCGATCCGCATAGCCTCAAAAGACCGCGTAGTCCCATGGACGCGTAGGGCATCCCGCGTCGGGCTAAACACCGGAATGATCAATCTGGAGCATACCGCGACTCGCATAGTCTCATGACCGCATAGGCCGTATAGACCGCGTCGAGGTGGCAAGCCCTCGGTATAACAAGTCGAGGGTAGGTGATACAATAACGATCTGACGGACTTCAGGTTAGCAACGTAAGCAGCAAGAATGACCCCCTTTCACAACATTACGGACAATTAACACATGCAGATCATAGTATGTCTACCTATCAACCAATCTTACTACACTTAACAGAAATCAATACAAGGCTTTTATAAACAAACAAGTAAATTCCTTTTATCATTCTTAAGTTGTTATACCTACTTCCCATAAATCTAGTATAACTCTTAAGCTTTTGTTTTAAAACCAAATATTACTCTTACGTAAAAAATGATTCATTATTCCTTTGACATACTTCAAGGTTCTTATTATTCAGGCTTAAGTCAAAAGACATTGCCGATTATCATATGTCGTCACCGTACTATATATACTTAACATATCATGCTCAAGGGTATAGGAAGGATCACATACCTTCCGCGAAATCCACCGCCAAGTCGAGTATGTCGCGCGGAGAATCAGCCTATAATAGTCACAGACAACTATCAAAGTCTAGACTATTCGTAGGTCATTCTAAACAGAGGGTCCTCAATTCTACGGAAAGTCGGGCAGCACCTGACCTACGGTGAGCTATATAAGTCTCTTGTGAAAACAGTCCTATGTAAAATCTGTCAGATATTCTTCTTTTATACCCTTCTAAGGTGTTACGATTCAATTCTATTCTTAACAAACCTTCTAAGTATTTATACTTATTTCAATACTTCTACAAGATGCATTCTTTAATTACAAAAGAGGTTAGGATTATTTACCTCGATAAGCCCAATAATATCCAAGTAAAAAGTCGATCTGAGCGAGGTTTAGCTCCTAATCCAAAGCTCCAGGTGCTCCAGAATCCTTAGAAGTTTCTCACAACTTCTACTAAGTACTAAGGGATTTGGGCTAGGTTAAATTGGGCATTATAACAATACTAGAAGGCAACTTTTCTACCAAGGGAGGGTAGGTTTCGGCTAGGCTAGGGGTGGGGTAGCCTCGGCCAAGCTTCTCGAGGGAGGGGGTGTGTTGGACGAATTGCTCACAAGGGAGAGGGAGGGTTTTTCAAGACTTGAAAGCTTTAGTGGATGAAGAACTCTTCATCTCAAGAGGGTATTTATAGGTCAAGACATGGCCAACCAATGGCCAAGATTTAGCCAAGTGCTAGGCAAGTGTAAGGTCAAGATTAGGGCAAGTGTACCTGCCAACTTGCACACAAAATATCTATCCAACTTTATGACAAGGCTTGGCATCCAATCGCCCTATTGCGTGACAAGTCCACCAATGAGAGGGTGGAAAGTGTCGCCTCTCATTGGTCCAAAGTGTTACGTCTCTCGGAAAAATCCATAAAAATAAGAAATGACATAGCCGGAATTTATCCTATGAAAAGTGGAAAGCGTTTAGTCGGAAAACCGTTAAGCTTTGTGAGTTGTGCCTAAAAATCGTCCAAGGCCTAACTTTAAGACCAAAACTTTTTGTACGTATTCCTTTACGTACATACTCTGGAAATACGGGGTGTAACAATAACAGCTTATCGTTAAACAACATAAGCACAATCAAGGGAAACCCCCTTACACAACATTACAAGACACTAACAAACGTAGCATCCTAACATGTTTACTTATCAAATCAACAAGAAAGTATTACAAGGCTATCACAAACCAACACAATCAAGTTATTCACGCAAGGTACTTTCTACTCTATGTTAACAAGTTCGGGTTTTTATCCCCAAAGTACTTCATACATTAACTCTTTAAAAGATCCGTTTCTTTCACAAAAGTCACACAATACCCGTAGTATAAAAATAGAGTGACTATCTTTTTAAGTAAACCAAAACACTTCCCTTTGTAAAATCAAGTAACAACATTATTTTTCAAGTTTGCCTAATTTCAGATGCTCAAGTTTCTCATTTTCGAAAGGTTTCGTAGTTCATAGTTTTAATCACTTAATAATATAATTCTCCTTTAAAACAATTTGAGAAACATATGCCTTATGTGTGAGTATGTTATTCTTGTTTATAACAATCTTATTAAAGCAGCCATGATCTAGGAAATGTAATATCATTTTGTCTCATCTTAGCTTCTATGCAGATGGAGGTTTCTACTGGTTTTCATAATACTTTATTTAGTCAATACATTTCCCTTTATTAGCGCTGCTGTGGTTTGTTCGATACTTATTCTGATTTCCGAAATCAGTAAAACATTATTCCTTTTAAAAACCAAGTACTCATTACTCACGAATGAGGTTTCACACTTTTTAACAAAATTCATATTAATTCAATTAAGTCAAGTCTCTTATCTTTTAAGATCAAGTCTCTTAACTTCTAAAATCAATAAACCATTCTTTTTATCTCTCTTAAGTCGTTATACCTAACTTCCCATAAAGCTAGTATAACTCTTAAGCTTTTAAAACCAAGTATTATTGTTCTTTCAAAAACGGTTCTTAATTCTTTTGAAATACTTCAAGATTCTTATTATTAGACTCAAGTCAAAAGACATCGCAGTAAAACCACGTTCAGTTAACACACGTACGTCTACCGTACTATATATATTCTTTTAAAATATCATGCTCAAGAGGATAGGAAGAATCACATACCTCGCGATGATTTATCGACTATTAGCAAAACGCTCCACGGCTATAACCTGGCTAGCCTTGTCCACCTTTCAAGTAGAACACGCTACTCGCGATCTTGACTATAAACGGTTATATAAGTCTATCAAAGTCTAGACTACTCTGTAGAATATTCTAAGCAGTAGGTTCTCTATTTTACGGAAAATTGGGCAGCACTTCCCTACCCGTTAAGCTACACAAGTCTCAGTAAATCTGATCCTATGTAAATCTGATTTAATCTTCTTTAATATTCTTCTGATGCGATTTTAGTTCAATTCTCTTCTGTAATATCCTTCTATTACAGTTCAATCTTCTTCTTTAAGGCCCTTCTATAACTTATACTCAATTCTATGCTACAATGTGTAATTTCCAATTACAATAGAAGGACAAGATTATTTACTTCGATAAGCCCAAAATTATCCAAGATTAAAGTCGATCCTGAGCAAGGTTTAGCTCCTATTCTGAATGCTCCAATTCGCTCCAAGAAACCCTTAGAAGTTCTACACAACTTCTACTTTAATACTTCAATCACTTATGAAGATTTTTCCATAGGGTTTCGTTTAGTGGCTAAAGGAAAGTATAGTAGTATTTTTCCGGGCTTTTCGTATAGAGGGTACTTGGAAATACTACAAAGGTTTTTGGGCTAGAGTATTTGGCATTATAACAATACTTGGAGAAGTATTTCTCTACCAAGGGGGGGGGGGGGGTATGTCTCGGCTAGGCTTGACAAAGGGAGAGGGGGTGGTTTCGGCCAAGGCTCACAAAGGGGGAGGGGGAGGCTTGGACGAGAACTACTAAAAAGGGGGGAGGGATTTTTAAGACTTGGAAATGTCTAAGTGTGGATGAAGAAGTTCATCAACTAAGGGGGGTATTTATAGGCCAACCAATGGCCAAGATCAAGACAAGTGGGGGGGGCAAGTGGATGGTGTGGATTAGGACATGTGTTAAGTGGGTCCCACTTGCTCATCTACCACACAAATATCCTACCTAACCTTGACCAATGTTTTAGGCAACAAAAAGGGCAAAAACGTTACATGAATTCGTCTTCCATTCCGCCAACTTGAGGGTGACACATGTCGCCCTCTCGTTGGTCCAAAATATTTCATCTCTCGGAAAAAATCCGCAAAACTAATAAATGACATAGCCGTAATTTTCCCTTCGCAAAGTTTGGAAAACGTTTCGTCGGAAAACAATTCTTTTTGGTAGTTGTGCACAAAATTTCGTCTCTAGCCTAACTTAAGGCTTAAACTTTTATACGTACGCCCTCACGTACATACTCTGAAAATACGGGGTATAACAAACATATAATTTGGTGCGTTGTGAATAAGTTATACTTATTTATAACGATCTTATTCAAGTAGCCATGATCTAGAAAATGTAATACAATTTTTTCATATCTTAGTTTCTATGCAGATGGAGAATTCTACTCATTTTAATATAATCAATTGTCATTACATTTTCCTTTATTAACACTGCAATGGCTTGTTCGATACTTATTCTCATTCGTGCCTTAAAATTAGCCAAGTCAACTTGGCTCCAAATACCTCCTAACGACTCTTACCAACATCCCCCATAAGACTTGGTAAGAACTTAGGGTAACCTAGACATAGCCTTTACATAGAGTAAATCACATACATACCTCTTAACCTCTAAGAGTAGAAGGGAACATGAAATAATACCACATGTATATTCCATACATAGAATCATGCCAAAGGAAGGAAAAGGTTCACATACCTCGTGACGACTATCGACAAGTAGCAAAATGCTCCAAAGTACTTCCACCTTGATAGTTATTCCATCCTTCAAGTAGAATACGCTATACATAGTACTTCAACCTATAATGGCCATAATACGTCCATTAACTTCTTACTTCAAACGTAGAATATTGTAGGTGCTAAGTCACTAAATTCTACGGAAAATCGGACAGCACTTCCTTTGTTTCTACATACTTTGCCACCTTTTTCAAGGCCGAATTCAATAACCAAACACGCCACATTTAAGGTCCAACAATGCAATTAACAATAGGGGATTACACGCCTACTAGACGTGTAAAATTCCGCCCCACAATTGATATCAAACTAATACAACAACAAGTGTAAATTCGGCAATCTTGGGATACAACAATACCAATTCTTATCCAATTTCCTTTTCAATCCAAGTTGTTAGCATAACATGATATCAAGTCGCAATCGATTATAACTACTATAATCTTCAAGTAAGTAACATGCGACTATTCTAAATACGACCAAATTGTAATCCAACTTCAAATGGCTAATATGTCATTTCGGATTTTAGGCTACAACAATCCATAACACTTATAAAACTTCAACACATATACTTCATGCTAGTAAAATGTAAGGCTAACAACAATATATAATCTTGTAACACTTTAAGAGAACAAGATTGTTACCTCAACGAGTCTTAATCCAACTTCAAATCCAAAGTCGCTCCTTAGCAACTTAGGGCCTCTTCTTGACACTTCAATCCGCCCCTTGTGACCCTTAGAATATCACAAACCACTTCCCATAAATCTTCCAATCAAAACCTAGAAAAGCAACTAGGTTTTCCCCTTGCGACTAATACGAAAACGCTAATTTTCCGGGATCTTTCTATTGAGATACCCTTACAATACCCTCATGAACCTTGGTTTAAAGTGTGGAGCTTAAAGAACAACAAACGAATTTTTTTTTTCTTTTTAAACCCATGAACCCGAGAGCTTGCAATGGCAAGAACAAGTTTCTTGAAAATTTTGCTAAGTGTGGGAGCTTGTCTTGCTAGTAGTGATACTATAAAGAAACATGGAGGGTCAAGATTAAAACAAATGTGTGGTTTGGATGCATCATTTTTAAATATCAAGCTAAGTGGTCCCATTGACCAAGTCAATATTATCAAGCTCCTCAACTTGCAAGACTTTGTCATCCTAGCAATAGCCAAATGACCCTTTTGGCCATGCTATTTTCGTCCAAGGCTACTTAAGGGGGGTGACACGTGTCTCCCTCCCATTCGTCACAATATTTCGTTTTCCCACAATTCCATAATTTCGATAAATTTTTACAAGCCTATAATCTTAACATTTTGGATTCTCACGTACGTTCTTAAAACATGTCCTGTAAATACGGGATGTAACATTTTTCCCCCCTTAGAAACATTCGTCCCCGAATGTTCTTTCGGAGTCAAACTTATAATTAGCGACATAGTTTCCTTTTACCACCCCGACATACCAATAATGCCACACATGGCCCTAATACCTCGCACACGCATATCCGTCCATCATAAGCCCAAAAGAGATTATCTTTTCGTACTTCCAACTCCTTCTAGCATATACATAGTCTCAATATAATCTGTTCATGACACTTAAACATACCACAACTTTATCATGCATACAAGTTTTTAAAGGGCCAAAGACATAACTGAAATCATATAGGTTGTTCAAAGGACCGCTAAAACTGGGAACTCCCACCACGATGTTACACCCCGTAAGTCCAGGACATGTATAAGAGAATGTACGTAAGGAAACAAGACTTGGACATTAGTACGAAAGGAAGAATTGTTCTTCCGACGGAAAATCTTCCGGACGTCGGAAAGGAAAAATGTTCGTTATTGAGAATTGGATTCTCAAAATGCATTATTTGAAGAGTATGGAACTTATTAATATTATGGAAATTTATTTTTACGGATTTGGTCACGTGGGGCCCACCCGAGGAATTTTACGTTTTGTGGGGCCCACGAGGGTTACGGAATTTTATGGACGAATGAGAGGGCGACACGTGGCACCCCCATAAGTGGTCTTGGTCGAATTAGAGGAGGGGTAATTTGGTCATTGAACCTCTTGGAAGATAAGTCTTCAAAGCTTGACATAATTGACTAGTCAACTTGCCACTTAGGCTTGATCCATGTGATTTTAATCCTAGCCTCACATTTGTTTAAGTCTAAGCCCTCCAATATGTGTTATATACTAACTAGTAGCAAGACTTGGCATTTCTACACTTAGAAAAATTAGAGAGCCCTTGTGCTTGAGAGAAGAGCTCTCGGGTTTGCATCCATGTCCACACAAAATTTTTGTAGTTTTGATCCATTAGCCACAAGACTTTAACCCAATGTCCCTTAGGGTATTGTAAGGATATCTCAATAGAAAGATTTTGGAAAAACGGAGTTTTCACATTAGTCGCAAGGCGGAAACTATTGGAGTTCTTCAACTTTGAAGTTGGAACTTGAAGATGGGTTCTTCATAGGCCTCTAAGGAGGGCTTGGAGCGGATTGGAACCTAAGGAAAGGAGCTAAGAATTGCTAAGGCGCGACTTTGGAATCTTGGAAATTTTAAGGGCTTTGAAAGGTATATTCTTGTCGTTTTAGCAATTAAGTTTACTTATTGTTGTAGCTATGGTTATTAGCAAGCATGAGATGTATATTATATAGTTGGATTAGTTTATTGTCTATTGGAACCCTAAATCCGAAAACTAGCATGTTAGCCTTAAGATTACAATTCAAGTCGACTATTGGTCTAAGCGTCGCATGTGGTATAAAGAAGGAAATTGTAGTTGTTGAAGTAGTTTATAACTATATAACATGTTAGACCTTGGAACTTGGAATTTGAAAAGGGTTGGAAAAGACTTAGTGTTGCTATGTAAGTTGGCCGAGAATTGGCTAGTGTGCATTAAACTACTTATTATGAATTGGGGCGGAATTTTACACGTATTGTAAGGCGTGTAATCCCCTTTGTTTGGTTGTTGTTTGGAGCCTTAAATGTGGCTTGTTGGTTATTGTATTCGGCCTTGAAAAAGGTGGCAAAGTGAGTAGAAACAAAGGAAGTGCTGCCCGAATTTCCGTAGAATTAGAGACCGTATACTTAGTATTATTCTACGTTAGAGACTAGAAGTTGATAGTCTTGTTGTGACCATTATAGGTTGACACTTCTACGTACGGCGTATTCGGCTTAGCTTGTGGATTTAGCCGAAAAGGTATGTGAACTATCTCCTCTTCTAGCATGATTCCTTAGAATAAAGAAAGTAAGTTTTACTCCTTAAATGATCCATCCCTTGGTTGTACTTGGATTTCCTAGAATAGAATATGTTCTATGTACTTCCTTGATTGTACTTTGATGTTTAGATTGTAAGTTGTATAATCCATTTTCTTGATGAAGTTTGGATTCTTAAAAGTGAAGGTATTTTACTTAAAGTACATGGAGTCTTAAAAAGGAAGTGGTTTCCAAATCTTTTGGCTAGTGCCTTAATTCTAAAACCTAAAGGTCATTATAATGACTTTAGGGGAGTCAAAGGAGTGATTTACTTATTTGATTTAAAAGAGGAGAAATGACATGTTTTAAGAGAAGTAACTTGTGTTAAGGGTGAAGTTACTTGAGGTTTAAAAGGTAGAAGAAAACTTGTTTTCTAACTATTAAGAGACTTGGAGTATTTTGAAAGTTAAGAACTTGATTTGTAAGTATGTGATACTTGGTTTTAATAGTATAAGTCTCTTGGTTATTGAAGGAATGGATATGTCTAAAACCATAAAGGGTTATAACGGCTTTATGGGAAGTTGGTTATAACGGCTTTATGGAAGATTTAGAAAGTTGTCTATTTTGATTAATCGGCATAAGTTGCCTAGATTGTGAAAATTTGGAGTTACTTGATTTCAAGCTTTGAAATGAGTTTTCTAAAAGTGTAGTAACTTACTTTAAAAAAAAATAGACACGCCTTGATACTACGGGTGTTAGTATCTTGGGGCTTTACATAGAAAGGAGTCTTTTATAAAAGAATGTACGTGCGTAGTACTTTGGCTTGTTAAAAGAGAATTATTCTATGTATGCCTTGATTAGTACTTTGGCTCGATAAATTGAGAATTTGTCTAAGCGTGCCTTGATAAGTACTTTGGCTTGTTAAAAGAGAATTATTCTATGTATGCCTTGATTAGTACTTTGGCTTGATAAATTGAGGATTTGTCTAAGTGTGCCTTGATAAGTACTTTGGCTTGTTAAAAGAGAATTATTCTATGTATGCCTTGATTAGTACTTTGGCTCGATAAATTGAGAATTTGTCTAAGTGTGCCTTGATTAGTACTTTGGCTTGATAAATTGAGGATTTGTCTAAGTGTGCCTTGATAAGTACCTTGGCTTGTTAATTGAGAATTGCCTATGTGTCGGAAATAGCGGTTGTGCTATTGGTATATCATCGTTCGGTCATTCCCGGTTTGTGGCATTTGCATAATTCCGTGGATTTGCTACCCACGATGCGAGGAATACCTCATGCGAGTCCGTAGGGCTTACGCGGGTGAAATAGTCCCACGCGGGTCCAAATTTATGCGAGGAATACCTCATGCGAGTCTGTAAGGGCTTATGCGGGTGAAATAGTCCTATGCGAGGAATACCTTATGCGGGTCCGAAAGGGCTTATGCGGGTGAAATAGTCCCATGCGGGCGGGTCCAGCCTATGTGTTATACCCCGTATTTCCAGAGTATGTACGTGAGGGCGTACGTATTAAATTTTCTTTGCCTTAAGAATTGGCTTTGGTTCGAAATTTGGGCACGAGTGCCGAATAGAGTCGTTTTCTGACGAAACGTTTCCACAGCTTACGTTGGGAAAATTCCGGCTATGTCATTTAGTATTTTTGCGGATTTTTCCGAGCGTTAACATTTTTGGATTAACGGGAGGTGACACTTGTCACCCTCATTGGACGGCAAAGGGGGGGCTTGGCCGAGGCCGATTGGTCCCTCCTTTTGTGCCTTGTTTTGTGGCTTGTTTTGTGGAGTGTTTTGTGGAGTGTTTTGTGGGTGCACTTGGCTTGATCTTGGCCTTACACTTGCCTAACACATGGATGGATCTTGGCCATTGGTTGGCCTTTGCTTGGCCTATAAATAGCTCCCCTTTGTGAAGACTTTCTTCATCCACAAATTGCCTAAGTCTTGAAGTTCTCTTCCTCCCTCCCTTGTGAAATTCGTCCACCACACCCCTTTCCCCCTTTGCCGAGTGCCCCCTTTGCCTTGGCCGTGGGTACCCCTAGCCTAGTTGTTTTCGTATAATACCCTTTGTTGTGGTATAGAAATACTCTCCTAAGTATTGTTATAATGTCCAAAATACTTTAGCCCTTATACCTTGTAGTACTTTCCAAAGTACCCTTTGTACGAAAAAAACCCGGAAAATACGATTATACTTTCCTTAGCCTCTACACGAAACCCTAAGGAAAATCTTCACCCGTTGTTGAAGTATGGAGTAGAAGTTGCGTAGAACTTCTAAGGGTTGTTTGTGCGGATCGAGCACTCGGAGGAGAGCTAAACCTTGCTCAGAGCGACTTTAAACTCGGATAATTTTGGGCTTATCGAGGTAAATATCTTGTCCCCTATTGTAATTGGAAATTACATAAGTGTTGAATATATAGTGTTATATACTATATATAGAATCAACTTAGTATTATGGCAATGTCTTTTGACTTAAGCTGAAGAATGAAGAATTGAACAAGAATCACATGTAAGGATAATAAAGAGAAGAATCGAATCAGTAATTACCTAGGGTTGTATTACTGAGACTTATGTAGCATTACCGTAGTAGAATTGTACGCGTCAGGTTAGGCGTGTTAACCCCCTGGTTGGCTTGTAGCCGACCTCGATAGAGGAGATTTACGCCGCGTGTGAGGCGCCGAATTTTCTCAGTAGAAAGATGGGAACGTGTGTTTAAGATTTAATAGACGTTTGGGCCTTTATAGTGAAAGTACTAAGAGTAGCGTATTCTACTCGGCGGGAAAGTGGCTAGCAAGGTTGTAGTACTTGGAGCATTTTGCTTATTGTCGTTAAATCGTCGCGAGGTATGTGAACCTCTTCCTATCTCTTCTAGCATGATATGTGTGTAACTATGTAGTACGGCAGACGCATACGTGTTTAATGTATTTGATTGGTTTGAAACATAAAAGTGTTATAACGCTTTATGGGAAGTTGGTTATAACAACTTTATGTAGGTAAGAAAATGGGTTGTGGTTTTTAAAAGATAATTGATTTGATTTATAAGCGGCTCGGCGTTATAATAAAACTTGAAGTATTTCAAAAGATTTATGAATCGCTTTGAAAGAAGTGTAGTATTGTGCTTTGAAAACTTAAGAGTTATACTAGCTTTACGGGAAGTTAGGTATAACGGCTTAAGAATGGTTTATCGATGTTAGAAGTTAAGAGACTTGATCTTATAAGATAAGAGACTTAACTTATTTGTTTTAATGTGAATGTTTGTGAAACCTCATTCGTGAGTAATGAGTACTTGATTTTATTTAAAGGGATAATGTTTTACCGATTTCGAAATCGTAATGTGTATCGGCAGCATCATCGCAGCGTTAATAAAGGAAAATGTATTGAATAATGATGAATTGTATTAAAACCAGAGAAACCTCCATCCGCATAGAAACTAAGATGAGACAAAATGATATTACATTTTCTAGATCATGGTCATGTAATAAGAATGTTGTAAACAAGAATAACCTACTCTCACGTGAGACTTATATTACTCAATTGTTCTAAAGAGGAATCAAGTGATTAAGTTTATGAACTATGAAACCATTTGAAAATGAGAAGATTGAGTAATTGAAACTAGGCAACCGAACTTAGGAAAAGAATGTTGTTACTTGATTTTGAAAAGGGATGGGTTGGTCATTCTTATACTACTGTATCGGGTGACTTTTATAAAAGTAATGGATCTCTTTTAAAAGAACTTAACGATGTAGTACTTTGGGGTTAAAAACCGGACTTTGGCATAATATGAAAGTACTTTGAGTTGTGTGAAGCTTGCTTATGCTTGTTGTTGTGAAACTTGCCTATGCTTGTGATGATAGCCTTTGTGCTGCAGTGGTATTTCGTATTACCGTGTCTCTCGATAGAGGCCGTTGACTTGTCGAGAACTTACTCGACGTGGCCGCGGTGATGGAGAATTCCACGTATGTTTCCATTTTGATTATCGTCTTGTTGTTGATGTCACATGGACATGTCTACACCGACGCAAGATTCCGGCACGTGGCCACGCGCGGCGTGGTTGACCACCCAAGATATTGTTATTGAGGTAACATGGACATGTCTACACCGACGCGATTCCGGTACGTGGCCACGCGGCCTTGTTATTATTGTTGCAACATGGACGTGTCTACACCGTCGCAAGATTCCGGGGCACGTACGCGCGCAGGTTGACCAAGATATTCTTATTGAGGTTACATGGGCATGTCTACACCGATGCAGATTCGGCATGTGGCCACGCGCCTTGTTATTATTGTTGCATCATGGACATGTCTACACCGAGGCGATTCCGGGCACGCGCCACGATGCGAACAGATGGATGTTATGGGCGTGAGACCCATAGTTATATTTGAGTGGTGACTTTGAGGCGCGAGTCCACGACTTGACTGCTTTTATGTTGCATCAGTATTTTGGTTATCATACATGTCTCCCGCTTGTTAAGCTATTATGATTTCATTTACGATTTGTGATTTCACATACTTGGTACTGTTATCTTGACCTCCTTCGGGGCCGTTCATGCCGCAGTAGAGGTACATCGGCCGTGGATCCTCGCCTCGTGATCTCGGGCGTTTTGGGAAGCTCCGCTTTCTCCGAGGCTTATCTTTTGGTATGTGTTCCCGAGTTGTAGGTTCTTGTACATCTGGGGTACGGGCCCCGTCCCGTCATAGTCGTTGTAAATCTTGCAGGTCTGTAGAAGCTGTGGCGTGGTTGTAAAAGGATTAAAGCGTTTCGGGTTTTATGTATATACCAAGGCAAATCGCTTTGGTTGGCCTGTCTATTTATTATATCTCTTGTTTCATGATTCATGTTTTATTTTCCGCCGGTTTTCTCGATGTTGTATCACTAGGGTGCCCGGTAAGGCACCGAACGCCCGGTTCGGGCGTTACAAAGTGGTATCGAGCGATTAGTCTCGGAAAGTGTCTACGCATCGTGTCTAGTAGTCTTGATTATCGGTGTGTTGTGCACCACATCTATAATCGTGAGGCTATAGGACATTTAGGATTGGTTTCTATTCTTCTCATTCCGAGATCGTGCCTGAGTCGTGTTGTAAGTTGGACCCTCCGACGTGTTTCGTTTTTACCGCTATGCCTCGCGAAAGGCAACCGTGGCTCGAAGGGCAAGGCAAAGGAGTCGCTAGTGGGATTCGTAGGAGTACGGCGGAGCAGTGCCCGGCCAAGACTGAGTAGTCAGACGGCGAGTTTTGCGACGCCGCCCGACCAAAGAAGAGTTTAGAGCCGCAGCAGCTGCCGAGACTACAAGACTGAGCCTCGCCCCACGACCGAGCGGGAGATGGGTCACGCGAGATGGCCCGATTATCGCCGTGGTCAGGCGATATGAGGATAGCCGGACGCAGCAGCCCAGCCCAACAAGACTGTAGAAGGCACCCGAGGCGCATGCTTGAGGCTACGGATTTCTTAGTTGTAGCCCGCCGAGTTTTACGTCGAGACCGAGGATGATCCGCAGGAGTTCATCCGCGATTCTGCAGGATCACGCGTGATCAAGGCTTCGTAGACCGAGTCGGTGACATTTGTTCGCGATCGGCCGCGTGATACCGCAGCCGATCGTTTGACTCGCGGAGCTTTCCCGGGAGAGCATGCACTTCCACCGCTTGGGGGACGAGTTTTCGGGCCTTCCGGCACATTTCTTGCCTCCACAAACGGCGAGGGCTCGCCGACAGATTTTTGATGTTGAGGCTGAACGCGCATAGCGGGAGTACAATGTGGAGTTCGACTCATTGGCGGTATGTTCCGCATTAGTAGCTAGTATGGAGGATCGAGTGCACCGATATGTTACAGTGGCTCGATGATTACCTAGCAGAGTTGTTCGTGTTTCTCTTCACCGGGCATGGACATTGCCCGCATTCGTGCTCATGCACTTGGGTGCGGCGAGCGCAGATCGACGCAGCGGACCGCCAGCAGAAGGCGCCGGACGGCCGGATATTTTGGCGACTTTCGAGGCGGACCGCCAAGAAGAGACTAGTTATGTACCTCCGCCATTGCGAGTAGTCCTCCGCAGCCGGGACCCTTGGGATATTCGTGAGCGGTCGTGGCTCCTGTGTTTGATGATCGTGAGTAGGTGGCGTTGATGCACCACCCCTACTCGGTGGCCGATGTGGTAGACCGCATTTCGGGAGTGTCGTAGTACCAGAGAGCTTGTTATTCTTGCGCCAACAGGGCCATATGACGAGATACTTGTCCGACCAGGTAGCACTGGTAGGATAGCACTGATTACTAGAGCGATTGCGGGCCACGGTAGAGGTCGCGGTGGAAGTTCGCTTTAGCGGTCCTTGAACCGCCTAGTTTCGTATATCCTTAACCTCTAGAGTTTTGTTTGTATTGATGTTGTTGATGTGTTTAATGTTATGTTTGGATAGCTTTGTGCTAAAATGTGATTTAGAAACACAGTTAGTGAAAAGGTAAGTCCTGGTAGTGTGAGATGGAAGTGGTAGCTTTTCATGATGTGAAATAGTAAGATTGTTCCGGATCGGGAACAAGAGTTGGCGCGTTGGGGTCGGGTTGAGGACCATTTGCGGGTCAACCGTAACCCGGTTTGGGGTGGGGCCGGGTTCTGGGTGGTCCCGCCAGTGGTAGGGTCACGAGGTGCTAGGCCCAAGTTTAGATGACCATCGTATGAGTTCGTGGACGCGTTCGATCGATCAGTTCGTGAAGGCCGGAATGGCCTTAGGGAAATCGAGGTTAGAGATGACCAAGTTGGAGGTAGTGACTCCAAGGGTTGGAAACGTGCGTTGTAAGTGTGGTACGGATACTAGAACGAGTTCGAGTGTTCGTGGACGAGTACTACGAGAAGGGAAAAGTGAACGTATGTTTTGTGGGCGGTGTGGCATGATTGTTTTCGACGTATAGCGGTGAAGACTATCTCGACGCCGTTGTTTTGAGACTGAAGGAACATTCGGACGAATGTTTCTGGGGGATGAATGTTATACCCGTATTTCCGCAGTATGCGTGAGGCGTACGTATTAAATTTTCTTTGCCTTAAGAATTGGCTTTGGTTCGAAATTTGGGCACGAGTGCCGAATAGAGTCGTTTTGTGACGAAACGTTTCCACAGCGTACGTTGGGAAAATTACGGGTATGTGATTTAGTATTTTTGCGGATTTTTGCGAGCGACGGGACATTTTTGGACCAACGGGAGGGTGACACTTGTCACCTCATGGACTACAGCAGGGGCTTGGCCTTGGCCGATTGGTCCCTCCTTTTGTGCCTTGTTTTGTGGCTTGTTTTGTGGAGTGTTTTGTGGAGTGTTTTGTGGGTGCACTTGGCTTGATCTTGGCCTTACACTTGCCTAACACATGGATGGATCTTGGCCATTGGTTGGCCTTTGCTTGGCCTATAAATAGCTCCCCTTTGTGAAGACTTTCTTCATCCACAAATTGCCTAAGTCTTGAAGTTCTCTTCCTCCCTCCCTTGTGAAATTCGTCCACCACACCCCTTTCCCCCTTTGCCGAGAGCTCCCCCCCCCTTTGGTGGTGCCTTGGCCGTGGGGTACCCCCCCCCCTAGCCTAGTTGTTTTCGTATAATACCCTTTGTTGTGGTATAGAAATACTCTCCTAAGTATTGTTATAATGTCCAAAATACTTTAGCCCATATACCTTGTAGTACTTTAAAAACTACACTTTGTACTAAGAACCCGTAAATTAAGATTATTCTTTACTTACCCTCTACACGAAACCCTAAGGAAAATCGTCACCCGTTGCTGAAGTCTGGAGTAGAAGTTGCGTAGAACTTCTACGGGTTGTTTAGTGCGGATCGAGCACTCGGAGGAGAGCTAAACCTTGCTCGTGAGCGACTTTAAACTCGGATAATGTTTGGGCTTATCGAGGTAAATATCTTGTCCCCCTATTGTAATTGGAAATTACATAAGTGTTGAATATATAGTGTTATATACTATATATAGAACTGAACTTAGTATTATGGCAATGTCTTTTGACTTAAGCCTGAAGAATGAAAAATTGAGCAGAATCACATGTAAGGATAATAAAGAGAAGAATCGAACTGTAATTACCTAGGGTTGTATTACATGAGACTTATGTAGCATTACCGTAGTAGAATTGTACGCGTCCGGTTAGACGTGTTAACCCCGGTTGGCTTGGTAGCCGATGATAGAGGAGGAGATTTACGCTTGCGGGGAGGTCGCCAATTTTCTCAGTAGAAAGATGGGAACGTGTGTTTAAGATTTAATAGACGTTTGTGGCCTTTATAGGTGAAAGTACTAAGAGTAGCGTATTCTACTCGAGGAGGAAAGGGCTAGCAAGGTTGTAGTACTTGGAGCATTTTGCTTATTGTCGTTAAATCGTCGCGAGGTATGTGAACCTCTTCCTATCTCTTCTAGCATGATATGTGTGTAACTATGTAGTACGAGACGTACGTGTTTAATGTATTTGATTGGTTTGAAACATAAAGTGTTATAACGGCTTTATGGGAAGTTGGTTATAATGACTTTATGTAGGTAAGAAAATGGGTTGTGGTTTTTAAAAGATAATTGATTTGATTTATAAGCTCGGGGCGTTATAATAAAACTTGAAGTATTTCAAAAGATTTATGAATCGTTTTGCAAGAAGTGTAGTATTGTGCTTTGAAAACTTAAGAGTTATACTAGCTTTATGGGAAGTTAGGTATAACGGCTTAAGAATGGTTTATTGATGTTAGAAGTTAAGAGACTTGATCTTATAAGATAAGAGACTTAACTTATTTGTTTTAATGTGAATGTTTGTGTGAAACCTCATTCGTGAGTAATGAGTACTTGATTTTATTTAAAGGGATAATGTTTTACTGATTTCGAAATCGAATGTGTATCGACAGCATCATCGCAGCGTTAATAAAGGAAAATGTATTGAATAATGATGAATTGTATTAAAACCAAGAGAAACCTCCATCCGCATAGAAACTAAGATGAGACAAAATGATATTACATTTTCTAGATCATGGTCAGTAATAAGAATGTTGTAAACAAGAATAACCTACTCACGCGAGACTTATATTACTCAATTGTTCTAAAGAGGAATCAAGTGATTAAGTTTATGAACTATGAAACCATTTGAAAATGAGAAGCTTGAGTAATTGAAACTAGGCAAACTGGAACTTAGGAAAAGAATGTTGTTACTTGATTTTGAAAAGGGATGTGGGTTGGTCATTCTTATACTACGTATCGGGTGACTTTTATAAAAGTAATGGATCTCTTTTAAAAGAACTTAACGTATGTAGTACTTTGGGGTTAAAAACCCGGACTTTGGCATAATATGAAAGTACTTTGAGTTGTGTGAAGCTTGCCTATGCTTGTTGTTGTGAAACTTGCCTATGCTTGTGATGATAGCCTTTGTTGTGCCAGTGTGGTATTTCTGTGTTACCGTGTCTCTCGATAGAGGGCCGGTTGACTTGTTGAGAACTTACTTGACGCGTCTTGCCGGTGATGGAGAATTCCACGTATGTTTCCATTTTGATTCTTGTCTTGTTGTTGATGTCACATGGACATGTCTACACCGACGCAGATTCCGGCATGTGGCCACGCGCGGGTTGACCACCCAAAGATATTGTTATTGAGGTAACATGGACACGCGTACACCGGCGCAAGATTCCGGTACGCGCCACGCGCCTTGTTATTATTGTTGCAACATGGACGTGTCTACACCGTCGCAAGATTCGGGGCACGGCCACGCGCGAGGTTGACCAAGATATTCTTATTGAGGTTACACGGGCATGTCTACACCGATGCGATTCCGGGGCACGTGGCCACGCGCCTTGTTATTATTGTTGCATCACGGACATGTCTACACCGAGGCGATTCCGGGCACGCGCCATGATGCGAACAGATGGATGTTATGGGCGTGAGACCCATAGTTATATTTGAGTGGTGACTTTGAGGCGTGAGTCCTCGACTTGACTGCTTTTATGTCGCGCATCGTATTTTGGTTATCATACATGTCTCCCGCTTGTTAAGCTATTATGATTTCATTTACTGATTTGACGCTTCACATACTGGTACTGTTATCGACCTCCTTCGGGCCGCTCATGCCGCAGTAGGTACATCGGCGTGGATCCTCGCCTCGTGATCTCGCTTCGTTGGGAAGCTCCGTTTCTCCGAGGCTTATCTTTTGTATGTGTTCCCGAGTTGTAGGTTCTTGTACATCTGTGGTATGGCGGGCCCCGCCCCGTCATAGTCGTTGTAAATCTTAAGGTCTAGAACTCAAGGCGTGGTTGTAAAAGGATTAAAGCGTTCGGGTTTTATGTATATACCGGGCGCAATCGCTTTTGGGCTGCTTTATTTATTATATCTCTTGTTTCATGATTCATGTTTTATTTTCCGCTGGTTTTCTCTGATGTTGTATCACTAGGGTGCCCGGGGTAAGGCACCAGTAACGGGCCCGGGTTCGGGGCGTTACACTATGCGAGGAATACCTCACGCGGGTCCACGCGACCTATGCAGGTGAAATAGTCCCAGGAATAGGATTGCTGAATAATACTGCGGGCGGATGGTCCTGCTTTGATCATGAGCTTCCTATTTTATATTGTAAGGATACTACTGTTTACTCTCATTGTAGTAAGGCACAAGGTGTTGTATTTTGAGTATCATATATGTCCCCGGATTTGTTTGTGTTACCCTATGGTCATGCTTTTACGAGGTAGGATTCCGGGGCATGAGACCACGAGGTATTTAGGACACAAGTGGGACTTGGTGTTCATGTATCCTTATGGGTGTTGTTACATCATGGACTGCCGGCAGTGAGGAAGGATTCCACGGGCATGATTGATATTATGGGCGTGAGACCCATGGTTATATTTGAGTAATGACTTTGAGGGCCTGCGTCCCTGACTTGATATGACTGCTTATGTGTTATGTACTGTAGGTTGGATATCATACATGTCTCCTGTTTTATTTAGACTGTTATGATTTTATTACGATTTCATCGTGCACATACTTGGTACATCCTTCGTACTGACCTCCTTCGGGGGGCTGCGTTCATGTCGCAGGTTTAGGTACGCAGTTTGGTGATCTGCAGGTGTAGGACGTTGCTCAGAGTTTTTGGATAGCTCCCTCTGTTCAGGAGTTTATCTTTTTGGTATAGATCCTTCAGTACAGGCTTTTGTGCAGTTATGGGTACGGCGGGGCCTTGTCCCGTCATAGTTCAGTATAACTCTTAGAGGTCTGTATTCATATGTGGGATTGGACTCATGTACGGTGTAGTGTCTTTTGTTTATGTATATATGGCAGCCTTGTCGGCTTTGCCCTTGCACGTACGTTGGTTTTAAGAAAAAAAAATGAGGTGTTATTTAATTTCCGCAGTTTTACTTGTGTTGTTAAGGTAGAAGGGTGCCCAGGTAGGGCACCAGTCACGGGCCCGGGGTTCGGGGTGTGACACACGACCTCTGCCACGGCCTGTCGGTGCATGAACCTTCTGCCTAGCTATTGAAGGCGCGAAGAACTCGCAATCGATCCAAGAGATCGTGTTGTCCCACCAGACCTCTACAAGGACACTCTCTTAACATATGGCCTAGGACCACAAGAAAAACAAGCACCGTCTGGCGCGACATACCCAGAATGGAACCTACCACATCGGGCGCATTGAGGCAAAGGTGGCCTCGATCGATCGGAACCCCATCTCCCCGAGACTCAAGTTCTAGAGACTGACCGCCCTGCATTCCCGGGTTGTAAAACCCCGCCGAAAAGCGTGGAGGAGCACTCGGTGTTGGCCGCAATGTAGACCTAGTTCGCCGAGGCCGCCCGCCTAAAGCGCCCCGAGACCTCGCTGCCCCGCCCTCTGGCCGCTCGAGTCAACTGATCCTCCTCTCTCTATCCTCTATCCCCTCGCATACGCTGCATTCTGCAATATCCATATCCGGCTGATGGGCCACCCCAAGCATGCAAGAACTATACGGGCGTCTAGCCCCATCACATAACGATGAACTCTATCCGCCATGTCGCCTACAATGGTGTGCGTGATACCGCCAAGGAGTCAAACTCCATGTCAGACTCTCGATAGTCCTCCCATTCTCGCCTCAATGACAAGAACCTATCAACACAGCTCTCTCATTTCAAGAGGCAAAAAGTGATCAAGAAAGGCCTCCGTGAACTCATCCCAAACCGCCGGACGAGCACCCATACCTCTCGACAGCCTCCCAAGACTCAAACCGGTTCAACGCAATATCGCCAGAACCGGTAAGAAGCTAACATAATCGACTGTCTCCGAGGCCCTAAGCTCCTCGCATAGTCCGTCAGAATCGCCGAATAAACTCCTCGGATCCTCCTCGCACTCGAACCATAGAACTCGGGTGGACTACAACCCGTAAAATCCCGAATCCTCAAACCGCTTCGGCTCAGGGTTAGCTACTCGCTCGCCGCGCCGCCTACTACTATGCTAGTCAATAGCCTGATTTGCTCTCCGTAATCTCTAAACTCGCCCGTGGCGGAATCGAGGCTCGGCACGAACCTCGAGCTACCGCGCTCGGCCTCTAATACCGCTTCGTGGTGAACTTCGCCGATCCGCCTACTACCTTATACATAGTCTGTGCCCGAGTCCTGGTAACCCTCTCGCACTCACTGAAGCTCTCGCCGCTGCCTTGCCCTTCGGGCCCCGGTCGCTCCGCGAGGCATAATCGCACAAGAATAGGTCAGAGAGGATTCAACCTACTATGACAGCTATACTGCACGATCTCAAAGAGAGAAGAATGGAAAACAATCCTAAATGTCCTGCAGCCTCCTGATTATAGATGTGGTGCACAACACACCGATAATCAAGACTCTACTAGACACGGTCTGTAGACACTTTCCGAGGACTAAATATTCTGATACCACTTTTGTCACGACCCGACTGCTCGCGATCGGTGCCCTACCCGCACCCTTACAGTATACATCGAGATAATCAATGAACATACATGCAACTTATAAAATAAAACAACAGAAGTAAAACAACAGGTTAGCCGATATGGCTACCTTCCTGGACATGTATATATATATACAACCGAAGCAGTTGCCTCATTTTCTTTACAAACTGACCCACAATATGTGACTACAGACCTCTAAGAGTTTTAACATAACAACAGTGGCGGGACAGGGCCCCGCCATACCCCTGAATATACATGAATCTACAACCTCAGGGAAAACCGTACCAAGAGATAAGCCTCCGGAGCAAATGGAGCTTTTTCCCAAAACTGAACCGAGATCCTAAGAGCAAGGATCACCAACCTGTGTACCTAAAACCTGCGGGCATGAACGCAGCCCAGGGGGTCGATAACAAAAATTTAATATGGAACGGAAATAAGGTACAGTAAACAAAACATATCTGTATAAAAGCATGACAGGGGTAAGTATAAAAAGGGTAAATACCTGAACCTACCATGTCATTACCATCTCGTGAACTTAATCGTACCTTATTATCTTTTCCCATTTTTCAATAAGAGTTATAGTCACTTTCTTACGTACATACTTAGGAAAATAATCAAGTTCATTACCATATAACTTACTTACCTTACATAACATAATCCGACCCTTTATGGAGGGACGCCTATACTACCCGGCCCAATCTGAGACGCGATAAAGTCACATAGTCTGCCCATAAAGGTATACTGCCCGGCCCATTCCTCGACGCGGTAAAGTCACATAGTCCGCCCATAAAGGTATCTTGCGGCCCATTCCCGACGCGGTAAAGTCACATAGTCTGCCCGTAAAGGTATCTTGCCCGCCCATTCTCGACGCGGTAAAGTCACATACCGCCCATAAAGGTATACCGCCCGGCCCATTCACGATGCGGTAAAGTCACATAGTCTGCCCATAAAGGTATACTGCCCGGCCCATTCCTGGGACGCGGTTGTTACACCTCGGAATTTCAGGATATGTTTTTGAGAACGTACGTAAGAACTCAAAAATGTTAAGATTTGAGACGAGTAAAAAATTTATCGGAATTTTGGAATTTGTCGGAAAACGAAATATTGCGACGAATGGGAGGACGACACGTGTCACCCCCCTTAGTGGTCTTGGTCGAAATTGTGCATGGGTAGAATGGTCATTTGACCATAATTTTATGAGGAAAGTCTTCCAAGGCTTAGAGTTTGACAATATTGACCAAGTCAATGAGCCCACCTAGCATGATATTTAAATAGAATGCATCCAAGCCACCCATTTGTTTTAATCTAGAACTTCCATTGAGTTATATATGCATCCATTGAGCAAGACAAGGCTATTTTTTACACTTAGAAAAATTTCAAGAAGCTTGTGCTTCAATGGTGCTCTCAGGTTTGGGGATTTTTAGAAGACAAAAATTTTTGTTTGTTGTCCAATAAGCTCCATACTTTAAACCAAGGTACCTAAGGGTATTGTGAGTGTATCTCAATAGAAATATCCCAGAAAAATGGCGTTTTCGTATTAGTCGCAAGGTGAAAACCTAAGGAGTTATTCAACTTTGAAGATGGAACTTGAAGAGGAGTTCTTCATAGGCTTCTAAAGGTTGCTTGGAGTGGATTGGAATGTCGAAAGGAGGAGCTAAAGTTGCTAAGGATCGACTTGTAATCTCGGATCATATTTGGGATAAATGAGGTATAATATTCGTCTTACTTTTGTAATTGAAGATTCCATGTTATTATAAGTTAGAAATGATCATGTGATATGTATTATGAAGATTGGCAAGTGTTATGGAAATTTGGAAGCTCAAATCCGAAAATGACATGTTGAGTCATTTGAAATTAAATTACAATTTGGTCGTTAACTAGAATCGTCGCATGTTATCTACTTGAAGGATTATAGTTGTTATAATCAATTGCGGCTTTATATCATGTTATACTAAACAATTTGGATTGAATAGAAATTGGAAAAGAATTTGTATTGTTGTCCCTAATTGCCGAATGGACGTTGTATTTTTGGACTAGTTTAATCTCAATTGTGGGGCGGAATTTTACACGTCTTGATTAAGAGTGTAATCCCCTATTGTTAACTACTTTGTTGAGCCTTAAATGTGGCATGTTTGGTTATTGAATTCGGCCTTGAAAAAGGTGGCAAAGTATGTAGAAACAAAGGAAGTGCTGTCCGATTTTCCGTAGAATTTAGTGACTTGGAATATTCTACGTTTGAAGTAAGAAGTTAATAGACGTACTATGGTCATTATAGGTTGACATACTACGTACGGCGAATTGGACTTAGCAAGTGGATTAAACCGAAGAGGTATGTGGAACTTTCTTATCTCTTGAGCATGAATAAGTTGTAAATGTATAGTACGGTAGACGTACAAGTTTTTGACAATCTAGGTCCATTTGATATCCTTGGCTTATTTTAAGAATGTCCAAGTTGATTGAGTTAGGGAATTAACTCACTTGTTTAAATATTAAGGATATCTTGGTTTTCAAAAGTTAAGAGACTTTAAAGTATGTTGAAAGTTGGAAAGTTTAAGTCACTTGGTTATAAAGAAGTATGTAAGTTGCTAATGTATAAAGCTAGTATAACGGCTTTATGGAAAGTTGGTTATAATAGCTTTATGGAAAGTTAAAAGAGTGGTTTACTCTAAGTAATTTAAGTATGTTAAATGACTTGAAATAACGAAAGGCAAATTGATTTAAAGGCATCAATTGCTTAAGGTTTTAAAAGAAAGAAGTCACTTGATTTAGAAGCCTATAATTGTATTTCTAAAAGGTATTGTGACTTTCTTGAAAAGTAGTTATGACTTGATACTATGGTTATTGGTATCTTGGAAGTTTTATATGAAAAAGAGTCATTTTAAAAGAATAGGAGTACGTAGTACTTTGGGTTAAATTCCCGGATATTTATAATGACATGTTAGTGCCTTAAGTAAACTAAAATGAGAGTGTATATGTATAAGACTAATAAGAAGTTAGGGGGATTTCTTAACTTGCTTATTTATTGTATGATAAGCCGGTAGTGCTTATGTTATGTATGATAAGCCGGTAGGGCTTATGTTATGTATGATGGCCGGTTGAGTTAGGGTAAGAGTATAAATGAGGGGTAAACCCCCAAGACGTTATACCACCTTCTCCAGGGTAAGAGTATAAATGAGGGGTAAACCCCCAAGACGTTATACCACCTGCTTCAGGGTAAGAGTATAAATGAGGGGTAAACCCCCAAGACGTTATACCACCTGTTTCCGTGGATTTGCTACCCATGATGCGAGGAATACCTCATGCGAGTCCTTATGGGCTTATGCGGGTGAAATAGTCCCATGCGGTAGCATGACCTATGCGAGAATACCTCATGCGGGTCCACACGACTATGCGGGTGAAATAGTCCCGCGAGTAGGATTGCTTAATGATCTGCGCGCGGTCCCGCTGATCGTGAGCTTCCTATTTTTATGTTGTAAGTATACTCTTGATTACTCATTGTTAGTAAGGCACGATGCATCGTTAATTGAGTTATCATACATCTCCGCTTTATTATAGACTTATGATTTCATTACTGATTTCATTTCACATATTTGGTACATGTTATCGACCTCCTTCGGGCCGCGTTACGCCGCAGTAGAGTATACTGTAGCTGATCCTCACTTTTAGGATCACCGTTCACCGCTGAGAAGCTCCTTTATTTCGAGGCTTATCCTCGGTATGGTCGGTTGTTGTACATTCGGGGTATGGCGGGCCCCTGTCCCGTCACAGTTGTTATTCTTAGAGGTCTGTAGTCACATTGTGGATTGGGTTGTAAAAAAAATGTACTGTTTTATTTGTATAGTTTACGGAAGGTGGCCTTATCGGCTAGCCTGTTGTTATTTTATGTTTTAGCATTTTATCAGTTGTGTATGTTCCGCTGCTATTCTCTAATGTATACCGAAAGGGGTGCCTGTGTAGTGGCACCGCCGCGGCCCGGTCGGGTCGTGACAGCAAAGAAAGTCACATAGTCCGCCCATAAAGGTATCTTGCCTACCATTCTCGACGCGGTAATGTCATATAGTCTGCCCATAAAAGTATACTGCCCGACCCATTTCTGGGATGCGGTAATGTCATATAGTCTGCCCATAAAGGTATATTGTCCGGCCCATTCCTGGGACGCGGTAATGTCATATAAAATCCGGGAATTTAACCCAACGTACTACGTACCTCTACTCCTTTAGAATGACTTTTTTTCAAATGAAACTTCCAAGATACTAACAACCGTAGTATCAAGTCATATCTACTTTTCAAGACAAGTCACAATACCTTTTTAGAAATTCAATTACCGGCTTCTAAATCAAGTGACTTCTTTATTAAAAACCTTAAGCAATTGGTACCTTTAAAACAATTTGCCCTTCTTTATTTCAAATCATTTCTTTGCTTACCTTACTGAAGAAAACCATTCTTTTAATCTTCCATAAAGTTGTTAAAACCAACTTCCCATAAAGCCGTTATAACTCTTTATGTCTTAGACAAATTCATTCTTTTTATAACCAAGAGACTTATACTTTCAAATCAAGTTACATAACTTTTTAAAATACTTCAAGTCTCTTAACTTTAGAAATCAAGTTTCTTAACTTAGAATTTAAAAATCTCTTATCTTTAGAATATCAAGAAATCCATGCTTCCCAAATCAAGTATTCTATATATATAAATCAAGTCATTTCTTCCTTTAGAAATCAAGTCCCATAACTTGAAAAATAAAGTTTCTTAACCTTTTAAGAATTCAAGGTTCTTAGTCTTAAAAACTTCATACGTAAACTCTTTTAAATTAAGTAACATATACTTTGGTGCGTTGTGAATAAGTTATACTTATTTATAACGATCTTATTCAAGTAGCCATGATCTAGAAAATGTAATACAATTTTGTCTTATCTTAGTTTCTATGCAGATGGAGAATTCTACTCATTTTAATATAATCAATTGTCATTACATTTTCCTTTATTAACGCTGCAATGGCTTGTTCGATACTTATTCTCATTCGTGCCTTAAAATTAGCCAAGTCAACTTGGCTCCAAATACCTCCTAACGACTCTTACCAACATCCCCCATAAGACTTGGTAAGAACTTAGGGTAACCTAGACATAGCCTTTACATAGAGTAAATCACATACATACCTCTTAACCTCTAAGAGTAGAAGGGAACATGAAATAATACCACATATATATTCCATACATAGAATCATGCCAAAGGAAGGAAGAGGTTCACATACCTCGCGACGATTATCGACAAGTAGCAAAATGCTCCAAAGTACTTCCACCTTGATAGCTATTCCATCCTTCAAGTAGAATACGCTATACTTAGTACTTCAACCTATAATGGTCATAATATGTCCATTAACTTCTTACTTCAAACGTAGAATATTCTAGGTGCTAAGTCACTAAATTCTACGGAAAATCGGACAGCACTTCCTTTGTTTCTACATACTTTTCCACCTTTTTCAAGGCCGAATTCAATAACCAAACACGCCACATTTAAGGCCCAACAATGCAATTAACAATAGGGGATTACACGCCTACTAGACGTGTAAAATTCCGCCCCACAATTGATATCAAACTAATACAACAACAAGTGTAAATCCGGCAATCTTGGGATACTACAATACCAATTCTTATCCAATTTCCTTTTCAATCCAAGTTGTTAGCATAACATGATATCAAGTCGCAATCGATTATAACTACTATAATCTTCAAGTAAGTAACATGCGACTATTCTAAATACGACCAAATTGTAATCCAACTTCAAATGGCTAATATGTCATTTCGGATTTTAGGCTACAACAATCCATAACACTTATAAAACTTCAACACATATACTTCATGCTAGTAAAATGTAAGGCTAACAACAATATATAATCTTGTAACACTTTAAGAGAACAAGATTGTTACCTCAACGAGTCTTAATCCAACTTCAAATCCAAAGTCGCTCCTTAGCAACTTAGGGCCTCTTCTTGACACTTCAATCCGCCCCTTGAGACCCTTAGAATATCACAAACCACTTCCCTTAAATCTTCCAATCAAAACCTAGAAAAGCAACTAGGTTTTCACCTTGCGACTAATACGAAAACGCTAATTTTCCGGGATCTTTCTATTGAGATACCCTTACAATACCCTCATGAACCTTGGTTTAAAGTGTGGAGCTTAAAGAACAACAAACGAATTTTTTTTCTTTTTAAACCCATGAACCCGAGAGCTTGCAATGGCAAGAACAAGTTTCTTGAAAATTTGGCTAAGTGTGGGAGCTTGTCTTGCTAGTAGTGATACTATAAAGAAACATGGAGGGTCAAGATTAAAACAAATGTGTGGTTTGGATGCATCATTTTTAAATATCAAGCTAAGTGGTCCCATTGACCAAGTCAATATTATCAAGCTCCTCAACTTGCAAGACTTTGTCATCCTAGCAATAGCCAAATGACCCTTTTGGCCATGCTATTTTCGTCCAAGGCTACTTAAGGGGGGTGACACGTGTCGCCCTCCCATTCGTCACAATATTTCGTTTTTCGACAATTCCATAATTCCGATAAATTTTTACAAGCCTATAATCTTAACATTTGGAATTCTCACGTACGTTCTTAAAACATGTCCTGTAAATACGGGGTGTAACATTAATCTTTGTTTTATGAAGAAAACAATAGGTATCTTATATTCTCATCAGGATAAAGTTGCAAGATGTGCGAAGGTAGTTGTTGGATAAGGTTATGAAAAGCTAAGTTGAGCTTTGGCATGATAGATTGATTAATGTAAATGACTCTGGTGATGGACAAGTGTGAAGTTTTATTTCTTAAGGAGTTATAGGATGTTGCACCTAATTTTGGATAATGGATGTGGGCATTGTATATGTTGTTAAGACTCGACAAATTTATACAGTTACTGCTGATGTGACTGATGAAGTGAACTTAAGTTTCCAACATGAGACGCGAGGTGATTTACTAGGAGGGCCAAAGATTTCCAACCGTCCTATGGTAACATGCTTAATATGGAGTGGAGTGTGGAGTGGAGTTGAAGACAAGACTTGAAGATCCAAGAAAGAAATAATTTTTCCGGCTTTTATGTAGGTCTTGGCCGAGACCACCTTTTAGCTTGTTTTAATTCCTAGCTTAATTACTAGATCTCCTTATAGCTTACTTACTATGTCATGTAATAAGATAAGATGACCAAGCCAAGAACCATCTAGAAGGAAGCTTCCAACGTTCCCATAAGAGGTAATTCATGAACTAGCTAGTTCATGCACTTATCTACATGAATGACACAAAAGGGTGGCCTAGAGAACATGAAGAGTTGGGTATTTTCCCTTCTCTTAAATCAGCTGAACCTCCCCCCTTTCTCATTCGGCCTAGATGCATTGTTATGTCTACTTGTTACCTTTTCTAGAAGATTTAGAACTAGTATAAATAGGGGATTTAGTTGATGAAAGGAGACATTGAAATTTTATGAAATATATTTGAGTTTTCTGAAACTTTGCTAAGTTATTCAACTTTTGTGTTGTTATCTTAGTTGGTCCTTTTGTGGTCCAAACCTTGGTCCTTTTGTGATCCAACCCTCAATCCTTTTGCGGTCCAAACTCTAGGTGTAAGTCTAGTTAGAACTTTGTAATCTAACTATACTCAAGTCAATGTTCTATCCGGTTACTTTGTCACAAACACATTAGAAGGTCATCTCGGCCTACATCATCTTACCCGCACCCGAACTTGTCTATAAATTTCGTGCCCAATAATTATCCAAACTGTCTAATCCCTTTCACTCCAATACACTACAACACTTCCCCAACCTACACCAAAAAGGTCATTAACCAACTCCTCCCAAAAACACCTGAAAACCCAACCAACTACTCCACTGTCCTCACCGGATTCAACCTTCGTACCTTACTTTCCTGACAAGTTTCCTCTACCTTACCACTATACAACCACCAACATAACCTATAACATGTCTTGTTAATCTTCTCCAAACGCCTTAGCCCCAAACCACCTAAAGGCACCCGTACACCTCCCACAAACCTAAACTATCCGAAAACCATCATATTCCACCAACCTCCATTTGACTCCTATATTTGTGTCCGTACAGCCCCAAACCAACTCCGACCAACCTAATCATACACTCCCCTCCTTATATACATCAGCGACTCTGTAGAGTTGATGAAATTAGAGGGATAATTGCATGATTGTTTGGAAGTGTTATGGTTTAGAGAAATAAGGCGGTAGGTGATACTTCATGGGCAGCGTCGCTTAAGGTCCCTCGAACGAGGTGTCAACTAATAAGGACATTTAAAGTGGTATATCAATGGTATATTATTAACTAATTCAAGTTATGAAGTGCAATGATCAATAATATCGGTTCAAACCAAGATATATGAGTTCACCATAGGATTTTTTGTGTCAAAGTTGGGTTGGTAAGCTCGTAAACCATTATGAGAGAAGGATTCTTCAGTTAGAGGATTTTGGCGAGCATACTTGTATGGATCTATATGAGAACGTTAGTAGGAGTGGGATAATTAAGGACCGCCCTACAGATTTTGGACCAGGGTAGTGATGGTTCAGGTTGTTATATCAGCAATAATTTATTTTGTTGGAGTAACCAGGGTTGGTATGTACTTTCTGGTGAGAAGGCTTTGTGAAAGTTTGTACATATATTGTGTCTGTTTTGAAAGAGTATTTAGTTTTGCGTTTCGAGTGAGATAAGGAAAACTTCCCGTTGTGACTTACTACTATCTCCATTATCGGCTTACCTACGCTGCAAGAGTTATGATATTTCGGTATACCCCTCGAGTGGGTTTAGGTGATTTTTCGGTTAATAACGGTAGAAGTGATTGTGAATGGAATATGGAAATTGAAGAGTTATGATAAAATAATTCTTTCTCTTGATTTGGAAGGATTAGGGTTCGATCTTAATAAAGAAAAGGATTTAGATTCGAAACAAAATTACTTGAGTCATGTATATATTATGGTGGAGTTATCTTGCATCATTCAATCAAGGTGTAAATTGATGAGTATGATTTGAGAGGGAGGTTTATAAAATTTGACGAAGTGTTATGACAAGTGCTACGGGACTTTGCAGATTGGAGGGGTGCAAATTTCGGATGATTTGTGTGGCAAGTTTGATGAGAAGGCAAATTGTACAGTACCCGGGTGGGTAATTTTATGGCATTCTTGGATGAATGGGTTATAATGAATTGATAAGATGTAACCTCTACAGTTGGAAGTTGAAGTAGTATTTTTGAGGTGAGATTATGCCCATGGTAGTAGACTATATTGAAGTGTTGTTGGCTAGCTAGCATGGTTGAATATTTTGAATATGAACTACTGGGGAGTATTGCGAGTGGTAAGGCACATAAATTGTGTATAGGCTCTTTGTAATTGACAGGAGTGTAGATAGTCAGCCTTTACTTGTTTTGTACTAACAATTTTGATTGAATATAATACATTGTTTACCATATGAAAAGTCTAATAATAAAAGTTTCTCACATTTTTGCTCACAAAGAGTTTCAAATATTATGCTTGAATTGTTGGAGGAACTCAAAGAAGAGGACCCCTCCAAAAATAGGCATAAGCACACGGTATTTTTTAGTAAAAGGAGAAAGAATAGTTTACTATGTGCACACCGCGTGGCTGCGTGAGTTTTGCAGTCCACTTGTAATAACCTTTTATATCTAACGTGAAGTCAGACTTACTTTCTCCTTTACAATGTGAGAGTCTCCTCGCACTCTTTTCTCTCTATTGTCGCTCTTTTTTGCGTTGTTTCTTCACAAATTTATTAAAATAAGACGACTTTGCGATCTTTCTCCTTTGATTTTTTTTTCTAGTTTCACTTTTTGTCAATCTTTATATGTAAAAACATTCTTATATAACAACATCTCACTATAATAGTCAAGTTTTTCTCATTTTACCTTTCTATAATAATATTTTACCTATAACAACAACAACTATCTTTATAATGGTGTGTTCTTTGCAAAGTACCCCTCTATAACATCTATCTGCTTTTTTGGTAAAATAAATATTAATCATCTTAATAGAAATTGAATCTCTAAGATTATCAATAATAGGTCTAGAGATTTTGACCAAAATAAAAATATTTTGATACTTTAATACACAAAAAATATTATATGAAAATACACCATTAAAAGATTTTCCTTCTTTACAAAGTATAGTTAAGGTTAGGATTTGGCATTTAATTTTGATAATTTTTATAACTGTAAAAAATGGAAAGTTAGATATCATGCATATTGTTTGCTTATAATCACCAAATATTTTAAATGTCAAATGTTGTTATCCATGTCAATCGCTATAACAATCATAAAATCTCAGAAGCAACGATATTATTATAGGAAGGTTTGACCGTACAATTCTTTATTTGCTTTTAATCCCAATGTAACAAGTTAGTGGTAATTTTTGAAACCTGTTCGGCTCTTTTTTATTATTCTTTGTAAAAGTAGGCATTTTTGTTGTATCCACATAACTGTATTTACTGAATATGCAAAATTTATTAATCAAAAGTTGATAAAAATATAAAATGAGTTTCAAAATCTTATACTTGAATGGAAACTTCAGAAAGAAAAAGAATGAATATTATATCAAATAGGCGTGGGAGCTGTTGTATATTCGCTGTAGGCTTTTATATCGGAGTAAGCAGCTGGCAGTTGCCTTCTTTTCAGAAGATTGACTGTATTTGAACCACACGTTTCGTTCTTATTTCAAACTTGAGATGCTTTTTCATACATGTATTACAACTCCTTAATTGAAACAATGATTTTAATGCTCATATATTTAAGAGGTGGAAATCCAAAATTCCGACTTAGATAATTTGCCATCAATGTCCTTTGCTTCTTTTAAAAAAATATCAAGTCCTTGCTTTCACTCAAATTTACATGAAACACTAGCTAATAAGAATAGGACAGAATGAAACTGGCTCTGGAGAAGTTGTTAACTGGAAATATAAGACTACCTAGGATATTGTAATTACAACAGACTTGCATATGAAAGGGTACAAGATCTCTGAGTGTTGCTTCAGTGAATTAGAGGTAGCATTTCCTGTAGAATGTCATATATACTTTTTGGGAAAAAGAAAAAATGTTCTCCCTAAATTTAACTTCAAATGAATCAATCTCGTATTATCGATTGTGGTGTCCATTTAAGATGAAAGGTTAATCTCCCCGACTTGGCACCATCCAGGGTAAATGTATCTTTAAATTCCCCTTCAAGAATAACTCTTGTGAGGGTCATGATGCATCTACCAATTCTATCCTGAAATATGCAAGTGTTGACAAAGGTACAGCAGACTCAAACTTTAAAAGCAGTAGAGCAAAAGTGTAACACTCAAAGCCGACCGAAGATGGTCTAAAAGAATATACCTTCCCAAATGTGTCATGGTCCCAAACTTCCAATATGAGCAAATCATGTAATCCATCTTCGACTACAAAGTCAAATGTCTGGTTCCACACTGGATTAAGGGTGTTGTTTAGAACCTGAGATTAGAAAAGAACAATGAGAACGACAAAAGTTGCTCAACCTCAAAATCTTGAAAAGTAAGGAAACAGAACAACTTAATGAATTATCAGACAAGTTAGAGGAAGATAATGTAGCATCCTTCAGGGTATTCAGAAACTTACTCGGGTTTTATTTTTTTGTTCAGATTTTTTCATAATTAGTACAACAAAAGGATCAGATTTCCCCATAAGATCAGTAACAGGTACGTCTTCTGCTGATATTACTGTCACGGAAAGAACTCCTCTAAAGAGGATGTCCCCTTTCTTCTCAGATACTGCTTGTGAAAAATTAGCAGATTCTGGTCTAAGGGCCTTTTCCAAGGTAGTTAGTGCATAATCGGGTTTAAATCCCTTCATAAACACACTATACATGCCAAAAGGACAAAAGAGAAGCTCCAAGTGTACCTGTGTTAGTTGACAAGAAAAGAGTTTTGGTTAAGACTCCAGTGCCTGCATTGAGCACATAGCATGGACAGGCATCCTAAGTGGACAAAACCATGCAAACACGATGTATGACAAAAATGAAAAAAAAAAGAACTTCCGTGTAATACATATAGCTTGACTCAAATAAAAAATCACATATTTGTCTATCGAGCTTTATTACAGTATATTTATGGTTGATCAACTATCACACACATATCACCCGCTTCAGCTGGAAATGTACACCTACTTTGTTTTCTTCTGCCCTCTTCTTTTTATTTGTTTCTCTCAATATATCCTGCTAAACTTTTAAAATACCAATGTTATCATGTCAGTTTCTACCTCAACAAGAAGCCTTCTGTTCCAGACTTCCAGTGACACAGATTTTTTGTGTGTGAAAGGAAGATTCTATGCCTCAATCTCAAGCAAGTTGGGGTAGGCTATATAAATTCTCTTTGACCATGCCACTCCATTTAAGCTCGTCTTATACCCATATTATATAAGAATAATAATAATAGGTACGAGAAGATATATTCCTATTGGCATATATACCGTAAATAGGACGAAAAGACTCATAGAAAACGTAAGAACTAAAGTAAACATATGAACAATAACAATAACAACAACAACAACATATCCAGTGTAGTCCCACAATTGGGGTCTGAGGAGGGTAGGATATACGCAGATCTTACCTCTATCTTTGCAGGATAGAGAGGTTGTTTCTGATAGACCCTCGACTCAAAAGGAACGAAGTCAATGCAGGATTGCAGGAAAAATAAGACGGCAATAAATCATGGCGCAACATAATAATACCCACATAGAGATAATGATCTACGCGATACCAAAATAGTACAACTAAGAAAAGGAAACGAGGAGATGGAAAGGCTAGCCCCCCACCTTTCGCACACACAGTGCAACAAACTCAAATACCTACTAACCTTCTATCATAATCCTCGACCTCCAAGTCTTCCTATCTAAGGTCATGTCAGCTCGAGCTGAGACATATCATGTCTAATCACCTCCCCCAGCTCTTTTTCGGCCTACCTCTACCTCTCCTAACTCGTGTGACCGCCAATCTCTCACAGTTCCGAATTGGCGCATCCTCACATCTCTTCTTCACATGCCCGAACCATCTCACTCTCGCTTCCCTCACTTGTCCTCTACGGAGGCCACTCCGACCTTGTCATGTATATCTTCATCCTAATCATATCTCTCCTAGTATGACCACACATCCATTTGAGCATCCGCATCTCCGCTACCTTCATCTTCTGAACGTGAACGTTCTTGACTGGTCAGCATTCTGCGTCATACAACAATGTTGGTCTAACCATCACTCTGTAGAACTTACCTTTCAGCCTACGTGACACCTTCTTATCTCAAAGCACCCCGGAGGACGAGCCTACGTTTCATCCACCCTACTCCATTACGGTGGGCGACATCATTGTCAATCTCCTCATTTTCTTGAATAATAGACTCAAGATACTTGAAACTCTCTCTTTTGGGTATAACTTATGCCTCAACCTTTACTTCCATTTCTATTTCTTGAATCACGTCACCGAACTTGCACTCCATTACTCCGTCTTAGTCCTTCTTAACCTAAAATCTTTGAATTTTAAGGTCGTTCTCCAAACTTTCAGCCTATCGTTAATGCCACTACGCGTCTCGTCAATCAAAACTATATCGTCTGCAAATAACATACACCATGACACCTCCTCCGGAATATGTTGCGTCAAAAGTAAACGTATGAATGTGACTAGAAATATAATCCCAACTAATATTGGCTCTCATGTACTGGTCCAGCAGCCAACGTCAGCAGGAAAAGGTATGCTTGTAGACATCAAAATTATATCGGATTTATAATAGGACTCTATTAGACTAGTCCAATCCATCTTCAAGCTCTAAGGTTTGTTAGAGCTTTTTGGAGGCTACTCTACCATAAATCCTAGCTCACGCTTATATAGAGGGGCATAAATTCGTTTGAAAAGACATCTCGAATATTCCATAAACTCATGGATATTCACAAAGAGATCAAGGCATCAAATATTATCTTTCTCAAAGCGAAGTGATCGAGAGACGTTCTTCCTCAAGATCAACTCAAAATATCAACCTGCCCGACGTTCTTGGATATCAAATACATCACGAGGAGGTCATCCTACGTTCAAGAAATACGTTGCTAACAGCCCTTGATTATGAAAATACGTAGGAGAGACGAATCAAGAGAATAAACAAAATTGCACTGTTTATAATGAAAAAAATTGTTTCTTCATATTTTGTTTGTGGTTGCTGTTTATTTTTCATATATCGAAATTTATTGCAAACAAATTGGCACGCCCAGTGGTACTAAATCTACCCTTCATTTCTTATCTCAAATCATATCTGCAAAATCTCAAGGGTCAATCTTAGCCGACGTCGCAAGATAAAGGAAGGGGTTGCTCTTTCTTTACACGCAACAAATTTCCATACATACTGGAAAAGAGAAATTTGTTTACTTGAAGGTTTTGAATGAAAATCAAATTGGTGGTTAAAACTTGAAACCTCACTTTTTTTGTACGATCTAATGTTTGCTTGGTCACGTCAATTTGTCAAACCTGAAATGAGGGCGATGTTAAGGGACAAATCTCTTGTTCTCTATCCAAGTGATCCGTCACCAAAGTCACAAAACTGCAAAGATGGAAACACCATTTTTATGGATACTTCAATTCTTGTCTTTGAAATTTGGCAAGCCTATACCCCGATAAACCTTGAAGTAGGGGCCATTTGTAAACGTCAAAATTTTGCCGGATCTTAAATAGGACTCGACATGACGAGTCCAGTTCATCTTCAAACTCTAAGGTCAGTTAGGATTCCTTGGAAGCTACTCTATCCTAAACCCTAGCTCACACCTATAATAATGGGTACATATTCCATTAAAGAGGCATCTCGAAAATTCCATAAGTCCTTGGGATTTTCACAATGAGATCAGGCCATCAAACTGTCTGACGTTTGATAAAGTTGTTGCCATGTGACCAGGGGTCGTGGGTTCAAGCCGTGGAAACAGCGTCTAGCAAAAATTCAAGGTAAGGCTACGTACAATAGACCCTTATGGTCCGACCCTTCCCCGGACCCAGCGCATAGCAGGAGCTTAGTGCACCGGGATGCCCTTTATCAAACTGTCTGATGTTCTTGAAAATCAAATACATAACAAGGAGGTCTGATCATTCTACATTCAAGAAATACGCTACTAACAGTCGTTGAATCACAGAGAAAGTTTATGAGAATAGATTCAAGAGAATAAAGAGAATTGTACCCGTTTTATTTAAAAGTGCGGCTTCGGCACTAAGCTCCCGTATGGCGGGGTCCGGAAGTGGCCTGACCAGTGGTCTATCAGACGCAACCTTACCTCACATTTCTGCAAGAGGTTGTTATACCCGCACTATTTATCAATAAAATATTCTTGTTTTTTCATTTTTTTTTGTGATTGCACTTTATTTTCCACATATCGAAAATTTGTTGCAAACAAATTTGGCACGCCCAGTGGGGATCAAATCTGCTCTTCATCTCTTCTCTCACAAATTAGATCTGCAAAATTTGGAGCAAAAATGGAAGCTCTATTTTATGGGACTTCAAGTATCGTCTTTTAGTTTCATCAAGCCTATACCCTGACTGGCCTTGAAGTAGCGGGCATATGTAGAAATCGAAATTTTATCGGATTTAACATAGGACTTTACAAGACAAGTCCAATTCATCTTCAAGCTCTAAGGTCCGTTAGAGTTTCTTGGAGGCTACTCTACCGTAACTCTAGCTCACACGCTTATATAATGGGGCACATATTCCTTTGAAAAGACATCTCGAGTATCCTATAAACTTATGGATATTCACAAAGAGACCAAGGCATCAAATATTGTCTTTCTCAAAGCCAAAGTGATCAGGAGACGTTCTTCCTCAAGATCAACTCGAAATATCAAATTGTTCGACGTTCTTGGAGATCAAATACATCATGGGAGGTCATCATAAGTTCGAGAAATACTCTACTAATAGCCCTTGAATTACGGGAAAAAAATAGGAGAGAAGAATCAAGGTAATAAGCTTATAATGAAAAATTATTGTTTCTTCGTATTTTGTTTGTGGTTGCAATTTATTTTCCACATATCGAAAATTTGTTGCAAACAATGTCATTTAAGGGAATGACCATTAGAAAAAACAAAATTTTGACACATAAAAAACTACAGCAGAACATATTCCTGGTGTCCAACAAGTTGCATCAGTATTTGGCAAATGCAGAATAAGATAAAAAGAAATAATTGAGACCATAAATCATTTATGTCATGGCAATTGCTCTCTCTAAGTCTCTTTTCTTTCTTTGAGGCTTGCACAGAACGTTGCATGGTTTTACATAACGAGTAAGCATGCAAATATCGCATAGGTTATTGCAAAACGTAAAAGCAACCAACCGTTTGGCATCAAGACTCACAAGAAGCAAAACAAGAGAGGTTGTAGTAGGATGGAACTATATAACACAAAAAGGACAAAAGATTTCCAATCTAAAACCACAAATAATCTTAAATCTCATTTATCTGGATCCTGAAAATGATCCAGCTACTCTACATCATTATACAAAAATATTTCGAAAGAATCAAATATTGCTGCTCATCTTTATATACAAATGGCCCTTGAGAAGGGTGTGGTAGCTGCTTGATTAATATGTATCAAGACACGGAATATAGAAATAACAATTGATTGGTCATCTTAAGAACTCAAACACCTCTCAAGTTACCGTAGGTCAAAAATCAAATTCCACATGTTCCTTTAATTTATATTCTTGAAGACTATATCTACAGAGTGATTGGTGTATTTATTTTCCTACAGATTAAAGATGACAGTTGGCGACCACAAAACAGAGAGCATTAGGGAGGTCTAAAGGCTTTCATGAAGGTGAGCAAGCTCTTCTCCTCTTAAGGTAATGATATTCTATTTTAAGAAGCAAGAGCAAAAACATCAATTATGGATGATGTCATTCTTTAGTTCATCCTAATAATATTCAAGAATATTTGCAGGAAGCTCCAAGCTAAATATAATGATGCACACGGCTGCTTCTCCCAATCGAATATGATTTGATGCATTCTAAAACGACAAGACTGTTGGAGAGAAATATCTTACCTGTCCTCTGTTTTTCGTGTCCCTCTGGATCTCCAAATCCTTCAGCATTTTCAACCACACATCCTTCACTTTACCAGGCTCAAGGTTTTTCAAATCTATTCGAGCACAACCAATGAATTCAGCATCCTGAATCCCTTCATCATCATAAACTTTAATTGTTAAATGTTGAGTCGATATGTCTTCAACAATGAACTCAAAGTTCTCATTCCAGATTGGATTTAAGCAGTTATCCTTAACAAAGCAAACAAACAAAATCTGGAGTTATACATTCCTCATCAGGAGATAAATAAATTAACAAGGACAACATGAGACACAAGTTCTCTTACAATAACTTTGCTGGTCTTTGTCCTGTCACGTAGTGGACGTATAAACAACTCAACAAAAGGATCAGATTTCCCAATAAGGTCTTTATTAGTCAATTCTTTGGCTTCAATGAGCTTGACTTGTAATACACCAACCGGCTTTAGCTCCAGGTCACTACAAAAATACAACATCATGTTAGACAGTTTCATGTGCAGAAATAGATCTAGTGTAGTTTGTAACGGTATTTAAATTTTCTCCTTCTTTATCTTGACTTATTCCTTTATCGACTCGATTCTTCATTTGTTCATGATGTTTTCTACTTTAACAAAAGTCACCAATATTGACTGATAAAAATGATCAGAAGAAACAATTGGGCAGTGATGGAGCCAGAGGTTGCAAAAGTTATATCTACTTCGAGGGAAGACGGTTCATAGCATTCACATAGGATATACCTTATAGTGGGAGAGAGAGATCAATTTATATGGCAGAACTATTTCACATAGTATCTCTTTTTGCTTAGATCTGTTACTAAATGAAGCTCCCGTGTTCAAACGAAAAAGAACCTTTAGTTTCAAATAGTAAAAAAATATCACACAATGAGTATAGCGTTGTTTTGGAAAATGGCACACCTATAGTCTCCTGGTAATATGGGAACAATGTTGCGGACAGGCCAAGTGATAGAATCTTCAATTGCATCCCGTATTGTACCCTGTGTATGCAGATCAAGGAGTTGCATTTAATTAAGAGTACTTTGTTGTACCACCAAAATACTTAATTAGAATTCAGGAATCGTTTCACTGTAAAAACTTATTGTGATCGAATACTCATCGTGAATACAACAACAACAACATACTCATCGTGAATCAACTAACAAAATTACAAGAAAGTAAGAGAGCAAGGCCAATGATGAAGAACAAGGGACGCCATCCAAGTTTTCAGCTCTTCTCAGTTTATGAAAATCACATGCCAATAAAGCTTTGAAATCAAAATAAAAAACGAAATACTTGAAATGCTACTTAACTGAAAGAAAGGGTCATGCAAAATGCAGTTGTTTGAGAAAGATGAACTAATTAATGTAAAGAATAACTCTATAGTTTTTAATTCATTTTCACATGAACAAGAAAGAAATAAAAATGTAAAAGACATGGTAATAGATAAATAACTTGTATGTCATCCCAAAAAGTAAGCAATATAATGATGTGTGCTACCTAAGGAAAGAAATAAAATAAGAACCCTACAAATCGGCTATTTATATATGGGAAATGTACATGGGTGAGAAAGAGGTCTATGTTCATTCGTTAATAAACACATGAGACATTTCAAACCTCAATGGCATCAGATACTCCAGGAATAGCTGAGATGTCACCACCCACAACTTTGAGAGTGAAATCCAGATTTTTCTACAGGCAGAAACATTCAGGACAAGAATAATATCAGAACCAAGATAATGTAACATTCTTTATTCTTGTAAAAGAGAATGAGAACGGAACCAAATACAAATCTAAAGATGCAGATCCACCATTTAGTCCGTTCATACATCAAGTCTGTAAGCCTTAAATAATACATAAAAGCAAGAGTGTGATCCAGGACAATTAATATCCATGAAAACTTCATAAACCAAATCATAGAGGAAGAGTTTACGCTCACCTTGTGACGCAAGGAGTAACAAACAGCTCCGAAACAAGGAAGCTCCGCAACCAGTGGTTTGAATATCAACCGGAAAACCCCAGTGAATCCAATATTCTTGACCTACATCAAACAACGGAATTAGGAGAGGGATGAAAAATTTGTAAGACGATTCTTGATCAGTTGTGATGTTATTGTCTTTATCTTTCAGCAAATTTTGGATTTCCTTACCTCCAGTATATGTAAAAGTGATTATGTTCAAGACTCAAGAGTCAAGAAAGAAAGTATTTGTCACTAGAACTGATGATAACAGGATACACCAAAGAAGTAAATATTCGTTTCAGTTGAAAGACATATCAATAAAGACTGTTAGAGTCCCACATTGATTGAGAGCATGTGTTGTAGTCTCTTCACACTTGAATACTGAGTCTTTGGGCATTTATTCAATAGATACGAGAATTGATTTCAGGTGATTAGTGGAAGTATCGTAGAAATCTTTGGATCAGCAAAATTCTTAAAATATTTAATAGAACGCATAGAAGATGGATATGAACTAATTTTTTAAAGGAAAGATGATAAGTTTGCTCTGTAGTTTTTTTTTGGTTCTTTTCTGTGAGGTTCCTCTCTAGAATTATTACGTTGCGGAAGTGTCAGAACGTACATCCAAGAAAAATCAGAAAATCAGCATTGAGATGGAAGGATTAACCAATTCAGAAGAAGACTCAGAGTGATTCTAACTAGGAATTATTTTGATTATAAGGGTTTGCCTCTGATATATATTCGCACAAGAGCACAACTTTATTTCACCTGCAGCCTTAAGAAACATCTCTACACTAACAAATTTGACTTTTGCAGTGACTACATTTCTTCCAGTGCAAGTGAATTATACTTTCAGACCCAAAGTTTCATGTGATTTATTCATTTTCCTGTTTGAATCAAAATGGTTGGCTTACCATGATCAGCTATTCATCTATTGCAAAACGGAAGATGTCAAAAGTACCTGTATAGGTAGTCCTACACCAACTAAAGTCTTAATATCGAGCACAATATTGGGATTTCCATCCCACTGCATTTCCAACTCCATAATAATTTCCCCAGGATCACTATCAAGAATGGAAACTCCTGAAAGGGCAAAAGGAGATGTCGGAGTTAAACTTTTTCCAAACAGAAAGCATTAGTCCTACTTGCTGGATGCTCGGAAAGGAGAAAACTGTGACAAGCACCAGGAATACTACTGAAGAACATGAAATCTCTACCTGCCTCAATTTCTGATCATACATAGAACAGCTTACTCAAAGCTAATCATTATAAAAAGTGGACCTTGAGCTACATTCAATGCTTTACTTAAAATAATGCGACAACTATTGAACTAACCTGTGAATGATGGAGCGACAGTACCTAATGTAAGCTTTGAAAATTTGAGAGCAGCTAAGATAGATGGTCTATATTGCTCAAGAATTGGCTCCACAGAGGTTCTTATCAACTCTGATGCTGCCTAACCAGACATACATAAAATGAGCAAAACAAACAAGAAAAGGGTGGGTGGGTGTGCTTGAGTTTGAAAAACAGAATTACCTCATCAACATAAGGCCAAATTTTTTCTAAGTGTTGATTAAGCCAATTCAACTGCAATTCACAAAAGGTAATTCAACCATTATTAATACTTTCAATTACTCAAACTTATATATAAGCCTATATTACAGAAAAGTATTAAGCAAAATGCAACTCAACTTTTGCTTCTGTGAAAAGACAACCCAAGAAGGGTATACTTCAGGTGGCAGAAGTTTTCTTGAATCTTGAACTGTCATCCTGGCAAATGCTGTTATGGCTTTTGCCTAACATATATATAAAAAAGAATATATAATCATTGAAAAGACAATACAAAAAAAAATCCAATTCGAATAAATGAGAAAAGAATACCAAATCAATGCGAGCTTTGGATCTATTATTTTGAAATCGAGCAAAGCAAACAATGAGACCAACACCCAATGCAGCCCCTAGGAAGAACCCCAGAAAGAAACCCATGTTTGTTTTTCAAGAATTCAAATGAAACCTAACCAATTTGATATATTCAGGAAGAAAGAAGCTTTCGTTTGAGAGAAAATTTTGGAGCTGTGAGTGGAAGGAAGGAACCCGCTGGACCAGGGGGGGGGGGGGGCGGAGGGAAAAAAACAGAATTTTGATTGGGAAGTTGAGGCTTTACTCTTTCTTTGTGCCACCGCGTGTCATATGCGTTATATTCTATAAACATAATAAAATAATGACTAATTTAATTGAAAAAGGTTTTTTAAATATGTTTTGCTCGAGAAAGCAATTTATTCCTTTCTTTTACCATGAACAGCTAAGCTATTCATCCACCCTACTCTCTCCCCTCTACCAACTATCACCCAAGCATGAACTATCCTCACATCTCTGTCCTCTACCTCTCTACTATTCCTACCCACCTCTACCCCACCTACCCAATCTATCTTCACCTCCCGCCCTACCCTCACCCCCACTTGCCCTACCTCATTTCCAAATTTTTAATTTTTTTTACTTTTATAAAAAATTATAAAAAAATTTCTTACCTCTCCCCCTCCTTACCCACACTTGCCCCCCCCTACACCCCCACCACATTGTCCTACTCCATCTTCAAATTTCTATTTCATATTTTTTTACTTTTATAAAAATATAAATATGAAATAGAAAATGTGTGTGTGTGGGGGGGGTAAGGGTCAAGGGGTGGGAAAAAATTCTATTTTTTCACAAATGTTTTAAAAACGTATAATGAAATATATAAAATAAAAATTTAGCGGGCAGGGTGGTGGTAGTGGGGTGGGTGCAGGAATGTCAACGAGGCGGATAAATGCGGGTACTATCCCACACCCGCTCTAGTTGGGTCGGGTATGGGGAGTGGTTTGGTGGTGATGGGGCGGATATGGGTATGAAAAGTGATATCCGCTATGGGTAGTGGGGCGAGGTGGATTTCATATAAGACCCGCACCGCACTCGCTATCCGCATCGTACATGCACCGTCCGTACCCGTACTGCACCGCCTAAATAATGGGCATGTAACTTGTTTCCTTAGCCCAAAGTCCAAATATGGTTTTAAAATGAAAAAAAATTATAAATAAATAAATAAATTTTCTAAATATGATAAGGATTGATTGAAGAAGTCATGGATGCAAATGTTGAACTTCAGCAGCGGAAGAGTTGTATCAATCAATGTAGAATGTTTGATTTTTTAGTTGCTTTAAAAAAACTTGTGGGAGTTGTTTTTTTAGTTGCTTTGTTAAATGCACTTTGGTACATTGTGGTATCAATCAATTGTGGTATCAATCAGTGTAGAATTTTTTAATCAAATGTTGAAGAGTTAACTTACTGATGCAGGATTTGAGCTTTGTTAATTATATTGATACAGATGGTGTAGAAGTGTAGAACATACATTGATTAGTTGAATATTTTAGGTGGGTAGGTGAAGCGGGTAGACGGGTATACGGGTACCCAATGGGTGGTGAGGCGGGTAATGGATACCCATCGGGTAAGTGGAGCGGGGGCAGGTGTAATCCTATACCCGTCAGACGGGTACGGGTAGAAGAATTACTACCTGTGATGGGTGGTGGGGCGGGTGTAGAGGTGGATTTTAGGTGGCGGGTACGGTTATGGGGTACCCTTCCTCCGTCCCCACCCCGTTAACTTCCCTAGGTGGGTGTTATTGGTGGGTGTGAATGGTGGGAGTTGGAAGAGGGGAGGGAGAGTAAGGAGTGGCGTAGAGGTGTGTGGGGTGTAGGGAGCAGGGGTTGTGGTGGTGGGGTGGGTAGGTAGGGTAGGGGACCAAACGAGTGGGGGTAAGTGTAGGTGATGGAGAGTGAGTTGGGGTTGGGAGTGTATAGATGTATTTTTCTTATCGATCCGAAAAATATTTTCCCTCAAATTTACATTTTCTCTTATTTTGAGAAAAATGAGTTGTTATTGGGTCTAGTGAGTCACATATATGTGTATCCAAATTTTACTCATATTTGCCCATATTTTTATGGATTAAAAAGAGAAATGAAGCTCATATTTACCCAAAAGAAATATGAGTGACCAAATTCACTAAAAATGTTACACCCCATAATACCAGGGCTACTAATTGAGAACGTGATTAAGGGTTTAAGATTTGAATTTTGGAAGGAAAGAGTTATTACATCTTCTTAAGGGAAATTTCAGAAAAATGTGACAACGAAAAATTATTAACTTGGAGTTTAATACTTCTAATTGGATTTGTGGGATTAGTATTGGATTACGGAGAATTGAAATTGATAATATGGGGTCCGCCGAAAATTTCACAATTTTGGGGGGGAGGTTCGAAAATTATAATATTTTGGACCAATAGAAGGGTGACACGTGTCACCCCTCCACTTGTCTTGCAAGACTTGACTTATTTAGATATTTTGAGGAGGTGAAACATGGACCTATAGGAAGGTGACAAGTGCCCCATCCACTTGTCTTGCTTATGAGACATCTATATAGATATACACTTAGAAGACTTGGATTCATTATTCACTTTCATCCAAAAGATTTCATCTCTTCTCCCTTAAGCAAGGTTTTCGAAAATCTCAATAGCCAAGAACAATAAGATTAATTAGTTTATTTCTCCAAGATTAAGAACATTAACCAATTGATTAGCCAAGTTAACTCTCCAAACCCTCCAAATCTTGTGTTGGCCGAAAATGAGGGTGAAACCCTAGATTGATTCGTCGACTTTTGGAGGTAAAATGTGAAGGGAAGTTGGTTCTAAGGTTGTAGTGGATACATGGAAGTGATTGGATCTTAAAGAAGTGGAGCAAAACGAAAATTACAGGCCAAAGTGGATCAGACTGCCTAGGGACGTTTTTGGGCATTTTAAAGGTAAAAATTCTTCATTCTCTTGAAGTAATTGGATATTACTTATTGTTATAATGTATAGATGAACTTGTGCTAAACATAATGAAGATTAAAAAGTGTTTGGACCAATTTTGGTGTCTTGGCCGAGAATGGGACAGTTTTGGTGTCACTGAGTTTCGTTGGTTATTGTCGTTGTTATCTTCACCTATTGCATGTTATAATGGAGTAATGTCATTGTTAATAAGTTGATATAACTTATATAGAAGTTTTGGAACACGAATTGGAATAAAAATGATTAAGGAAAGAGTTGTCGGATTGTAGTTGTTGACCGTGGAATCTATAAAACGGTTGGACGTTATTATGCAGTTTTTATATAGTAGTTGCTAATGAAAGTCCTAAGGATTAAGGGTGTAGAAAGGTGTTGAAAGACTTCACATTTTACCTTTGTTATTCTGGGATATTGGGCTGATTTGTATGGACTATTTTATATGATTGTGGGGCAGAATTTTACACGTCTAGTAGGCGTGTAATCCCCTTTGGTTAACTGTTGATTATGCCCTTAAGTGTGGCTTGTTGGTTGTTGAATTTGGGCCTTGGAAAAGGTAGAAAAGTACGTAGAAACAAAGGAAGTGCTGCCCAATTTTCCGTAGAATAAGAGACCCTTAGTTTGTATTAATCTACCTTAGAAAGCTTGGAATTGATAATCGTGTTATTGTTGTTATAGGTTGAAGTACTTTGAGACGTATTCTGGATTGAAGAGTTGGTTAGTCGCCAAAAAGGTATGTGAACTATCATTTCTTCTTTCTAGCATGATTCCTTGTTTTAAAGTGAGTGTATCCTACTCCTTAGTGATGTAATTCTTGATAGTACTTTGGATTCCTAAAATAGAAGTTGCTCTATATACTTTCTTGACAGTACTTTAATTTTATAAAATGGAAGTGGTTCTAACCATTCTTTTGATAGTACTTGGGGTTTCTAAAATGAAAGATTGGTATATCTATTCTCTTGATAGTACTTTGGGTTGTCTAAATGAAAGTATTTCATTTTAGTTCATTGTAGTATATGAAAGAAGTTACATGATTGAAAGGTATAAATTACTTGGTGTTAAAAGTATACTTGACTTGGTTTGAAAAGTATAACTTACTTGAGTTTTAAAATATAGTAACTTGATTTTAAAAGTGGAAGTGTCTTGATACTATGAGTGTTAGTGTTTTGAGGTTTATAAATGAGAAGATGTACGTCGGACGTACATAGTACTTCGTTCAATTTCCTATTATTACTAGATGTGATATTGCCTTGAGTTCTCTTAAAATGATAGTTCATTCTATTTGTGCTAATGAGAGTCGGGGATGATTTAAATTGTATAGTTGGATCATGTGAGTACGTCCATGATTACGACATAAATCTTATTGTGAAAATTGTATAGTTGGATCATGTGAGTACGTCCATGATTACGATATAAATATTATTGTAAAAATTGTATAGTTGGATCATGTGAGTACGTCCATAATTACGACATAAATCTTGTTGTGAAAATTGTATAGTTGGATCATGTGAGAACGTCCATGATTATGACATAAATCTTATTGTGAAAACGGTATAGTTGAAATCATGTGAGTACGTCCATGATTAGGACTTGAACATTATATAAACCCATGGACAAGATCCATGATGCGAGTACAAATACTCTTTGCGGTTGATCTAACTCTTAAAAGGCATAACTTAAAAGGTAAAGTTGAATCCCATTACTCTCATATTTGCAAGGCACGGTGTACTGTTATTTTGAATTATCATACTTTCCTCCTGTTATATTTGGACTGTATGATCTCATTTACAATACTTATTGTTTCACATACTTGGTACATTTTCCGTACTGACCCCCTTTCTCCGGGGGGCTGCGTTCATGCCGCAGGTTTAGGTACGCAGTTTGGTGATCTGCAAGTGTAGGATCCTTGCTCAGAGTTTTTGGGATAGCTCCATTGTTCCTGGGCTTATCATTTTGGTATAGATCTTTCATTAAAGGATTTTGTACAGTAATGGGTACGGTGGGGCCTTGTCCCGTCATAGTTCTATAAAACTCTTAGAGGTCTGTATTCATATGTGGGATTGGACTCGTGTACAGTGTAGTTTCTTTTGGATTTTATATATATATATATATATATATATATATATATATATATATATATGGCAGCCTTATCGGCTTTGCCTTTGCATGTTTGTAAAAAAAATGAGTGTTATTTAACTTTCGCGGGTAACTTGGGTCGTAGAGGTAAAGGGTGCCTGTGTAGGGCACCGCCGTGAGCCCTGGTTCGGTCGTGACAGAGTGGTATCGTGAGCGATCGATCTGAATGTCTACGCACCGTGTCTAGTAGAGTTTTGATTATCGGTGTTGCGCCACACACCCATAAATGTAAGGCTACAAGACATTTAGTATTTGGTTTCTATTTTTCTCACTCTGAGATCGTGCCATAGAGCTATGTTATTAAGATAATCCATCTCTGACGTATTATTGTGTTACAGTTATGCCTTCAATGAAGGCAATAGTTGCCCAGAAGGGCAAATCAGTAGCGGGAGCTACTAGTTAGACTCAGAGAGTTGATAGGGCTCATGCCTAATATATACCGGATATTGTACCGCAATGCGAAGTTCTTCTCGCACCGCTGAGGCACCAACACCGAGCCTCTAGCTCTCGCCAGGGAAGACTATAGGCCACGAGGAAGCGGCTCTATTATTGAACAAAGCAAGCGGTGATGCGCTTTCATCGCCAGGAGCTTATTCGGCCAAGACATTTGCAGGCGTAGATGGCCAACGCGAAATCAACGTAATGTGGCTAGACCGTTGGTTATCCCGTGAGTTTTTGGGCGGCAAATTTCAGCAGGTGAGGTATTCGTCCCACCACGCAACATACCCCACGTCGTAAGTATGAGATTGGACCACACGAGGTATTTAGGAGCCGTTCGGAGCTCCATGGTTCCATGATTTCAGAGGAGCAGGGGATCCGCTCAATCGAGGCCACCATTGCCTCGGTGCCTGGATGGTAGTCCCATTTGGGAAGTGTCGCTCGCTCGCGAGCATGTTATCATTACGGCCGTCAGGGCCATTTGAGGAGAGAGTGTCCGTATAGAGATGGCACAGTTAGTATGGCTCACCCTGTGGTCGATTCTTGAATCGACATTTTCTGATACAGCGCACACAGGCGGTATTCGACGTCGCCTAGCTGTGGTAGAGGTCGTGGTGGAATTTATAGTTCTGGCGGTCCTTCGAACCGCATAGATATTGTGACTACCAGGCAGGATCAAGAGGAATCATCGATTGAGGTTACAGGTATATTTTGATCCTTTTTGAGTCATACATACATTGATAGATTCAGATTCCACCCTAGCGTATATTTTCCCATTGTTGCTAGTAGAATGTGAATTGATAGGACCCTTAGAGGTAGAAATATTTTTGTTTAGTAATGTGCAGAGTAAATAATGTTGACAAGAATGATAAAGTGAATGAAACTATAGTTGTGTAGGGTTCACGATGTGTAATTACCCCATGACAGTGTAAAGACCGATAGTAGAGGATGTACATTAGGGATACTTCTGCCAAAGTGGCGAACCTCTAGTGAGCGGAAAGATAGCGTGAGAAATACTTTGAGATAAGAGAGAGATTCATTTTAGACCATGACTGAGAGTTAGTTGTGATGATACACACACCTTAGATTCTAACATTGTCCATAAGTGTTCGTGATTTAGATACTAGTAGTATAAGAGTTTACACCGGTTAGTAAACGAAGCTAGGTAGACAATATGATCATTCACCAACCAGTAGTTTGACTAATGTGAGGACAGAAAAGAGAATTTAACACGAGGGGACACATCAGTTAGTTGAGTGGGAGACCGACTGAAGGATTTAGGTAGTGATAGCCCTATGACTTAAAATACGGCAGGGTCATCCCTAGTACGGAAAGAGAAAAGGAACGTCAAAAGATCCCATTTTTGAAAGGACTGCAACCTTCTAGTATTGGGATAAGGGACCACAGATGGAAGGTCCATTGGTGCATATACATGTGATATATTGTGGCCGTGTGTGGCATCGTTGGTTTTGTGGAGTATTGGTTGATAGGCATAGTAAGGAGACTATGCCAAAGTTTGTATAGCTTGAGACCGACTATGAACATTCAGGATGAATGTTTCTATGGGGTGAAGGATGTTACACCCCGTAATACCAGGGCTACTAATTGAGAACGTGATTAAGTGTTTAAGATTTGAATTTTGGAAGGAAATAATTATTACATCTTCTTAAGCGAAATTTCGGGAAAATGTGATTTAAAAAATTATTAACTTGGAGTTTAATACTTCTAATTGGATTTGTGGGATTAGTATTGAATTACGGAGAATTGGAATTGATAATATGGGGTCCGCCAAAAATTTCACAATTTTGGCGGGGAGGTTCAAAAATTATAATATTTTGGACCAATAGGAGGGTGACACGTGTCACCCCTCCACTTGTCTTGCAAGACGTGAATTATTTAGATATTTTGAGGAAGTGAAACATGGACCTATAGGAAGGTGACAAGTGCCCCATCCACTTGTCTTGCTTGAGAGACATCTATAGAGATATACACTTAGAAGACTTGGATTCATTATTCACTTTCATCCAAAAGCTCTCATCTCTTCTCCCTTAAGCAAGATTTTCGAAAATCTCCATAGCCAAGAACAATAAGATTAGTTAGTTTATTTGTCCAAGATTAAGAACATTAACCAAGTGATTAGCCAAGTTAATTCTCTAAACCCTCCAAATCTTGTGTTGGCCAAACATGAGGGTGAAACCCTAGCTTGATTCGTCGACTTTTTAGAGGTAAAACGTGAAGGGAAGTTGGTTCTAAGGTTGTAGTGGATACATGGAAGTGATTGGATCTTGAAGAAGTGGAGCAAAACGAAAACTACGGGCCAAAGTGGAGCGGACTGCCTAGGGACGTTTTTGGGCATTTTAAAGGTAAATATTCCTCATTATCTTGAAGTAATTGGATATTACTTATTGTTATAATGTATAGATGAGCTTGTCCTAAAAATAATGAAGATTAAAAAGTGTTTGGACCAATTTTGGTGTCTTGGCCGAGAATGGGACAGTTTTGGTGTCATTGATTTCGTTGGTTATTGTCGTTGTTATCTTCACCTATTGCATGTTATAATGGAGTAATGTCGTTGTTAATAAGTTGATATAACTTATATAGAAGTTTTGGAACACGAATTGGAATAAAAAGGATTAAGGAAAGAGTTGTCGGATTGTAGTTGTTGGCCGTGGAATCTATAAAACTGTTGGACGTTATTATGCAGTTTTTATGGACTGTTTTGTGGTGATAGGCTGCTGGAAAATCAGCTACCTTAATGCATGTTTAAATGTAGTAGTTGCTAATGAAATTCCTAAGGATTAAGGGTGTAGAAAGGTGTTGAAAAACTTCACATTTTACCCTTGTTGTTGTGGGATATTGGGCTGATTTATATGGATTGTTTTATGTAATTGTGGGGCAGAATTTTACACGTCTAGTAGGCATGTAATCCTCTTTGGTTAAATGTTTGTTATGCCCTTAAGTGTGGCTTGTTGGTTGTTGAAGTTGGGCCTTGAAAAAGGTAGAAAGTACGTAGAAACAAAGGAAGTGCTGCCCAATTTTCCGTAGAATAAGAGACCCTTAGTTGGTATTAATCTACCTTAGAAATCTTGGAATTTATAATCGTGTTATTGTTGTTATAGGTTGAAGTACTTTGAGACGTATTCTAGATTGTAGAGTTGGTTAGTCGCCAAAAAGGTATGTGAAATATCCTTTCTTCTTCTAGCATGATTCCTTGTTTTAAAGTGAGTGTATCCTACTCCTTAGTGATGTAATTCTTGATAGTACTTTGGATTTCCTAAAATAGAAGTTGCTCTATATACTTTCTTGACAGTACTTTGATTTTATAAAATGGAAGTGGTTCTAACCATTCTTTTGATAGTACTTGGGGTTTCTAAAATGAAAGATTGGTATATCTATTCTCTTGATAGTACTTTGGGTTGTCTAAATGAAAGTATTTCATTTTAGTTCATTGTAGTATATGAAAGAAGTTACATGATTGAAAGGTATAAATTACTTGGTGTTAAAAGTATACTTGACTTGGTTTGAAAAGTATAACTTACTTGAGTTTTAAAATATAGTAACTTGATTTTAAAAGTGGAAGTGTCTTGATACTATGAGTGTTAGTGTTTTGAGGTTTATAAATGAGAAGATGTACGTCGGACGTACATAGTACTTCGGGTTCAATTTCCCTATTATTACTAGATGTGATATTGCCTTGAGTTCTCTTAAAATGATAGTTCATTCTATTTGTGCTAATGAGAGTCGGGGATGATTTAAATTGTATAGTTGGATCATGTGAGTACGTCCATGATTACGACATAAATCTTATTGTGAAAATTGTATAGTTGGATCATGTGAGTACGTCCATGATTACGATATAAATATTATTGTAAAAATTGTATAGTTGGATCATGTGAGTACGTCCATAATTACGACATAAATCTTGTTGTGAAAATTGTATAGTTGGATCATGTGAGAACGTCCATGATTATGACATAAATCTTATTGTGAAAACGGTATAGTTGAAATCATGTGAGTACGTCCATGATTAGGACTTGAACATTATATAAACCCATGGACAAGATCCATGATGCGAGTACAAATACTCTTTGCGGTTGATCTAACTCTTAAAAGGCATAACTTAAAAGGTAAAGTTGACTCTCATTACTCTCATATTTGCAAGGCACAGTGTACTGTTATTTTGAATTATCATACTTGCCTCCTGTTATATTTGGACTGTATGATCTCCTTTACAGTACTTATTGTTTCACATACTTGGTACATTTTCCGTACTGACCCCCTTTCTCCGGGGGGCTGCGTTCATGCCGCAGGTTTAGGTACGCAGTTTGGTGATCTGCAAGTGTAGGATCCTTGCTCAGAGTTTTTGGGATAGCTCCATTGTTCCGGGGCTTATCATTTTGGTATAGATCTTTCATTACAGGCTTTTGTACAGTTATGGGTACGGCGGGGCCTTGTCCCGTCATAGTTCTGTAAAACTCTTAGAGGTCTGTATTCATATGTGGGATTGGACTCGTGTACAGTGTAGTTTCTTTTGGATTATATATATATATATATATATATATATATATATATATATATATATATATATGGCAGCCTTATCGGCTTTGCCTTTGCATGTTTGTAAAAAAAAAGAGTGTTATTTAACTTTCGCGGGTAACTTGGGTCGTAGAGGGTAGAAGGGTGCCCAGGTAGGGCACCAGTCGTGAGCCCGGGGTTCGGGTCGTGACAGTGGTATCGTGAGCAACATCGATCGGAATGTCTACAGACCGTGTCTAGTAGAGTTTTGATTATCGGTGTGTTGCGCGCCACACCCATAAACAGAAGGCTACAAGACATTTAGTATTTGGTTTCTATTTTTCTCACTCTGAGATCGTGCCATAGAGCTATGTTATTAAGATAATCCATCTCTGACGTATTATTGTGTTACAGCTATGCCTTCAATGAAGGTAATAGTTGCCCAGAAGGGCAAATCAGTAGCGGGAGCTACTAGTTAGACTCAGAGAGTTGATAGGGCTCATGCCTAATATATACCGGATATTGTACCGCAGTCGGCGAGTTCTTCTGCACCGGTTTTTGAGGCACCAACACCTGAGCCTCTAGCTCCTCAGTTAGGGGAAGACTATAGGGCCATGAGGGAAGCAGTTCTATTATTGAACAGGCTAGCGGTGATGCAGTTTCATCAGCAGGAGCTTATTCGGCCAGTACAGACATTTGTACAGAAGGTAGATGGCCAACGCGGAAATCAACGTAACAGGGCTAGACCGGTTGGTTATCCCAGTGAGTTTTTGGGCGGCGATTTCAAGATGTGAGGTATTCGTCCCCACCACACGTAACATACCCCCACGTCAGAGGTATGAGATTGGACCACACGAGGTATTTAGGAGCCGTTCGGAGCTCCATGGTTCCATGATTTCAGAGGAGCAGGGGATCCGCTCAATCGAGGCCACCATTGCCTCAGTGTTTCCGATGTGGTAGGTCCCATTTTGGGAAGTGTCGTTCTGCTCAGGGAGCATGTTATCATTACGGCCGTCAGGGCCATTTGAGGAGAGAGTGTCCGTATAGAGATGGCACAGTTAGTATGGCTCACCACGTGGTCGATTCTTGAATCGACATTTTCTGATACATGCGCCTACGTATGTGGTATTCGACGCCACCTAGGCGTGGTAGAGGTCGTGGTGGAATTTATAGTTCTGGCGGTCCTTCGAACCGCATAGATGTTGTGACTACCAGGCAGGATCAAGAGGAATCATCGATTGAGGTTACAGGTATATTTTGATCCTTTTTGAGTCATACATACATTGATAGATTCAGATTCCACCCTAGCGTATATTTTCCCATTGTTGCTAGTAGAATGTGAATTGATAGGACCCTTAGAGGTAGAAATATTTTTGTTTAGTAATGTGCAGAGTAAATAATGTTGACAAGAATGATTAAGTGAATGAAACTATAGTTGTGTAGGGTTCACGATGTGTAATTACCCCATGACAGTGTAAAGACCGATAGTAGAGGATGTACATTAGGGATACTTCTGCCAAAGTGGCGAACCTCTAGTGAGCGGAAAGATAGTGTGAGAAATACTTTGAGATAAGAGAGAGATTCATTTTAGACCATGACTGAGAGTTAGTTGTGATGATACACACACCTTAGATTCTAACATTGTCCATAAGTGTTCGTGATTTAGATACTAGTAGTATAAGAGTTTACACCGGTTAGTAAACAAAGCTAGGTAGACAATATGATCATTCACCAACCAGTAGTTTGACTAATGTGAGGACATAAAAGAGAATTTAACACGAGGGGACACATCAGTTAGTTGAGTGGGAGACCGACTGAAGGATTTAGGTAGTGATAGCCCTATGACTTAAAATACGGCAGGGTCATCCCTAGTACGGAAAGAGAAAAGGAACGTCAAAAGATCCCATTTTTGAAAGGACTGCAACCTTCTAGTATTGTGATAAGGGACCACAGATGGAAGGTCCATTGGTGCATATACATGTGATATATTGTGGCCGTGTGTGGCATCGTTGGTTTTGTGGAGTATTGGTTGATAGGCATAGTAAGGAGACTATGCCAAAGTTTGTATAGCTTGAGACCGACTATGAACATTCAGGATGAATGTTTCTATGGGGAGAAGGATGTTACACCCCGTAATACCAGGGCTACTAATTGAGAACGTGATTAAGTGTTTAAGATTTGAATTTTGGAAGGAAATAATTATTACATCTTCTTAAGCGAAATTTCGGGAAAATGTGACGACGAAAAATTATTAACTTGGAGTTTAATACTTCTAATTGGATTTGTGGGATTAGTATTGAATTACGGAGAATTGGAATTGATAATATGGGGTCCGCCAAAAATTTCACAATTTTGGCGGGGAGGTTCAAAAATTATAATATTTTGGACTAATAGGAGGGTGACACGTGTCACCCCTCCACTTGTCTTGCAAGACGTGAATTATTTAGATATTTTGAGGAAGTGAAACATGGACCTATAGGAAGGTGACAAGTGCCCCATCCACTTGTCTTGCTTGAGAGACATCTATAGAGATATACACTTAGAAGACTTGGATTCATTATTCACTTTCATCCAAAAGCTCTCATCTCTTCTCCCTTAAGCAAGATTTTCGAAAATCTCCATAGCCAAGAACAATAAGATTAGTTAGTTTATTTGTCCAAGATTAAGAACATTAACCAAGTGATTAGCCAAGTTAATTCTCTAAACCCTCCAAATCTTGTGTTGGCCAAACATGAGGGTGAAACCCTAGCTTGATTCGTCGACTTTTTAGAGGTAAAACGTGAAGGGAAGTTGGTTCTAAGGTTGTAGTGGATACATGGAAGTGATTGGATCTTGAAGAAGTGGAGCAAAACGAAAACTACGGGCCAAAGTGGAGCGGACTGCCTAGGGACGTTTTTGGGCATTTTAAAGGTAAATATTCCTCATTCTCTTGAAGTAATTGGATATTACTTATTGTTATAATGTATAGATGAGCTTGTCCTAAAAATAATGAAGATTAAAAAGTGTTTGGACCAATTTTGGTGTCTTGGCCGAGAATGGGACAGTTTTGGTGTCATTGATTTCGTTGGTTATTGTCGTTGTTATCTTCACCTATTGCATGTTATAATGGAGTAATGTCGTTGTTAATAAGTTGATATAACTTATATAGAAGTTTTGGAACACGAATTGGAATAAAAAGGATTAAGGAAAGAGTTGTCGGATTGTAGTTGTTGGCCGTGGAATCTATAAAACTGTTGGACGTTATTATGCAGTTTTTATGGACTGTTTTGTGGTGATAGGCTGCTGGAAAATCAGCTACCTTAATGCATGTTTAAATGTAGTAGTTGCTAATGAAATTCCTAAGGATTAAGGGTGTAGAAAGGTGTTGAAAAACTTCACATTTTACCCTTGTTGTTGTGGGATATTGGGCTGATTTATATGGATTGTTTTATGTAATTGTGGGGCAGAATTTTACACGTCTAGTAGGCATGTAATCCTCTTTGGTTAAATGTTTGTTATGCCCTTAAGTGTGGCTTGTTGGTTGTTGAAGTTGGGCCTTGAAAAAGGTAGAAAGTACGTAGAAACAAAGGAAGTGCTGCCCAATTTTCCGTAGAATAAGAGACCCTTAGTTGGTATTAATCTACCTTAGAAATCTTGGAATTTATAATCGTGTTATTGTTGTTATAGGTTGAAGTACTTTGAGACGTATTCTAGATTGTAGAGTTGGTTAGTCGCCAAAAAGGTATGTGAAATATCCTTTCTTCTTCTAGCATGATTCCTTGTTTTAAAGTGAGTGTATCCTACTCCTTAGTGATGTAATTCTTGATAGTACTTTGGATTTCCTAAAATAGAAGTTGCTCTATATACTTTCTTGACAGTACTTTGATTTTATAAAATGGAAGTGGTTCTATCCATTCTTTTGATAGTACTTGGGGTTTATAAAATGAAAGATTGTTATATATATTCTCTTGATAGTACTTTGGGCTGTCTAAATGAAAGTATTTCATTTTAGTTCATTGTAGTATATGAAAGAAGTTACATGATTGAAAGGTATAAATTACTTGGTGTTAAAAGTATACTTGACTTGGTTTGAAAAGTATAACTTACTTGAGTTTAAAAATGTAGTAACTTGATTTTAAAAGTGGAAGTGTCTTGATACTATGAGTGTTAGTGTTTTGAGGTTTATAAATGAGAAGATGTACGTCGGACGTACATAGTACTTCGGGTTCAATTTCCCTATTATTACTAGATGTGATATTGCCTTGAGTTCTCTTAAAATGATAGTTCATTCTATTTGTGCTAATGAGAGTCGGAGATGATTTAAATTGTATAGTTGGATCATGTGAGTACGTCCATAATTACGACATAAGTCTTATTGTGAAAATTGTATAGTTGGATCATGTGAGTACGTCCATGATTACGACATAAGTCTTATTGTGAAAATTGTATAGTTGGATCATGTGAGTATGTCCATGATTACGACATAAATCTTACTGTGAAAATTGTATAGTTGGATCATGTGAGTACGTCCATGATTACGACATAAATCTTGTTGTGAAAATTGTATAGTTGGATCATGTGAGAACGTCCATGATTACGACATAAATCTTATTGTGAAAATGGTATAGTTGAAATCATGTGAGTACGTCAATGATTAGGACTTGAACATTATATAAACCCATGGACAAGATCCATGATGCTAGTACAAATACTCTTTGCGGTTGATCTAACTCTTAAAAGGAATAACGTAAAAGGTAAAGTTGACTCTCATTACTCTCATATTTGCAAGGCACAATGTACTGTTATTTTGAATTTTCATACTTGCCTCCTGTTATATTTGGATTGTATGATCTCCTTTACAATACTTATTGTTTCACATACTTGGTACATTTTCCGTACTGACCCCTTTCTCCTGGGGGCTGCGTTCATGCTGCAGGTTTAGGTACGCAGTTTGGTGATCTGCAAGTGTAGTATCCTTGCTCAGAGTTTTTGGATAGCTCCATTGTTTCGGGGCTTATCATTTTGGTATAGATCTTTTATTACAAGTTTTTTTACAGTTATGGGTACGGCAGGGCCTTGTCCCGTCATAGTTCTGTAAAACTCTTAGAGGTCTGTATTCATATGTGAGATTGGACTCGTGTATAGTGTAGTTTTTTAGATTATATATATATATATATATATATATATATTTATATATATATATATATGTGTGTGTGTGTGTGGCAGGCTTATCGGCTTTGCCTTTGCATATTTGTAAAAAAAAAAGAGTGTTATTTAACTTCCGCGGATAACTTGGGTCGTAAGGGGTAGAAGGGTGCCCAAGTAGGGCACCAGTCGCGAGCCCGGGGTTCGGTCGTGACAAAAAATGTGGGTTAAATGGGCCAAATCTCTAAATATGGCTCAAATTGCCTCCTCTAAATGATATAGAGACCTATGCGTCTTCTTAAAAGAGTGTAATGCTTTTTGGGGGTAAAAAGGGTAAATAAAGGCAAGCCCAAATGATATGACATAATAAGGTCCTCCTGTAGAGAAAACTGTTCAGAAGACATAGTTACTAATCAGAACTTAACAATGGCCCTTGGGTGGTCAAAGTGAAAGAATAACAATATATGGATTCTATCCTATTACAATTTAAAAGTTTAAAAGACAGAGTTAACATAATAATACGTCAGCCTTCAGGGAAACATAATAAGAAATATATGGACAACTTAGCTGTCACACCCCGAACCCCGGGCCCGTGACTGGTGCCCTACCTAGGCACCCTTCTACCTTAACAACTAAGTAAACTGCGGAAATTAAATAACACCTCATTTTTTTTTCAAACCAACGACGCAAGCGGCAAAGCCGACAAGGCCGCCATATAATATACATAATCAAAAGACACTACACCGCATACGCAGTCCAATCCCACATATGAATACGCACTTAAGAGTTATATCAACTATGACGACAAGGCCCCGCCATACCCATAATCGCACAAAAGCTCAGATCAAGGATCTATACCAAAAGATAAACTCCGAGCAGAGGAGCTATCCAAAACTCGAAAGGCGGTCCTACACTGCAGATCACCAAAGCTGCACCTAAACTCGCGACATGAACGCAGCTTCAAGGAGGTCGACGGAAGAATGTACAAGTATGTGAAATGTTAGCATCAGAATGAAATCATAACGATAAACAAAACAGAGACATGTATGATAACCAACCTACGATACAATACATAAGCAATCATATCAAGTCGAGACGCATGCCTCAAAGTCATTACTAAAATATAACCATGGGTCTCACGCCCATAATATCAATCATGCCTGGAATCCTTCCTCACCGCCAATCCCATGATATAATATAACACCAATAGGCATACATGAACACCAAGTCCCACCGTGTCCTAAAATCAGATGGGCTAAGTAGGAAAACGAACCACCGGATCCACTGCGTCATAAAACCGACGGGGCAAGTACGAAAGCCAACTACTGGATTACCACCAAGGCTAACAATCGACGGGGCAAGTACGAAGCTAACTACTGATCCAACTCGTCGCCACGAGATATGGCCGGCAAGTGCGAAAGCTATCTACCGAGTTCACCGTACTAAATCGCAATAGAATCGACGGGAAAGTACGAAAGCCAACTACCAGATCCAGCATGCGTCAACAACTGACGGGGGCAAGTACGAAAGATATCTACCAGATCCTGCCTGCGTCACTAAAGCTCATGGAGGGCCAATCCATGGAATAAAATATCCCACGTGGTCGCATGCCCCGGAATCCCACATCGTATAAGCATGACCATGGGGTAATACAAACAACCGAATCTAACCCGCCTCCTGGTCACATGCCCCTGAATACAACATCTTATAAGCATGTCCATTGAGTAATACAAATAATGGAAGGATACCAGTTGAATCGCACATCACCGCTTGCGACGCCCAAGTAACTTACAACAAGACAATAACCCTCCAACCGAGAGTCGCGGCAACGTAATAAAACATAATACTTGCACTCAAAGGCTATCACCAGCACACATAGGCAAGTTCATAAAATCTATAGACTTTCATTTTATAAACTCAAGGCACTTATAGAATAATTCTCAATTAAACAAGCCAAAGTACTTATCAAGACACACATTGAATAATTCTCAATTAAACAAGCCAAAGTACTACGTACGTACATTCTTTTCAAAAGACTCCTTTTTATGTAAAACCCAAGATACTAACACCCGTAGTATCAAGGCATGTCTATTTTTTCAAAGTAAGTTACTACACTTTTAGAAAACTCATTTCAAAGCTTGAAATCAAGTAACTTCAAATTTTCACAATCTAGGCAACTTATGCCCATTAATCAAAATAGACAACTTTCTTAACCTTCCATAAAGCCGTTATAACCAACTTCCCATAAAGCCGTTATAACCCTTTATGGTTTTAGACATATTCATTCCTTTTATAACCAAGAGACTTATACTTTTAAAACCAAGTATCACATACTTACAAATCAAGTTTCTTCTACTTTTAAACCTCAAGTAACTCACACCTTTAAAACAAGTTACTTTTCTTAAATCATGTCATTTCTCCTCTTTTAAACCAATTAAGTAAATCACTCCTTTAACTCCCCTAAAGTCATTATAACAACCCTTAGGTTTTGGAACTAAGGCACTAGCCAAAAGGTTTGGAAACCACTTCCTTTTCAAGACTCTATGTACTTTAAGTAAAATACTTTCACTTATAAGAATCCAAACTTCACTAAGGAAATGGATTATACAACTTACAATTTAAACATCAAAGTACAATCAAGGAAGTACATAGAACAAATATTCTATTTTAGGCAATCCAAATACAACCAAGGAATGGATCATTTAAGGAGTAGGACATACTTTCTTTATCTTAAGGAATCATGCTAGAAGAGGAGATAGTTCACATACCTTTTCGGCTAAATCCACAAGCTAAGCCGAATACGCCACACGTAGAATAGTCAACCTATAATGGTCACAACATGACTATCAATTTCTAGTCTCTAACGTAGAATAATACTAAGTATACGGTCTCTTATTCTACGGAAAATCGGGCAGCACTTCCTTTGTTTCTACATAATTTGCCACCTTTTCAAGGCCGAATTCAATAACCAAACATGCCACATTTAAGGCTCAACATACCAACCAATCAAAGGGGATTACACGCCTTACAATACGTGTAAAATTCCGCCCCACAATTCATACGAAGTAGTTCCATATTTAAAGCCATTCTCGGCTATATAAACAACAATTGAAAGTCTTTTCCAATTCTATTCCAATTCCAAGTTCTAAGGTCAAACATGTTATATAGTCATAAACAACTTCAACAACTACAATTTCCTTCTTTATACAACATGCGACGACTTAAACTAATAATCAACTTGAATTGTAATCTTAAGGCTAAACATGCTAGTTTTCGGATTAGGGTTCCAATAGCCAATATACTTATCCAACTACATAATATAAACATCTCATGCTTGCTAATAACCATACCTACAACAATAAGTAATCTTAATTACTAAAGCGACAAGAATTATACCTTTACAAGCCCTTAAAATTTCCAAGATTCAAAGTCGCTCCTTAGCAATTCTTAGCTCCTTTCCTTTACGCTCCAATCCGCTATTTGAAGCCCTTAGAAGTTCACAACCAACTTCTCTTCCATTTCCAATCCAAAACTAGGAAAACTACTTAGGTTTTCGCCTTGCGACTAACGTGAAAACGTCGTTTTTCCGAAATCTTTCTATTGAGATATCCTTACAATACCCTTAGGGACCTTGGGTTAAAGTCTTGTGAATAATGGATCAAAACTACCATTTTTTTGTGTGGAAACTCCTCCAAACCCGAGAGCAACTCAAGCACAAGAACAAGGTCTCTAATTTTTCTAAGTGTTCAAGACTAGTCTTGCACTAGTGTAGTGAATATATAACACAATGGAGGGCTTAGATTAAAACACTTGTGGTCTAGGATGAAGAATAATTAATGTTAAGCCAAGTGGACAAGTCAACAATCTCAATCATTGAAGACTTATCTTCCTTGATGGTCAATGACCCTTTTACCCTTACAATAAATCGTCCAAGACTAAGTGGTGGAGGTGCCACGTGTCTCCCTTTCATTCGTCCATAAAATTCCGTAATCCTCGTGGGCCCCGCAAAACGTAAAATTCCTCGGGTGGGCCCCACGTGACCAAATTCGTAAAAATAAATTTCCATAATGTTAATAAGTTCCATACTCTTCAAATAATGCATTTTGAGAATCTAATTCTCCTCAACGAACATTTTTCCCTTCCGACGTTCGAAAGATTTTCCGTCGGAAAAACAATTCTTCCTTTCGTACCAATTTCAAGTCTTGTGTTCCTTACGTACTTTCTCTTTTACATGTCCTGGACTTACGGGGAGGCAAGCCCAGATGATATGACATAATAAGGTCCTCCTGTAGAGAAAATTGTTCAGAAGACATAGTTACTAATCAGAACTTAACAATGGCCCTTGGGTGGTCAAAGTGAAAGAATAACAATATATGGATTCTATCCTATTACAGTTTAAAAGTTTAAAAGACAGAGTTAACATAATAATACGTCAGCCTTCAGGGAAACATAATAAGAAATATATGGACAACTTAGCTTATCTAGAGGTCGAGGAAATAAAAGGTTAACTAAAGAGCTTCAACATTTAGCAAATTCAAAGGTCCAATCTCCAGGCTCTAATGATAACAAGGTTGTAATGCAGAAGATAGCAGTGTTGTTCATGTGGCAAGGGTAACACAGTAATAATATGTCACGACCCGACCCCGGGCCCGTGACTGGTGCCTTACCCCGGGCACCCTAGTGATACAACATCAGAGAAAATCAGCGGAAATAAAACTTACACATGAAACAAGATATACAATAAGAAAATAGGCTAACCAAAACGGTCACCTTTCTGCATATATATAAAAATGATTAAACCTGAACAGTTACATCCCTTTTACAAACTGTTATACCCCGTATTTACAGAGTATGTACGTGAGGGTGTACGTATAAAAGTTTAAGCCTTAAAGTTAGGCTAGGAACGAAAATTTGTGCATAACTACCAAAAAGAATTGTTTTTCGACGAAACGTTTTCCGGACTTTGCGAAGGGAAAATTACGGTTGTAACATTGATTATTTTTACGGATTTTTCCGAGAGATGAAATATTTTGGACCAACGGGAGGGTGACATGTGTCACCCTCAAAGTGGACGGCATTGTGGGCTCTTGTTGGACGATTTCTAGTCAAGGAGTTGGTAGGATATTTTGTGATATTTTGGTGGTAGATGGATAAGGCACACTTGCCAAAATCCTCACCCTCCACTTGCCCCCCACTTGTCTAAATCCTAGCCCTTGAAAGTCCTATAAATACCCCCCTTGAAGTGCAAGACTTCTTCATCCACAAACACTTTCTAAGTCTTGAAAAGCCCTCTCCCCCTTAGTGTAGCTCTCGTCCAAAGAGCTCCCCCCTCCCCCTTGAGAAGTCCTTGGCCGAAACACCCCCCCTCCTAGTGGTGCTAGCCGAAACATACCCTCCCTCTCTTGATAGTTCTCGTGAAAATACCCCCCCTTTTGGTAGAGAAATACTCTCCAAGTATTGTTACTATTCCAAAATACCTTAGCCTTATACCTTGTAGTATTCCAAAGTTACCTCTATACGTAGAGCCCGGAAATACTACCTTATGTACTTTTAGTCTCAAAACGAAACCCTAAGGAAAATCTTCATAGTCGGTTGAAGTATTAAGAAGAAGTTGCGTAGAACTTCTAAGGGTTGTTTGGAGCGGGTTGGAGCGCCCAGAGTAGGAGCTAAACGTTGCTCAGGATCGACATTTAAACTTGGATAATTTTGGGCTTATCGAGGTAAATATCTAGTCCCCCTATTGTAATTATAGTTTACATACTGTTGAAGTATAAGAATTATGTATAAGTTATATACAAGGAAGGTATATTAGAAGGGAATTGAACTGTACTTACATAGGACTGTATTTACAGTAGACTTGTGAAGTATGACTGGTAGGGAAGTGCTGCCCAATTTTCCGTAGAATCTTGTATCTAGATTTATTCTGCCGAGTATTCTAGACATTGATAGACTTGTATAACCGTTATAGGTTGAAGTACTGCAAGTAGCGTATTCTACTCGAAGGGTGGGCTAGCAGGATTACAGTACTTTGGAGCTATTTGCTAATAGTCGATAAATCGTCGCGAGGTATGTGATTCTTCCTATCCTCTTGAGCATGATATTTTAAAAGAATATATATATAGTATGGTAGACGTACGTGTGTTAACTGAACGTGGTTTTACTCCGATGTCTTTTGACTTGAGTTTAAATAATAAGAATCTTGAAGTATTTCAAAAGAATTAAGAAACCTTTTTGAAAGAAGAGTAATACTTGGTTTTAAAAGCTTAAGAGTTATACTAGCTTTATGGGAAGTTAGGTATAACGACTTAAGAGAGATAAAAAGAATGGTTTATTGATTTTAAAAGTTAAGAGACTTGATCTTAAAAGATAAGAGACTTGACTTAATTAAATTAATATGAATTTTGTTAAAAAGTGTGAAACCTCATTCGTGAGTGATGAGTACTTGGTTTTTAAAAGGAATAACGTTTTACTGATTTCTAAATCGTAATAAGTATCGAACAAACCATCGCAATGCTAATAAAGGGAAATATATTGATTAATTAAGTATTATTAAAACCAGTAGAAACCTCCATCTGCATAGAAGCTAAGATGAGACAAAATGATATTACATTTCCTAGATCATGGCTGCTTTAATAAGATTGTTATAAACAAGAATAACCTACTCACACATAAGGCATATGTTTCTCAAATGGTTTTAAAGGAGAATTATATTATTAAGTGATTAAAACTATGAACTACTTAAACCTTTCTAAATGAGAAACTTGAGCATTTGAAATTAGGCAAACTTGAACGTTTGGAAAATAATGTTGTTACTTGATTTTACAAAGGGAAGTGTTTTGGTTTACTTAAAAAAATAGTCACCCTATTTTTATACTACGGGTATTGTGTGACTTTTGTGAAAGAAACAGATCTTTTAAAGAGTTAATGTATGAAGTACTTTGGGGATAAAAACCCGAACTTGTTAACATAAAGTAGAAAGTACCTTGTGTGAATAACTTGATTGTGTTGGTTTGTGATAGCCTTGTAATACTTTCTTGTTGATTTGATAAGTAAAACATGTTAGGATGCTACGTGTGTTAGTGTCTTGTGATGTTTGTGTAAGAGGTTATTCTTATTGTGCTTATGTTGTTTAAACGATAAGCCGTTGTGCTAGTATTATATCACTCACCTCTTGACATGATACCGGGGTTAAGGCGCCTCCGATGGGTATACCTCGATACCGCGGTGACTATGATTCGAGATACCTCATGCGGGTCCAGGTGGCCTATGCGGAGCTACGAGAGTTCCAGGTTAGTGTGCGACCTTTATGGTCATGCGGTATATGTGGCCATGCGGACTGCGAGTCCAGGACGATGCCGGGGAGTAGCTACCCTCGATGCAGGAATGCGCCTACGCAGCATATGTGAGTGGCCTATGCGGAGCTGCGGGAAGTTCCAGGACTAGACGAGCACATTTGATACTGCGGGCGAGTGGCCAGCTTCGATCATGTGGCGGTCTTGACAGACATCGTGATACAGTTTATGACCTTGTTAGTACTGTGGGTTTTAGTAGTCGGCTATGCCTTCGTACTTACCCCGTACGGTTTTAGTATGACACAGGTGGGACCTGGTGTTCATGTGTATTCCTTGGTGCTTCTATATCATAGATCGCCAGCGATGAGGAAGGTATTCCACCGCATGATTGATGTTGTGGGCGTGAGACCCATAGTTATATTTGAGTGATGACTTTGAGGCGTGAGTCCCCGACTTGACATGATCGCTATTTATTGGAATCGTAGTTTGGTTATCATATATGTCTCCCGCTTTATATAGACTACTATGATTTCATTTACGATTTTCGGGCCACATACTTGGTACTGTTGTACTAACCTCCTTCGGGGCCGCTCATGCCGCAGTAGGTACATCGCTTGTTGATCCTCGCTCATGGGTCACAGCCAGCGCTTGGGAAGCTCCGCTATCCGAGGCTTATCTTCGTATAGTTCCTCGTCAGAGGTACTTACATTCGTGGTATGGCGGGCCCGCCCACCATTGTTGTTATATCATTTTTTGAGGTCTGTAGTACTGTTGTGGGCAGAGTTTGTAAAAGGGATGTAACTGTTCGGATTTAAGTTTTATATATATATGCCGAAAGGCAACTTTTCTCAGATAACTGTTTCACACTTCATGTTATTTCATGTCTTGTCTTATATTCCACGATTACTGATGTATGTCTACTGGGTGCCCGGTAGGCACTACCACGCCCGTTCGGGTCGTGACAAAAGTTGTATCAGAGCCAGGTTAATCCTCGGAAAGTGTCTACAGACCGTATCTAGTAGAGTCTTGATTATCGGTGTGTTGTGCACCACACCAATAATCAGAAGGCTATAGGATATTTAGGATTGGTTTCCATTCTTCTCACTCTGAGATCGTGCTTAGAGCCGTGTTATGAGTTGGACCCCTCTAGCGTATTCCTTTCCTTTACCAGTTATGCCTCCGCGCAAGGCAACCCGGGCCCGTATGGAAAGGCAATGGAGCCGCGAGTAGAGCACGTAGGGTTACTAGTGGCACAGCCCAATCATCACCCGAGGTGGTGCTTCATTCGGGAGTTCTGCGACGCCGCCAAATTTCAACAGAGTTTAGCCCAAGAAGAGCCTCCATCGGCCATGATATTTGAACCTTCGCCCACGACCAAGAGCGTAAAGAATAGATTGCAAAGAGACGACCCTGTTACTAGCTAGAGAGTTAGCAACCAGAGAGTATATTATGTACCGATTTATCACGGGTCTTGATGACTATCTAAGAGAGGGTTGTGCAGGAGTAGCTCTCCAGTCAGGCATGAGCATGGCCTGCGTTCGGACTTATGCGCAGCAGGCCGAGAAACAGTAGAGATCGACAGATTAATCAAGGACAGCAGAAGAGGGCCCGATCGGCAGGATCATTTGGTAACTTTCGAGGCAAACCGCCTCAGCAGCAGATTAGATATGCACCTCCACCAGTGCAGAGTGGTCCTCCACAGGGTTCAGGACGTTCGGGGTATGCGGGAGTTGGTCGAACCTGTGGCTTCCGCTCACGGCTACACGTAGTTCCAAACACCGATTCAGTTTTTCCCGTTGTTCACAAAGGACAGCGCCATCCCGGAATGTCATCTTTTGTTGCCGCGCCGCCGTCGGCCATCGTGTCGAAAGCGGTGTCCTAGTAGAGGGATGTAAGTGAGGACTCACCACCGCATCGCCATGGATTCAGTGGTTCGAGAGGCGGTGCTAGCAGAGAGGCCACCCCACCCTGTAACTGTGGTAAGTGTCATTGTGGGAGTGTCGACTTCTTCGACAACTTGTTTTGCTTGTGGCGGCAGGCCATTTTGCGAAATTGTCCACCGCAGGTGGCGCGGATGTAAAGACTCACCTTGATCGCTGGCTAGTCGTCACCTTCCCTAACTATGCGCCAACAGTAAGGTGATTGATTGGAACGACAGAGGGGAGTGAAGCAGTAGATTCAGGTATATCCTTAACCCTCTAGAGATTGTATGTGTGATAAGATAAGTATATCTTAAGTGTTACGTTCAGATAACATTGTGTAAATTGTGATTAGAAATCATGGTTAGTTAACCGGGTAAGATTGGGGGATAGGAAAAGTGTGAGCCTTAGAGTTTTATACGTGGAGACCTTAGAGGTAAGGCCATCTCGAGTAAAAGATGTATTTTTTTTATGTTTGACCCTTATCGGAGTGCATAGTGCACGTGAGATATATTTGTGTGATAAGTCCCTGAGTAGTGTGGAATGAAAGAGGGTAGTTGAGCTAAGAAGACCACTAGGTTTTCGTAACTTGATTAGTGAGATTGTTCCGGATCGGGGAACAAGAGTTTTGCGCGATAGCGGGTCGGGTTGAGGACCGATCGCGGGTCAACCCGCGCCCGCAATGGTGGGTCTCAAGACGCATTCGCCGCCTGCCGTTGTTTGGATTTCGGGGTAGCCGTGAGGATTGTTGTCTCGCTGAGGAGTGTTTAATAGCTACCATATCAGTATTCGGATATCGCCTTATGACGCCTTGTAGGGGCGGAAGTGTAAGTTGTCGGTCGATTGGTTCGATGTTGGCAAGGTTCAGATAGTTGGTTCATTCTTGTTTCAGCAGGATGTGGATAGGGTGAAACCTATCCAGGAGAGGTTATCGGCAGCTCAGAGTCAACAGAAGTCGTACGGATAATCGGCGTCGACACTTGGAGTTCAGGTTGACGGTAGGATTTCTTGAAGGTACCACCCCGGAAAGGGTGTGACAAGTTTTGGAAAACAGAGGAAACTTAGCCTGAGGTACTTGGAGGTAGTAACCCAGAGATTTTTGGAAACTGAAGCAATACCAGAAATGTGGTAAGTTATGAGAAAGAGTTCGAGTGTACGAGGAGGGTACGACGAGTAAGGGGAGAAGTGAGCATGTGTTAAGAGAATAGAAGGGATCATTTCTTTTGTAAGTGAAGGTGCGAAGGGAGTATATTTTAGACCTTGGGTGGAAGCTTTTGTGATGCAAGAGGTGATTCCTCGTAGACTTGGATTAAGTATTTGCGCGTGTGTTATTTTGTGGCCATATGTGGCATTGGCAACTGATTAAGCTATGAGGAACTTGATCGTTATCTGTCTTGAGAAGGAACATTCGGGACGAATGTTTCTAAGGAGGGGAGAATGTTATACCCCATATTTACAGAGTATGTACGTGAGGGTGTACGTATAAAAGTTTAAGCCTTAAAGTTAGGCTAGGAACGAAAATTTGTGCACAACTACCAAAAAGAATTGTTTTTCGACGAAACGTTTTCCGGACTTTGCGAAGGGAAAATTACGGTTGTAACATTGATTATTTTTACGGATTTTTCCGAGAGATGAAATATTTTGGACCAACGGGAGGGTGACATGTGTCACCCTCAAAGTGGACGGCATTGTGGGCTCTTGTTGGTCGATTTCTAGTCAAGGAGTTGGTAGGATATTTTGTGATATTTTGGTGGTAGATGGATAAGGCACACTTGCCCAAATCCTCACCCTCCACTTGCCCCCCACTTGTCTAAATCCTAGCCCTTGAAAGTCCTATAAATACCCCCCTTGAAGTGCAAGACTTCTTCATCCACAAACACTTTCTAAGTCTTGAAAAGCCCTCTCCCCCTTAGTGTAGCTCTCGTCCAAAGAGCTCCCTCCTCGGTAAGGCCTCGCCAAACACCCTCCTAGTGGTGCTAGCCGAAACATACCCCCCATCTCTTGATAGTTCTCGTGAAAATACCCCCCTTTTGGTAGAGAAATACTCTCCAAGTATTGTTACTATTCCAAAATACCTTAGCCTTATACCTTGTAGTATTCCAAAGTTACCTCTATACGTAGAGCCCGAAAATACTACCTTATGTCCTTTTAGTCTCAAAACGAAACCCTAAGGAAAATCTTCATAGTCGGTTGAAGTATTAAGAAGAAGTTGCGTAGAACTTCTAAGGGTTGTTTGGAGCGGGTTGGAGCGCCCAGAGTAGGAGCTAAACGTTGCTCAGGATCGACATTTAAACTTGGATAATTTTGGGCTTATCGAGGTAAATATCTAGTCCCCCTATTGTAATTAGAGTTTACATACTGTTGAAGTATAAGAATTTAGTATAAGTTATATACAAGGAAGGTATATAAGAAGGGAATTGAACTGTACTTACATAGGATCAGATTTACTGAGACTTGTGAAGTATGACTGGTAGGGAAGTGCTGCCCACTTTTCCGTAGAATCTTGTATCTAGATTTATTCTGCCGAGTAGTCTAGACATTGATAGACTTGTATAACCGTTATATAGTCAAGATCGCAAGTAGCGTATTCTACTCGAAGGGTGGAAAAGGCTAGCAGGATTACAGTACTTTGGAGCTATTTGCTAATAGTCGATAAATCGTCGCGAGGTATGTGATTCTTCCTATCCTCTTGAGCATGATATTTTAAAAGAATATATATATAGTACGATAGACGTACGTGTGTTAACTGAACGTGGTTTTACTCCGATGTCTTTTGACTTGAGTTTAAATAATAAGAATCTTGAAGTATTTCAAAAGAATTAAGAAACCTTTTTGAAAGAAGAGTAATACTTGGTTTTAAAAGCTTAAGAGTTATACTAGCTTTATGGGAAGTTAGGTATAACGACTTAAGAGAGATAAAAAGAATGGTTTATTGATTTTAAAAGTTAAGAGACTTGATCTTAAAAGATAAGAGACTTGACTTAATTAAATTAATATGAATTTTGTTAAAAAGTGTGAAACCTCATTCGTGAGTGATGAGTACTTGGTTTTTAAAAGGAATAACGTTTTACTGATTTCGGAAATCAGAATAAGTATCGAACAAACCACTGCAGCGCTAATAAAGGGAAATGTATTGATTAATTAAGTATTATTAAAACCAGTAGAAACCTCCATCTGCATAGAAGCTAAGATGAGACAAAATGATATTACATTTCCTAGATCATGGATGCTTTAATAAGATTGTTATAAACAAGAATAACCTACTCACACATAAGGCATATGTTTCTCAAATGGTTTTAAAGGAGAATTATATTATTAAGTGATTAAAACTATGAACTACGAAACCTTTCGGAAATGAGAAACTTGAGCATTTGAAATTAGGCAAACTTGAACGTTTGGAAAATAATGTTGTTACTTGATTTTACAAAGGGAAGTGTTTTGGTTTACTTAAAAAGATAGTCACCCTATTTTTATACTATGGGTATTGTGTGACTTTTGTGAAAGAAACGGATCTTTTAAAGAGTTAATGTATGAAGTACTTTGGGGATAAAAACCCGAACTTGTTAACATAAAGTAGAAAGTACCTTGTGTGAATAACTTGATTGTGTTGGTTTGTGATAGCCTTGTAATACTTTCTTGTTGATTTGATAAGTAAAACATGTTAGGATGCTACGTGTGTTAGTGTCTTGTGATGTTTGTGTAAGAGGTTATTCTTATTGTGCTTATGTTGTTTAAACGATAAGCCGTTGTGCTAGTATTATATCACTCACCTCTTGACATGATACAGGGGTTGTCGCCTCCGACGCGGGTATACCTCGTGCACCGTGGACTATGATTCGAGATACCTCACGCGGTCCGTGGCCTATGCGAGCTACGAGTTCCGTGTTAGTGTGCGGCCTTTATGGTCATGCGGTCATGTGGGCCATGCGTCGCGAGTCCAGGCGACGCCGGGAGAGCTACCCTCGACGCGGTAATGCCTCACGCAGCCTATGTGAGTGGCCTATGCGGAGTCGCGGAAGTTCCAGGACTAGACGCGCACATTTGATACTGCGGACGAGTGGCCAGCTTCGATCATGTGGCGGTCTAGACAGACATCGTGATACAGTTTATGACCTTGTTAGTACTGTGGATTTTAGTAGTCGGCTATGCCTTCGTACTTACCCCGTACGGTTTTAGTATGACACAGGTGGGACCTGGTGTTCATGTGTATTCCTTGGTGCTTTTATATCATGATCGCCGGTGAGGAAGGTATTCCACCGCATGATTGATGTTGTGGGCGTGAGACCCATAGTTATATTTGAGTGATGACTTTGAGGCGTGAGTCCCAACTTGACATATCGCTATTTATCAGGAATCGTAGTTTGGTTATCATATATGTCTCCCGCTTTATATAGACTACTATGATTTCATTTACGATTTTCGGGCCACATACTTGGTACTGTTAGATCGACTCCTTCGGGCCGTTCATGCCGCAGTAGAGGTATATCGATTGTTGATCCTCGCTCATGTGGTCACGATTCAGCGTTGGGAAGCTCCGCTTTCTCCGAGGCTTATCTTGGGTATAGTTCCCTGTCGTTGTAGGTACTTACATTCGTGGTATGGGGCCCCGTCCCGCCATTGTTGTTATATCATTCTTAGGTCCGTAGTAATCGCTTGTGGGCGAGTTTGTAAAAGGGATGTAATCGCTCGGATTTAAGTTTTATATATATATGCCGGCGGAAACTTTTCTCGATAATCGTTTCACACTTCATGTTATTTCATGTCTTGTCTTATATTCCGATTACTGATGTATGTCTACTGGGTGCCCGGTAAGGCACCAACACGGCCCGTTCGGTCGTGACACAAACCCCGCCACAACAAGATTACGCACTTCTAAGAATGTAACCATTAACTACGACGGACAGAGCCCGCCATACCCCGAATGTAAGTACTACAACGAGGGGACTATACTAAAAGATAAGCCTCCGAGAAACGGAGCTTCCTAAAACGCTGAATCGTGATCCTATGAGCGAGGATCGACAATCGTGTACTTACTGCGGCATGAACGCACTTCGGGCGAGGTCGATAACAGTACCAAGTATGTGAAATCAAAATATCAGAAATGAAATCATAATAGTCTATATAAAATAGGAGACATATATGATAACCAAACTACGATACACAATATGTCAGCAGTCATGTCAAGTCAGGGACTCACGCCCTCAAAGTCATTACTCAAATATAACCATGGGTCTCATGCCCACAATATCAATCATGCCCGTGGAATTCCTTCCTCACTGCCGGCAGTCCATGATATAAAAACACCAAGGAATACACATGAACACCAGGTCCCACCTGTGTCATAAAAACCGTACGGGGTAAGTACGAAGGCATAGCCAACTACTAGAACCCACCGTACCAACAATGCTATAAAACTGTATCGCGAGGTCTTTTATAGACCGCCAATGATCGAAGCTGGGCCACTCGCCCGCAGTATCATTGTGCGCGTCTAATCCTGGAACTCCCGCAGTTCCGCATAGGCCACATAGGCCCGCATGAGGTATTCCTCGCATCGCAGGGCAGCTAACCCTCGGCAACATCCTGGACTCCCGCAATCCGCATGACCACATGGACCGCATGAGGTATTCCTCGCATCGGCGTAACACACCCGGCGGTTCCTGGAACTCCCGCAGCTCCGCATAGGTCCCATGGAACCGCATGAGGTATTCCTCGCATCGAGGGGCAGCTAACCCCCGACAACATAACAAGTCAGGGGGGGTATGTGGTGTAATACAAGCGCAACCGGCTTATCGTAAACAACATAAGCACAACAAGAAAACCCCCTTCACATAAGTCCCAAGATACTAACGCCCGTAGTATCCTAGCATGTTTACTTATCAAACCAACAAGAAAGTATTACAAGGCTGTCACAAGCAAAACATAGGCAAGTTACTCACACAAGGTACTTTTATTTTATGTCAACAAATCCGGGTTTTAACCCCAAAGTACTACATACTTTAACTCTTTAAAAAGATCCATTTCTTTCACAAAAGTCACACGATACCCGTAATATCAAAATAGAGTAACTATCTTCTTAAGTAAACCAAAACAATTTTCATACCTTTTTTTTAACCAACTTAAGACAAAAGGATGCCTTCCTTTTTAAACCATTTTAAGACAAAACCATGCCTTCCTTTTTAAACCATTTACACTTCAAATTCTCAAGTCTCTCTCTTTTATAAATCAAGTTCCTTACTTTGGAGTTTTTAAGAAAATCAAAACTTGTTTTTAATGATCTTATTAAAGCAGCCATGATCTAGGAAATGTAATATAATTTTGTCTTATCTTAGCTTCTATGCAGATGGAGGTTTCTACTTGTTTTAATATAATTAATTGTCATTACATTTTCCTTTATTAACGCTGCAATGGCTTGTTCGATAATTTTTTCCATTTCTGAAATTAATAAAACTTATTCCTTTTAAAAACCAAGTACTCATGAATGCCGTTTCACAACTTTTTAACACAAACCAAGTCCTTAATACTTCACATCAAGTCATTTATAAGTCAAGTCTCTTATCTTTTAAAAACCACAAACCATTTCTTTACCTACATAAAGTCGTTATAACAAACTTCCCATAAAGCCGTTATAACACTTTATGTTTTAAACCAACCAAAATCGTTTAGCACATGTACGTCTACCGTACTACATAGTTCACAACAATCATGCTAGAAAGGATAGGAAGAGGTTCACATACCTCGCGACGATTATCGACAATTAGCAAAACGCTCCAAAGTACTATAACCTTGCTAGCCTTTTCCACCCTTCAAGTAGAATACGCTACTCGTAGTACTTCAACCTATAATGGCCATAAAACGTCTATTAACTTCTAGATCCCTTCGTAGAACATTTCTAAGTACAAGGTTCCATATTCTACGGAAAATTCGGCAGCACCTCCCCCCCCCCCCCCCCGCAACCACATAAATAACCTCCAATATCAAGGCCCTCTACCAAGCCAACAACTCAGAGGGGATCATACGTCTAACCGAACGTGTACAATTCTGCCCCACAATAATACTACAAGTCTACTGTAAATACAGTCCAATATAAATACAGTTCAATTCTTTTTAATCATCCTTCCATAAATCATATACTCAATTATACATTACTACAACATGTAATCTCCAATTACAATAGGGGGATAAAGATTATTACCTCGATAAGCCCAAAATTATCCAAGATTTATAAGTCGATCATGAGCAACATTTAGCTCCAATTCCTTACGCTCCAACCCGCTCCAAGCAACCCTTAGAAGTTTCTAAACAACTTCTCTTAACACTTCATCCATCTATGAAGATTTTCCTAGGGTTTCATTTTACGACTATTGAAATAAAGTAGTATTTTCGGGCTCTTATGTTGGGATAACTTTGGAATACTACAAGGGATTTAGGCTAAGGTATTTGGGATTATAACAATACTTGAAGAAATTCTTTCACAATAGGGGGGGGGGGTGTTGGACGAGAACTACAAAGGGAGGGAAGGAGAATTTTGCCTTGGAAAATATTTCAAGTGTGAGATGAATAAAGTCTTGCACTTAAGGGGGTATTTATAGAGAAATCAAGGGCTAGGATTAAAGCAAGTGTAAGGTGTAGATTGGGTCCAAGTGTGAGTGGATTCTTCCAACCAAATGTCCACCACAACTTTGAGACATGTGGCCACCACATTCCCAAAAAAACGTCCAAGACCAAGGGGGGGTGACCCTATTTCGGCCATAGGCCACATGGGGGTGCCATGTGTCGCCCTTCTACTCGTCCAAAATATTTCATCTCCCGAAAATATCCGTAATGCCAAAAATCCGAAAATAAAGTGGGCCCCACAAAACCGTAAATTTTCCCCGTGGGCCCCACGTGACCAATTTCCGGAAATAAGATTCCATAATTCTAAAATATTCCAAAAAGTCCGAATACCAAATCTGGGAAACCAATTCCCATTAACGAACCTTTTTCCTTCACAAAATCCGGAAACGTTTCCGTCGAAAATCACATCTTTCTTCCTTTCCAATTTTTATGTCGTATTCTTGTACGTACGTCCTCGTATACATACCCTAGAACAACGGGGTGTAACATTCTTCCCCCCTTAGAAACATTCATCCCGAATGTTCCTTCTAAGTCTCCAAGCACACCTGTGCCGGTAAAGTCTTCCCTACTATACTTACGGAACCAATTATGCCACACATGGCCATAATACAACATACGCGCAAAAGCTCACATCCAAGCCAACGAAGAATCATCTCTAAAGCGTATAACAATACTAATAGCTCCACCCATGGTCCAAAGGATACTTTCTTCACATCTTTACTTATAAAAAGGACACTTCCATCTTCTTAACACATCTTCGCCTCTTTTCTTACTCGTCGTACCCTCCTCGTACACTCGAACTCTTCCTAATATACATACCACATTTCTGTCATTGCTTCAGTTCCCACAATCTCGGGGTTACTATCTCCAACTTGGTCATCATTAACTGGGAACACTCTGGATGGATCTCCGATACTCTTCCGAAACATAGCAACATGGAAGACGGACGCATCGCCTTCCTAAGTCGGATTGCAGTGCTAACTTATAGGCAACCTGGCCTATTCTACAAGCGATCTGAAAAGGCCCAAAGTACCTCGGGCTAAGTTTCCCCTGCTTTCCAAATCTCGTCACACCCTCCCGGGGTGGTACCTTTAAGAATACCCACCGTCAACCTGAACTCCAAGTGTCGACGCCGATTATCCGCACGACTTCTGTTGACTCTGAGCTGCCAATAACCTCTTCTGGATAAGCTTCACCTTATCCACATCCTGCTGAATCAAGTATGGACCAACTATCTGAACCTTGCCAACATCGAACCAATCGACCGGTAACCTACACTTCCGCCCATACAAGGCTTCATAAGGCGCCATCCGAATACTAAAATGGTAGCTATATAATACTCACTCAACAAGAGGCAAATAATCCTTACAGTTACCCCTGAAATCAAAACACCGGCCCGTAACCTATCCTCAAATGTCTGGATAAAACGCGCTGTTTGTCCGTCGGCCCGAGGGTGAAAGCAATACTGAGACTCACCTGAGTTCCTAACCCCGCCTGGTAAAACCTCCAGACACAAAGAAATAGCCGAAAACTGGGCTCTACTGCCTGTCATAAAAAGTAGGAACCCCGTGCAGCCTTACAACCTTCCTGATATATAACATCTCGCATAACCCTCCGCCGAGTAAACAATCCTGACTGAAAGACAAGATGGGCTGACCTCATCGGCCCGACTACTGGTCGAACGCATCCACGAACTCGTACGATGGTTACCTAAACTTGGGCCTAACACCCTCGTGACCCTAACATCTAGTGGGACCACCTCAAACTGATCCCACAACATTCCGGGCTGCGGGTTGACCCGGGATATGGCCTCAACCCGACCTTCTTCGTACTAAACTCTCGTTCCTGGACTGGAACAATCTCCTTATTCAAGTCATGAGAACCTAGTGGTCTTCTAAGCTCAACTATCCACTTCCATTTCACACCACCCATGGACTTATCACCTGAATATACCCCACGTATACACTGTACTCTGACGAAGATCAACCGTAAATCTTCTACTCAAGACGGCCTTACATCTAAGGTCTCAACGTGTAATATTCTAAGGCTCACACCTTCCATGTCCCCATACTTACCTTTTCAACTACCCATGTTTTTCTAATCACAACTTACACAATGCTATCCGAACATAACACTTAACATTAAGTCATCATATCACGCATACTAGTCTCTAGAGGGTTAAGGATATACCTGTAACTACTGCTTCACTTTCCTTTTGTCGCTCTAATCAAAATCCTGCTCTGCTGGGCGCATATCTATAGAAGGTGATGAACCACCGATCCCGGCGTCGAAGTCTCTACATCCGCCACCTATAGTTGACAAGCCACCATCCGCCCCTGCCGCAAACATAACAAGCTGTCGAAGTAGTACGACACTCCCCACAATGACACCTACCACATAGTGAACACGGAGGGAAAACCGAATCTGGCTGGCTAGAACCTATGTAAATCTGTGAACCAGAAACCCTAGAGCTCTGACCATCTCCTGCATACCCCGAACGCCCCGCTCGTGGAGGACCACTCAGATCTTGGCGGAGGCGCATAACCGCCTTTCTGGCGAGAAGGTCCGCCTCGAAAGTTACCAAAGGACCCTGCTGTTCTGGCCCTCTTCTACTGATCTTGGTTAATCCGTCGATCTCTACGTTCCTCAGTCTGCTGCGCATAAGCCTGTACGCGGGCAATGTCCATGCCTGACTGAAGAGCTACTCCTGTACAACTCTCTGCTAGATAATCGTCAAGTCCTGTGACATATCGGTGCACTCTATCCTCCACATCTGTCACTAAAGCGGGGACATAACGAGCGAATGAGTCAAACTCTATACGGTATTCCCGAACCGTTCGCCCGTTCTGCCTCAACATCATAAATCTATCTGCCCGAGCTCTCCTCATCTGTGAGGGCAAGAAGTGTGTAAGAAATGCCTCTGAGAACTCGTCCCAACCAGTTGGAGGCGCATGCTCCCCGACGCTTCCATGAATCAAACCACGATCGCAGATTACGCACCGATGCGAACCTAAGATCACCGACTGTGTCTCCGAAGCCTTGATCACTCTCATGATCCGCTGTAACTGTCGAATAAACTCCTGAGGATCTTCCTCAATTCTCGATCCATAGAACTCGGGTGGACTGCAACTCAAGAAGTCCCGAAGTCTCAAACTATCAGATCTAGGGTGAACTACTGTGTTATACCCCGCATTTCCAGAGTATGTACGTAAGGACGTACGTAGAGAATTTGAGCCTTAAGTTAGGCAAAGGACCGAATTTTGGGCACAAGTGCCGATTGGAGTCGTTTTTCGACGAAACGTTTACACAGCTTACGTTGGGAAAATTCCGGCTATGTCATTTAGTATTTTTGCGGATTTTTCCGAGCAACGAAATGTTTTGGACCAACGGGAGGGTGACATTTGTCACCCTCATTTGGGCGATGTGGGTTGGCCGGTTGGTCACGGGTTGGAGGCCTATTGGCTCCTTGTTTTGGCCTTGTTTTGTGGCTTGTTTGGTGCCATGTTTTGTGCCTTGTTTTGTGGAGTAGGGGTTAGGGTGCACTTGGCTTGATCAAGGCCATACACTTGCCTTGCACATGGCTTGATCTTGGCCATTGGTTGGCTTTTGGTTTCCTATAAATACCCCCCCTTAGGGATGAACTTCTTCATCCACTCTTCACTTGTCTAAGCCTTGAAAACTCTCCTCCCCCTTTGTGAGCTCTTAGCCGAGAGCCTTCCCCCTCCCCCTTTTCGTGTGGCCTTTGGCCGAGGGGTACCCCCCCCCTAGCCTAGTTGTTTTCGTATAATACCCCTCCCTTGTGGTATTGAAATACTTCTCCTAGTATTGTTATAATGCCCAAAATACCTTAGCCTTGTACCTTGTAGTATTCCCAAGATCCCTCTCTACGTAGAGCCCGGAAATACTACCGTTTGTCCATTCAGTCTCAACCCGAAACCCTAACGAAATCATCCTGGTTGGTTGAAGTATTGGAGTAGAAGTTGCTTAGACCTTCTAAGGGTTGTTTGGAGCGGATTGAGCGCATGAGTAGAGCTAAACCTTGCTCGGGATCAACATTATAACTTGGATAATTTTGGGCTTATCGAGGTAATTATCTTGTCCTCTATTGTAATTGGAGATTACATGTTGTAGGATTATATAGTTGAAGTATACTATATATAGAATCAACATTATTGTGGCAATGTCTTTTGACTTAAGCTGAAGAATAAAGAATCGAATCAGATTTACATGGGATCGTATTGCAGTAGACTTGTGTAGTATTACTGTGTAGAATTGTACACGTCCGGTTAGACGTGTAAACCCCCCCCCTGGTTGGCTTGGTAGCCGGCCTCGATAGAGGAGGAGATTTACGCTGTGGCGGGGGGGGGGAGGTGCTGCCGAATTTTCTGTAGAAAAATGGGAACTTGTGTTTTGGGGTTAATAGACGTTTGTGACCTTTATAGGTGAAAGTGCTAAGAGTAGCGTATTCTACTCGAGGAGTGGAAAGGGCTAGCAAGGTTGTAGTACTTGGAGCATTTTGCTTATTGTCGATAAATCGCCGCGAGGTATGTGAACCTCTTCCTATCTTTTCTAGCATGATTGTTGTGAACTATGTAGTACGGTAGACGTACATGTGCTAAGTGATTTGGTTGGTTTAAAACATAGGGTGTTATAATAGCTTTATGGGAAGTTAGTTATAACGACCTTATGTAAGTGAAAATGGTTTCACGATGTTAGAAGTTAAGAGACTTGATCTTATAAGATAAGAGACTTAACTTATTTGTTTTAATGTGGATGTTTGTGTGAAACCTCATTCGTGAGTAATGAGTACTTGGTTTTTAAAGGGATAATGTTTTACTGATTTCGGGAATCAGAATGTGTATCGGCAGCACTATCAGCGTTAATAAAGGAAAATGTATTGAATAATGATGTATTAAAACCAAGAGAAACCTCCATCCGCATAAGCTAAGATGAGACAAAATGATATTACATTTTCTAGATCATGGTCATTGTAATAAGATCGTTATAAACAAGAATAAACTACTCATATATATGACATATGTTACTCAATTGTTTTAAAAGAGATTAAGACTATGAGTTATGAAACCTTTCTAAAATAAGTGACTTGAGCATTTGAAAATGAGAAGCTTGAGTAATTGAAACTAGGCAAACCGAACTTAGGAAAAGAATGTTGTTACTTGATTTTGAAAAGGAATGTGGGTTGGTCATTCTAATACTACGTATCGGGTGACTTTTATAAAAGTAATGGATCTCTTTAAAAGAACTTAATGTATGTAGTACTTTGGGATTAAAACCCGGACTTTGGCATAAAATGAAAGTACTTTGAGTTGTGTGAAACTTGCCTATGCTTGTTGGTGTGAAACTTGCCTATGCTTGTTGTGAAACTTGCTATGCTTGTTGTGAAACTTGCCTATGCTTGTGATGATAGCCTTTGTTGTGCAAGTGTGGTATTTCGTATTACCGCGTCTCTCGATAGAGGCCTCGACTTGTCGAGAACTTACTTGGGCGTCTTTGGCGTGATGGAGAATTCCACGTATGTTTCCATTTTGATTCTTGTCTTGTTGTTGATGTCACATGGACATGTCTACACCGATGCAGTATTCCGGGGGCATGCGGCCATGCGGTCGGGTTGATTACCCGATATATTGTTATTGTGGTTACATGGACATGTCTACACCGAGGTAGAATTCAGGGTGCATGTACGCGCGCAGGTTGATCACCCAAGATATTATTGTTGATGTCACATGGACGTGTTCACACCGAGGTAGAATTCAGGGGCATGTGGGGCATTGGTATTATTGTTGCATCATGGACATGTCTACACCGATGCAGACCGGCATGCGCCATGATGCGAACATGATTGATGTTGGGCGTGAGACCCATAGTTATATTTGAGTGATGACTTGAGGCGAGTCCTCGATCGATATGATCGCTTATGTTGTGAATCAGAGTTTGGTTATCATACATGTCTCTGCTTTATATAGACTAGTATGATTTCATTACGCATTTTTACGATTTCACATACTTGGTACTGTTATCGACCTCCTTGGGCTGCGTTCACGCCGCAGTAGAGGTACATCGGCCGTGGATCCCCGCCTAGGATCACAGCCAGCAGACGGGAAGCTCCGTTTCTGAGGCTTATCTTTTGGTATGTGTTCCCCGAGTTGTAGGTTCTGTACATTCGGGGTATGGCGGCCCCGTCCGTCATAGTCGTTGTAAATCTTAAGTCCGTAGTAATCGTTGTAAGCGGGGTTGTAAAAGGATTAAACTGCTCGTGTTTTATGTATATACCAAGGCAACCGCTTTGGTTGCCTGTTTATAATTATATCTCTTGTTTCATGACTCATGTTTTATTTTCCGCCGTTTTCTCGATGTTGTATCACTAGGGTGCCCGGTAAGGCACGAAGACCCGGCCCGTAACGGCCCGAACGGTCGTTACAAAAGTGGTATCGGAGCGGTTAATCCTCGGAAAGTGTCTACGCACCGTGTCTAGTAGAGTCTTGATTATCGTGTGTTGTGCACCACATCTATAATCGAGGCTATAGGACATTTAGGATTGGTTTCCATTCTTCTCATTCCGAGATCGTGCCTTAGTCAGTTGTAAGTTGGACCCTCCGACGTATCTCGTTTTACCGATTATGCCTCCGCGCAAGGCAACCAGAGCCCAGAGGGCAAGGCAGCCGAGGGTGCCGCTAGTGAGATACTGAGGAGTACGAGCGCGCAGCCCGACAAGACTGAGGTTGTGCTTGACGGCGGGTTTTGTGACGCCGCCACCCCAAAGAGTTTAGAGCCGCAGCAGCTGGCCGAGACCACAAGACTGAGCCTCCACCCCACGGGCCCAGGCAGGAGATGGGTTACAAGGAGATGGCCCTGGCCACGGGTCGTGGTCGTGGCCGAGATATGAGGATAGGCCGATGCAACAGCCCAGCCTGGGCCCAGAGCACCAGCCGTTCACCCCGAGCAGATAGTTTGAGGCTACGGGACTTTCTCGAGTTAGAGCCCGCCGAGTTTTATGGGTCGAGGATCGAGGATGATCCGCAGGAGTTCATCCGGCGATTCTGACCGATCATGAGAGTGATCAAGGCTTCGGAGACCGAGTCGGTGGTCTTAGGTGCGCATCGGCTGCGCGATACCGCAGTCGACTGGTTTGATTCGTGGGAGTTGTCCCGGGGAGAGCATGCGCTTCCAGCAGTATGGGACGAGTTCTCAGAGGCATTCCTCACTCACTTCTTGCCTCCGCAGATGAGGAGGGCACGGGCCGAGAGTACAACGTGGAGTTTGACTCGTTGGCTCGGTATGTCCCCGCTTTAGTGGCAACCATGGAGGATAGAGTGCACCGCTACGTCACCGGATTAGATGATTACATGTCAGAGGCATGTTCAGGAGTAGCTCTCCAGCCGGGCATGGACATTGCCCGCATGCAGGCTCATGCACTGGGATGTGAGGCACGGAGAGGTCGACGGAATGACCAAGATCAGCAGAAGAGGGCCAGAACAACAGGGTCCTTTGGTGACTTTCGAGGCGGACCGCCTCAGCAGCATACTAGTTTTGTACCTCCGCCAGTGCAGAGTGGTCCTCCACAACCTTCAGAGTATTCGGGAGCAGGTCAGGGCTCCAAGGGTTCAGGTTTCCAGGGAAGTAAGGGTGTTGGCCAGATGCGGTCACCCCTACCTCGGTGTGGTCGATGTGGTAGACCGCATTTCGGGGAGTGTCGTGGTGCCAGGGGAGCTTGTTATTTTTGCGGCCAGCAGGGCCATTTTGCGAGGAACCGTCACCAAGGGTAGCACGGATGTTACGACTCACCCACCGGATCGGTGGTGGTTCATCGCTTTCATAGCATGCTACCGCAGGCGTGCCTATGATTAGAGTGGAGCGGTAGCTTCAGGTATATCCTTAACCCTCTAGAGTTTTGGTATGCTTGTTATAATGGTCTCATTATTATGTGCTATGTACGAATAGCGTTGTGTTAATTGTGAGTTAGAAAACATGCTTAGTTGTGAGGATACGTATGGGGGCATGGTAAGTGTGAACCTTAGACTATGTCACGACTGAGACCTTAGGGGTAAGGTCGTCTTGAGTTGAAGATTTATTTTTGACCCTTATCAGAGTAGTAGTATACGTGGGATTTATTTGTGTGATAAGTCCGTGGGTAGTGTGAGATGGAAGTGGTAGCTTTCATGATGTGAATTAGTAAGATTGTTCCGGATCGGGGAACAAGAGTTTGGCGCGGTTGGGGGTCGGGTTGAGGACCATTTGCGGGTCAACCCGTAACCCGGTTTGGGGTGGGTCGTTCAGGTGGTCCCGCCAGTGGTAGGGTCACGAGGATGCTAGGCCCAAGTTTGTATGACCATCGTATGAGTTGGTGGATATGTTCGACCAAAGCGGATCGTGGAGGCCGAACGCCTTAGAGAAGATCGAGGTTAGTAAGATGACCAAGTTTGGAGGTAGTGACTCAAGAGTTGGAAACGAGCGTTGACTAAGTATGGTACAAATACTAGAAAGAGTTTGAGTGTTCGAGAAGCGGTACAACAAGATAGGGAAAAGTGAACGCGTGTGTGATCGTTTCTTTTGGGGAAAGGAAGGTGACGAGTATATTTTAGACCTCGTAAGGGGTTTTGTGATGATTAGAGGTGTTTCCTCATTGACTTGGGTTTAAGTATTGGTGCGTTTGTTATTTTTATGGCGGTGTGGCATGATTGTTTTCGTGCGTATAGCGATGAAGGCTATACTAGCGCATGTTTGTGTTGAGACTGAGAAGGAACATTCGGGGCGAATGTTTCTGCGAGGAGAATGTTATACCCGCATTTCAGTATGTACGTGGGGCGTGCGTAGAGAATTTGAGCCTTAAGTTAGGCAAAGGACCGAATTTTGGGCACAAGTGCCGATTGGAGTCGTTTTTCGACGAAACGTTTCCACAGCTTACGTTGGGAAAATTCCGGCTATGTCATTTAGTATTTTTGCGGATTTTTTCGAGCAACGAAATGTTTTTGACCAACCGGAGGGTGTCAGTTGTCACCCTCATTCGGGCGATAATGGGTTGGCCGGTTGGTCACGGGTTGGAGGCCTATTGGCTCCTTGTTTTGGCCTTGTTTTGTGGCTTGTTTGGTGCCATGTTTTGTGCCTTGTTTTGTGGAGTAGGGGTTAGGGTGCACTTGGCTTGATCAAGGCCATACACTTGCCTTGCACATGGCTTGATCTTGGCCATTGGTTGGCTTTGGTTTCCTATAAATACCCCCAGGGATGAACTTCTTCATCCACTCTTCACTTGTCTAAGCCTTGAAAACTCTCCTCCCCCTTGAGCTCTTAGCCGAGAGCCGTCCCCCACCCCCTTTTCGTGTGGCCTTTGGCCGAGGGTTCCTCCCTTTTGTGGTGCTAGCTGGGTACCCCACTAGCCTAGTTGTTTCGTATAATACATCTCCCTTGTGGTATTGAAATACTTCTCCTAGTATTGTTATAATGCCCAAAATACCTTAGCCTTGTACCTTGTAGTATTCCAAAGATACCTCTATACGTAGAGCCCGGAAATACTACCTTTTGTCCTTTAGTCTCAAACCGAAACCCTAAGGAAATCTTCATGGTTGGTTGAAGTATTTGAGTAGAAGTTGGTTAGAACTTCTAAGGGTTGTTTGGAGCGGATTGGGCGCACGAGTAGGAGCTAAACCTTGCTCGGGATCGACATTATAACTTGGATAATTTTGGGCTTATCGAGGTAATTATCTTGTCCTCTATTGTAATTGGAGATTACATGTTGTAGGATTATATAGTTGAAGTATACTATATATAGAATCAACATTATTGTGGCAATGTCTTTTGACTTAAGCTCAAGAATAAAGAATCGAATCGTATTTACATAGATCAGATTGCAGAGACTTGTGTAGTATTATCGTAGAATTGTACACGCCCGGTTAGGCGTAAACCCCCGGTTGGCTTGGTAGCGGCCTCGATAGAGGAGGAGATTTACGCTGGCGTGTGGGAGGTCACTTGAATTTTCTCAGTAGAAACATGGGAACTTGTGTTTTGGGGTTAATAGACGTTTGTGACCTTTATAGGTGAAAGTGCTAAGAGTAGCGTATTCTACTCGAGGAGTGGAAAGGGCTAGCAAGGTTGTAGTACTTGGAGCATTTTGCTTATTGTCGATAAATCGCGAGGTATGTGAACCTCTTCCTATCTTTTCTAGCATGATTGTTGTGAACTATGTAGTACGGTAGACGCATACATGTGCTAAGTGATTTGGTTGGTTTAAAACATAGGGTGTTATAATAGCTTTATGGGAAGTTAGTTATAACGACCTTATGTAAGTGAAAATGGTTTCTTGATGTTAGAAGTTAAGAGACTTGATCTTATAAGATAAGAGACTTAACTTATTTGTTTTAATGTGGATGTTTGTGTGAAACCTCATTCGTGAGTAATGAGTACTTGGTTTTTAAAGGATAATGTTTTACCGATTTGGGAATCGTAATGTGTATCGGCAGCACCATTGCAGCGTTAATAAAGGAAAATGTATTGAATAATGATGTATTAAAACCAAGAGAAACCTCCATCCGCATAGAAGCTAAGATGAGACAAAATGATATTACATTTTCTAGATCATGGTCTTTGTAATAAGATCGTTATAAACAAGAATAAACTACTCATATATATGACATATGTTACTCAATTGTTTTAAAAGAGATTAAGACTATGAGTTATGAAACCTTTCTAAAATAAGTGACTTGAGCATTTGAAAATGAGAAGCTTGAGTAATTGAAACTAGTCAAACCGGAACTTAGGAAAAAATGTTGTTACTTGATTTTGAAAAGGAATGTGGGTTGGTCATTCTAATACTACGTATCGGGTGACTTTTATAAAAGTAATGGATCTCTTTAAAAGAACTTAATGTATGTAGTACTTTGGGATTAAAAACCCGGACTTTGGCATAAAATGAAAGTACTTTGAGTTGTGTGAAACTTGCCTATGCTTGTTGGTGTGAAACTTGCCTATGCTTGTTGTTGTGAAACTTGCCTATGCTTGTTGTTGTGAAACTTGCCTATGCTTGTGATGATAGCCTTTGTTGTGCAAGTGTGGTATTTACGTTACCGCTCTCGATAGAGGGCCGGTCGACTTGTTGAGAACTTACTTGGACGTGCTGGCAGTGATGGAGAATTCCACGGGTATGTTTCCATTTTGATTACTGTCTTGTTGTTGATGTCACATGGACATGTCTACACCGATGCAGAATTCCGGGGGCATGCGGCCATGCGGTCGGGTCGATTACCCGATATATTGTTATTGTGGTTACATGGACATGTCTACACCGAGGTAGAATTCCGGGGGCATGTGGCCATGCGGCAGGGTTGATCACCCAGTATATTATTGTTGATGTCACATGGACGTGTCTACACCGAGGTAGAATTCCGGGGGCATGTGGCCATGGGGCATTGGTATTATTGTTGCATCATGGACATGTCTACACCGATGCAGAATTCCGGGGGCATGCAGCCATGATGCGAACATGATTGATGTTGTGGGCGTGAGACCCATAGTTATATTTGAGTGATGACTTGAGGGCGTGAGTCCCTGACTGGATATGACTGCTTTTATGTTGTGAACTGTAGTTTGGTTATCATACATGTCTCTTGCTTTATATAGACTAGTATGATTTCATTACAGTATTTTTACAGCCACATACTTGGTACTGTTATGATCGACTTTGAGCTGCGTTCATGCCGCGGTAGAGGTACATCGGCCGTGGATCCCCGCCTTAGGATCACGCTCAGCATTGACAAGCTCCGTTTCTTGAGGCTTATCTTTTGTATGTGTTCCCTGAGTTGTAGGTTCTTGTACATTCGGGGTATGGCGGCCTGTCCCGTCATAGTCGTTGTAAATCTTAGAGTCCAGAGTAATGCTGTTGTGGCGGGGTTGTAAAGGATTAAACTGCTCGTGTTTTATGTATATCTTGAAGGCAACCGCTTTTGGGCTTTGTTTATAATTATATCTCTTGTTTCATGACTCATGTTTTATTTTCCGCTGGTTTTCTCTGATGTTGTATCACTAGGGTGCCCGGGGTAAGGCACCAGTAACGGGGCCCGGAACGGGTCGTTACATACTGGTACTACCGGAACTTCTGAATCTCGTCTGTCCTCATGCCTCGCCACAAGCCTAGCTAGTAACTGGGCCATCTCCTTGTAACTCATATCCTCGGCTCCTGGCCGTGGGACTAGAGGCTCAGGTATCGTGGTCTCAGTAGCTACTGCTACTGCTCTAAACTCTCCTGGGGCTAGCGGCGTCGCAGAACTCCCCGAATGAAGCACTATCTCAGGTAATGACTGGGGCTGTGCCCCCGTAACCCTCTGTATTCTACTCGCAGCTCCCTCTGCTGCCTTGCCCTTCTGGGCTCTGGTTGCCTTGCGTAGAGACATAACTAGTACATACGAATACGCCAGAGGGAGTCCAACTTATAACACAGCTCTAAGGCACGATCTCAGAGTGAGAAGAATGGAAACCAATCCTAAATATCCTGCAGCCTCCTGATTATAGGTGTGGTGCACAACACGCCGATAATCAAGACTCTACTAGATACGGTCTGTAGACACTTTCCGAGGATTAACTGCTCTGATACCACTTTTGTCACGACCCGACCCCGGGCCCGTGAATGGTGCCTTACCCCGGGCACCCTAGCGATACAACATCAGAGAAAATCAGCGAAAATAAAAACTTACACATGAAACAAGATATACAATAAGAAAATAGGCTAACCAAAACGGTCACCTTTCTGCATATATATAAAAATGATTAAACCTGAACAGTTACATCCCTTTTACAAACCCTGCCCACAACAGTACTACAGACCTCTAAGAATGTAACCACAACTACGACGGGACAGGGCCCCACCATACCCCTGAATGTAAGTACCTACAACGACAGGGGACTATACCAAAAGATAAGCCTCCGGAGAAACGGAGCTTCCCAAAACGCTGAACTGTGATCCTATGAGCGAGGATCGACAACTGGTGTACCTCTACCTGCGACATGAACGCAGCCCCCCGAAGGAGGTCAGTACAACAGGTACCAAGTATGTGAAACTGAATATACTGTAAATTAAATCATAATAGTCTATATAAAACAGGAGACATATATGATAACCAAACTACGATACACAATATGTCAGCAGTCATGTCAAGTAAGGGACTCACGCCCTCAAAGTCATTACTCAAATATAACCATGGGTCTCATGCCCACAATATCAATCATGCCCGTGGAATTCCTTCCTCACTGCCGGCAGTCCATGATATAAAAACACCAAGGAATACACATGAACACCAGGTCCCACCTATGTCATAAAAACCGTACGGGGTAAGTACGAAGGCATATCCAACTACTAGAACCCACCGTACCAACAATGCTATAAAACTGTATCGCGAGGTCTTTCTAGACCGCCAATGATCGAAGCTGGGCCACTCGCCCGCAGTATCATTGTGCACGTCTAATCCTGGAACTCCCGCAGTTCCGCATAGGCCACATAGGCCCGCATGAGGTATTCCTCGCATCGTAGGGCAGGTAACCCTCGGCAACATCCTGGAATCCCGCAATCCGCATGGCCACATGGACCACATGAGGTATTCCTCGTATCGGCGTAACACACCCGGCGGTTCCTGGAACTCCCGCAGCTCCGCATAGGTCCCATGGACCCGCATGAGGTATTCCTCGCATCGGGGGGCAGCTAACCCCCGGCAACATAACAAGTCAGGGGGGGTATGTTGTTACACCCCGTAAGTCCAGGAAATGTATAAGAGAATGTACGTAAGGAATCAAGACTTGGAAATTTGTACGAAAGGAAGAATTGTTTTTCCGACGGAAAATCTTCCGAACGTCGGAACGGATAAATGTTCGTTGTTGAGAATTGAATTCTCAAAATGTATTAGTTGAAGAGTATGGAACTTATTAACATTATGGAAATTTATTTTTTTACGGATTTGGTCATGTGGGGCCCACCCGAAGAATTTTACATTTTTGTGGGGCCCACGAGGGTTACAAAATTTTATGGACGATTGAGAGGGCGACACGTGGCACCCCCACACATGGTCTTGGTCGAAAATTGTAAGGGTAAAATGGTCATTTACTATGGTGGAAGATAAGTCTTGCTAAGCTTGATATTGTTGACCAAGTCAACTTGCCACTTGTGCTTAATCCATGTGATCTTCATATTAGCCACACATTTGTTATAATCTAAGCCATTAAATGTGTTATATATGCTAAGCTAGTGCAAGACAAGGTCTTTAACACTTAGAAAAATTAGAGAACATTTGTTGTTCTTGGAAGAGCTCTCGGGTTCACCTATTCCCACACAAGAAAATTTTGTAGTTTTGATCAATTAGCCACAAGAATTAAACCCAAGGTCCCTAATGGTATTGTAAGGATATCTCAATAGAAAGATTTCGGAAAAACGACGTTTTCGTATTAGTCGCAAGGCGGAAACTTAAGGAGTTCTTCAACGTTGAAGTTGGAACTTGAAGATGGGTTCTTCATAGGCTTCTAAGGAGTGCTTGGAGCGGATTGGAACATAAGGAAAGGAGCTAAGAATTGCTAAGGCGCGACTTTGAATCTGGAATTTTTAAGGGCTTGTTAAGGTATAATCTTGTCGTTTTAGTAGTTAAGATTACTTATCATTGTAGTTGTGGATATTAGCAAGCATGAGATGTTTAGTATGAAGTTTGATTAGTATATTGGCTAATGGAACCCTAATCCGAAAACTAGCATGTTTAGCCTTAAGATTACAATTCAAGTCGATTATTAGTTTAAGTTGTCGCATATTGTTTAAAGAAGGAAATTGTAGTTGTTGAAGTTGTTTATGGCTATATAACATGTTAGACCTTAGAACTTGGAATTGGAAAAGGATTGGAAAAGACTTAGTGTTGTTGGTTATTGTTGGCCGAGAATGACTAGTGAGTATTAAACTACTTCGTATGAATTGTAGGGCGGAATTTTACATGTATTGTAAGGCGTGTAATCCCTTTTGTTTGGTTGTTCTTTGGAGCCTTAAATGTGGCGTGTTGGTTATTGTATTCGACCTTGAAAAAGGTGGCAAAGTGAGTAGAAACAAAGGAAGTGCTGCCCGATTTTCCGTAGAATTAGAGACCGCTTACTTAGTATTATTCTACGTAAGAGACTAGAAGTTGATAGTCTTGTTGTGACCATTATAGGTTGACACTTCTACGTACGGCGTATTCGGCTTAGCTTGTGGACTTAGCCGAAAAGGTATGTGAACTATCTCCTCTTCTAGCATGATTCCTTAAGATAAAGAAAGTATGTCCTACTCCTTAAATGATTCATTCCTTGGTTGTATTTGGATTGCCTAAAATAGAATTCGTTCTATGTACTCCTTTGATTGTACTTTGATGTTTAAATTGTAAGTTGTATAATCCATTTCCTTAGTGAAGTTTGGATTCTTAAAAGTGAAAGTATTTTGCTTAAAGTACATGGAGTCTTGAAAAGGAAGTGGTTTCCAAACCTTTTGGCTAGTGCCTTAGTTCCAAAACCTAATGGTCGTTTTAATGACTTTAGGGAAGTCAAATGAGTGATTTAATTAATTGTTTTAAAAGAGGAGAAATGACATGATTTAAGAGAAGTAACTTGTTTTAAAGGTGTGAGTTACTTGATGTTTAAAAGTAGAAGAAACTTGTTTTCTAAATATTAAGAGACTTGAACTATTTTGAAAAGTTAAGAACTTGATTTATAAGTATGTGATACTTGGTTTTAAGTATAAGTCTATTGGTTATAAAAAGGAATGAATATGTCTAAAACCATAAAGGGTTATAACGGCTTTATGGGAAGTTGGTTATAACGGCTTTATGGAAGTTTAAGAAAGTTGTCTATTTTGATTATTGGGAATAAGTTGCCTAGATTGTGAAGATTTGAAGTTACTTGATTTCAAGCTTTGAAATGAGTTTTCTAAAAGTGTAGTAACTTACTTTGAAAAATAGACACACCTTGATACTACGGGTGTTAGTATCTTGGGGTTTTACATTAAAAGGAGTCTTTTGAAAAGAATGTATGTACGTAGTACTTTGGCTTGGTTAATTGAGAATTATTCTATGTATGCCTTGATAAGTACTTTGGCTTGTTTAATTGAGAATTATTCTATGTATGCCTTGATAAGTACTTTGGCTTGTTTAATTGAGAATTATTCTATGTGTGCCTTGATAAGTACTTTGGCTTGTTTAGTTGAGAATTGCCAATGTGTGCTGGTGATAGCATTTGAGTACAAGTATTACGTTTTATTACGTTGCCACGACTCTCGGTTGGAGTTGTCTTGTCATTAAGTTTACTTGGGCGACGCAGCGGTGAGGTGGGATTCCACGGGTATGCTTCCATTATTTGTGTTACCCTACGGTCATGCTTATACGATGTGGGATGCTGGGGCATGCGACCGCGAGGGATACCCTATGGTCATGCTTATACGATGTGGGATTCCGGGGCATGCGACCACGAGGGATCCTCGTGGACACGCTTATACGATGTGGGATTCCGGCACGTGACCGCGAGTCGTTAGATTCCCGATTTGTTTGTGTTACCCTACGGTCATGCTTATACGATGTGGGATTCCGGGGCATGCGACCGCGAGGGATAACCTATGGTCATGATTATACGATGTGGGATGCCGGCACGCGACCACGAGGATACTCGCGACACGCTTATACGATGTAGGATTCCGGCGTGTGACCAGGAGGCGGGTTAGATTCCCGGATTTGTTTGTATACCCCATGGTCATGCTTATACGATGTGGGATTCCGGGGCATGCGACCACGAGGGATACTCCTTGGATATGCTTATTGGTGTTATATTATATCATGGACTGCCGGCAGTGAGAAAGGATTCCACGGGCATGGTTGATATTATGGGCTTGAGACCCATAGTTATATTTGAGTAGTGACTTTGAGGGCATGCGTCCCTGACTTGATATAACTGCTTATGTATTGTGTACTGTAGGTTGGCTATCATACACGTCTCCTGTGTTATACCCCGTAGTTCCAGGGTATGTATGTGAGGACGTACGTACGAGAATACGACAGAAAAATTGGAAAGGAAGAAAGATGCGATTTTTCGACGGAAAAGTTTCCGGGTTTTGTGAAGGAAAAAGGTTCGTTGATGGGAATTGGATTTCCAGATTTGGTATTTGGGCTTCTTGGATTATATTATAATTATGAGATTTTATTTTCGAAAATGGTCACGTGGGGCCCACGGGAGAAATTTACGGTTTTGTGGGGCCCGCTTTGTTTTTAAGGTTTCCGGTATTTTGGATATTTTCGGAAGACGAAATATTTTGGACGAGTCGGGGGGCGACACGTGTCACCCCCATGTGGCACCTTGGCCGAAATGGTGGGACAAGTGGCTAGACACTTGTCCCTTGGCCGAAATGACCTAACAAGTGGCAAGCCACTTGTCTTGTGATTTCGTTGGCCATGTGGTGTGGTGGGACCCACACACACATGGCCCAATCTTGACCATACACTTACATTGATCTTGACCCTTGAATCCTCTATAAATACCCCCTTAGTTGAAGACTTATTATCATCCCACACTTAAGCTTTCCAAGGCAAATATTTCCCTCCCTTTAGCTTGTATTTTCGTCCCCCTTCCCCCACTTGTGTAGAAATACTCTAAGTATTGTGGTATAATCCCAAATACCTTAGCCTAGTATCCCTAGTTGTATTCCAAGTTATTTCTATACTAGGAGCCCGGAAATACTACTTTTTTTCCAATAGTCGCAAAGTGAAACCCTAGAAAAATCTTCCTAGCTTGGTTGAAGTGTTTAGAGAAGTTGTTTAGAAACTTCTAAGGGTTGCTTGGAGCGGGTTGGAGCATAAGGATTTGGAGCTAAACGTTGCTCAGGATCGACAAATAATCTTGGATAATTTTGGGCTTATCGAGGTAATGATCTGTGTCCCCCTATTGTAATTGGATATTACATATTGTAGTAGTTTAGAACTGAGTATTAGATATATTGGAAGGATGATTATAAAGGATTGAACTGTATTTACATTGGACTGTATTTACAGTAGACTTGTGTAGTATTATTGTGAAGCAGATTTGAACACGTCCGGTTAGACGTGTAATCCCCTTGGAGTTGTTGGCTTGGTAGCAGGCCTTGTTAGGGGGAGGTTATTTATGTGTTTGCGGGGGGGTGGGGGTGGGGGGAGGTGCTGCCGAATTTTCCGTAGAATAGGGAACTGTTTACTTAGAATATGCTACGAAGGGAGCTAGAGTTTGATAGATATATTGTGGTTGTTATAGGTGGATCTTCTACGCGCGACATACTTGACTTAGCTTGTGGTTTAAGCTAAAAAGGTATGTGATTCTTCCTATACTCTTGAGCATGATTGTTGTGAACTATATAGTACGGTAGACGTACGTGTGTGAAATGAATTTTGTTGGTTTGAAACATAAAGTGTTATAATGACTTTATGGGAAGTTAGTTATAACCAAGGCTGGTCGACTGCCCAGCCGGGTCGGGTTTGGCGGGTCGAGCGGAGAAAGGCGAGAAAGTGGCGGCGGGCTGGAGAAGTGGTCGGGCGGGACCATACCATGTCGTCGATCCGATCCCGCTGAGTAGAAGTCGGGCCTGGACGGCCTGTCGGGACGGGGCGGGTTGGCGGGTTTTTATTTTAATTTTTCACTAAATTAAAAATAATAAATTACTAAGTACTAACAAAGTAACATTAACATATACTTGTCATATAGTCATAATGTCATATACATATACTATAATATTATAATTTATAATTATAGTATTATAGTATTATACTCATATATATAATATATTTATAAAGTATAAACTATAAACTATAAAGTATAAAGTATAAAGTTATAAACTAAATAATTAAACAAAGACAAGAATAGTGTAAAAAAAACATCCCAAGGCTGTTTTTGTGCCTTTTATATTATTAATTTCATTGAAATATCAAATATACAAGATTCAAAATTACATTGTAGTGTACTGTTGTTGAAAAAAATTGCAAAAGAGTGAAAGACATAGAAAAATTTAAAAATTGCAATGAAATAAATTACCAATTTGAAAATATTTTTTCTAATTTCTTTATAATTTCTTGTGGTTCTTAGGTTGGAATTGGTATATCTTGATCAAATTGTTCCACGTCGCTACTCATGCCTTCAGATAAAATGTCGTTGTAGTTGTCGTCATCTTCTTCGTTAATCTCTGGTTGACCGCACCTCCTTCGCTCCGCTCGTATCCAATCTCTGAATAGTACCGCCATCTCCAAGCTGTCTCCGGCTAATGAGTGTCTGTGCTCTCCTATTTGAAATCTGCCTGCAGAAAAAGCGCTTTCAGAAGCGACTGATGACGCTTGAATGTTCAAAATATCTCGGGCCATCATTGAAAGTGTCGGAAATGTCTTCTCATTCTGGCTCCAATATTTCAGCAAGTCTTCCTTTCCTTCTTCATTGATAACTGCTTGGTAAGGTAAATTACCCTGCAAAACAAAAACATCGAACTCACTAATTTGGTTAGCACTGCTACCACCGCACATTTTATTTCTGAGGCTTTCAATAGAATTAATATTAGGCCTAGCCACAGAAACTGCTTGTCTTTTTTTAGGTTGTGTTGAAGAAGAAGATGATACAAAAGTCGGTTGGTTACTAGCACTTTCTTGTTGGTAATGCCGATATACTTTTTTGCATTCATCTTCTACGCTATTCAACACTTCTTCTAGCGTTAGTTCAATAGGTGGTTCAACATTTAAATTTTTGGGAGTTGGAGGTGGTAGTACGTCCATACAGTTATATATATTTTCAATAAGACTTTTACAACCCTCTACTTTAATAGTCGTGTTTAATACAACACCAATAATATAAATAGGGAATAGGAATAAAATATTTTTAATTTCATAAACATTTTTTAATAGCTGCAGATAAGCGAGTTTTTCATATATTCTTTAAGAAGTAAAATATTATAGCAATATAAAACAACATAGTTGAAATAGTAGGATAATATAAAGTAGAAAATTCTTTTGTTGCTCGTTGAAAATTTTCTAAAAATACAATAAGTTCTCTAATTTTCTCCCAATCAATATCCACAATCATATCATTTGGATTTTGATTATGGGCGTTAAAAAATAAAGTAATAGGTTTTCTATAGTCATAAGCAACAACTAGTTGGTCATATAACGAATTCCACCTAGTTGGTACTTCTTCGGGAATTTTTCTGTAAGATAGTCCACAATCGTGGCAAGTTCTTTTATTCTTTTCTTTGTTGAATTCTATTATTTTTAAAAATAAAGTGTATAGCAAATTGTATTTTTTCAAGAATATCTTGAAAAAGTGAAAGACCATCCTTTACAACTAAGTTATAAATATGGCACGCACATTTGATATGAAAATGTTTTGGAAAAGACGGAGTTAAAACATTTCTTAAAATACTAATAGCAGAATTGTTAGAAGATTCATTATCTAATGAAATACTCAAAACTTTATCTGTAATTAAGTAATAATCGTCTACAGAATAAATATTTTCTGAAATAAACTCACCAGTGTGCCTACTATCTATATATCTATATGCTAAAATATGTTTTTGCATAGACCATTTATAATCTATCCAATGACAGGTTACCGTTAAATAATCATGGCCGTTAGTACTACGACCTATATCAGAAGTTAAAGCAATTTTGCAATTTAAATGATATAATGCATAACGTAAATACTGTTGATATTCATGTGCAAATTTAAATACATCTCTTTTAACAGTTGATCTAGGAAAACCTTTATAAGCAGGATTGTCGCGCCCTTTTTCGGCCGCGGCATTTATTTTCCAAACTCCTGCTCAAAATGCAAATGTTAGAAAAATAATAAATGCTAATAAAGTTTAAGAGGCTTAAAGTTTTAAAAATGCTAAAAGGGGTGCTAACATATTAGAAGTGCTAAAAGGATGCTAAAATTGCAAAAGATGCTAAAGTTTAAAAGGGTGCTAAAATGCTAAAGGGTTGCTAGAATGCTAAGGGTTCGCGGAGTCGCCACCTAATTAATTTGGGTGAATTAGGACACCTAAATGTTTAACTAGTTTAAAGTAAAACATTAACTCCATTTTATGGTCTGCTAAACTTAGTGAGATTCTGGGTAAGGGTTCTTTATTAATCTAGAGGGAAGGGGTTAGGCACCCTCTAAGATCCGCTAACTTGCGGTTGTCCTGCCAAACCTAGGGTAATTATTATGCTATGCATGTTTGAAAGATATTTTAATAGAAAGTACTTTTTGGCAAAAGATTAATAAGATTAGTGCTATAAAATGCGTGTAAAGTTTAAAGCATGCCTTAAATAATATATAATGCAAAATAGATCATTTGACTAAATGTACACATTTGCCTGCCTTGATTAGTATAACACATGCTTAAGGGGGTTTTCTTAATATATAAAAAATAAGATTTCTATATGGGTGCTATAGCAAATGGGTTAGAAATCTTGAAAATAATATCATAGCTACATATGATTAATTATGCAAGTTAAGATTATTGAGTGGTTTATTATAAATGCTAAACAATGTATGGCGTGCCTAAAGTAATTAACTTAAGGGAAGCAAAATTAAATTAATTTCTATTTATTGATTCAAGGTTTGACTATTCTAAGTATTCTATTAATTACAAAATTAAATAATTAGGCAACAAATTTCAAACAAATAATATAGAGGGTGGATATGATCGCGGCTTCCAAGATGCGTGGCGACATCGTCTTATCCTATTTTGTCTTAGGAATTTACGGCGGGAATGCAAATGCGGTGCGGGTTGCCATTTGAAATGACTTGCGATGAGTCTCGCGTGAGACTCTTTATTTTGCTCGGTCGTGCCATGTAAAAATAAAGAAAGATAAGGATTAGTATAAGCCCAAATAATAGTTGATACAAGTAGATAAAATGCTCATACAATATGGAGATATGATCGCCACATTAACAAATTGACTTGACAAATTAACAAAAGCGATTTGAGAGATACATATGCACTGTTTTGACCAATAAATGCTGTTGTCACAGTTTTAACAGGGAAGTTATTCAGATGCGCATCCAGAAGTGCAGGTATATGCGAAACTGCACCAAATTTTCGACCATTATACATATCCCAACACACACATAGGATTGAAATGCGTAAAGACAAGCATTTTTTATTTCAAGTGATAGGCAAGTATGCAATAGGAAGTGATTGAAGTCATTTTGTCAAGTAAACAAATGGTAATTGCCAGGGGACATATTTTAATATGACACAGATACGGACATAGTTGGGATAGGGCAATAGATATTTCTTTTCAGGTCAGTGTCTATTTTCAGTTTCTCTATTCAATTTTAGACACACACAAGACTATCATATGGTATGCATATGCCGCTACATGAAACAAGATCATAATTCAGCAAGGTGCACAAGTTGGTTTAAACAAATGTCCTCTGTAAGCACAGATTCCATCTAGGCAAAACAACAAACAGGCAGGATGTATAATAGCTTAGAAGGTTACATATTTTCAAGGGAGCAACTTCACATTTAGACAAGCAGAAAGCTTGCCTGGCAGAATATATGTCTAGTAGAATGAGCAGGTGACCACACATGAAATGGTTTTCTGAAATGCATGACCCTTCAAACGTAATGCTATGCATGTATACTCCCATTTAAACTATGCATTAAGAACAAGATACCCTTAAACAGATAGAGTAAGCATATAACTAGCCTAATGGATATATAAGACAGATAGATATGGGCGAATGACCAACTCTGATCAACCCTTGAAGCCTATATAACCACCATAATCTGGATTGCGTACACATCCTATAATGCTAGATACAACCATAATATGATATGACCGAGCAGGATCATGAAACTATCCTACATCATGCAGTTCTTCGACTGATCCATATCACAATCCATTTAAACATGTACTAGATCATTTTAAACAAAACTTTAGCTCTTCATTATGTTGCGTAGACATGGATATAACTTCAGTTACAGGTTTTAGCTAGTCCTTCATTCCAGCTATCTATATATAATATTTGTCTAAAACATACAAATTATCACATATGTATTTTAACACCAAATGACTGGAGCAAATATATTTAGATCATATTGATTTGTTCAAACAGAATTGACCTAATTTACCCATTTATAAACAATGCGAATAACTATTTGAATTTACAACAGTTCTATGGGCACAGAAAGTAAAAGAAAGACTGAGAAGAGCTTGAATTTACCTTCTCCGGACAGCGACCCGGGGCAGCGTATCAAGTCGTCGGTCCAATCGACGGGTTTTGGATTTAAGGTGCGAAAAGGGGCAAGGTTTGCTTGTAGGTTTCTTTGCTGGAATCTGAATAGACTCTACTGTGCTCGAGTCCCCGATCGCTTCATCGTACTCTGATTCCCCCCTGACTAAGCTCTGAATTCGACGCTCTGTTTACCCCTAAATTGCTATGTCGTTGTGTTCTTCCCGTTTCGATGCTATCTGGGTCTGGTCCCCTTTCGATTGCCTTTGCATGTTCTTATATATTGCCCCATTTGGGTTCCAAATTGGTAAGTAATCAAGGCACGATTCTGGAGGGATTTCGTTCGATTCGTACTCGATTTTGTGCTGATTTTAGTACTGATTTCGAAGCGGGATTTGGTTAGTTATGGTAAGAAAAAGATGGCTGGGTGCGTGGATAAAGGAAAGCCCGGATTCTCCGGCGAGAAATCCGGGCGGCGATGAAAGCAGAAGGTCTTAGGGTTTGGGTTTCGCAGGCTGCGTTTTGTTTCTTGTTGTGGACGATGGGGAGGGCTGTGGGCTTCTGTGGGTAAGGTATAAAGGGTATGGGGCGTGTGGGCTTGCGGGTTTTGGGCCGAGGCGACGGGTAATTTAAGTGGGCTGCGGGTCTTGGGCGAATTTAAGGGCTGGGTAGTTAGTAAAGGGTAGAGTTTTAATTAAGTATTAATTAGGTATTTAATTCTAGGAGTTAATTTTAGGTATTTAATTAATTAGCTAATTAATTCTAGGCAAGTGTATTAATTAATTAGTGATAACTTAAATTAACAAATGTGATTAAAATAATTAGGTGCTTCATTAATCTAATTGTTATAATAAATAAATGCGGGCGTGCTACCTGACACGACGTTATCGCTAAATTATTTATTTTATGCATTTATTAATTATTTAAGAATTACGACAAAGCTTAAAGTTAATTAATGCGGGCGCGAGACTCTAAGTGCTTAAAACTCTACGCGATGCCATTATTAAATTGTTTATTTATGCCGGCATTTATGTTTTATCGCTGCATTTTATTATAAAAAATCATAAAAATTATTTTACAAAATTAGTCTAATTTTATGGTTAATGGCTGGACGGGAGGGTCAAAATTGGGTGTCAACAGCTGTCCCTCTTTGTATGGAGATGATGGAAGAATCTTCGGACAAAGACGTTGACTCATAGCCAATTTTGTCTCGATCTTCAGAATTGCAGAAATGCTGGGCAGGTAGACAAGGCTGACGCAAAAATCAAAAACTGTCCCAGTGTCGAGTTATGACGACACTGGGATACCATGGTCAAAACACTAAGGCGGGCTAAGGCGGACTCAAAGCTGTCCCAGTGTCGAGTTATGACGACACTGGGTTACCATGGTCAAAACACCAAGGCGGGCTAACGCGGACTTAAAAGTCGCCCCGGTCGAGTTATGATGACCTTTGGGTTATGGTGTAAAAAGTAAAAGAATATAAGCGCTTGAACACGGGTGTCTTGCTATGGCTTGTGGTCTTTGGGTTCTACGGTGATGTGGAGCGAGTGGGCCGACGCTGAGGTCGCTTACGCCAATCGTTGGGAAGGTTGGCCCCAAATTGCCGGTTATTGTAAGAGAAAATCCACGCGTTGCTCGCTGCTGCATGCTAAGACTTGAACAAACGGTTAGTGCATAACTGTTAAGGCAAAATGATGATGCATAATTTTAAAGTAATGCAACTGTGAGTAGAAAAGGTTATCCTGCAAAAATATGATGCTGCTGTGTGATGCGATGCTGCAAATGCTGTGATTTCGCCGCACGACGGGCGTGTTGCGATTGTGAACGCGGATACGTTGTCCTTGCTGCAATTGCCCTCTGTGGACTAAAGCTCAAGAAAGAGTTAGTGCATAACTGTTAAGACAGAATAATAAAGCATGAATGAGAAAAAATGCAATTTTGAGAACAGAGAAAGTCGTCCTGTGTAGATGCGATATCTTGATGATGGCGTCGTTTCGGACTTCTTTGTCTTGATAACGTCGTTACTGGGCGATGTTCTTCTTTGGCGTCGTTGCGTAGACTTGATGTCTTGATAACGCGTCGTTGCTGGGCGTGTTCTTCTTGGCGTCGTTGCGTAGACTTCTTTGTCCGATAACGTCGTTACTGGGCGTGTTCTTTCTTGGCGTCGTTGCATAGACTTCTTTGTCTTGATAACGTCGTTACTGGGCGTGTTCTTCTTGGCGTCGTTGCGTAGACTTCTTTGTCGCCGATAACGTTGTGTTGCTGCCCGCTCAGACTAAAGCTCAAGAAGGAGTGAGTGCATAACTGCTAAGACAGAATAATAATAAAGCATGAAATGAGAAAAATGCGGTTTGAGAACAGAGAAAATCGTCCCTGCGTAGATGTGATATGTTGATGATGGCGTCGTTTTCGGACTTGGCGTCGTTTTCAGACTTGGCGTCGTTTTCGGACTTGTCGTCGTTTTCAGACTTGTCGTCGTTTTCGGACTTGTCGTCGTTTTCGGACGTGGAGTCGTTTTCGGACTCGGAGTCGTTTTCGGACTCGGAGTCGTTTTCGGACTCGACGTCGTTTTTGGACGTGGTGTCGTTTTCGGACTTAGCGTCGTTTTCGGACGTGGCGTCGTTTTCGGACTTAGAGTCGTTTTCGGACGTGGCGTCGTTTTGGGCCTTGAGTCGTTCGGACCGAGTCGTTTGGACTCGATGTCGTTTTTGACGTGGCGTCGTTTTGGGCGTGGCGTCGTTTTGACGCGAGTCGTTTCGGACTCGGAGTCGTTTTCGGACTCGACGTCGTTTTTTGGACGTGGTGTCGTTTTCGGACTCGACGTCGTTTTCGGACGTGGTGTCGTTTTTGGACTTGGCGTCGTTTTCGGACGTGTTGTTGATGCTCCTGTATAATAAATGCTCCTGCAAGCTGAGCTTGAGAAAAATTAGTGTATAACTGGTAAAACAAAATGATAAATATATGAGAAATGCAATTATGTGAATAAGGATGTCTTCCCTGTATGATATGTGGGGTGTTGTGAATGCTGAGATGTTGTCCTTGGGCGGACATGCTAGATGCTGCCACTGACGAATTGCCATGATGCCTTTGTTGTGATGCATTCGTGAACCATGTGGATTGTCATGATGTCTTTGTTGTGCGTTTGTGCACTGCATGAGTTGCAATTTGACTCTAGGCCCGAGCTGATGCGCTATAATTTGTTGCGGACTTTTGAATTCTGACTGTTGATTGTCGGTGCCTCTATCTCTCGAGCGTATGGAATTATATTTGTTGGTGTCCTTTCGTGGCGAAGTCCTTAAAGATTGTCGATCGATTTGGTATGGCGAAGTCGGATATATGTCGTCGCCTGGACATAATGCTGATAACGTCGTTGCCTGGACGTGTTGCTGCTGCTCCTATAGGATAAATGCTCCTGCAAGCTTGAGAAAACATTAGTGTATACCTGTTTAAATGAAATGATAAACACATACGAGAAATGCAATTTTATGGGTAGAGATGTTGTCCCTGCTACGCCAGATGAATACTGAGATGTCGTCCTTGCATGGACATGCTAAATGCTGCAACTGACGAATTGCCATGATGCCTTTGTTGGGTGTGATGCATTGGTTGCCAATTTGACTTTATGCCCTAGTTGATGCGCTAGGTTTTGTTGCGGAACTTTGAACTTTGACTGTTGATTGTTGATGCCCCTTTCTGCTGCTGATGCTCTTGCTGCGGACTTTGGATTGTTGTCATCCTCTGCTTTTGCTGCTTTTCCTGCTTCTGCGAAGAGACTTTTCGTCGTATTTTCTATTTCGGCTATTGCACTTTCTGCTCCTGTTAATATGAAGAACCTGCGCTCAAAGAAAATTCGTGAGTTTTGAGGGGGGGGTCGATTCGTATCTGACTTCGTCGCCTTGTCCCTTGACATCTGCATGCACAGTGCGCTGGATTTGCGGCCCATGCAGTTTCCTACATTGTCCCAGTTTTGAGAAGGTGTCATGCTGCTCTTCTTTTCTGAGACCCCTGCTTTGCCTATAGGAACCAAGACAGGTTCCGACTCGTTCCGCTCAGATGCCCTTGAATCGGTCATTGATGCTCTGCCATTGCTAAGTCAAATACAAATCGACCTTTGGGGGGAGATGATAAATCTTTCTAAAAATGCAACAAACGGTGTTAGCATAAAGCACATAATTTGCGGGTATGTAGCAGATATATTGCATATAGCACATTCAAACGTTTCCTAACATGCAGGGGGGGCCTCTTTATGCCAGGGGTAAGCCTAAACGTCACTTATGCGAGATTATGACGGATTTGTCCAAGTCGTCCAACTATAATGCCTTTGTTGGAAATGGCGACCAAATGACGGTGCACTTTTCCCAATTTGACATGTCATGATTGGGTTTGGATTTATGTCATTGCCACGCTACACATAATATCTTTGGTTGGTCGTTGGGTTCAGAAACCCGTCGACAAGTTTGGTGTCTTCCTAATTGTGGTGTCGATGCCAAGGACCAACCCACCTAAGGTAAATGCATGCATGCCCTAAAATAAAGGGTGGTATAGCTCTATCTTAAGTTTCTAAGATTTGGCTTTTCTGGACGCAAGGTTCCCGAGCGGACAACTCGAGTGAGAAGGCTACGCGGCTGATCAGACGAACCGATCTAACTCCGCGCAGGCGCCAACTCTCCTAAAATTTGGATATTTTTTGAAAGAAATTTGCGGGTGCGCGGAGCACACCAGCGCGTGAGTGTGTGATTTTGTGTGAATTTTCCAGAATGGAAGAAATATGAGCGGAATGCCAGTTTAGGGAAAGCAGTAAAGCAAGTAGCAAAAAATAAACAAAATACAATACACAAAAAATTAAATGCAAAATAATTGCCAAATAATAGCCCTAGGTCTGTTGTGGTTAAGAACCTAAAATCCCCAGCAGAGTCGCCATTTCTGTCGCGCCCTTTTTCGGCCGCGACATTTATTTTCCAAACTCCTGCTCAAAATGCAAATGTTAGAAAAATAATAAATGCTAATAAAGTTTAAGAGGCTTAAAGTTTTAAAAATGCTAAAAGGGGTGCTAACATATTAGAAGTGCTAAAAGGATGCTAAAATTGCAAAAGATGCTAAAGTTTAAAAGGGTGCTAAAATGCTAAAGGGTTGCTAGAATGCTAAGGGTTCGCGGAGTCGCCACCTAATTAATTTGGGTGAATTAGGACACCTAAATGTTTAACTAGTTTAAAGTAAAACATTAACTCCATTTTATGGTCTGCTAAACTTAGTGAGATTCTGGGTAAGGGTTCTTTATTAATCTAGAGGAAGGGTTAGGCACCCTCTAAGATCCGCTTAACTTGCGGTTGTCTGCCAAACCTAGGGTAATTATTATGCTATGCATGTTTGAAAGATATTTTAATAGAAAGTACTTTTGGCAAAAGATTAATAAGATTAGTGCTATAAAATGCGTGTAAAGTTTAAAGCATGCCTTAAATAATATATAATGCAAAATAGATCATTTGACTAAATGTACACATTTACTGCCTTGATTAGTATAACACATGCTTGGGGTTTTCTTAATATAAAAAAATAAGATTTCTATATGGGTGCTATAGCAAATGGGTTAGAAATCTTGAAAATAATATCATAGCTACATATGATTAATTATGCAAGTTAAGATTATTGAGTGGTTTATTATAAATGCTAAACAATGTATGGCGTGCCTAAAGTAATTAACTTAAGGGAAGCAAAATTAAATTAATTTCTATTTATTGATTCAAGGTTTGACTATTCTAAGTATTCTATTAATTACAAAATTAAATAATTAGGCAACAAATTTCAAACAAATAATATAGAGGGTGGATATGATCGCGGCTTCCAAGATGCGTGGCGACATCGTCTTATCCTATTTTGTCTTAGGAATTTCAAGGGAATGCAAATGCGGGTGCGGGTTGCCATTTGAAATGACTTGCGATGAGTCTCGCCGTGAGACTCTTTATTTTGCTCCGGTGCGTGCCATGTAAAAATAAAGAAAGATAAGGATTAGTATAAGCCCAAATAATAGTTGATACAAGTAGATAAAATGCTCATACAATATGGAGATATGACTGCCACATTAACAAATTGACTTCAGCAAATTAACAAAAACTGATTTCAGAGATACATATGCACTGTTTTGACCAATAAATGCTGTTGTCACAGTTTTAACAGGGAAGTTATTCAGATGCGCATCCAGAAGTGCAGGTATATGCGAAACTGCACCAAATTTTCGACCATTATACATATCCCAACACACACATAGGATTGAAATGCAGAAAGACAAGCATTTTTTATTTCAAGTGATAGGCAAGTATGCAATAGGAAGTGATTGAAGTCATTTTGTCAAGTAAACAAATGGTAATTGCCAGGGGACATATTTTAATATGACACAGATACGGACATAGTTGGGATAGGGCAATAGATATTTCTTTTCAGGTCAGTGTCTATTTTCAGTTTCTCTATTCAATTTTAGACACACACAAGACTATCATATGGTATGCATATGCCGCTACATGAAACAAGATCATAATTCAGCAAGGTGCACAAGTTGGTTTAAACAAATGTCCTCTGTAAGCACAGATTCCATCTAGGCAAAACAACAAACAGGCAGGATGTATAATAGCTTAGAAGGTTACATATTTTCAAGGGAGCAACTTCACATTTAGACAAGCAGAAAACTTGCCTGGCAGAATATATGTCTAGTAGAATGAGCAGGTGACCACACATGAAATGGTTTTCTGAAATGCATGACCCTTCAAACGTAATGCTATGCATGTATACTCCCATTTAAACTATGCATTAAGAACAAGATACTTAAGCAGATAGAGTAAGCATATAACTAGCCTAATGGATATATAAGGCAGATAGATATGGGCGAATGACCAACTCTGATCAACCCTTTCAAGCCTATATAACCACCATAATCATGGATTGCGTACACATCCTATAATGCTAGATACAACCATAATATGATATGGCCAAAGGTGATCATGAAACTATCCTACATCATGCGATTCTTGATCGATCCATATCACAATCCATTTAAACATGTACTAGATCATTTTAAACAAAACTGTAGCTCTTCATTATGTTGCGTAGACATGGATATAACTTCAGTTACAGGTTTTAGCTAGTCCTTCATTCCAGCTATCTATATATAATATTTGTCTAAAACATACAAATTATCACATATGTATTTTAACACCAAATGACTGGAGCAAATATATTTAGATCATATTGATTTGTTCAAACAGAATTGACCTAATTTAGCCATTTATAAACAATGCGAATAACTATTTGAATTTACAACAGTTCTATGGGCACAGAAAGTAAAAGAAAGACTGAGAAGAGCTTGAATTTACCTTCTCCGGACAGCGACCCGGGGCAGCGTATCAAGTCGTCGGTCCAATCGACGGGTTTTGGATTTAAGGTGCGAAAAGGGGCAAGGTTTGCTTGTAGGTTTCTTTGCTGGAATCTGAATAGACTCTACTGTGCTCGAGTCCCCCGACTCTGCTCTACTGTGCTACTGATTCCCCCCTGACTAAGCTCTGAATTCGACGCTCTGTTTACCCCTAAATTGCTATGTCGTTGTGTTCTTCCCGTTTCGATGCTATCTTGGTCTGCCCCTTTTCGATTGCCTTTGCATGTTCTTATATATTGCCCCCATTTGGGTTCCAAATTGGTAAGTAATCAAGGCACGATTCTGGAGGGATTTCGTTCGATTCGTACTCGATTTTGTGCTGATTTTAGTACTGATTTCGAAGCGGGATTTGGTTAGTTATGGTAAGAAAAAGATGGCTGGGTGCGTGGATAAAGGAAAGCCCGGATTCTCCGGCGAGAAATCCGGGCGGCGATGAAAGCAGAAGGTCTTAGGGTTTGGGTTTCGCAGGCTGCGTTTTGTTTCTTGTTGTGGACGATGGGGAGGGCTGTGGGCTTCTGTGGGTAAGGTATAAAGGGTATGGGGCGTGTGGGCTTGCGGGTTTTGGGCCGGGGCGACGGGTAATTTAAGTGGGCTGCGGGTCTTGGGCGAATTTAAGGGCTGGGTAGTTAGTAAAGGGTAGAGTTTTAATTAAGTATTAATTAGGTATTTAATTCTAGGAGTTAATTTTAGGTATTTAAATAATTAGCTAATTAATTCTAGGCAAGTGTATTAATTAATTAGTGATAACTTAAATTAACAAATGTGATTAAAATAATTAGGTGCTTCATTAATCTAATTGTTATAATAAATAAATGCGGGCGTGCTACCTGACACGACGTTATCGCTAAATTATTTATTTTATGCATTTATTAATTATTTAAGAATTACGACAAAGCTTAAAGTTAATTAATGCGGGCGCGAGACTCTAAGTGCTTAAAACTCTACGCGATGCCATTATTAAATTGTTTATTTATGCCGGCATTTATGTTTTATCGCTGCATTTTATTATAAAAAATCATAAAAAATTATTTTACAAAATTAGTCTAATTTTATGGTTAATGGCTGGACGGGAGGGTCAAAATTGGGTGTCAACAAGGATTATACATATCTCTAATATAATGAATAAAACCAGGAGATTCAGGAAATGAAAAAGGCAAACCCTCCACAGCAACTAATTTTGCGAGTGCTTCCCTATCTTTATGTTTATCATATTTAGGGCCTACAACTCCCCCCGTCATAGGGTTAATTTGACCCTGTACTTTCTCCGGGACAGTAGTATGTGAACCTTGTCCCGATTGAGAGGACGTTTGCTCACCAATTTTTTCAATCATGTATTGGGCATGCAAGGCTTTGTGTTTTTGCAACAGGTGTCTTCCTAAACCCCCCGTCCCACCATGACCTTGTCCAGTTTTAAAAGAATAAACATTTTTACAAGTTTTACATACATCTACTTGATTAGCTACGTCCCTGTCAAAATATTTCCATACAACTGATTTTAATGGTCGCTTTCTAGGACCTCGTCTCATAGTAGGGGATAGGAGGCATTTCACTAGTGGGTGTATCATCATCTTCATTAATAGGTGTATCATCAACTAGAGTGTCATCTAAATTAAAATCTTCTTCAATTTCAGGATAATCATTTGTGTCAAGATCATATGGTATTTCAGGAAACATTTCAGGATCTATAAAATCATCTTGTCTAGGAATAATCGAACAGAATACTAGAAGAAGTACCCTTGCCCTTGTTACCACCCCTACTAGAAGAAGCGACTTACCCTTACCCAACATGCCTCTTAGTCCTTTCATTTTAATTATGTTAATAAATAGTTAAAGATAATGAAATTAAATGTGCTAAATGAAATAAAGACAAAATAATAATTTAATGAGAGAACGAATGTACCAAACGCCGACGTAGAGTCGACGTGTAATCGAAGGTTGAAAATTGAAAATTTGCTCAATAGATAATCCTCGAGCTAGTTGCAACTTCACTCCCAATTCTCAAATTAATAAATAGATTGAATATGTAGACAATGTTGTATAGAGAATTAGAGATTGATTGAGAGATTAGAGAGTAGAAAGATTTGTGAAAATAATAAGAAGAGGAATGAGGTATTTATAGGGGTTAAAAATAAATATAAAGGGGTAGGGGTTGGGGAGGAGGCCTAAAATGGCCGTTGTCAACGGCCAAAATGTAAAATGGCCGTTGGACAACGGCTATTTTGTGCAAAGGTCGGCCAGGCGGGATTTGGGGCGGGGTCGGGCGGGGTCGGGCGGGATCGGGGCTCGGTCGGGCTGGCGGGACCATACTGCCCGCCTGTTCGAGCCAGTCCGTTTTTTTTTTTTTTTTAATACCGGTGTGGGTGTCGGTCGGGGTCGGTGGTCGGGACCGGGGCGAGTCGGTCGCGGCCACGACCACTAGTTATAACGACTTTATGAAGATAAAAGAAAGATGTGATTTTGAAAGCTTAACGACTTGATTTTGAAAGTTAAGAGACTTGATCTTGAAAGATAAGAGACTTGACTTATAAACAACTTGATTTCAGAAAAAGAGAAGTAACTTGATTTGAGTATAGGTTACTTGTTTTGAAAAGAGTAAGTATTTGAGTTTTAAAGAGTATACTTGATGTTGTTTTAAAAGAAAGACACTTGGTTTAAAAAGAATACAGTACTTGATTTTAAAAGTCTTGTAAAGGTTTTTACGAAAGTAAAGTAATTTGGTTTGAAAAGGAAATGTGTTTTTGATACTACGAGTATTAGTATCTTTTACGTAAAAAGAGGTCTTTTTGAAAGAATGAAAGTAGGTATTATTTTTGGGTTTGAAACCCGTATTGTTGACATAAAATGAAAGTACGTTGAACTTGCCTATGCTTGTTGTGATAGCCTTTGTTGTGCAAGTGTTTGATTGTGTGCTACCGTGTCTCTCGGGGAGGGCCGGCTATCTGATTGATTGTTTGGACATACTGACACGTTGGATGGTCTACGAGTATGCGTCCACTATTGAGTATTATCTGGTTATTTCTTTTGGAGATACTGACACGTTGGATGGTCCACGAGTATGCGTCCACTTTGAGTATTATCTTGTTATTTCCTTTGGACATGCTGACGCGATGGATGATCCACGGGCATGCGTCCAGTAGGATGGTTTCATGGCCATGCTTTCCGAGGTAAGATGCCGGGGCATGCGGTCATTGTGAGGATTATGTTATTTGTCCATGGACCGCTAATCCATGAAGCTTGCCGCGGTGACGAGCGATCACGGGCTTGATTTGTACATGTGGTTCAGGCACACTTGAGATACTTGTCCTGGTCATTTCTCGTGTATCGGCAGGCTCTGGTAGATAGCTTGAGATACTTGCCTCGGTCATATCTCGTGAGACGGTAGGCTAGGGTACGTTCGCCTATGGTACTTGCCTCGGCCAGTTGCGTGGCTAGCTTTTGGATCTGGTAGTTGGCTTCCGTACCTTGCCCGTGAAGGGATATGACTAGCTTTTGGAACTGGTATGGGTTATTCTACTTGGCCCGATCGGTTTGATGACGCAGGCAGGATCTAGTGTTCAGGTTCACATATGGGTGTTGTTTTACATCATGTACTGCCGGCAGTGAGGAATGAGTTCCACGGGCATGAGTGATATTATGGGCGTGAGACCCATAGTTATGTGTGAGTGATTATTCTGGGGATATGCGTCCCCTTACTTGACCTAACTGTTTACTTATTACGAAATGGTTTTATAAAATGATGAAATGTGGTTTTCATTACAGTATTTTCAGTTTCACATACTTGGTACCTGTTGCTTGACCTCGGCCGCGTCATGCCGCAGTAGTAGGTACACGATTGTTGATCCTCGCTCATGGATCGCAGCGTTGGGAAGCTCCGTTTCTCCGGAGGCTTATCTTTTGGTATAGTCCCCTGTCAGTGTAGGTACTTGTACATTCAGGGGTATGGCGGGGCCCTGTCCCGTCATAGATGTTGTTACATTCTTAGAGGTCTGTAGTACTGTTGTGGGCAGGGTTTGTAAATGATTTTTAACTGTTCAGTTATATGTATATACATGAAGGTAACCGTTTGGTTAGCATGTTTTCTTATGTTGTCTATTGTTTCCTGTTTAAATTTTATTTCCGCTGATTTTCTCTGATGTTGTTATCACTAGTGCGGGTAAGGCACGATCGCGCCCGAGATCGGTCGTGACATCTGTTTGTTTAGATCGTTATGATTTCATTACAAGATTTCATCTGCTCACATACTTGGTACATTCTTCGTCTTGACCTCCTTCGGGCCGCGTCATGCCGCAGTTTAGGTACGCAGATTTGGTGATCTGCAGTGTAGGACCGCCGTAGTTTTGGATAGCTCCTCTGCTCGGAGTTTATCTTTTGGTATAGTTCGCTCAGACAAGCTTTTGTATGCGGTTATGGTACTGTGGCCTTGTCCCGTCATAGTTGATATAACTCTTAAGTCTGTATTCATATGTGGGATTGGACTCATGTACGGTGTAGTGTCTTTTGTTATGTATATTATATGGCAGCCTGGTCGGCTTTGCCCTTGCACGTACGATTGGTTTTTTTATTTTAAAAAAAGGGTGTTATTTAATTTCCGCAGTTTACTTAGTTGTTATGGTAGAAGGGTGCCCAGGTAGGGCACCACCACGCCCGGGTTCGGGCGTGACAGTGGTATCGAGCGATCGATCCTCGGAATGTCTACAGACCGTGTCTAGTAGAGTCTTGATTATCGGTGTGTTGCGCGCCACACCCATAAACAGGAGGCTACAGGACTTTTAGGAGTTGGTTTCTATTCTTCTCACTCTGAGATCGTGCCCTAGAGCTGTGTTAGTAAGATAATTCCTCTTTGACGTAAATTTGTGTTACAGTTATGCCTCCAAGGAGGGCAACAGCCGCCCAGAAGGGCAAATGAGTAGCAGGAGCTACTAGTCAGATTCAGAGAGTTGATAGGTATTATGCCCAGGGTATACCGGATGTTGTTCCGCAGTCGGCGAGTTCTTTTGCGCCATGTTTTGAGACCCCAAGACGAGCCTCCGTTTCGGTTAGAGAAGACTATAGTCGCGAGGGAAGCGGTTATGTTATTGACCAAGATAAGCGGTGCTACAGATTTCATCGCAGGAGGTTATTCGCCAAGCATGCAGTGTGTACAGAGGGTAGAGGGCCAACGCGAAGATCAACGTAAGAGGGCTAGACCGGTTGGTTATCCCGGTGAGTTTTTGGACGAGCAGCCTCAGCAGCGAGTGGAATATTCGTCCCAGCCTACCTAGTACATACCCCCGTAGCTCACAGGTGGGAGATATGACCCCACAAGGTATTTAGGAGCCGGTCCAAGCTCCAGGGGTCGAGGTTCTCAAAGGAGCAGAGGATTTTCTCAGTCGAGGCCACATATTCCTCAGTGTTTCCAATGTAGTAAGCGTCATTAGGGGAAATGCCGTCATGGCACAGGTGTTTGTTATTATTGTGACCGTCCGGGCCACAAGAAGTGGGAATGTCCTGTTAGAAAGAGCACGGGTAGGGTGGCTCAGCCTATGAGGCCGATGGTTGGTTACCTTTCCTCCACAGCTGTACGTCCCCCAGGGCAGGGTGTTCAGATGTCAGCCAGTCGTGGTAGAGGTCAGGGTGGAGTTTATAGTTCTGGCGGTCCTTCGAACCGCATAGATGACGTGGCTACTAGGCAGGATCAGGAGGCGACATCGCATGGGTTACATGTATATTTCGATTCTTTTGAATCATACGTGCATTGATAGATTCAGATTTCGCCCTAGCATGTATGTTTTCCCTTTGTTGCTAAGAGTTGTAAGTGATAGTACCCCAGAGGTAGGGATACTTTGATTAGTAAAGTGAGAAGTTAAGAATGTTGACAAGAATGGTAAGTGAACTGAGACTATAGTTCTGTAGAGTTCACAAGTTGTAATTGCCCCATAACAGTGTAAGACCAATAGGGAAGATTGTACAGTAGAAATACTTCGGCTTATGTGACGAACCTCTAGTGAATAGGAGGATAGGGTGAGAAGTACCTTGAAATAAGAGAGAGATTTATTTCAGACTAAGAATGAGAAGTTAAGGGTGACGATGAGTCGGGTTATGGACTCATTTCGGGTCAACCGATAGTATGGAATGGGGTGATGTCAGTTAGAAATGGTCCCGCTATGTGATAGGGTCACGAGGGTGTAAGGCCCAGGCCTAGTTGATCGTTGTACGAGTTCGTGGATGTGTTCCACCGGAACCAGGTCGTAAGGGTCGAGAAGAGCCTTAACGGGAAAGTAAGTAACAATATGGCCAAGTTTGGATAGTAACTCCAAGGATTGGAGAATAGAAACAATATTTGAGATTTTGTACGTGTACTAGATAAGTTTGAAAGTACGAGAAAGTATGACAAGTAAGGAAAGAAAGGAACCTCTAAGGATCCCGTGTTTGAGAAGACTGTAACCTTCGAGTTTTGTGAGAAGGGACCACGGACGGAAGGTCCATTGTTATGATTACGTATGTTGTGGTGGCCATGTGTGGCATCGTTGGTCCTGTGCAGTTTTGATTGATAGGCATAGTATAGAGTTTATGCCGGAATTTGTATAGCTTGGCAACCGACTAAGAACATTCGGGGACGAATGTTTCTAAGGGGGGAAGAATGTTACACCCCGTAAGTACAGGACATGTATAAGAGAATGTACGTAAGGAATCAAGACTTGGAAATTTGTACGAAAGGAAGAATTGTTTTTCCGACGGAAAATCTTCCGAACGTCGGAACGGATAAATGTTCGTTGTTGAGAATTGAATTCTCAAAATGTATTAGTTGAAGAGTATGGAACTTATTAACATTATGAAAAATTATTTTTTTACGGATTTGGTCATGTGGGGCCCACCCGAGGAATTTTACATTTTTGTGGGGCCCACGAGGGTTACAGAATTTTATGGACGATTGAGAGGGCGACACGTGGCACCCCCACACATGGTCTTGGTCGAAAATTGTAAGGGTAAAATGGTCTCATCACACGACCGACCGGGCATGGCGGTGCCTACACAGGCACCCTTTGATACATCAGAGAATAGCAGCGGAACATACACAACTTATAAAATGTTTGAACATAAAAATAATAACAGGCTAGCCGATAAGGCCACCTTCCGTACAATATACGCAATAAAACAGTACATTTTTTTCTTTACAACCCAATCCACAAATGTGACTACAGACCTCTAAGAATAATAACTCTGGCGGGACAAGGCCCCGCCATACCCCTGAATGTACAACGACCGACAATACCAGGGATAAGCCTCCGGAATAAAAGAGCTTCTCAACAGCTGAACAGTGATCCTAAGAGCGAGGATCAGCAACCGGTACTCTATCTGCGGCATGAACGCACTTCCCAAGAGGTCGATACAACATGTACCAAATATGTGAAACTGAAAGTACTGTAATGAAATCATAAGTCTATAATAAAACTGGAGACATGTATGATAACTCAATTAACAATACACAGTGCCTTACTAACAATGAGGGTAATCAAAAGTATACTTACAACATAAAAATAGGAAGCTCGCGATCAAAGCAGGACCACCCGCCCGCAGTATCATTAAGCAATCCTACTCCTGGGACTATTTCACCCGCATAGGTCGTGTGGACCCGCATGAGGTATTCCTCGCATAGGCTGTATCCGCCCGCATGGGACTATTTCACCCGCATAAGCCCATAAGGACTCGCATGAGGTATTCCTCGCATCGTGGGTAGCAAATCCACGGAAACAGGTGGTATAACTATCTTGGGGATTCACCCCTCAATTATACTCTTAACCTGAAGCAGGTGGTATAGCTATCTTGGGGATTTACCCCTCAGATATACTCTTACCCTGGAGAAGGTGGTATAACTATCTTGGGGATTTACCCCTCAGATATACTCTTACCCTATCTCAACTGGCCATCATACATAACATAAGCCCTACCGAAACATCATACATAACATAAGCACTACCGGTTTATCATACAATAAGCAAGTTAAGAAATCCCCCTAACTTCTTATTAACCTTATTCATATACACTCTCATTTTAGTTTACTTAAGGCACTAACATGTCATTATAAATCCGGGAGTTAACCCAAAGTACTACGTACTTCAATTCTTTTAAAATGACTCATTTTCATATAAAACTTCCAAGATACTAATAACCGTAGTATCAAGTCATAACTACATTTTTAGACAAGTCACAATACCTTTTTAGAAAATACACTTTCGGGCTTCTAAATCAAGTGACTTCTTTCTTTTAAAACCTTAAGCAATTGATGCCTTTAAATCAATTTGCCTTTCGTTATTTCAAGTCATTTAACATACTTAAATTACTTAGAGTAAACCACTCTTTTTAACTTTCCATAAAGCTATTATAACCAACTTCCCATAAAGCTGACTTTATACATTAGCAACTTACATACTTCTTTATAACCAAGAGACTTAAACTTTCCAACAAAACAAGTATCAATAATACTTTCAACATACTTAAGTCTCTTAACTTTTGAAAACCAAGATATCCTTAATATTTAAATAAGTGAGTTAATTCTCTAACTCAATCAACTTGGACATTCTTAAAATAAGCCAAGGATATCAAATGGACCTAGAATGTCAAAATCTTGTACGTCTACCGTACTATACATTTACAACTATTCATGCTCAAGAGATAAGAAAGTTCCACATACCTCTTCGGTTTAATCCACTTGCTAAGTCCAATTCACCGTACGTAGTATGTCAACCTATAATGACCATAGTATGTCTATTAACTTCTAGTTTCAAACATAGAATATTCCAAGTGCAAAGCTACTAAATTCTACGGAAAATCGGACAACACTTCCTTTGTTTCTACATACTTTGCCACCTTTTTCAAGGCCGAATTCAATAACCAAACACGCCACATTTAAGGCTCAATCAATGTTGTTATCAATAGGGGATTACACGTCTACAAGACGTGTAAAATTCCGCCCCACAATTTATAACAAACTAGTCCAACATATAATGTCATTCTCGGCCAAAGGTGTAACAACATAACAATCTTTCCAATTCCTTTTCAATTCAAGTTGTTTAGTATAACATGATATCAAACCGCAATCGATTATAGCTACTACATTCTTCAAGTAGGTAACATGCGACAATTCAATTTATCGATCAAATTGGATTTCAATTTCAAATGGCTAAACATGTCATTTTCGGATTTGAGCTTCCAATTTTCCATAACACTTATCAATCTTCATAACACATATCACATGATCATTTCTAACTTATAATAACATGGAATCTTCAATTACAAAAGTAAGACGAAGATTATACCTCATTTAGCCCAAATATGCTCCAAGATTACAAGTCGATCCTTAGAAACTTTAGCGCCTCTTTTTGACATTCCAATCCACTCCAAGCAACCCTTAGAAGCATATGATGAACTCATCTTCAAGTTCCAACTTCAAAGTTGAAGAACTCCTTTAGTTTCCGCCTTGCGACTAATACGAAAACGCCACTTTTCCGGGATCTTTCTATTGAGATACCCTTACAATACTCTTAGGAACCTTGGTTTAAAGTATGGGAATTATTGGACAACAATTGAAAATTTTTCCCTTGAAAACCTAGCATTTGCCGTGAGCTTCATAGTGTACAAGAACAAGATTTCAAAATATTTTCTAAGTGTGGAGAATGACAAAGTCTTGCACTACTAGTGTACATATATAACATAATGGAGGGTCTAGATTAGTACATATGGATGGCTTGGATGAGTTTCACATGGATCTTGCCCAAGTGGCCCTTGGACTTTAGTCAACAATGTCAAGCTTCAAGACTTTAGCAAGACTTACTCATCAATTTAATGGTCAAATGACCCTTTTGCCCATGGTAAATTTCATCCAAGACAACCTAAGGGGGGGGGGGGGTGACACGTGTCGCCCTCCCATTCGTCGCAATATTCGTTTTCCGACAATTCCATAATTCCGATAAATTTACTCGTCTCAAACCTTAATATTTTTGAGTTCTTACGTACGTTCTTATAAACATATCCTGAAATTCCGGGGTGTAACATTCTTCCCCCCTTAGAAACATTCGTCCCCGAATGTTCTTTCGGGAGTCAAACTTAAAAATAGCGACATAGTCTTCTTTTACAACCCCTACATACCAATAATACCACATGAGGCCACACCACAATACTCATACTAAAATGTAAAGCTGAACCCCATGTGTCAACGTCGGTTATCTGCATAAAGCTTCTGCTGACTCTAAGCTTACTAATAATCTTTCCCGGATAAGCTTCGCCTTATCCACAGCCCGCTGAATCAAATCTGGACCAAATAAATGTACCTCGCCTACGTCGAACCAACCAACCGGCGATCTACACTTTCTACATACAAGGCCTCATACAGGGCCATCTAAAAACTGGAAGGGTATATGTTATCGTACGTAACACAACAAGAGACAATTAACCCTCCTGGCTATTTCTGAAATCAAGAACACAGGCCCGCAACCTATCCTCAAGTGCCTGGATAGTACGCTCTGCCTGACCGTCGATCTGAGGGTGTAATGCAACACTGAGACTCACTTGTGTCCCTAATCCCTTCTGAAAAACCTCCAGAAGTTATCCAGAAGCTCATCCGTCATGCATCATAAACGTAGGAACCCCGTGCAGTCTCACAATCTCTCTGCTATACAAGCTAGCATAAACCTCAGCCGAGTAAGTGGTCCCAATCCGGAAGAACACAACCGGTTTCAACAGCCTATTTACCATGACCCCCAGGGAGTCGTACTTCCTCCGAGTACGATGCCACCCTGTAACAAGATCCATATTAATTACCTCTCATATCTAGGTTGGGATTTCAATCTCCTGCAATAGCCCACTGGGCTTCTGGTGCTCAACCATGACCTGCTACTAACTCGGACACTAAGCAGTAAACTCCGCTATGTCCCTTTTTCCGGTCATCTTACCCATACATATATCTGAGGTCACGACACAACTTAGTCGACCCCGAGCAATTTGAGCAATAAGCACTGTATGCCTCCCCTAAAACCTGCTGACTAGTCCTGCAACACCGGGTACACATAATCTATCCTCATATCATAGCACCCCATCCGGTGCTACTCAAACAGGCTCTTCCATTCTCGAAGAGCCGTATCTCGTTACCGTATCGTAACTGGATCCTCATACTGTCACCTTTCTAAATCGGAAGTGGCGTAATTTCCTTTCCTGCTTCCCTAACTACCGGGAAAACATAGGCATCTATCCTTATCGGGTTGCGTCAGCACACAACATAGCCCAACACCCAATGTGCTATCATAATAACCTAACCCTCTTGTTTCACAGAAGGGGTTAGAACTGTAGTCGTGGTCCACTTATCTTCCAATAACTGAAAGCCTTTTTCATTCCTGTGAAATATTCGGGTATCCTTAATCTCACTTATGGTTCCTGTTTCCCTTTCTCTGTTGCAACCAAACTTGGTCACTAAACTTAGACTTAATTCCTTTGCTTGCCTCATGGCTAAGACTTACTGTCAATCACAATTTAGGGGAGAGGTTTTCCTTGATCTCGTCAAGTAACAATCCTATTATTATCTCCCAGCTCGTAGAGATAATAACCAGGTGTTACCACATTTCCTCGAAATGTTCTTACTTCCCATTATTTACTAATGGTCTTTACACTAGTCTGGGGTAATCATAACTCGTGCAACTTACATGACCATAGTCGTATTCTCCTTTATCATTCTGGTCATATCCTTACCTTAGGCTTATTATTAGCAAAAGTATTTCTATCTTGATTCATAATCGTACAGTTTCATACAAACGTACTACCTGCATTTATATCTTTACGATACTTCCTCGACCAATTCGTACGTCGTTCTTAATCACCCCAACACAACACTTTTCCCACGGTTATTTAAAACTGTAACCTATGGCATGACGATACCGAAGACCTTACCAGTCTCATATCCTGCGTCTAACAACATGGGTACACGCAACCCCATAATACGTAAAACTGTCCTTTTACGTGGGGGAGAGAACTTATCTCCCTTTCTTAAACTTTCCTTGGAGTCACAACCCTAATCACAGGGTCCTCTTGCGTTCCAGTAATTATCTAATCATCACGCACCGCCTTTAAGTCATATAGATTTTCAAAACCTACCAAAGATGCCCTCAGCATTCCGCCGGCAGCACTCAGTACTTATTTTATTCTTGCCTTGTACATTTTCCTGAAATTATCCGGAAGGTCGTGGCCCTGACCGCCACACCAAACCAACTCCAAGTACCTACTAGGGCACTTAACATAAATTCCTTCAAATTCAATTATTACTTACTTCCTGCGTCAATTTACCTCAAATGAACAAGTCACACAGACTTACAAAAAAAAAATAATGATGTCAAAGAAGGAAGGATAATTCACTGGTTACTACCACTTCTCTTCCTTTACTCTGGATAATCAGCTTACCAGAAAACTGGAATCGAGCTAATATCTCTTTGCAGTCAATGTTGGCATAACAAGAGGCCAACTAGCCCGTACTCATAATGACCTCAATGTCTGTCATAACAGCTCTGCTAGGGTCCAACGACTGTATCGTTACCGGCAATTATCTACCCGCTCAGCTACCACCCAACACTCACGGGTGTAGTCACCACGAAAGGTCCTCATGGATTCAGGCTCCATTTCTTTACACTTGGCTGCTCTCTTTTTCACTGGTCGTACTCTTTCCGTACTTCCAAACTTATACTAGCATACGTACATAAATTCCATACTAATTCTGGCCTCCTCTCTTTGGAGTTACTAAATTAAACAATATAAGGCCCATTCCGGCTCTCACAACCTGGTTCCGGTGGAACACGTCCACGAACCCGTAAAATGATTAACTAAACTTGGGCCTTGCACCCTCGTGACCCTGTCACGTAGCGGGACTACTACCAACTGATCCCATTTCATTCAAGCTATGGGGCGACCCCTTAATAGGTCCCCAACCCGACTCGGCGTCGTATTTAACTCTTTTCCTTGGTCTGTCTTAACCTTTTACTACCTGAGAAGGCCTTATATACCTAAGGTCTCGGTGGTTATCACATTCTTAGGCTCGCAATTTCCAGGCTCCATGCCTACCTTATCAGTCCCCCCATAAACGGGTACAAAACTTATCATAATACCATAATCGTGTTGTCTTGACCACAACAACCATACATACTCCATACGGATCTCACCCGTACAATTTTCGAAATCCTACTAAGTAGCTCAATCTATTAACATAGTCTCCCATTAATTCCCTTAATAATAACTTCTTAAGGGTCCATTCCCTTCTCAGACAGCTCATCATTTCCCAATTATCTCAAATTAGCACGTAAAACCTTGATGAGAATTCATTAAACTGTTTCATACCTTCCCGGTATTTATTTAGTCCTTACCAAATCCTGGTAATCTAAAATCATTCTAGGCAACACGCGTCTGACCCTCATACATAAATCCGTATAGTTGTATGTCACAATACCAACTACAAACATTACCAACCTGGATACGCAATCCATATAATCTTTCCTGGGTCACTACTGCCTTTCTCGTAGCTGCAAACAATCATAACTTGGGAGACGACCACAACCATACACTCTATCGCACGATCTTAGAGTGAGAAGATGGAAACCAATCCTAAATGTCCTGCAGCCTCCGATTATAGATGTGGTGCACAACACACCGATAATCAAGACTCTACTGAACACGGTGCGTAGACACTTTCCGAGGACTAATCGCTCGATACCACTTTTGTCACGACCCAGGCCCGGGCGCGTGCCCTACTTGGGCACCCTTTCGTGATATCGAGAGAATAGCAGCGGAACATACACAACTTATAAAATGCTTGAACATAAAAATAATAACAGGCTAGCCGATAAGGCCACCTTCCGTACAATATACGCAATAAAACAGTACATTTTTTTCTTTAACAACCCAATCCACAAATGTGACTACAGACCTCTAAGAATAATAACTCTGGCGGGACAGGGCCCCGCCATTGTTATACCCCGTATTTCCAGAGTATGTATGTGAGGACGTACGTACATTTGCACAAACCCTAATTAGGTTTAGGATGAAATGGTGAACTTTCGACGGAAAAGATTCCGAACATTGTGAAGGAAATTCTACGTTTTTAATATTTTAACCGATTACGGATTTTTCCGAGAGACGAAATATTTTGGACCAATAGGAGGGCGACATGTGTCACCCTTAGTTGGCATGGGTTGGACGAAAATAGGGGGCCTAGTGGACAAGTCAAATGGTCAAGTCTTGCAAGATATTTTTGGGTTAGTGGGGGTAGGTATGTTGGACGGTTTTCTTGAGCAAGTGGGAGGCCACTTGGCTCATTGTTGTGGGGGACATATGTCCCAATGTTGTGGTGGACATATGTCCCAACATTGTGGTGGACACTTGGTTGGAAGACTTCATTCTTCATATGGATCCAAATCTACACCCTCCATTTGTTTTAATCTTGGCCCTTGGTGGTTCTATAAATACCCTCCCTCTTATGCAAGACTTCTTCATCCACAAACACAATTTCCAAGTCTCAAAAACTCCCTCTCCCTTGTTGTAGTTCTCGTCCCAACTCCCTCCCCCCTTTTCCCTAGCTTCCGTCGAAGTACCCCTCCCCCCTTCCTAGTAGTTCGTCCAAACCCCCCCACCCCTTGGTAGAAAAATATTCTCCAAGTATTGTTACTATTCCAAAATACCTTAGCCAAATACCTTGTTGTATTCCAAAGTCACCTCTATACTAAAAGCCCGGAATTACTACCTTATATCCATTAGTCACTAAACGAAACCCTAGGGGAAATCTTCATACTTGGTTGAAGTATTAAGTAGAAGTTGAGTAGAAACTTCTAAGGGTTTCTTGGAGCTATCGGAGTGTGCAAATTAGGAGCTAAACGTTGTTCAGGATCGACATATAAACTTGGATAATTTTGGGCTTACCGAGGTAAATATCTTGTCCTTCTATTGTAATTGGAGATTACGTACTGTAGTATAGAAGTGAGTATAAGATATAGAAGGATATTAAAGAAGAGAATTGAACTGAAATTACATTGAAGGATACAAAAAAAGAGATTTGAACTGTACTTACATAGAATTTGTATTTCTGATGACTTGAGTAGTTGTGGGTAGGGAAGTCTTTGCCCAATTTTCCATAGAATTAAGAACCTTCGCTTAGAATATTCTCTGAGTAGTCTAGATGTTGATAGGCGTATTTGACTATTATAGGTTGATACTCTGCTTGACATATTCGACTTGGCAGGTGGATTTCGCCGAAGAGGTATGTGATTCTTCCTATCCTCTTGAGCATGATATTTTAAAAGAATATATATAGTACGGTAGACGTACGTGTGTTAACTAAACGTGGTTTTACCTCGATGTCTTTTACTTGAGTTTTAAATAATAAGAATCTTGAAGTATTTCAAAAGAATTAAGAATCGTTTTTGAAAGAAGAGTAATACTTGGTTTTAAAAGCTTAAGAGTTATACTAGCTTTATGGGAAGTTAGGTATAACGACTGACGAGAGATAAAAGGACCGGTTTACTTAATTGTTTATGAAAGCCTTGTATTGATTTGGAAATGAGAATAAGTATCGAACAAACCATCGCAAAGCTAATAAAGGAAAATGTATTGACTAATTAAGTATTATTAAAACCAGTAGAAACCTCCATCTGCATAGAAGCTAAGATAAGACAAAATTGTATTACATTTTCTAGATCATGGCTGCTTTAATAAGATTGTTATAAACAAGAATAACTACTCACACATAAGGTATGTGCTACTCAATTGTTTTAAAAAGAGATTACGTTATTTTATTAAGACTATGAACTATGAAATCTTTCGGAAGTAAAAGACTTGAGTATATTTTAATTAGGCAACTTGAACTTTTGGAAAATAATGTTGTTACTTGATTTTAAAAAAAAAGAAAAAAGAAGGAAAGTGTTTGTGATTTAAAAGAAAAGTATGGTATTATCTTAATCTGTCTTAAAAGAGAGTTTAAATGTTATGGCCAATTTGATACCGAGTCCATGGGATGGACCGGGAATGTATACCACCACGTTTTGATACCGAGTCTATGGGATGGACCGGGAATGTATTCCACCACGTTTTGATACCGAGTCCATGGGATGGACCGGGAATGTATTCCACCACGTTTTGATACCGAGTCCATGGGATGGACCGGGAATGTATACCACTACGTTTTGATACCGAGTCCATGGGATGGACCGAGAATGTATACCACGTTTTGATACCGAGTCCATGGGATGGACCGGGAATGTATACCACCACGTTTTGATACCGAGTCCATGGAATGGACCGGAAATGTATTCCACCCGATTTGATACCGAGTCCATGAGATGGACCGGGAATGTATTCCATACGATCCGGCACCGAGTCCATGAGATGGACCGGGAATCTGACCATGCGATTCCACCTCGAGTCCCATGGGATGGGCCGAGACATGTTATACGATTTATACCTAGGCTGGGCGGTGAGAAGGAGTTCCACGGGCGTGAGGATGACTTGAGGCGTGAGTCCACGACTTGACATGGCGCTTTTATGTTGTGAATCGTAGTTTGTTATCATACATGTCTCTGCTTTATTTTAGACTTATGATTTCGTTCTGATATTTCGATTTCACATACTTGGTACTGTTATCGACCTCGCCGAAGTGCGTTCATGCCGCAGGTAGAGGTACATCGGTTGATCCTCACTCTTAGGATCACAGTTCAACGTATTGGGAAGCTCCGTTTTCTCCGGAGGCTTATCTTTTGGTATGTTTTCCCCGAGTTTGTAAGTTCTTGTACATTCAGGGGTATGGCGGGGCCCTGTCCCGTCATAGTTGTTGTAAAAATCTTAGAGGTCTGTAGTACTGTTGTGGGCAGGATTTGTAAAAGGGATGTAACTGTTCAAGTGTATATATATACATGCCGAAAGACAATCTTCTCTCGATAAACTGTTCTCATTCTATAATTGTTTCATGTCTTGTTTTTATATTCCGCTTATTACTCTGATGTATGTCTACTTGGGTGCCCGGGTAAGGCACGATCACGGGCCGGGCCGATCGATGACAAAAGTGGTATCGAGCGATTAATCCTCGGAAAGTGTCTACTGAGCCGTGTCTAGTAAGTCTTGATTATCGGTGTGTTGTGCACCACATCGATGTCGAGGAGGCAGAGACATTTAGGATTGGTTTCCATTCTTCTCATTACGAGATCGTGCCTTAGAGCGTGTTATAAGTTGGACCCGCCGGGCGTATTTCGTTTTACGATTATGCCTCGCGCAAGGCAACCCGCCCAGATGGGCAAGAAGCGAGGCGCTAGTAGGATACTGAGAAGTACGAGCGCGAGCGGTCATTACTCGAGATAGTGCTTGACGGCGAGTTTTGCGACGCGCCCGGCCCAACAGAGTTTAGAGCGCAGCGGTGGCTGCTGAGACCACAATACACAGGCCTCGGTCCACGGCTGGAGCGAGAGGAGTTGGGGTACAAAGAGATGGCCCGATTCGCCGTGATCGTGGCGGACACGAGGATAGCCGGATCTGGCCAGTTCGATTCGATGGTACCCATAGTTCACCCGAGATCGGATAGTTTGAGGCTACGGGACTTTACGAGTTGTAGCCCGCCGAGTTCTACGGTCGAGGCACGAGGATGATCCGCAGAGTTCATCCGGCGATTCTGCGAATCGTGAGTGATCAAGGCTTCGAGACCGAGTCGGTGGTCTTAGGTTCACATCGGCCGCGTGATACCTGCGATCGGCGGTTTGATTCATGGGAGGCTGTCGGGAGAGTATGCACTTCCGGTAGTATGGGGACGAGTTCTCGAGGCATTTCTTGCACATTTATTGCCTCACGGATGAGAAGGGCTCGGTAAGCGATTTTTGACGTTGAGACAGGCCGGCGTGCGGTTCGGGAGTACAATGTGGAGTTTGACTCATTAGCTCGATGCGTCCCGCATTAGTAGCCAACATGGAGGACGAGTGCATCGCCACGCCACCGCTCGATGACTACTTAGCGAGCTTGTTCGGTGTGGCTCTTCAGGGCATGTACATTGCCCGCACGCAGCTTATGCACTGATGTGGCAGCGGAGGGTCGACGGAATGACCGAGATCGCGAGAAGAGACAGGCAGGTCCTTTGGTAACTTTCGAGGCGGACCGCCTTAGCGAGTTAGTTATGTACCTCCGCCCGATCTGAGTGGTCCTCCGCGATCTTGAGGCGTTCGGGGTATTCGAGGCTGGTCGAGCTCGTGGCTTAGTTTCTGAGATATACATGGGTTCTAGCCAGCAGGATTCATGTCCCCCTCAGTGTGCACGATGTGGCAGGCGTCATCCCGGGGAATGTCGTCTTTTTACTGGTGCTTGTTTCACCTGTGGCCGTCAGGGCCATGTGACGAGAGACTATGCTTATAGGAGAGTGCAGGCGAATGACGCACTACTGGTCGATGGCGAGTTCATCTCCTTCTACGGTATCGCCTGCAGGCGTGCCTATGATTAGAGTGAAGCGGTAGATACAGGTGTATCCTTAACCCTCTAGAGAATTTGTATGCGTGATATGATGATCTTATTATTATGTGCTATGTACGAATAGCATTGTGTTGATTGTGATTAGAAGACTTGGTTGGTTAAAAGGGTAAGATTGGGGACAGGGAAATTGTGAGCCTTGGAATATTATACGTGGGGACCTTAGAGGCGAGGCCATCTTGGGTAAAAGATTTATTTTATGCTTGACCTTTATCGGAGTGCATAGTATACGTGTGATATATTTGTGTGATAAGTCCCTGAGTAGTGGAAAATGAAAGAGGGTAGTTGAGCTAAGAAGACCACTAGATTTTTCGTGACTTGATGGTGAGATTGTTCCGGATCGGGAAATAAGAGCTTGTCGCGAAAAGGGTCGGGTTGAGGCCAGATTGCGGGTCAACCCGCAGCCCGGTTTGAAGTAAGGAAAAATTGTGGTGGTCCCGCTTTGTGATAGGGTCACGAGGGTGTTAGGCCCAAGTTTAGTTAACCATCGTACGAGTTCGTGGATGCGTTCGACCGATGGTCGGGCGATGGTCAGCCCATCTTGTCTTTCGATCATAGCTTGTTTACTCGTGAGGTTATGCGAGATGTTATATATCAGGAAGGTTGTAAGACTGCACGGGGTTCCTACTTTTACTTTATGACAGGCAGTGGAGCCCAGTTTACGGCTATTTCTTTCTTTATGGAGGTTTTACCAGGCAAGGTTAGAAACTCAGGTGAGTCTCAATATTGCATTCACCCTCGGGCCGATGTTTTTGGAGTTTCAGAGGTAGCTGTAAGGATTATTACCTCTTGTTGAGCGAGTATTATAATAGCTACCATTTCAGTATTCGGATATCGCCTTATGAAGCCTTGTATGGGCGGAAGTGTAGGTTGCCGGTCGATTGGTTCGATGTTGGAAAGGTTCAGATAGTTGGTCCGTACTTGATCCAGCAGGATGTGGATATGTTCGGAAAAGTATCGGAGATCCATCCAGAGTGTTCCCAGTTAATGATGACCAAGTTGGAGATAGTAACCCCGAGATTTTGGAAACTGAAGCAATAACAAGAAGGTGGTAAGTTTAAGTAGAAAGTGTTCGAGTGTACGAGGAGGGTACGACGAGTAAGAGAATAGGAGTGACCATTACTTTCGTGATGTCATAGGTGATTCCTCGTTGGCTTGGATTGGAGTTTTGCGCATGTGTTGTATCGTGGCCATGTGTGGCATTTGCAAATTATTTAAGTTGTGCGGAACTATATCGTTACTTGTCTCGAGAAGGAACATTCGGGACGAATGTTTCTAAGGAGGGGAGAATGTTATACCCCGTATTTCCAGAGTATGTATGTGAGGACGTACATACATTTGCACAAACACTAATTAGGTTTAGGATGAAATGGTGAACTTTCGACGGAAAAGATTCCGAACCTTGTGAAGGAAATTCTACGTTTTTAATATTTTAACCGATTACGGATTTTTCCGAGAGACGAAATATTTTGGACCAATAGGAGGGCGACATGTGTCACCCTTAGTTGGCATGGGTTGGACGAAAATGGGGGCCTAGTGGACAAGTCAAATGGTCAAGTCTTGCAAGATATTTTTGGGTTAGTGGGGGTAGGTATGTTGGACGGTTTTCTTGAGCAAGTGGGAGGCCACTTGGCTCATTGTTGTGGGGGACATATGTCCCAATGTTGTGGTGGACATATGTCCCAACATTGTGGTGGACACTTGGTTGGAAGACTTCATTCTTCACATGGATCCAAATCTACACCCTCCATTTGTTTTAATCTTGGCCCTTGGTGGTTCTATAAATACCCCCCCTCTTGTGCAAGACTTCTTCATCCACAAACACAATTTCCAAGTCTCAAAAACTCCCTCTCCCTTGTTGTAGTTCTCGTCCCAACTCCCTCCCCCCTTTTCCCTAGCTTAGTCAAGTGCCCTCCCCTTCCTAGTAGTTTCGTCCAAACCCCCCCCCCCCTTGGTAGAAAAATATTCTCCAAGTATTGTTACTATTCCAAAATACCTTAGCCAAATACCTTGTAGTATTCCAAAGTCACCTCTATACTAAAAGTCCGGAATTACTACCTTATATCCATTAGTCACTAAACGAAACCCTAGGGGAAATCTTCATAGTTGGTTGAAGTATTAAGTAGAAGTTGTGTAGAAACTTCTAAGGGTTTCTTGGAGCTATCGGAGCGTGCAAATTAGGAGCTAAACGTTGTTCAGGATCGACATTTAAACTTGGATAATTTTGGGCTTACCGAGGTAAATATCTTGTCCTTCTATTGTAATTGGAGATTACATCGTAGTAGTATAGAAGTGAGTATAAGATATAGAAGGATATTAAAGAAGAGAATTGAACTGAAATTACATTGAAGGATACAAAAAGAGATTTGAATTTGTACTTACATGGGTGTATTTCTGATGAGACTTGAGTAGTTGTGGTAGGGAAGTCTTTGCCCAATTTTCCGTAGAATTAAGAACCTTCTGCTTAGAATATTCTACAGAGTAGTCTAGATGTTGATAGACGTATTTGACTATTATAGGTTGATACTCTGCGCGCGACATATTCGACTTGGCAGGTGGATTTCGCCGAGGAGGTATGTGATTCTTCCTATCCTCTTGAGCATGATATTTTAAAAGAATATATACAGTACGGTAGACGTACGTGTGTTAACTGAACGTGGTTTTACCTCGATGACTTTGACTTGAGTTTTAAATAATAAGAATCTTGAAGTATTTCAAAAGAATTAAGAATCGTTTTTGAAAGAAGAGTAATACTTGGTTTTAAAAGCTTAAGAGTTATACTAGCTTTATGGGAAGTTAGGTATAACGACTTAAGAGAGATAAAAGGAACGGTTTACTTAATTGTTTATGAAAGCCTTGTATTGATTTCGGAAATGAGAATAAGTATCGAACAAACCACTGCAGCGCTAATAAAGGAAAATGTATTGACTAATTAAGTATTATTAAAACCAGTAGAAACCTCCATCTGCATAGAAGCTAATATAAGACAAAATTGTATTACATTTTTTAGATCATGACTGCTTTAATAAGATTGTTATAAACAAGAATAACTACTCACACATAAGGTATGTGCTACTCAATTGTTTTAAAAAGAGATTACGTTATTTGATTAAGACTATGAACTATGAAATCTTTCGGAAGTAAAAGACTTGAGTATATTTTAATTAGGCAACTTGAACTTTTGGAAAAGAATGTTGTTACTTGATTTAAAAAAAAAAAGAAGAAGAAGGAAAGTGTTTGTGATTTAAAAGAAAAGTATGGTATTATCTTAATCTGTCTTAAAAGAGAGTTTAAATGTTATGGCCAATTTGATACCGAGTCCATGGGATGGACCGGGAATGTATACCACCACGTTTTGATACCGAGTCCATGGGATGGACCGGGAATGTATTCCACCACGTTTTGATACCGAGTCCATGGGATGGACCGGGAATGTATTCCACCACGTTTTGATACCGAGTCCATGGGATGGACCGGGAATGTATACCACCACGTTTTGATACCGAGTCCATGGGATGGACCGGGAATGTATACCACCACGTTTTGATATCGAGTCCATGGGATGGACCGGGAATGTATACCACCACGTTTTGATACCGAGTCCATGGGATGGACCGGGAATGTATTCCACCCGATTTGATACCGAGTCCATGAGATGGACCGGGAATGTATTCCATACGATCTGGCACCGAGTCCATGATGGACCGAATGTGACCATGCGATTCCACCTCGAGTCCCATGGATGGGCCGACATGTTATACGATTTATACCTAGATCGCTGGCGTGAGGAAGGAGTTCCACGCATGAGGATGACTTGAGGCGTGAGTCCACGACTTGACATGATCGCTTTATGTTGTGAATCGTAGTTTGTTATCATACATGTCTCTGCTTTATTTTAGATATTATGATTTCGTTCTGATATTTCATTTCACATACTTGGTACTGTTATCGACCTCCTTGAGGCCGTTCATGCCGCAGTAGAGGTACATCGTTGATCCTCACTCTTAGGATCACAGCCAGCAGATTAGGAAGCTCCGTTTCTCCGAGGCTTATCTTTTGGTATGTTTCCCGAGTTTGTAAGTTCTTGTACATTCGGGGTATGGCGGCCCCGTCATAGTTGTTGTAAAAATCTTAGAGGTCTGTAGTACTGTTGTGGGCAGGATTTGTAAAAGGGATGTAACTGTTCAAGTGTATATATATACATGCCGAAAGGCAATCTTCTCGATAAACTGTTCTCATTCTATAATTGTTTCATGTCTTGTTTTTATATTCCGGTGATTACTCTGATGTATGTCTACTTGGGTGCCCGGGTAAGACACCAGTCACGGGCCCGAGATCGGGTCGTGACAGCCATACTCCTGAATGTACAACGACCGACAATACCAGGGATAAGCCTCCGGAATAAAGGAGCTTCTCAACAACTGAACAGTGATCCTAAGAGCGAGGATCGAATCAGCATTTACCATGCATTTAACGCACTCGGCGAGGTCAGTACAACATGTACCAAATATGTGAAACTGAAAGTACTGTAATGAAATCTTAAGTCTATAATAAAACTGGAGACATGTATGATAACTCAATTAACAGTACACAGTGCCTTACTAACAATGAGGGTAATCAAAAGTATACTTACAACATAAAAATAGGAAGCTCGCGATCAAAGCAGGACCACCCGCCCGCAGTATCATTAAGCAATCCTACTCCTGGGACTATTTCACCCGCATTGTCACGACCCGACCCCGGGCCCGTGATTGGTGCCTTACCCCGGGCACCCTAGTGATACAACATCAGAGAAAATCAGCGGAAATAAAAACTTAAACATGAAACAAGAGATATGATAATTAAACAGGCCAACCAAAACGGTTGCCTTCTTGCATATATACAGAAATTGAACAAGCCATAACCTTTACAACCCCGCCCATAAGATTACTGCACTTAAGAATGTAACTACAACTATGACGGGACAGGGCCCCGCCATACCCCTGAATGTACAAGAACCTACAACTCAGGGTAACATACCAAAAGATAAGCCTCCGGAGAAATGGAGCTTCCCAATACGCTGAACTGTGATCCTATGAGCGAGGATCAACAACCGATGTACCTCTACCTGCGGCATGAACGCAGCCCGGGCGAGGTCGAGATAACAGTACCAAGTATGTGAAACTGAAAATACTGTAGTTAAATCATAATAGTCTATATAGAGCAGGAGACATATATGATAACCAAAATACAGTACACAACATAAAAGCAGTCAAGTCAGGGACTCACGCCCTCAAAGTCATCACTCAAATATAACTATGGGTCTCACGCCCACAACATCAATCATGTCCGCATCATGGCCACATGCCCCCGGAATTCTCCATCGGTGTAGACATGTCCAGGATGCAACAATAATAACAATATACCGGGTAACCAACCCTGCCGCATGGCCACATGCCCCGAGTCCAGACGTGCGCGTATGTCCATGTAACAATAATAACAATATACCGTAATCAACCCCGCCGTACGCCATGCCCCGACTGCATCGGTGCGAGCATGTCCATGTAACAATAATAACAATATACCGGTAATCAACCTGCTGCGTAGCCATGCCGACTGCGTGACGCAGACATGTCCATGTAACAATAATAACAATATACCGTAATCAACCTGCTGCGTGGCCACATGCCCTCGAATTCGTGACGGCGTATATGTCCATGTAACAATAATAACAATATACCGTAATCAACCTGCCGCGTAGCCACATGCCCCGGACTCGTGACGGCGTATATGTCCATGTAACAATAATAACAATATACCGGGTGATTAACCCTCCGCATGGCCGCATGCCCCCGGAATTCTTCATCGGTGCAGACATGTCCATGTAACCACAATAACAATATACCGGCTCTCCATCGAGAGACGCGGTAGCATAAGAATACAACTTTCACACAATAAGGCTATCACAAGCAAGCACAAGCAAATTACCATACTTCTAGACTCTCATAAAAAGATCCATTCTTTCACAAGAAGTCACCTGATACTAACACTCGTAGTATCCAAAACAGAGTAACTATTATTCTAAGTAAACCAAAATAATTTCCCTTTTTAAAGACAAGTAACAACCTTCTTTTCCAAAAGTTCCAGTTTGCCTAAATTCAAATACTCAAGTCTCTTATTTTCGAAAGGTTTCGTAGTTCATAGTCTTAATCACTTAATAACATAATTCTCTTTTAAAACAATTTGAGTAACATATGACTTATGTGTGAGTAGTTATTCTTGTTTATAACAATCTTATTAAAGCATCCATGATCTAGAAAATGTAATACAATTTTGTCTTATCTTAGCTTCTATGCAGATGGAGGTTTCTACTGGTTTTAATATAGTTAATTAGTCAATACATTTTCCTTTATTAACGCCGCAAATGGTTTGTTCGATACTTATTCTCATTTCCAAATCAAGAAACATTATTCTTTAAAAGCCAAGTACTCATTACTCACGAATGAGGTTTCACAACTTTTTAACAAAATTCATAGCCCTTAACATTTCATAAAACGTCATTTATAAGTTAAGTCTCTTATCTTTTAAGATCAAGTCTCTTAACTTCTAAAATCAATAAACCATTCTTTTACCTACATAAAGTCGTTATAACTAACTTCCCATAAAGCTATTATAACACCTTATGTTTTAAACCAACCAAAACTCATTTAGCACATGTACGCTACCGCACTACATAGTTTACAAAACATCATGCTAGAAAGGATAGGAAGAGGTTCACATACCTCGCGACAATTATCGACAATTAGCAAAACGCTCCAAAGTACTCTAACCTTGCTCGCCTTTTCCACCCTTCAAGTAGAATACGCTACTCGTAGTACTTCAACCTATAAAGGCCACAAAACATCTATCAACCTCTAGGTCTCTTCGTAGAATAATTCTAGATACATGACTCCTTATTCTACGGAAAATTCGCAAAGACCCCGTAACCACATCAATCTCTCCTCTAACAAGGCCCGCTACTAAGCCAACAACTCCTAGGAGAGTTACATCGCCTAACCGGACGTACAACATCGCCCCACAATAATACTACAAGTCTACTGTAATATAGTCCAATGTAAATACAGTTCAATTCTTCATAATTATACTTCCAATATACCTTATACTCAATTATTAATTACTACAACATGTAATTTCCAATTACAATAGGGGGACATAGATCATTACCTCGATAAGCCCAAAATTATCCAAGTTTATAAGTCGATCCTGAGCAACGTTTAGCTCCAACTCCTGACGCTCCAACCCGCTCCAAGCAACCCTTAGAAGTTTCTAAACAACTTCTCTTAACACTTCATCTAAGCTATGAAGATTTTTCTAGGGCTTCATTTTGCGACTATTGGAATAAAGTAGTATTTCCGGGCTCCTAGTATTGACATAACTTTGGAATACAACTAGAGATACTAGGCTAATGTATTTGGGATTATACTACAATACTTGAAGTATTTCTACACAAGTGGGGGAGGGGGACGAAAATACTACAAAGGGAGGGGATATTTTGCCTTGGAAAGTCTTAAGTGTGGGATGATAATAAGTCTTCAACTAAGGGGTATTTATAGAGAAATAAATGGCCAAGATCTAGGCAAGTGTGTGGTGAAGATTGGGTCCAAGTGTGTGGGTAATTTCCAACCAAGTGTCCACCACAAAAAATGGGACAAGTGGCAAGCCACTTGTCCCCCACAAAAACATCCAAGTGCCCAAGTCCATCATCAATTCGGCCACATGGCCACATGGGGGTGACACGTGTCGCCCCCCTACTCGTCCAAAATATTTCATTTTCCAAAAATATCCGTAATGCCAAAAATCCAAAAAATAAAGTGGGCCCCATAAACCGTAAATTTTCCCCGTGGGCCCCACGTGTCCAATTCCGGAAATAAAATTTCATAATTCTCAAATATTCCAAAAGTCCGACACCGAACTGGGAATCCAATTCCCTTTAACGAACATTTTTCCTCCTCAAAATTCGGAAACTTTTCCGTCGAAAAATCACATCTTTCTTCCTTTCCAAAATTACTGTCGTAATCTCGTACGTACGTCCTCACATACATACCCTGGAACTACGGGGTGTAACACGCATAGGTCGTGTGGACCCGCATGAGGTATTCCTCGCATAGGTTGTATCCGCCCGCATGGGACTATTTCACCCGCATAAGCCCATAAGGACTCGCATGAGGTATTCCTCGCATCGTGGGTAGCAAATCCACGGAAACAGGTGGTATAACTATCTTGGGGATTCACCCTACAATTATACTCTTACCACAGCGGTGGTATAGCTATCTTGGGGATTTACCCTCGATATACTCTTACCCCGGAGAAGGTGGTATAACTATCTGGGATTTACCCTCGATATACTCTTACCCTATCTCAATCTGCCATCATACATAACATAAGCCCTACCGACTTATCATACATAACATAAGCATCACGCTTATCATACAATAAGCAAGTTAAGAAATCCCCCTAACTTCTTATTAACCTTATTCATATACACTCTCATTTTAGTTTACTTAAGGCACTAACATGTCATTATAAATCTGGGAGTTAACCCAAAGTACTACGTACTTCAATTCTTTTAAAATGACTCATTTTCATATAAAACTTCCAAGATACTAATAACCGTAGTATCAAGTCATAACTACATTTTTAGACAAGTCACAATACCTTTTTAGAAAATACACTTTCGGGCTTCTAAATCAAGTGACTTCTTTCTTTTAAAACCTTAAGCAATTGATGCCTTTAAATCAATTTGCCTTTCGTTATTTCAAGTCATTTAACATACTTAAATTACTTAGAGTAAACCACTCTTTTTAACTTTCCATAAAGCTATTATAACCAACTTCCCATAAAGCCGTTATACTAGCTTTATACATTAGCAACTTACATACTTCTTTATAACCAAGAGGCTTAAACTTTCCAACAAAACAAGTATCAATAATACTTTCAACATACTTAAGTCTCTTAACTTTTGAAAACCAAGATATCCTTAATATTTAAACAAGTGAGTTAATTCCCTAACTCAATCAACTTGGACATTCTTAAAATAAGCCAAGGATATCAAATGGACCTAGATTGTCAAAATCTTGACGCTCACCGTACTATACATTTACAACTATTCATGCTCAAGAGATAAGAAAGTTCCACATACCTCTTCGGTTTAATCCACTTGCTAAGTCCAATTCACCGTACGTAGTATGTCAACCTATAATGACCATAGTACGTCTATTAACTTCTAGTTTCAAACATAGAATATTCCAAGTGCAAAGCTACTAAATTCTACGGAAAATCGGACAACACTTCCTTTGTTTCTACATACTTTGCCACCTTTTTCAAGGCCGAATTCAATAACCAAACACGCCACATTTAAGGCTCAATCAATGTTGTTATCAATAGGGGATTACACGTCTACAAGACGTGTAAAATTTCGCCCCACAATTTATAACAAACTAGTCCAACATATAATGTCATTCTCGGCCAAAGGTGTAACAACATAACAATCTTTCCAATTCCTTTTCAATTCAAGTTGTTTAGTATAACATGATATCAAGCCGCAATCGATTATAGCTACTACATTCTTCAAGTAGGTAACATGCGACAATTCAATTTATCGATCAAATTGGATTTCAATTTCAAATGGCTAAACATGTCATTTTCGGATTTGAGCTTCCAATTTTCCATAACACTTATCAATCTTCATAACACATATCACATGATCATTTCTAACTTATAATAACATGGAATCTTCAATTACAAAAGTAAGACGAAGATTATACCTCATTTAGCCCAAATATGCTCCAAGATTACAAGTCGATCCTTAGCAACTTTAGCGCCTCTTTTTGACATTCCAATCCACTCCAAGCAACCCTTAGAAGCATATGATGAACTCATCTTCAAGTTCCAACTTCAAAGTTGAAGAACTCCTTTAGTTTCCGCCTTGCGACTAATACGAAAACGCCACTTTTCCGGGATCTTTCTATTGAGATACCCTTACAATACTCTTAGGAACCTTGGTTTAAAGTATGGGAATTATTGGACAACAATTGAAAATTTTTCCCTTGAAAACCTAGAATTTGCCGTGAGCTTCATAGTGTACAAGAACAAGATTTCAAAATATTTTCTAAGTGTGGAGAATGACAAAGTCTTGCACTACTAGTGTACATATATAACATAATGGAGGGTCTAGATTAGTACATATGGATGGCTTGGATGAGTTTCACATGGATCTTGCCCAAGTGGCCCTTGGACTTTAGTCAACAATGTCAAGCTTCAAGACTTTAGCAAGACTTACTCATCAATTTAATGGTCAAATGACCCTTTTGCCCATGGTAAATTTCGTCCAAGACAACCTAAGGGGGGTGACACGTGTCGCCCTCCCATTCGTCGCAATATTCGTTTTCCGACAATTCCATAATTCCGATAAATTTACTCGTCTCAAACCTTAACATTTTTGAGTTCTTACGTACGTTCTTATAAACATATCCTGAAATTCCGGGGTGTAACATTCTTCCCCCCTTAGAAACATTCGTCCCCGAATGTTCTTTCGGGAGTCAAACTTAAAGATAGCGACATAGTCTTCTTTTACAACCCCTACATACCAATAATACCACACGAGGCCACACCACAATACTCATACTAAAATGTAAAGCTGAACCCCATGTGTCAACGTCGGTTATCTGCATAAAGCTTCTGCTGACTCTAAGCTTACTAATAATCTTTCCCGGATAAGCTTCGCCTTATCCACAGCCCGCTGAATCAAATCTGGACCAAATAACTGAACCTCGCCTACGTCGAACCAACCAACCGACGATCTACACTTTCTACATACAAGGCCTCATACAGGGCCATCTAAAAACTGGAAGGGTATCTGTTATCGTACGTAACACAACAAGAGGCAATTAACCCTCCTGGCTATTTCTGAAATCAAGAACACAGGCCCGCAACCTATCCTCAAGTGCCTGGATAGTACGCTCTGCCTGACCGTCGATATGAGGGTGTAATGCAACACTGAGACTCACTTGTGTCCCTAATCCCTTCTGAAAAACCTCCAGAAGTTATCCGTAACCGAGCTCATCTGTCTGTCATCATAAACGTAGGAACCCCTGCGATCTCACAATCTCTCGCTATACAAGCTAGCATAAACCTCACCGAGTAAGTGGTCCCAATCCTAAGAACACAACCGGTTTCAATTTATTTACTATTTACCATGACCCCCAGGGAGTCGTACTTCCTCCGAGTACGATGCCACCCTGTAACAAGATCCATATTAATTACCTCTCATATCTAGGTTGGGATTTCAATCTCCTGCAATAGCCCACTGGGCTTCTGGTGCTCAACCATGACCTGCTACTAACTCGGACACTAAGCAGTAAACTCCGCTATGTCCCTTTTTCCGGTCATCTTACCCATACATATATCTGAGGTCACGACACAACTTAGTCGACCCCGAGCAATTTGAGCAATAAGCACTGTATGCCTCTCCTAAAACCTGCTGACTAGTCCTGCAACACCGGGTACACATAATCTATCCTCATATCATAGCACCCCATCCGGTGCTACTCAAACAGGATCTTCCCTTCTCGGAGAGCCGTATCTCGTTACCGTATCGTAACTGGATCCTCATACTGTCTCCTTTCTAAATCGAAAGTGGCGTAATTTCCTTTCCTGCTTCCCTAACTACCGGGAAAACATAGGCATCTATCCTTATCGGGTTGCGTCAGCACACAACCTAGCCAAACACCCAATGTGCTATCATAATAACCTAACCCTCTTGTTTCACAGGAGGGGTTAGAACTGTAGTCGTGGTCCACTTATCTTCCAATAACTGAAAGCCTTTCTCATTCCTGTGAAATATTCGGGTATCCTTAATCTCACTTATGGTTCCTGTTTCCCTTTCTCTGTTGCAACCAAACTTGGTCACTAAACTTAGACTTAATTCCTTTGCTTGCCTCATGGCTAAGACTTACTGTCAATCACAATTTAGGGGAGAGGTTTTCCTTGATCTCGTCAAGTAACAATCCTATTATTCTCTCCCAGCTCGTAGAGATAATAACCAGGTGTTACCACATTTCCTCGAAATGTTCTTACTTCCCATTATTTACTAATGGTCTTTACACTAGTCTGGGGTAATCATAACTCGTGCAACTTATATGACCATAGTCGTATTCTCCTTTATCATTCTGGTCATATCCTTACCTTAGGGTTATTATTAGCAAAAGTATTTCTATCTTGATTCATAATCGTACAGTTTCATACAAACGTACTACCTGCATTTATATCTTTACGATACTTCCTCGAGCAATTCGTACGTCGTTCTTAATCACCCCAACACAACACTTTTCCCACGGTTATTCAAAATCAGAACCTATGGCATGACGATACCAAGACCTTACCAGTCTCATATCCTGCGTCTAACAACATGGGTACACGCAACCCCATAATACGTAAAACTGTCCTTTTACGTGGGGGAGAGAACTTATCTCCCTTTCTTAAACTTTCCTTGGAGTCACAACCCTAATCACAGGGTCCTCTTGCGGTCCAGTAATTATCTAATCATCACGCACCGCCTTTAAGTCATGTAGATTTTCAAAACCTACCAAAGATGCCCTCAGCATTCCGCCGGCAGCACTCAGTACTTATTTTATTCTTGCCTTGTACATTTTCCTGAAATTATCCGGAAGGTCGTGGCCCTGACCGCCACACCAAACCAACTCCAAGTACCTACTAGGGCACTTAACATAAATTCCTTCAAATTCAATTATTACTTACTTCCTGCGTCAATTTACCTCAAATGAACAAGTCACACAGACTTACAAAAAAAAAAAATGATGTCAAAGAAGGAAGGATAATTCATTGGTTACTACCACTTCTCTTCCTTTACTCTGGATAATCAGCTTACCAGAAAACTGGAATCGAGCCAATATCTCTCTGCAGTCAATGTTGGCATAACAAGAGGCCAACTAGCCCGTACTCATAATGACCTCAATGTCTGTCATAACAGCTCTGCTAGGTCTGCTAGGGTCCAACGACTGTATCGTTACCGGCAATTATCTACCCGCTCAGCTACCACCCAACACTCACGGGTGTAGTCACCACGAAAGGTCCTCATGGATTCAGGCTCCATTTCTTTACACTTGGCTGCTCTCTTTTTCACTGGTCGTACTCTTTCCGTACTTCCAAACTTATACTAGCATACGTACATAAATTCCATACTAATTCTGGCCTCCTCTCTTTGGAGTTACTAAATTAAACAATATAAGGCCCATTCCGGCTCACAACTCGGTGGAACACGTCCACGAACCCGTAAAATGATTAACTAAACTTGGGCCTTGCACCCTCGTGACCCTGTCACGTAGCGGGACTACTACCAACTGATCCCATTTCATTCACGCTATCGGGCGACCCCTTAATAGGTCCCCAACCCGACTCGACGTCGTATTTAACTCTTTTCCTTGGTCTGTCTTAACCTTTTACTACCTGAGAAGGCCTTATATACCTAAGGTCTCGGTGGTTATCACATTCTTAGGCTCGCAATTTCCAGGCTCCATGCCTACCTTATCAGTCCCCCCATAAACGGGTACAAAACTTATCATAATACCATAATCGTGTTGTCTTGACCACAACAACCATACATACTCCATACGGATCTCACCCGTACCATTTTCGAAATCCTACTACGTAGCTCAATCTATTAACATAGTCTCCCATTAATATGGGTTCTTCATAGGATTCTAAGGAGTGCTTGGAGCAGATTGGAACATAAGGAAAGGAGCTAAGAATTGCTAAGGCGCGACTTTGAATCTTGGAATTTTTAAGGGCTTGTTAAGGTATAATCTTGTCGTTTTAGTAGTTAAGATTACTTATCATTGTAGTTGTGGATATTAGCAAGCATGAGATGTTTAGTATGAAGTTTGATTAGTATATTGGCTATTGGAACCCTAATCCGAAAACTAGCATGTTTAGCCTTAAGATTACAATTCAAGTCGATTATTAGTTTAAGTTGTCGCATGTTGTTTAAAGAAGGAAATTGTAGTTGTTGAAGTTGTTTATGGCTATATAACATGTTAGACCTTAGAACTTGGAATTGGAAAAGGATTGGAAAAGACTTAGTGTTGTTGGTTATTGTTGGCCGAGAATGGCTAGTGAGTATTAAACTACTTCGTATGAATTGTGGGGCGGAATTTTACACGTATTGTAAGGCGTGTAATCCCCTTTGTTTGGTTGTTGTTTGGAGCCTTAAATGTGGCGTGTTGGTTATTGTATTCGACCTTGAAAATGGTGGCAAAGTGAGTAGAAACAAAGGAAGTCTTTGCCCGATTTTCCGTAGAATTAGAGACCGCTTACTTAGTATTATTCTACGTAAGAGACTAGAAGTTGATAGTCTTGTTGTGACCATTATAAGTTGACACTTCTACGTACGGCGTATTCGGCTTAGCTTGTGGACTTAGCCGAAAAGGTATGTGAACTATCTCCTCTTCTAGCATGATTCCTTAAGATAAAGAAAGTATGTCCTACTCCTTAAATGATCCATTCCTTGGTTGTATTTGGATTGCCTAAAATAGAATTCGTTCTATGTACTCCTTTGATTGTACTTTGATGTTTAAATTGTAAGTTGTATAATCCATTTCCTTAGTGAAGTTTGGATTCTTAAAAGTGAAAGTATTTTGCTTAAAGTACATGGAGTCTTGAAAAGGAAGTGGTTTCCAAACCTTTTGGCTAGTGCCTTAGTTCCAAAACCTAATGGTCGTTTTAATGACTTTAGGGAAGTCAAAGGAGTGATTTACTTAATTGTTTTAAAAGAGGAGAAATGACATGATTTAAGAGAAGTAACTTGTTTTAAAGGTGTGAGTTACTTGAGGTTTAAAAGTAGAAGAAACTTGTTTTCTAAATATTAAGAGACTTGAAGTATTTTGGAAAGTTAAGAACTTGATTTATAAGTATGTGATACTTGGTTTTAAGTATAAGTCTCTTGGTTATAAAAAGGAATGAATATGTCTAAAACCATAAAGGGTTATAACGGCTTTATGGGAAGTTGGTTATAACGGCTTTATGGAAGTTTAAGAAAGTTGTCTATTTTGATTATTGGGCATAAGTTGCCTAGATTGTGAAGATTTGAAGTTACTTGATTTCAAGCTTTGAAATGAGTTTTCTAAAAGTGTAGTAACTTACTTTGAAAAATAGACACACCTTGATACTACGGGTGTTAGTATCTTGGGGTTTTACATTAAAAGGAGTCTTTTGAAAAGAATGTACGTACGTAGTACTTTGGCTTGGTTAATTGAGAATTATTCTATGTATGCCTTGATAAGTACTTTGGCTTGTTTAATTGAGAATTATTCTATGTGTGCCTTGATAAGTACTTTGGCTTGTTTAGTTGAGAATTGCCAATGTGTGCTGGTGATAGTATTTGAGTACAAGTATTATGTTTTATTACGTTGCCGCGACTCTCGGTTGGAGGGTCGGCTGCCTTGTTGTAAGTTTACTTGGACGTACCGACAGTGAGGTGGGATTCCACGGGTATGCTTCCATTATTTGTGTTACCCTACGGTCATGCTTATACGATGTGGGATGCCGGTGTCACGACCCGAACCCGGGCCCGTGACTGGTGCCTTACCCCGGGCACCCAAGTAGACATACATCAGAGTAATCAGCGGAACATAAAACAAGACATGAAATAATATGAAGTGTAAAACAGTTTTTCTGCGAAAAGTTGCCTTACGGCATATATATATATATATAACTTGAATCCGAACAGTTACATCCCTTTTACAAACTCTGCCCATGGACATTGCCTGCATTCAGGCTCATGCACTTGGGTGCGAGGAGCGCAGAGATCGACGGGTGGACCGCTTTCAGCAGAAGAAGGCCAAGACGGCCGGATATTTTGGCGACTTTAGAGGCGGACCGCCTCGGCAGATTAGTTATGTACCTCCGCCATTGCAGAGTGGTCCTCCGCAGCCTTCGGACCCTAGGATATTCGGAGCGGTCGTGGCTCCTGTGTTTCGAATGTTCGGGAGTAGGGTGTTGCTGATCGCACCCCTACCTCGGTGTGGTCGATGTGGTAGACCGCATTTCGGGGAGTGTCGTAGTACCAAGGGAGCTTGTTATTCTTGGCGCCAACAGGCCATATGACGAGAGACCTGTCCGACCGGGTAGCGCTGGTAGGATAGCACTGACTACTAGAGCGATTGCGGGCCACGGTAGGTCGCGTGGAAGTGCCAGATTTTAGCGGCCTTGAACCGCCTAGTTTGAGTATATCCTTAACCTGTAGATACTTGTATGTATTGATGTTAATGATGTGTTAAGTGTTATGTTCGGATAGCTTTGTGCTATAGTGTGATTTAAAAATCGGTTAGTGTGAGATGGAAGTGGTAGCTTCCATGATGTGTTCCGTGTCGGAGGCGGAAGTTGGCGCTACGGTGGTCGGGTTGGGGCCATGTTGCGGGCCAACCCGCCGTCCGTTCGGCGGCGGTCAGCTCTGGGTGGTCCCGCCAGTGGCAGGTCACGAGGTGCTAGGCCCAAGTTTCGATGACCATCGTATGAGTTCGTGGATACGTTCGACCGAATCGATTCGTGAAGGCCGAATGGCCTTAGGGAAATCGAGATTAGTGAGATGACCAAGTTTTGAGGTAGTGAATCCAAGGGTTGGAAACAGAAGCGATGACGGAAGTGTGGTACGGATACTAGAAAGAGTTTGAGTGTTCGAGAAAGTGCAATGAAGATAGGGGGAAAAGTGAACGTGTGTGATCGTTTCTTTTGTGAAATGAAGGTGTGAAGGGAGTATATTTTAGACTTCGGGTAAGGGGGTTTTTGTGGTGATTAGAGGTGTTTCCTCGTTGACTTGGGTTTAAGTATTGGTGCGTTTGTTATTTTTATGGCCAGGTGTGGCATGATCGTTTTCGTGCGTATAGCAGTGAAGGCTATACTAGCGCATGTTTGTGTTGAGACTTGAGAAGGAACATTCGGGACGAATGTTTCTAAGGAGGGGAGAATGTTATACCCCGTTTTTCCAGAGTATGTACGTATGGACGTACGTACGAAATTTGAGCCTTAAGATAGGCATTGGATTCGAAATTTGGGCACAAGTGCCGATTAGAGTCGTCGATTTAAACGTTTCCACGTTTCGTAGGGAAAATTCCGGCTATGTCATTTATTATTTTTGCGGATTTTTCCGAGAGACGAAACATTTTGGACCAACGGGAGGGTGACATGTGTCACCCTCACATTGGAAGCAATAGGTTGGCTTGGACGATTTGGGCGTCCAAGAGCCTCGTTGGCCTCGCCGATTGGCTCCCTCTTTTGTGCCTTGCTTTGTGGCTTGTTTTGTGGAGTGTTTTGTGGAGTGTTTTGTGGGTGCACTTGGCTTGATCTTGGCCTTACACTTGCCTTGCACATGGCTTGATCTTGGCCATTGGTTGGCTTTTGGTTTTGCTATAAATACCCCCTAAGCTTGAAGACTTCATTCATCCACAAATGTTTCCAAGTCTTGAAATCCCTCCCCTCCCTCTTGTGGCTCTCGCCCCAGCCTCTCTCCCCCTCCTAGTGGCCTTTGGCCGAGAGGTCTCCCCCTCCCCCTTGTGGTGTCTAGCCGTGGGGTACCCCCCCCCTAGCCTAGTTACTTTCGTATAATACCCCTTGTTGTGGTATAGAAATACTCTCCTAGTATTGTTATAATGCCCAAAATACCTTGGCCTTATACCTTGTTATATTCCAAAAGTTACCTCTATACGTAGAGCCCGAAATACTACCTTTTTAGTCTCAAACCGAAACCCTAAGGAAAATCTTCATTGTTGGTTGAAGTTTTGGAGTAGAAGTTGGTTAGAACTTCTGGCGGTTGTTTGGAGCGGATGGAGCACTCGGAGTAGAGCTAAGCGTTGCTCGGGATCGACTTTATACTTGGATAATTTTGGGCTTATCGAGGTAAACACCATCGCCCTTCTATTGTGATTGGAAATTGCATGTTGTTGATTATATAGTTGAAGTATACTATATATAGATCGAACGTAGTTAGTTGGCAATGTCTTTTGACTTAAGCTGAAGAATACAGAATCGAATCAATCAGTAATTACATAGATCAGACATGAGACTTGTGTCTTGTGTAGTAGAATTGTGCGCGTCCGTTAGGCGTAAAACCCTCGGTTGGCTTGGTGGCAGGCCTCGATAGAGAGGAGATTTACGCTGCTGTGTGAGGTGTCACGAATTTTCTGTAGAAAGATAGAAACTTGTGTTTTGGGGTTAATAGACGTTTGTGACCTTTATAGGTGAAAATACTAAGAGTAGCGTATTCTACTCGACGAGTGGAAAGGGCTAGCAAGGTTGTAGTACTTGGAGCTTTTTGCTTATTGTCGATAATCGTCGCGAGGTATGTGAACCTCTTCCTATCTCTTCTAGCATGATATGTGTGAACTATGTAAGCGGTAGACGCATACGTGTTAACTGTGTTTGATTGTTCTTAAAACATAAAGTGTTATAACGGCTTTATGGGAAGTTGGTTATAACAGCTTTATGTAGGTAAGAAAATACTTTGTGGTTTTAAAAAGGTAACTGATGAGAATTATAACTGGCTTGTTATAATAAAGGACTTGATGTATTTCAAAAGATTTATAAATCGTTTTGAAGGAGAGTAACACTTGGTTTTAAAAGGTTTTAAAAAGAGTTATACTAAGCTTTATGGGGAGTTAGGTATAATGTCTTAAGAGAGGTAAAGAAAATGGTTTACTGATGTTAGAAGTTAAGAGACTTGATCTTATAAGATAAGAGACTTAACTTATTTGTTTTAATGTGAATGTTTGTGTGAAACCTCATTCGTGAGTAATGAGTACTTGGTTTTATTTAAAGGGATAATGTTTTACTGATTTCGGAAATCAGAATGTGTATCGACAGGACCACTGCGGCGTTAATAAAGGAAAATGTATTGAATAATGATGAATTGTATTAAAACCAAGAGAAACCTCCATCCGCATAGAAACTAAGATGAGACAAAATGATATACATTTTCTAGATCATGGTGCGTAATAAGAATGTTGTAAACAAGAATAACCTACTCTCACGTGAGACATATATTACTCGATTGTTCAAAAAGGAATCAAGTGATTAAGCTTGAGTAATTGAAACTAGGCAAACCGAACTTAGGAAAGAATGTTGTTACTTGATTTTTGAAAAGGAATGTGGGTTGGTCATTCTAATACTACGGGTATCGGGTGACTTTTATAAAAGTAATGGATCTCTTTAAAAAGAACTTAACGTATGTAGTACTTTGGGGTTAAAAACCCGGACTTTGGTATAAATGGAAGTACTTTGAGTTGTTGTGAAACTTGCCTATGCTTGTTGTTGTGAAACTTGCCTATGCTTGTTGTGAAACTTGCCTATGCTTGTGATGATAGCCTTTGTTGTACAGTGTGGTATTTACGTATTCCGCGTCTCGATAGAGGCGGTTGACTTGTCGAGAACTTCTTCGGCGTCTTTGGCGGTGATGGAGAATTCCACGTATGTTTCCATTTTGATTATCGCTTGTTGTTGATATCATATGGACATGTCTACACCGTCGCAGATTCCGGGCACGCGGCCACGCGGCGTTGATTACCGATATATGGTTATTACCGCAACATGGGCGGTCTACACCGTCGCAAGATTCCGGGACATGTGGCCACGCGCGTGGTTGACCACCCAAGATATTGTTATTGAGGTTACATGGGCATGTCTACACCGTCGCAGATTCCGGCATGCGCCACGCGCCTTGTTATTGTTGCATCATGGACATGTCTACACCGAGGCGATTCCGGGGCACGCGCCGTGATGCGAACATGATGGATGTTGTGGGCGAGACCCATAGTTATATTTGAGTGGTGACTTTGAGGCGTGAGTCCACGACTGACATGATCGTTTTTATGTTGTGAATCGTAAGTTTGTTATCATACATGGCTCGGCTTTTATAGACTAGTATGATTTCATTTACTGATATTTTTACGATTCACATACTTGGTACTGTTATCGACCTCCTTCGGGGCTGCGTTCATGCCGCAGTAGAGGTACATCGATCGTGGATCCCCGCCATGGATCTCATTTCGAGTGTTGAAAGCTCCGTTCCTTCTGAGGCTTATCTTTGGTATGTTTCACTGAGTTGTAGGTTCTTGTACATTCGGGGTATGGCGGGCCCTGTCCGTCATAGTTGTTGTAAATCTTAAGTGCAGTAATCACAAGTGTGGTTTGTAAAAGGATAACTGTTCGGTTTTTGTGTATATCTTTGAAGGCAACTGTTTTGTTGGCCTGTTTATTTATTATATCTCTTGTTTCATGACTCGTGTTTTATTTTTCCGCTGGTTTTCTCGATGTTGTATCACTAGGGTGCCCGGTAAGGCACCGAATCGCCCGGTTCGGGCGTTACAAAGTGGTATCGAAGCGATTAGTCCTCGGAAAGTGTCTACGCATCGTGTCTAGTAGAGTCTTGATTATCGTGTGTTGTGCACCACATCTATAATCGAGGCTATAGGACATTTAGGATTGGTTTCCATTCTTCTCATTACGAGATCGTGCCTTAGAGCCGTGTTGTAAGTTGGGCCCTCCGGCGTGTTTCGTTTTTACCGATTATGCCTCCGCGAAAGGCAACCAGTGGCCCGAAGCGGCAAGGCGAGGGAGTCGCTAGTGGGTTTCAGAGAGTACGAGGCGCAGCCCGGCCAAGACTGAGGTAGTGCTTGACGGCGAAGTTTTGCGACGCCGCCAAAGACCAGAGTTTAGAGCGCAGCCGTCGCCGAGACTACGATACGAGCCTCCACCCACACCAAGCGGGAGATGGGTCACGAGAGATGGCCCGATTATTGCCGAGGTCAGGCGATATGGAGATAGGCCGGACGTAGCGCCCAGCCCAAAGAAGACTGTAGGCACCCGAGGCGCATTTGAGGCTACGGATTTCCTTAGTTGTAGCCCGCCTGAGTTTTACTGTCGAGGCCGAGGATGATCCGCAGGAGTTCATCCGTCGATTCAGAGATCACGGGTGATCAAGGCTTCAGACCGAGTGCGTGACATTTGTTCGCGTCGGCCGCGTGATACCGCGATCGATCGTTTGACTCGTGGGAGCTTTCCGGGAGAGCATGCACTTCCACCGCTTGGGACGAGTTTTGAGGCCTTCGGCACATTTCTTGCCTCCACAAATGGCGAGGGCTCGGCCGGCGATTTTTGATGTTGAGGCGTAACGCATAGCTGGAGTACAATGTGAGTTCGACTCATTGGCGGTATGTTCCGCATTAGTAGCTAGTATGGAGGATCGAGTGCACCGATATGTTACGAGGCTCGATGATTACCTAGCGAGAGTTGTTCGGTGTTTCTTCACCGCACGACATTGCCCGCATTCGTGCTCATGCACTGGGTGCGGCGAGCGCAGAGATCGACGGGTGGACCGCTTTCAGCAGAAGAAGGCCAAGAAGGACGGATATTTTGGCGACTTTAGAGGCGGACCGCCTCAGCAGCAGACTAGTTATGTACCTCCGCCATTGCAGAGTGGTCCTCCGCAGCCTTCGACCTCAGGATATTCGGGAGCGTGTCGTGGCTCCCGTGTTTGGATGTTCGGGAGTAGGGTGTTGGCGAGATGCACCACCCTACCTCGGTGTGGTCGATGTAGTAGACCGCATTTCGGGAAAGTGTCGTAGTACCAGGAGCTTGTTATTCTTGCGCCAGCAGGCCATATGACGAGACCGCCGACTGTGGTAGCGCTGGTAGGATAGCACAGACTACTAGGCGATTGCGGGGCCACGGTAAGGTCGCGGTGGAAGTGCCAGCTTAGCGGTCCTTGAACCGCCTAGTTTCAGGTATATCCTTAACCCTGTAGAAACTTGTATGTATTGATGTTAATGATGTGTTAAGTGTTATGTTCGGATAGCTTTGTGCTATAGTGTGATTTAAAAATCTGGTTAGTGTGAGATGGTAGTGGTAGCTTCCATGATGTGTTCCGTCGAGAGCGGAAGTTGGCGCTACAGTGGGTCGGGTTGGGGCCATGTTGCGGGCCAACCCGCGTCCCGTTTCAAGGAAGGGTCAGCTCTGGGTGGTCCCGCCAGGTGGCAGGGTCACGAGGGTGCTAGGCCCAAGTTTAGATGACCATCGTATGAGTTCGTGGATCGTTCGACCGTAATCAGTCGTGAAGGCCGAATGGCCTTAGAAATCGAGATTAGTGAGATGACCAAGTTTGGAGGTAGTGACTCGAGGTTGGAAACAGCGTTGACGGAGTGTGGTACGGATACTAGAAAGAGTTTGAGTGTTCGAGAAGCGGTGCAAAGAAGATAGGGGAAAAGTGAGCGTGTGTGATCGTTTCTTTTGTGAAATGAAGGTGTGAAGAGTATATTTTAGACCTCGGGTAAGGGGGTTTTGTGGTGATTAGAGGTGTTTCGCCGTTGACTTGGGTTTAAGTATTGTGCGTTTGTTATTTTATGGCGGGTGTGGCATGATCGTTTCGTGCGTATAGCGATGAAGGCTATACTAGCGCATGTTTGTGTTGAGACTTGAGAAGGAACATTCGGGACGAATGTTTCTAGGAGGAGAATGTTATACCCGTTTTTGAGTATGTACGTATGGACGACGTGCGTCAATTTGAGCCTTAAGATAGGCATTGGATTCGAAATTTGGGCACAAGTGCCGACAGAGTCGTTTACGAAAGCGTTTCCACGACTTTCGTAGGAAAATTCCGCTATGTCATTTATTATTTTTGCGGATTTTTCCGAGAGACGAAACATTTTGGACCAACGGAGGGTGACATGTGTCACCTCACATTGGAAGCAATAGGTTGGCTTGGGCGATTTGGGCGCCCAAGAGCCTCGGGCCTTGGCCGATTGGCTCCTCTTTTGTGCCTTGCTTTGTGGCTTGTTTTGTGAGTGTTTTGTGGAGTGTTTGTGGGTGCACTTGGCTTGATCTTGGCCTTACACTTGCCTTGCACATGGCTTGATCTTGGCCATTGGTTGGCTTTTGGTTTTGCTATAAATACCCCTAAGCTTGAAGACTTCATTCATCCACAAATGTTTCCAAGTCTTGAAATCCCTCCTCCCTCTTGTGGCTCTCGCCCTTAGCCTCTCTCCCTCCTCCTAGTGGCCTTTGGCCGAGAGGTCTCCTCCCTCAGGTGTCTAGCCGTAGGGTACCCCAGCCTAGTTACTTTCGTATAATACCCTTGTTGTGGTATAGAAATACTCTCCTAGTATTGTTATAATGCCCAAAATACCTTGGCCTTATACCTTGTTATATTCCAAAAGTTACCTCTATACGTAGAGCGAAATACTACCTTTTTAGTCTCAAACCGAAACCACAAGGAAAATCTTCATTGTTGGTTGAAGTTTTGGAGTAGAAGTTGGTTAGAACTTCTGGGTTGTTTGGAGCGGATGGAGCACTCGGAGTAGGAGCTAGCGTTGCTCGGGATCGACTTTATACTTGGATAATTTTGGGCTTATCGAGGTAAACACTCTCATCCTTCTATTGTGATTGGAAATTGCATGTTGTTGATTATATAGTTGAAGTATACTATATATAGTATCAACGTAGTTAGTTGGCAATGTCTTTTGACTTAAGCTGAAGAATCTGAATCAATCGAATCAGTAATTACATAGGATCAGACTGATGAGACTTGTGTATCGTGTAGTAGAATTGTACGCGTCGGTTAGGCGTAAACCCCCTAGTTGGCTTGGTAGCGGCCTCGATAGAGGAGGAGATTTACGCTGTTTGTGCGGGAAGGTGTCGCCAATTTTACGTAGAAAGATAGAAACTTGTGTTTTGGGGTTAATAGACGTTTGTGACCTTTATAGGTGAAAGTACTAAGAGTAGCGTATTCTACCGGCGAGTGGAAAGGGTTAGTGCGTTGTAGTACTTGGAGCTTTGCTTATTGTCGATAATCGTCGCGAGGTATGTCAACCTCTTCCTATCTCTTCTAGCATGATATGTGTGAACTATGTAAGTACGGTAGACGTACATGTGTTTAATGTATTTGATTGTTCTTAAAACATAAAGTGTTATAACGGCTTTATGGGAAGTTGGTTATAACAGCTTTATGTAGGTAAGAAAATACTTTGTGGTTTTAAAAAGGTAACTGATGAGAATTATAACTGGCTTGTTATAATAAAGGACTTGATGTATTTCAAAAGATTTATAAATCGTTTTGAAGGGAGAGTAACACTTGGTTTTAAAAGGTTTTAAAAAGAGTTATACTAAGCTTTATGGGGAGTTAGGTATAATGTCTTAAGAGAGGTAAAGAAAATGGTTTACTGATGTTAGAAGTTAAGAGACTTGATCTTATAAGATAAGAGACTTAACTTATTTGTTTTAATGTGAATGTTTGTGTGAAACCTCATTCGTGAGTAATGAGTACTTGGTTTTATTTAAAGGGATAATGTTTTACTGATTTCGGAAATCAGAATGTGTATCGACAGACCACTGCAGCGTTAATAAAGGAAAATGTATTGAATAATGATGAATTGTATTAAAACCAGTAGAAACCTCCATCTGCATAGAAACTAAGATGAGACAAAATGATATACATTTTCTAGATCATGGCTGCGGTAATAAGAATGTTGTAAACAAGAATAACCTACTCTCACGTGAGACATATATTACTCAATTGTTCAAAAAAGGAATCAAGTGATTAAGCTTGAGTAATTGAAACTAGGCAAACTGGAACTTAGGAAAAGAATGTTGTTACTTGATTTTTGAAAAGGAATGTGGGTTGGTCATTCTAATACTACGGGTATCGGGTGACTTTTATAAAAGTAATGGATCTCTTTTAAAAGAACTTAACGTATGTAGTACTTTGGGGTTAAAAACCCGGACTTTGGTATAAATGGAAGTACTTTGAGTTGTTGTGAAACTTGCCTATGCTTGTTGTTGTGAAACTTGCCTATGCTTGTTGTTGTGAAACTTGCCTATGCTTGTGATGATAGCCTTTGTTGTACAAGTGTGGTATTTACGTATTACCGCTCTCGATAGAGGCGGTTGACTTGTTGAGAACTTCTCGACGCGTTGGCGGTGATGGAGAATTCCACGTATGTTTCCATTTTGATTACTGTCTTGTTGTTGATATCACATGGACATGTCTACACCGTCGCAGATTCCGGCACGCGCCGTGCGGCCGTTGATTACCCGATATATGGTTATTACCGCAACATGGGCGTGTCTACACCGTCGCAGATTCGGGACATGTGGCTGCGCGAGGTTGACCACCCAAGATATTGTTATTGAGGTTACATGGGCATGTCTACACCGTCGCGATTCCGGTACGTGGCCACGCGCCTTGTTATTATTGTTGCATCATGGACATGTCTACACCGAAGCGATTCCGGCATGCGCCACGATGCGAACATGATGGATGTTGTGGGCGTGAGACCCATAGTTATATTTGAGTGGTGACTTTGAGGCGAGTCACGACTTGACATGATCGTTTTATGTTGTGAATCGTAAGTTTGGTTATCATACATGGCTCGGCTTTTATAGACTAGTATGATTTCATTTACGATTTTTACTGATTCACATACTTGGTACTGTTGTCTTGACTCTTCTGGCCGCGTTCATGCCGCAGTGTAGGTACATCGGCCGTGGATCCCCGCCATAGGATCTCATTTCAGTGTTGAAAGCTCTGCCTTCTGAGGCTTATCTTTGGTATGTTTCCCTGAGTTGTAGGTTCTTGTACATTCGGGGTATGGCGGGCCTGTCCGTCATAGTTGTTGTAAATCTTAAGTGCAGAGCACCTTTGTGGGCAGGGTTTGTAAAAAGGATAACTGTTCGGGTTTTTGTGTATATGCTGAAGGCAACTGTTTTGGTTGGCCTGTTTATTTACTATATGTTATACCCCGTATTTTCAGAGTATGTACGTGAGGACGTACGTAGAAAATTTGAGCCTTAAGTTAGGCAAGTTTCGAAATTTGTACACAACACCCGATTAGAGTCGTTTTTCGACGAAACGTTTCATGACTTTTGTTGGGAAAATTCGGCTATGTCATTTATAATTTTTGCGGATTTTTCCGAGAGGCGAACATTGTGGACCAACGGAGGGTGACATGTGTCACCTCACATTGGAACAAATGGGCGGCAATGGTGACGAAAAAGAGGGCTTTAGTTGGTAGGATATTTTTGTGCAAGTTGTGTGGTAGATGGATAAGGTACACATGGTGGAAATCTAACCCTACACTTGCACCACACTTGTCTTCATCTTGGCCATTGGTTGGCCATGGCTTGACCTATAAATACCCCTAAGCTTGAAGAGTTCTTCATCCAAAATGTGCCTAAGTCTTGAAATCTCCTCCCTCTCCTCAGTAGTAGTCGTCCGCCACACCCCTCCCCTTGAGAAGGCCCTTGGCCGAAAGTATCCCCTCCTAGTGGTGCTAGCCGTGGGGTACCCCTAGCCTAGTTGTTTTCAGTATAATACCCCCTTTGTGGTATAGAAATACTCTCATAGTATTTTTATAATGTCCAAAATACTTTAGCCCAAATACCTTGTTGTACTTTCCAAGGTTATACTTATACGAAGCCCGGAAAATACTATTATACTTTCCTTTAGCCACTAAACGAAACCCTAAGGAAAAATCTTCACCCGTAGTTGAAGTATTAAGTAGAAGTTGTGTAGACACTTCTAAGGGTTTCTTGGAGCGTTTTGGAGCGCACGGAGTAGGAGCTAAACCTTGTTCAGGAACGACATATAAACTCGGATAATTTTGGGCTTATCGAGGTAAACATTCTTGACCTTCTGTTGTAATTGGAAATTACATGTTGTAGGAATATATAGTTGAAGTATACTATATATAGAACTGAACATTATAATTGTGCGGCAATGTCTTTTGACTTAAGCCTGAATAATACTTACGGCAATGTCTTGCGACTTAAGCCTGAATTTAAATAAGAGAACTGAACTGTAATTACAGTAGACTTGTGTAGCATTGCTGTGTAGTAGAATTGTACACGTCCGGTCAGACGTGTTAACCCCCCCCTGGTTGGCTTGGTAGCCGGCCTCGATAGAGGAGGAGATTTACGCTGTTGCGGGGGGGGGGGGGAGGTGCTGCCGAATTTTCTGTAGAATATTCTACGTCGGGATCTAAAGGTATTAATAGGCGCTTTGTGGCCTCTATAGGTTGTAGTACTACGTGTGGAGTGATCCACTTGGCTTAAGGAGTAGCCGGTTTGAGGTACTGAGCGTTTTGCGATTAGTCGATAATCGTCGCGAGGTATGTTGACCTCTTCCTATCTCTTCTAGCATGATATGTGTGAACTATGTAGTACGGTGAGACGTCATACGTGCTAAATGTATTTGATTGATTTAAAACATAAAGTGTTATAACGGCTTTATGGGAAGTTGGTTATAATAGCTTTATGTGGATAAGCACATACTTTGTGGTTTTTAAAAGGTAACTGATTTGAATAATAACTGGCTTGATATGTGTTAATAAAGAACTTGAAGCATTTCAAAAGATCTATGAATCGTTTTGAAAGAATGAGTATTACTGGTTTTGAAAGCTTAAGAGTTATACTAGCTTTATGGGAAGTTAGGTATAACGGCTTAAGAATGTTATCTTGATTTGAAATCGAATGTATCGACAAACCACTGCGGCGTTAATAAAAGGAAAATGTATTGACTAAAGAAGTATTATTAAAACCAAGAGAAACTCCATCCGCATGTAAGCTAAGATGACAAAATGATATTACATTTCCTAGATCATGGTCGCTTAATAAGATTGATTATAAACAAAGAATACCTACTCACTTATAAGACATAGGTTTCTCAAAACGTTTAAAGGAGAATTATGTTTTAAAGGATTTAAAACTATGAACTACGAAACCTTTTTCTAAAATGAGAAACTTGAGCATTCAAATTAGGCAACTTGAGCGTTTGGAAAATAAGGTTGTCACTTGATTTTACAAAGGAAAGCATTTTGGTTTACTTAACAATGTTAGTCACTCAAATTTTATACTACGGGTATCGGGTGGCCTTTGTAAAAGAAATGGATCTTAAAAGGAATTTAACTGACGTAGTACTTTAAGGTTAAAATCCGACTTTGATATAAAATGAAAGTACCTTGAGTCGTGTGTAACTTGCTTATACTTGTTGTTATGAAACTTGACCATGTTACGTGTGATAGCCTTGTTGTGTAAGTATCGTGTTCTACTCGACTCACCGGTCATCCGAATGTATATCACTTGATTGCGGTTCATCCGAATGTATTTCACTCGACTACCGGTTCATCCGAATGTGTTTCACTTGATTACCGGTTCATCCGGAATGTATTTCACTTGAGGACCGGTTCATCCGAATGTATTTCACTTGAGGACCGTTCATCCGGAATGTATTTCACTTGACTACCGGTTCATCCGAATGTATTCCACTCGACTAGGTTCGTAGGATGAACCGAATGTATTCCACCCTTTTCTATATTGGGTCCATAAGATGGGCCGAGACTGCTATATCGTATCACATGATTTGTACCTAGATCACGGCGGTGAGAAGGAGTTCCACGCATGAGGATGACTTTTAGGCGTGAGTCCACGACTTGACATGATCGCTTCTATGTTGTGAATCGTAGTTTGGTTATCATACATGTCTCCCGCTTTATATAGACTATTATGATTTCATTTACGATTTTTACGATTTCACATACTTGGTACTGTTGTGCGACCTCCTTCGGCCGAAGCGTATAAAGAGGCGAGCTCTACCACGAATGCATCCGAACCGTGGCTCTCCGTATGGCACATCACGAGAAGAGCCGTAGGCATGCCTCGAGGATCGCAGCAGCCGGTACCATTTGTTGGGTCGCCGAGCAAGGCTCGCGACAAAGTGACAAAAGTGGTATCGAGCGATTAGTCCTCGGAAAGTGTCTGCATCGCGTGTCTAGTAGAGTCTTGATTATCGGTGTTGTGCACCACATCTATAATCGTGAGGTCACAGGACATTTAGGATTAGTTTCCATCCTTCCCATTCTCGAGATCGTGCCTTAGAGCCGTGTGATAAATGGACCCTCCGACATATTCCTTTCCTTTACGATTATGCCTCGCGTAAGGCAACCTGTGCCCAGTGGGCAAGGCGATGAGGAGCCTGGTGAGATACAGAAGTACGAGGGCGCAGCCCGGCCAAGACTGAGCAAGATTCGACGGCGGGTTTCGCGACGCCGCCAAAGACCAAAGAAGTTTAGAGCCGCGGCGGTGGTCGCTGAGACTCTGATACTGAGCCTCCACCCCACACCGAGCCGATGAGATGGGGTACAAGGAGATGGCCCAGTTACTGGCCAGGGTCGTGGCCAGATATGAGGATAGGCTGGATGCAGCAGTTCCAGCCCCAGCAGCACCCGTAGTTCACCCCCGAGCAGACAGTTTGAGGCTACGTGACTTCGAGTTGTAGCCTCCGGTGTTCTATGGATCGAGCCGAGGACGACCGGGAGTTTATCCGACACCACACGGATCATGAGAGTGATCGAGCCTCGAGGCGTAGTCGGTGGTATTGGTTCGCATCACCGCGTGATCTGCAGCTGATTGTGGTTTGATTCGTGAGCTGCCCCGGAAGAGCATGCACTTCCAGCAGCTTGGGACGAAGTTCTCGAGGCATTTCTTGCACATTTCTTGCCTCGCATGAGGAGGGCTCGGCCGACAGATTTTTGACGCTGAGGCGGGATCGCGACGGTTAGAGAGTACAATGTGGAGTTCGACTCATTAGCTCGGTATGTTCCCGTCAGAGTAGCGGATATGGAGGACAGAGTACACCGCTACGTCACCGGGCCGACGATTACTTGGCGAGGCTTGTACGGTGTAGCTCTTCACCGGCATGGACATTGCCCGCACGCAAGCTCATGCACTAGGATGTGAGGCACGGAGAGGTCGACGGAATGACCGAGATCACAGAAGAGGCCGAGCAAGCAGGTCCTTTGGTAACTTTCGAGGCGACCGCCTCGCCAGTTAGCCTAGTTATGTACCTCCACCAAGACAGAGTGGTCCCCGCCTTCGGACGTTCAGGTATTCGGAGCTGGTCGAGCTCCGTGGCTTCCGTTCACGGTATACGTGAGTGCTAGCCACCGGATTCATGTCCCTCGCGTGCACGATGTGGCAAACATCATCCCGGAATGTCGTCTTTTTATCGGTGCTTGTTTCACTGCGGCCGCCGTACATGTGACGAGAGATCAGGCTTATAGGAGAGGTATCGCAGCGGCGCAGCCTTACCGGATCGATGGCGTGTTCATCGCCTTCTACGCATGCTACTGCAGGGCAGACTTATGATTAGAGTGGAGCGGTAGCTTCAGGTATATCTTTAACCATCTAGAGTTTTGTTTGTTATGATAATGTGTTAAGTGTTATGTTCGGATAGCTTGGTGCTAAAATGTGATTTAGAAACATGCTTAGTGAAAGGTAAGCTGGGGTGAGAAAATGATGAACCTTAGAATATTACGGTGGAGACCTTAGATGTAAGGCCGTCTTGAGTACAAGATTTTGCGAGTGATCCTTGTCAGAGTGGATTTAATGCCTCGAATGTATTGTGTGATCAGTCCCTGGGTGGGGTTCATGAACGTGGTAGCTTTCATGATGTGTTTGAGCAAGATGGTTCCGTGTCGAGGTGCAAGCGTTGGCGCGATAATGGGTGGTCGGGCCGTGTTGCGGGCCAACCCGCGCCCCGTTCGAGGAAAGGTCACTCGGGTGGTCCCGCCGGTGGCGTGGTCACGCGGTGCTAGGCCCAAGTTTAGATGACCATCTTATGAGTTCGTGGATACGTTCGACCAGAATCAGTTCGTGAAGGCCGAGAGTGGCCTTAGAGGAAATCGAGGTTAGTAAGATGACCAAGTTTGGAGGTAGTGACTCGAGGTTGGAAGCGATGCGTTGGATCAAGTGTGGTGCGTGTCTTGGGAAGGGTTCGAGTGTTCGAGCAGTGGTACGACGAGGTAGGGAGAAGTGAACGAGTGTGATCGTTTCTTTTGTGATAACAGAGGTGAGTCCTCGTGGACTTGGGATTTCGTATTTTGTGCATTTGTTATTTCATGGCCATGTGTGGCATGATTGTTTTCGTACGTATAGCAGTGAAGACTATACCGCGCGTGTTTGTGTTGAGACTTGAGAAGGAACATTCGACGAATGTTTCTAAGGGGGGAAGAATGTTATACCCCGTATTTTTAGAGTATGTACGTGAGGACGTACGTAGAAAAATTGAGCCTTAAGTTAGGCAAGTTTCGAAATTTGTACACAACACCCGATTAGAGTCGTTTTTCGACGAAACGTTTCATGACTTTTGTTGGGAAAATTCGCTATGTCATTTATAATTTTTGCGGATTTTTCCGAGAGATTTAAACATTGTGGACCAGCGGAGGGTGACATGTGTCACCTCACATTGGAACAAATGGGGCGGCAATGGTGGACGAAAAAGAGGGCTTTAGTTGGTAGGATATTTTGTGCAAGTTGTGTGGTAGATGGATAAGGTACACATGGTGGAAATCTAACCCTACACTTGCACCACACTTGTCTTCATCTTGGCCATTGGTTGGCCATGGCTTGACCTATAAATACCCCTAAGCTTGAAGAGTTCTTCATCCAAAATGTGCCTAAGTCTTGAAATCTCCTCCCCTCTCTCAGTAGTAGTCGTCCGCCACACCCTCCCCTTTGAGAAGGCCCCTGGCCGAAAGTATCCCCTCCTAGTGGTGCTAGCCAGTGGGTACCCCTAGCCGAGTTGTTTGCGTATAATACCCCTTCGTGAGGTATATAAATACTCTCCTAGTATTGTTATAATGTCCAAAAAACTTTAGCCCAAATACATTGTTGTACTTTCAAAGTTTATACTTATACTAAGAACGGAAAATACTATTATACTTTACTTTATCCACTAAACGAAACCCTAAGGAAAATCTTCACCGTAGTTGAAGTATTAAGTAGAAGTTGTAGACACTTCTAAGGGTTTCTTGGAGCGCTTTGGAGCGCACTTAGTAGAGCTAAACCTTGTTCAGGAACGACATATAACTCGGATAATTTTGGGCTTATCGAGGTAAACATTCTTGACCTTCTGTTGTAATTGGAAATTACATGTTGTAGGAATATATAGTTGAAGTATACTATATATAGAACTGAACATTATAATTGTGCGGCAATGTCTTTTGACTTAAGCTCGAATAATACTTACAGAATGTCTTGCGACTTAAGCCCAATTTAAATAAGAGAACCGAATCGTAATTACATAGACTCAGACATGAGACTTGTGTAGCATTCTTTGTGTAGTAGAATTGTACACGCCCGGCCGACGTGTTAACCCCCTCGGTTGGCTTGGTAGCCTCGATAGAGAGAGGAGATTTACGCTGTTATGCGGGAGAGTCTTGAATTTTCTGTAGAATATTCTACGTCGGGATCTAAAGGTATTAATAGGCGCTTTGTGGCCTCTATAGGTTGTAGTACTACGTGTGGAGTGATCCACTTGGCTTAAGGAGTAGCTGCGGTTTGAGGTACTTGGAGCGTTTTGCTATTAGTCGACAATCGTCGCGAGGTATGTGGACCTCTTCCTATCTCTTCTAGCATGATATGTGTGAACTATGTAGTACGGTAGACGTACATGTGCTAAATGTATTTGATTGATTTAAAACATAAAGTGTTATAACGGCTTTATGGGAAGTTGGTTATAATAGCTTTATGTGGATAAGCACATACTTTGTGGTTTTTAAAAGGTAACTGATTTGAATAATAACTGGCTTGATATGTGTTAATAAAGAACTTGAAGCATTTCAAAAGATCTATGAATCGTTTTGAAAGAATGAGTATTACTTGGTTTTGAAAGCTTAAGAGTTATACTAGCTTTATGGGAAGTTAGGTATAACGGCTTAAGAATGTTATCTTGATTTGGAAATCGAATGTGTATCGACAAACCACCGCTGCGTTAATAAAAGGAAAATGTATTGACTAAAGAAGTATTATTAAAACCGGTAGAAACCTCCATCTGCATGTAAGCTAAGATGAGACAAAATGATATTACATTTCCTAGATCATGGTCGCTTAATAAGATTGATTATAAACAAAGAATACCTACTCACTTATAAGACATAGGTTTCTCAAAACGTTTAAAGGAGAATTATGTTTTAAAGGATTTAAAACTATTAACTACGAAACCTTTTTATAAAATGAGAAACGTCATCATTCGAAATTAGGCAACTTGAACGTTTGGACAATAATGTGGACACTTGATTTTACAAAGGAAAGCATATTGGTTTACTTAAACATGATAGTCACTCAAATTTTATACTACGTATCGTGACCTTTGTAAAAGAAATGGATCTTAAAAGGAATTTAACGGACGTAGTACTTTAAGGTTAAAATTCGGACTTTGATATAAAATGAAAGTACCTTGAGTCGTGTGTAACTTGCTTATACTTGTTGTTATGAAACTTGACCATGTTACGCGTGTGATAGCCTTGTTGTGTAAGTATCGTGTTCTACTCGACTACCGGTCATCCGAATGTATATCACTTGATTACGGCTCATCCGAATGTATTTCACTCGACTCACGGTTCATCCGGAATGTGTTTCACTTGATTACCGGTTCATCCGGGAATGTATTTCACTTGAGGACCGGTTCATCCGGGAATGTATTTCACTTGAGGACCGGTTCATCCGGGAATGTATTTCACTTGACTACCGGTTCATCCGGGAATGTATTCCACTCGACTACCGGTTCATGGGATGAACCGGGAATGTATTCCACCCTTTTCTATATTGGGTCCATAAGATGGGCCGAGACCTGTTATACGTATCACATGATTTGTACCTAGATCGCCAGCGGTGGCGGCGAGTTCCACGCATGAGGATGACTTTTAGGCGTGAGTCCACGACTTGACATGATCGCTTCTATGTTGTGATCGTAGTTTGTTATCATACATGTCTCACGCTTTATATAGACTATTATGATTTCATTTACGATTTTTACAGCCACATACTTGGTACTGTTATCGACTCTCCTTCGGGCCGCGTTCATGCCGCAGTAAAAGGTACATCGGTATCGATCCCCGCTTAGGATCACCTTTCAGCGTATTGAAAGCTCCGTTCTTCGAGGCTTATCTTTTGTATGTTACCCGAGTCGTAGATGCTTATACATTCGGGGTATGGCGGCCCCGTCCCGTCATAGTTGTTGTAAATCTTAGAGGTCAGAGTAATCGGCGGGTGTGGTTTGTAAAAAGGTTAACTGTCGGGTTTTTATGTATATACCGGGCAATCGCTGGTTGGCCTGTTTACTTATTATATCTCTTGTTTCATGACTCGTGTTTTATTTTCCGCTGGTTTTCTCTGATGTTGTATCACTAGGGTGCCCGGGGTAAGGCACCAGTCACGGGCCCGGGCTTCGGGTCGTGACATTATATCTCTTGTTTCATGACTCGTGTTTTATTTTCCGCTGGTTTTCTCTGATGTTGTATCACTAGGGTGCCCGGGGTAAGGCACCAGTAACGGGCCCGGGTTCGGGGCGTTACATTTTCCCCTCGCAAAGTTTGGAAAACGTTTCGTCGGAAAACAATTCTTTTCGGGGGTTGTGCACAAATTTTCGTCCCTTGCCTAACTTAAGGTTTAAACTTTTGTACGTACGTCCTCACGTACATACTCAGGAAATACGGGGTATAACATTCTCCTCTCCTTAGAAACATTCGTCCCGAATGTTCCTTCTCAAGACATATAACGATAAAGTTCCTCTTAACTTAAACAAGTTGCCAATGCCACACCTGGCCACAAAATAACACACGCGCAAATACTTAATCCAAGTCCACGAGGAATCACCTCTAACATCACAAAAGCTCCCACCCAAAGTCTAAAATATACTCCCTTCGCACCTTCATTTCATAAAAGAAATGATCACTTCTATTCTCTTAATACATGCTCACTTCTTCCCTTACTCGTCATCACTTACCACATTTTTGTTATTGCTTCAGTTTCCAAAATCTCTGGGTTACTATCTCCAACTTGGTCATCATTAACTGGGAACACTCTGGATGGATCTCCGACACTCTTCCGAACATAGCAATAAGAAAGACCGGACGCACTGCCTCCCACGTCGGACGGCAAAGCTAACTTGTAGGCAACCTGGCCTATCCTCCAAAGGATCTGAAAACGCTCTAAGTACCTCAGGCTAAATTTCCTCTGTTTTCCAAAACTCGTCACACCCTTTCCGGGGTGGTACCTTCAGAAAGACCGACCGTCAACCTGAACTCCAAGTGTCGACGCCGATTATCCGCATGACTTTTGTTGACTCTGAGCTGCCAATAACCTCTCCTGGATAAGCTTCACCCTATCCACATTCTGCTGAAATAAGTATGATCCAACTATCCGAATCTTGCCAACCTCGAACCAATCGACCGACAACTTACACTTCCGCCCCTACAAGGCGTCATAAGGCGATATCCGAATACTGAAATGGTAGCTATAAAACACTCCCTCAACAGGAGGCACATAATCCTCGCTGCTATCTCTGAAATCAAAACACCGGCCCGAGGGTGAATGCAATACTGAGACTCACCTGAGTTCCTAACCCTGCGTGGTAAAACTTCCAGAAAAAGAAATAGCCGTAACCTGGGCTCCACTGCCTGTCATAAGTAAAGTAGGGACCCCGTGTAGCCTTACAATCTTCCCGATAAATAACATCTCGCATAACCCACTGCCAAGTACACGGTCCTGACTGAAAGCTAAGATGGGCTGACCTCATCGACCCGACTACTGGTCGAACGCATCCACGTACTCGTACGCTGGTTAACTAAACTTGGGCCTAACACCCTCGTGACCCCACCACCTGGAGGGACCACCTCGAATTGACCCCACCACATTCCAGGCCGCGGGTTGACCCGCGATCGGTCTTCAACCCGACCCGCTATCGCGTAAAACTCTTGTTCCCCTATCCGGAACAATCTCACTAATCAAGTTACGAAAACCTAGTGGTCTTCTTAGCTCAACTACCCTCTTTCATTCCACACTACTCAGGGACTTATATCTCATGTGTACTATGCACTCGATAAGGGTCAAACATAAAAAATACATCTTTTACTCGAGATGGCCTCGCCTCTAAGGTCTCCACGTATAACATTCTAAGGCTCACACTTTCCCTATCCCCAATCTTACCCTTTTAACTAACCATGATTTCTAATCACAATTAACACAATGCTATCTGAACATAACACTTAAGATATACTCATCTTATCACACATACAAATCTCTAGAGGGTTAAGGATATACCTGTATCTACTGCTTCACTCCCCTCTGTCGTTCCAATCAATCCTGCCCTGCTGGGCGCATAGCAAAACAAGCTGTCGAAGAAGTACGACACTCCCCACAATGACACTTACCACAACGGCCACACCGAGGTGGGGGTGGCCTCCTCTGGCTAACACCCCTTCCTCTCCGAACTACTGAATCCGCAACTGAACGGGTAGGCTGAGTCCTCCTACTTGCATCCCTCCTACTTGAACATTCTTTCGCCACATGGCCCTGACGACCGCAGGTAAAACAAGCACCAACAAAAAGACGACATTCCCCGGGATGACGCCTGCCACACTGTGAATACTTGAGGGAAAACTGAATCCGGCTGGCTGGAACCTACGTGTATCTGTAAACCAGAAGCCCTGGAGCTCTGACCAACTCCTGCATACCCCGAACGTCCTGAACCCTGTGGAGCACCACTGCATCGGGCGGAGGCGCCAGAATTGGTCACCGAGGCGGTCCGCTCGATAGTTACCAAAGGACCTGCTGCTCGCCTCTTCACGACCTTGGTTAACCCGTCGATCCCTACGTTTCTACCGCTACGCATAAGCTCAGACGCAGCCATGCTCATCATGATCAAGAGCTACTTTGCACAACCTCTCTTAGATACTCATCAAGACCGTGATAAATCGGTACATAATATACTTTCGTTGCTAAATCCATAGCTAGTAATGGTCGTCTCTTTGCGATCCATACTTTCGCATCGGGTCGTGGAACCGGCGTTCAAATTCATGGCCGCAGAGGAACCATCGCCACTGGCTAAACTCGCTGGATCGGCGCGCGCAGTAACTCCCTCGAATGAAGCACCACTCAGTGATGGTTGGGCCTGTGCCTCGTAACCCTCTCAGATTTACTCGCAGCCTCCTACCGCTTTGCACTTCGCCCGGGTTGCCTTACGCGGAGGCATAACTGGTAGGGGAAAGGAATACGTTAGAGGGGTCCAACTTATAACACAGCTCTAAGGCACGATCTCAGAGTGAGAAGAATGGAAACCAATCCTAAATATCCTATAGCCTCCTGATTATTAGTGTGGTGCACAACACACCGATAATCAAGACTTACTAGATACGGTCAGAGACACTTTCCGAGGATTAATCGCTCACGATACCACTTTGTCACGACCAACCTCGCCTGATCGTGCCTTACCCTGCACCCAAGTAGACATACATCAGAGTAATCAGCGGAACATAAAACAAGACATGAAATAATATGAAGTGTAAAACAGTTTTTCTGCGAAAAGTTTCCTTACGATATATATATATATATATAACTTGAATCCGAACAGTTACATCCCTTTTACAAACTCGCCATAACAAGATTACAGCACTTCTAAGAATGATATAACAACAATGGCGGACAGGCCTGCCATACCTCAATGTAAGTACCTACAACGACAGGGACTATACCATCGATAAGCCTCCGAGAAACAGAGCTTCCCAAAACGCTGAATCGTGATCCTAAGAGCGAGGATCGACGATCGTGTACCTCTACCGCGGCATGAACGCAGCCTCAAGGAGGTCGATAACAGTACCAAGTATGTGAAATCAAAATATCAGAATGAAATCATAGTAGTCTATATAAAGCAGGAGACATGTATGATAACCAAACTACAGTTCACAATAAATAAGCAGTCATGTCAAGTCAGGGACTCACGCTCTCAAAGTCACCACTTAAATATAACTATGGGTCTCACGCCCACAACATCAATCATGCCCGTGGAATACCTTCCTCACCGCCAGCCTATGATATAAAAGCACCAAGGAATACATGAACACCGTGTCCCACCGTGTCATAATAAAACCGTGACGGTAAGTACGAAGGCATAGCCGACTACTAAAACCCACGACCAACAAAGTTATAAATCGTATCACGAGGTCCGTCTAGACCGCCACATGATCGGCGCCACTCGCCCGCAATATCAAATGTGCGCGTCTAATCCTGGAACTTCCCGCAGCTCCGCATAGGCCACACACATAGGCCCGCATGAGGTATTCCCCGCATCGAGGGTAGCTACTCCCCGGCATCGTCCTGGACCCGCAGTCCGCATGGCCACATAGACCGCATGGCCATATAGACCGCACACTAACTTGGAACTCTCGTAGGTCCGCATAGGTCCCCTGGACCCGCATGAGGTATTCTCGAATCATAGTCCCAGACTGCCTGAGGTATACCCCGCATTGGAGGGCAGCTTAACCCCCGGTATCATGTCAAGAGGTAAGTGGTACAATACTATCATAACGGCTTATCATTAAACAACATAAGCAAAATCAAGGGAAACCCATTTACACAAACATCACAAGATACTAACACACGTAGCATCCTAACATGTTTACTTATCAAATCAACAAGAAAGTATTACAAGGCTATCACAAACCAACACAATCAAGTTATTCACACAAGGTACTTTCTACTTTATGTTAACAAGTTCGGGTTTTTATCCCCAAAGTACTTCATACATTAACTCTTTAAAAGATCCGTTTATTTCACAAAAGTCACACAATACCCGTAGTATAAAAATAGAGTGACTATCTTTTTAAGTAAACCAAAACACTTCCCTTTGTAAAATCAAGTAATCAACATTATTTTCCAAACGCTCAAGTTTGCCTAATTTCAAATGCTCAAGTTTCTCATTTTCGAAAGGTTTCGTAGTTCATAGTTTTAATCACTTAATAATATAATTCTCCTTAAAAACAATTTGAGAAAAATATGCCTTATGTGTGAGTAGGTTATTCTTGTTTATAACAATCTTATTAAAGCAGCCATGATCTAGGAAATGTAATATCATTTTGTCTCATCTCAGCTTCTATGCAGATGGAGGTTTCTACTGGTTTTAATAATACTTAATTAGTCAATACATTTCCCTTTATTAGCGCTACAGTGGTTTGTTCGATACTTATTCTCATTTCCGAAATCAATATAAGGCGTTCATAAACAATTAAGTAAACCGTTCCTTTTATCTCTCTTAAGTCGTTATACCTAACTTCCCATAAAGCTAGTATAACTCTTAAGCTTTTAAAACCAAGTATTACTCTTCTTTCAAAAACGATTCATAATTCTTTTGAAATACTTCAAGATTCTTATTATTTAGACTCAAGTCAAAAGACATCGCAGTAAAACCACATTCAGTTAACACACGTACGTCTACCGTACTATATATATTCTTTTAAAATATCATGCTCAAGAGGATAGGAAGAATCACATATCTCACGACGATTATCGACAATTAGCAAAACGCTCCACCGCTATAACCCGGCTAGCCTTGTCCACCTTTCAAGTAGAACATGCTACTCGCAGAACTTTCAACCTATAAAGGCCATATACGTCTATCAACGTCTAGACTACTCTGTAGAACATTCTAAGCAGAGGCTTCTCTATTCTACGGAAAATTGGGCAGCACTTCCCTACCCGCTAAACTACACAAGTCTACTGTAAATACAGTCCTATGTAAGTACAGTTCAATCTTCTTCAATATTCTTCTATTACAGTTCAATTCTCTTATGTAATATCCTTCTATGTATCTTATACTCATTTCTATACAACTACAGTATGTAATTTCCAATTACAATAGAAGGACAAGAGTATTTACCTCGATAAGCCCAAAATTATCCAAGATTTAATGTCGATCCTGAGCAACGTTTAGCTCCTACTCTGGGTGCTCCAACCCGCTCCAAAAAACCCTTAGAAGTTCTACGCAACTTCTTCTTAATACTTCAACCGGCTATGAAGATTTTCCTTAGGGTTTCGTTTTTGTGACTGAAGGGAAGTATAGTAGTATTTCTGGGCTTTTAGTATAGGGGTAACCTTGGAATACTACAAGGTATTTGGGCCAAGGTATTTTGGAATAGTAACAATACTTGGAGAATACTTTTCTACCAATGGGGGTGTATTTCACGAGAACTACTCAAGGTAGGGGGGGGGGGGTTTCGGCCAAGGCTTCTCAAAGGGGGAGGGGTGCTCTTGGACGAGAGCAACAAGATGAGGGGGGAGAGTATTTCAAGTCTTGAAATCTATAAATGTGGATGAAGAAGTCTTCAACTCAAGGGGGGTATTTATAGGGAAATCAATGGCCAAGATCAAGACAAGTGGTGGGCAAGTGGAGGGTGAAGATTTGCACAAGTGCACCCTAGCCATCTACTCCACAAATCACTCCAAACATTGACCCAAGTTTTCCACAAAACATGCCAAGAACGTGCTCACTTTCGGCCACAAGACCGCCCACTTGAGGGTGACAAGTGTCGCCCTCTCGTTGGTCCAAAATATTTCATCGCTCAGAAAAATCCGCAAAAATTATTAAAGTCGCAACCGTAATGTTCCCCTCGCAAAGTTTGGAAAACGTTTCGTCGGAAAACAATTCTTTTCGGGGGTTGTGCACAAATTTTCGTCCCTTGCCTAACTTAAGGTTTAAACTTTTGTACGTACGTCCTCACGTACATACTCATGAAATAAGGGGTATAACAGCCGGGGCATGCGACCGCGAGGGATACCCTATGGTCATGCTTATACGATGTGGGATTCCGGGGCATGCGACCACGAGGGATACTCCTTGGACATGCTTATACGATGTGGGATTCCGGGGCATGTGACCAGGAGTCGGGTTAGATTCCCGGATTTGTTTGTGTTACCCTACGGTCATGCTTATACGATGTGGGATGCCGGGGCATGCGACCACGAGTGATACCCTATGGTCATTCTTATACGATGTGGGATACCGGGGCATGCGACCACGAGGGATACTCCTTGGACATGCTTATACGATGTGGGATTCCAGGGCATGTGACCAGGAGCGGGTTTGATTCCCGGATTTGTTTGTATACCCCATGGTCATGCTTATACGATGTGGGATTCCGAGGCATGCGACCACGAGGGATACTCCTTGGATATGCTTATTGGTGTTATATTATATCATGGACTGCCGGCAGTGAGAAAGGATTCCACAGGCATGGTTGATATTATGGGCGTGAGACCCATAGTTATATTTGAGTAGTGACTTTGAGGGCATGCGTCCCTGACTTGATATAACTGCTTATGTATTGTGTACTGTAGGTTGTCTATCATACACGCCTCGCTTTGTTTAGATCATATGATTTCATTACAGTACTTACTGTTCACATACTTGGTACATTCTTCGTACTGACCTCCTTCGGGGGGCTGCGTTCATGCCGCAGGTTTAGGTACGCAGTTTGGTGATCTGCAGGTGTAGGACCCTGCTCAGAGTTTTTGGATAGCTCCCTCTGTTCATGAGTTTATCTTTTTGGTATAGTTCCTTCGATGTGCTTTGTACGGTTATGGGTACGGGGCCTTGTCCCGTCATAGTTCGATATAACTCTTAGGTGCAGTATTCATATGTGGGATTGGACTCATGTACGGTGTAGTGTCTTTTGTTATGTATATTATATGGCAGCCTGGTCGGCTTTGCCCTTGCACGTACGATTGGTTTTTTTTTTTTAAAAAAAAAGGGTGTTATTTAATTTCCGCAGTTTACTTAGTTGTTAAGGTAGAAGGGTGCCCAGGTAGGGCACCAGTCACGGGCCCAGCGTTCGGGGCGTGACATATGTGGTGTAATACAAGCGCAACCGGCTTATCGTAAACAACATAAGCACAACAAGAAAACCCCCTTCACATAAAAGTCCCAAGATACTAACGCCCGTAGTATCCTAGCATGTTTACTTATCAAACCAACAAGAAAGTATTACAAGGCTGTCACAAGCAAAACATAGTCAAGTTACTCACACAAGGTACTTTTATTTTATGTCAACAAATCCGGGTTTTAACCCCAAAGTACTACATACTTTAACTCTTTAAAAAGATCCATTTCTTTCACAAAAGTCACACGATACCCGTAGTATCAAAATAGAGTAACTATGTTTTTAAGTAAACCAAAACAATTTCCATACCTTCTTTTTGAACCAACTTAAGACAAAAGGATGCCTTCCTTTTTAAACCATTTTAAGACAAAACCATGCCTTCCTTTTTAAACCATTTACACTTCAAATTCTCAAGTCTCTCTCTTTTATAAATCAAGTTCCTTACTTTGGAGTTTTTAAGAAAATCAAAACTTGTTTTTAATGATCTTATTAAAGCAGCCATGATCTAGGAAATGTAATACAATTTTGTCTTATCTTAGCTTCTATGCAGATGGAGGTTTCTACTTGTTTTAATATAATTAATTGTCATTACATTTTCCTTTATTAACGCTGCAATGGCTTGTTCGATAATTTTTTCCATTTCTGAAATTATTAAAACTTATTCCTTTTAAAAACCAAGTACTCATGAATGCGGTTTCACAACTTTTTAACACAAACCAAGTCCTTAATACTTCACATCAAGTCATTTATAAGTCAAGTCTCTTATCTTTTAAAAACCACAAACCATTTCTTTACCTACATAAAGTCGTTATAACAAACTTCCCATAAAGCCGTTATAACACTTTATGTTTTAAACCAACCAAAATTGTTTAGCACATGACGCTCACCGTCATACATAGTTCACAACAATCATGCTAGAAAGGATAGGAAGAGGTTCACATACCTCGCGACGATTATCGACAATTAGCAAAACGCTCCAAAGTACTATAACCTTGCTAGCCTTTTCCACCCTTCAAGTAGAATACGCTACTCGTAGTACTTCAACCTATAATGGCCATAAAACGTCTATTAACTTCTAGATCCCTTCGTAGAACATTTCTAAGTACAAGGTTCCATATTCTACGGAAAATTCGCAGGACCTCCCCTGCAAACCACATAAATAACCTCCAATATCAAGGCCCGCTACCAAGCCAACAACTCTGAGTGGATCATACGTCTAACCGACGTACACCGCCCCACAATAATACTACAAGTCTCATCAGAATACACCAATGTAAATACAGTTCAATTCTTTTTAATCATCCTTCCATAAATCATATACTCAATTATACATTACTACAACATGTAATCTCCAATTACAATAGGGGGATAAAGATTATTACCTCGATAAGCCCAAAATTATCCAAGATTTATAAGTGTCACGACCCGATTCCGAGCCCGTGACTGGTGCCTTACCCCGGGCACCCTAGTGATACAACATCAGAGTAATCAGCGGAACATAAAACGATACAAGACATATTATGAAATATGAAACAATAACTGAGAAAACTTGCCTTTCATATATATAAATAACAACTTTTTCAACACGAATGAGCTTTAATCCTTTTTACAAACCCCGCCACAACAAAGATTACTGCACTTAGGAATGATATGACAACAATGGCGGACAGGGCCCGCCAAACCCCGAATGTAAACACTTACTACGACAGGGACTATACCATCGATAAGCCTCCGAGAAACGGAGCTTCCCAAACGTCAAATCGTGACCGAGAGCTAGGATCAACGATCGTGTACCTCAACTGCGGCATGAACGCAGCCCAAGGAGGTCGATAACAGTGCAGGTATGTGAAACTAAAAATATCAGAAATGAAATCATAATAGTCTATAAAGCGGGAGACATGTATGATAAGCAAACTACGATTCACAACAAATAAGCGATATGTCAAGTCGTGGACTCACGCCTCAAAGTTATCACAATAAAACCGCACGGCAAGTGCGAAGGCATAGCCGACTACTAAGACCCACGAGCACCAAAATACCACAAATCGTATCCCGAGGTCTTTCTAGACCGCACCACATGATCGGCCGCCACTCGCCCGCAATATCAATGCGCTGCCTATCCTCGAACTCTCGCAGCTCGCATAGGTCACACACGACCCGCATGAGGTATTCCTCGAATCATGGTCCTGCATCACCGAGGTATACCCCGCGATCGGGCGGCTAACCTCGGTATCCGCCTAGGCTCCCGCAACCCGCATAGTCTCAAAAGACCGCGTAGTCTCAACAGCATCGCATAGGAATCCCCGCGTCGCTAAACACCCGAATGATCAATCCCGAGCTACCGCGACTCGCGTAGTCACGAGGACCGCATAGCCGTAAAGACCCGCGTCAAGGGTGGCAAGCCCTCGGTATAATAAGTCAAAGGGTATGTGATACAATAATAGTACAACGCTTAACGCTTAACAACGTAAGCACAACAAGAATGACCCTTACATCACGATCACACAAGATACTAACACACGTAGCATCCTAACATTTTCACTTATCACATCAACAAGAAAGTATTTACAAGGCTATCTCAAACCAACACAATCAAGTTATTCACACAAGGTACTTTAAGCTAACAAGTTCGGGTATCTTCCCCTAAAGTACTTCATACATTAAATCTTTTAAAAGATCCGTTGCTTTCACATAAGTCACCCAATACCCGTAGTATAAAATAGAGTGACTGTCTTTTTAAATAAACCAAAACACTTACCTTTGTAAAATCAAGTAACAACATTATTTTCCAAACGTCCAAGTTTGCCTAATTTCAAATGTTCACGTTTCTTATTTTAGAAAGGTTTCGTAGTTCATAGTCTTATTCATTTAAGAATATAATTCTCTTTTAAACAATCTGAGAAACATAAGTCTTATATGTGAGTAGGATATTCTTGTTTATAACAATCTTATTACAGCAGCCGTGATCTAGGAAATATCATTTTGTCTCATCTTAGCTTCTATGCAGATGGAAGTTTCTACTGGTTTTAATAATACTTAATTAGTCAAAACATTTCCTTTCATTAACGCTGCAGTGGTTTGTCGATACACATTCTGATTTCCGAAATCAGTAAAACATTCTTAAGCCGTTATACCTAACTTCTCATAAAGCTAGTATAACTCTTAAGTTTTTCAAAAACCAAGTATTACTTCTTCTTTCAAAATGATTCAAAAATCTTTTGAAATACTTCAAGTTCTTTATTAACACATAACAAGCCAGTTATAGTTCAAATCAGTTACCTTTTAAAGACCACAAGTATTTTCTTACCAACATAAAGCTGTTATAACCAACTTCCCATAAAGTCGTTATAACACTTTATGTTTTAAATCAATCAAATACGTTTAGCACACGACGCTCACCGCACTACATAGTTCACACATATCATGCTAGAAGAGATAGGAAGAGGTTCACATACCTCGCGACGAGTATCGACTAATAGCAAAACGCCCAAGTACTTCCAAACGCTTTACTCCTTAAGCCAAGTAGATCGCGCCACACGTAGTACTTCAACCTATAAGGCCACAAGGCGCTTATTACATTTAGATCCCTTCAGAGAACATTCTACGTAAAATTCGCAAAGACTCTCCCAACAACAGAAATCTCCTCCTCTATCTGGGCCGCCATCAAGCCAACCGGGGTTCATACATCTAACCGACGTGCACAATTCTACCTCACGTAAAAGCTACACAAGTCATGTCTACAACTATGAAATTACAGTTCAAGATTCTTCTTTAAATTCAGCTTAAGTCGCAAAGACATCCGTAAGTATTATTCAGCTTAAGTCAAAAGACATTGCCGATAACTACGTTCAGTTCTATATATAGTATACTTCAACTATATATTCTAACAATATGTAATTTCCAATTACAATAGAGGACAAGATATTTACCTCGATAAGCCCATAATTATCCAAGTATAAAGTCGATCCCGGGCAATCGTTTAGCTCCAACTCCGGCGCTCAACCCGCTCTAAACCACCCTTAGAAGTTCTAACCAACTTCTACACAATACTCCAACGGACTATGGAGATTTTCCTAGGGTTGGTTTTGTGATGACGGGAAGTATAATAGTATTTCGGCTTTTCAGATAGGTATAACCTTAGAATACTACAAGGTATACGGCTAAGGTAATTTGGGCATTATAACAATACTTTTGAGAGTATTTCTACACCACAAAGGGGTATTATACTAAAGCAACTAGGCAGTGTGGGGTACCACACACTACTAGGAGGGGGAGAGAGGTGTTATACCCTATTTCCAGTATGCGTATGGAATACGCAAAAAGTTTGGCTTTAAAGTTAGCCTTGGGCGTTTTATTTGTACACAACTCGCTTAAAGAATCGTTTCCGACTAAACGCTTTCCACAACTTCGTAGGAAAATTCCGGCTATGCCATTACTAATTTTTGCGGATTTTTCCGAGAGACGAAACATTTTGGACCAACGGGAGGGCAACACTTGGCACCCTCCCATTGGTGGACTTGAATCGTCCATGGACGAAATTGGAGAGCCAAGGCACGTTTTTTGTGCCTTGTGCACAAGTCAAGGGTTGGTAGGATATTTGTGTTTAGTTAATCCTCACCCTACACTTGCCTTGCACTTGTCTTCATCTTGGCCATTGGTTGGCCAAGGCTTGAGCTATAAATACCCCCTTAGAGATGAAGAGTTATTCATCCACAAAGTTATCTTCCAAATCTAAAAATCGTCGCCACTCCCTTAAGCTTTTCGTCCTACACCTCTTCCTCCTCAGGTAGTGGGGCCGAGAGCCTACCCCCCCTAGCCTAGCCGAAATCTACCCCCCTCCCTTGGTAGAAAAGTTGTCTTCTAGTATCGTTATAATGCCCAAAATACCCTAGCCCAAATCCCTTAGTCCTTAGTAGAAGTTGTGAAGAACTTCTAAGGTTTCATGGAGCTACCGGAGCGTACAACTTAGGAGCTAAACCTTGCTCAGGCGCGACTTTATCTAGGATATTATTGGGCTTACCGAGGTAACTAATCCTAACCCTCTTTGAATTAGAGAATACTTACTGTTGTAGTATTAGAATAAGTATTAGATACTTAGAAGAATATCACGAATAGAATTGAATCATATCACGAAGAAGGGTTTAAAAGAAGAATAATTGAACTCAGATCACATAGGACTGCTACTGAGACTTACATAGCTCGTAGTAGGGTTGTGCTGCCCGACTTTCCGTAGAATTATGAACCCCCGCTTAGAATGACCTCGAGTAGTCTTTGATAGATATCTGTGACTATTATAGTGACTCTCTGCGCGACATATTCAACTCGCGTGGTTTTCACGAGAAGGTATGTGATTCTTCCTAAAGCATGATATTTTACAATATATAGTACGGTAGACGTACGTGTTAACTGAATAATACTTATGGCAATGCCTCACGCTTAAGCTCGAATAATACTTACTAGAATGCCTCACGGCTTAAGCCTGAATAACAAAGAACTGAAAACATTTCAAAAGAATACTGAATCATTTTTAACAGAAGATAAATATTTGGTTTTTAAAACAAAAGCGTAAGAGTTATACTGGCTTTATGGGAAGTTAGGTATAACAAACTTAAGAAGATAAAAAGGAACTGTTTACTTGTTTTGTTTATAAAAGCCTTGTATTGATTTCTGTTAAGTGTAGTAAGATTGTTTGATAAGTAGACATGTTATGATGCTACCTGTGTTAGTGTCTTGTAATGCCGTAAAGTGGTCATTCTTTGGCTTACGTTGCTAACCGTAAGTCCATTGCATCGTTATTGTATCACCTACCCTCGATCGTTATACCGCGGCTTGCTTGATGCGGTCTATACGCCTATGCGGTCTGTGAGACTACGCGAGCAGCGGTATGCTCGAGGATTGATCATTCCGGCGCTAGCCTGACGCGGGACTCTATGCGTCTGTTGAGACTATGCAATCTTTTGAGGCTATGCGCGCGGAGCCTAGGCGGATGCCGGGTTGGCTGCCCCGATGCGAAATATCTCATGCGGTGCGTGTGGGACCTATGCGGCCGCGAAGTCGAGACTAGGCACGCAGAATGATACTATGGGCGATGGCCTTGCTTGATCATTCGCGGCCTAGAATAGACTGCACGCTTTTCCTATTCTTGTTGTTGTTTGTGATGTGGCACTATGTGCAATTGAACCGATTGTATTTGTGAAAAGGTTTTAAATACTTTGATTTCATTTTAAGTACTTTATAGTTTCACATACTTGGTACTGTTATCGACCTCCTTCGGGCTGCGTTCATGCCGCAGGTGGCAAAGCAGTGCTAGATCCACATCCTTAGGATCTTTGCGTTGGTGTCGTGAGCTCCATCTTCTCCGAGGCTCTACTTTGGGTATGATCTCCCATTGACAGATAGTTTTGTGATCGTGGTATGGCGGGCCCCGTCCCGCCATAGTTGTTTACTTCCTTAGAGGTGCAGAGTACTATTATGCATTGGGATGTAATCGCAAAACTTGAGTTATTTATATTATGCCGAAAGGCAAGCTTTTCATCGATAAACTATGTCTTATTTTATAAATCGCTCGTCTTGTTTTATATTCCGCCGTTACTCGATGTATGACTACTGGGTGCCCTGCAAGGCACCGATCACGGCCCCGAACGGTCGTGACAAAAGTGGTATCGAGCGATTAATCCTCGGAAAGTGTCTACGCATCGTATCTAGTAGAGTCTTGATTATCGGTGTGTTGTGCACCACACCAATAATCGTGAGGCTATAGGATATTTAGGATTGGTTTCCATTCTTCTCATTCCGAGATCGTGCTTTAGAGTCGTGTTATAGGTGGACCTCTAACGTATTCCTTTCCTGTATGCTTATGCCTCCACGTAAGGAAACCCGCCCGTAAGGGCAAGGCAATGAGGAGCCGCTAGCGTGACACCCAGAGTTACGAGGGCTCGTGCCCGCCTATACCGAGACGGCGAGTTCTATGACGCCACGCCCCAAAGAGACCACAGTACCCACACCTCCCGTCCCCACACCGGGCGGAGGAGTTAGGGTACAAGGAGATGGCCCACTATTGGCTAAAGTTGTGGCCCGACACGAGGAGAGAGGCCGACGCGACAGCCTCAGCTCAGCCCACGCACCCGTAGTGCACCCGAGGCGTATAGTTTGAGGCTACGAGATTTCTTGAGTTGTAGCCCGCCGAGTTTTACGGTCGAGGCCGAGGATGATCCGCAGGAGTTCATCCGTCACCGCAGAGGATTATACGGTGATCGTGGCTTCGTAGACCGAGGCCGTGACATTCGGTTCAGACGGCCGCGTGATACCGCAATGATCGGTTTGATTCATGGAGCTTTCCGGGAGAGCATGCACTCCAGCAGATGGGATGAGTTTTCGAGGCTTTTCTCACACACTTCTTGCCTCCGCAGATGGAGAGGGCACGGCTGATAGATTCTTGTTGCCGAGGCAGGAGGACGCATGATGAGGAGTACAATGTCGAGTTTGATTCTTTGGCTCGATATGTCCTCGCACCGTAGCGAGATGGAGGACAGGTGCATCGCTATGTCATCGGGCTAGATGATTACATGGCCGAAGTCTTGCGGGTGTGTCCTTCACAGCATGGACATAACCCGTATGCAGGCTCATGCACTGGGTTGTGAGGAGCGTAGAGACCGCCGGGTAGAGCGATATCAGCAGCAGAAGAATGCCAAGACGACCGGTTCTTTTGGTGGTCCTCAGGGTGGGCGGCATCGCCAGGTCCGTTGCACCACACCAGCGCAGAGCGCTCTACCTCATTTTCAAGAACCAGAGCGATCGGGGCGTCGTGGCCCTGGACTTGATTTCCGGTAGCAGGGTGCTAACCGCTCGAGGTCTGCTCAGTGTGCCCGTTGTGGCAGATACCATTCTGGGAGCTGTACTCCGGGAGCTTGATATACTTGTGGCCAGCAGGGTCACTTTGCGAGAGTTTGTCCGACCGGGCGGCGGTGGTAGGCTCACCACGAGTGCTGCCGCTTCTTCATCCTCGACAGCTACTCGCCCGAGGCAAGGTACACATGGATCAGCGGGTCGCGGCAGGTCGCGCGCAGTCCCGATTCTAGCGGTCCTCGAACCGCGTATATGCTTTGTCCACCGACAGATCGTGAGGCCTCACCGATGTCGCCACGGTACCTTATCGGGCTCGGGTTTGATGTGTATGCTTTGATAGATCCGGTTCTACTGTCCCTATATATCTCCCTTGTTGCTAGTAGGATAGGGATAGAGCACGAGTCCATAAACCCTTTCGAGGTAGCTACGCCAGATGGTGATTCGGTGGTAGCTCTGGGCGTATAGAGCTTGTCCTGTGACCATTTACAGTCGTCGGACCCTAGCCGACTTGATAGAGTTGGAGATGATTGACTTCGACGTGATTATGGGATGGATTGGCTAGCTTCTTGCTACGCCAATGTAGACTGCAGAGAGAGAGTAGTACAGTTCCAGTTTCCTGAGGAGCCGTTGTTGAGTGGGAGGAGCACGGTACGCCGAGGGTAGGTTTATTTCCTACCTCAAGGCTAGGAAGATGGTGCGAAGGGTATATCTACCATCTCGTTCGTGTTTGATAATCAAGCCGCGGTACCAGATTTTCACCGATTCGAGAGTCACGAGTTCCCGCACGTATTTCCGGATGACCTCGGGTATCCTCCCGAGAGGAGATTGAGTTTTGTATTGACATATTGCGGACACTCGGCTATTTCCATTCCGCCATACGTAATGGCACCCGCCGAGTTGAGAGAGTGAAGGATCGGCTTAGAGATTTCTTGGAGAAGCGGCTTCATCAGCCTAGTGTTTCTCCCTAGGGAGCGCCGGTATTGTTCGTGAAGAAGGACGGGACGCTGCACATGTGTGTTGATTACAGGCAGCTGAACAAGGTGACCATTAAGAACAGATACCCCCTTCCCAGGATTGATGATTTGTTCGACCAGTTGCAGGGTGCGAGATGTTTCTCCAAGATTGATCTGCGATCGGGCTATCATCAGGTGCAAGTCAGAGAGGTGGATGTCCCTAGATCGCATTCGTGACCCTGACGCATTACGAGTTCGTGGTCATGTCTTTTGGTTGACCAATGCTCCGCGGTATTCATGGATTTGATGAACCGAGTGTTCAAACCATTTTTGGACACGTTTGTGATAGTGTTCATTGATGATATCTTGGTTTATTCTCGCCGAGCAGAGCACGCGAGCATTTGAGCGGCCTTGTGATTCTCCAGACCAGCGATTTACGCCAAGTTTTCCAAATGTGAGTTTTGGTTGACTTCGGCGTTTCTTGGGCATATTGTCGGGCCGATGGCATTCGAGTGGATACGCCAAGATCGAGGCGTCAGACTTGGCCTAGACCTACTACTCCGGCAGAGGTTCGCGAGCTTCGGGCCTTGCGAGATATTATCGGTTCGTGGAGAAGTTTGCTTTATCTCGCACCATTGACTAGGCTGACTCGAGGCAGCCAAGTTTGATGGACTGATGCTTGTGGCGGGGTTTCGATTCTTTGAAAGAGAGATCGACGACCGCCCGTTCTTACTCTTCCGGAGGTCCAGATGGTTATGTCGTGTATTGTGATGCGCCGCATCGGGTTGGGATGTGTTGATGCGATGGCGGGGTTATAGCATATGCATCCCGACACCAAGAAACACGAGAGAACTACCCCACCCATGATTTGGAGTCGCACCGTGATTCACGCTTTGAAGATCTGAGGCACTATTTGTATGGGGTTCACGTGGATATTTATACGCACCACAAGAGCCTCAGATATCTTCACCGCAGGAGCTGAACTTGCGGCAGAGACGGTGGTTAGAGTTGCTTAAGGATTACGATGTTGATATCCTGTACCACCCGGGGAAGGCCAATGTTGTGGCAGATGCACTTAGTCGTAGGTCGATGGGGAGCCTATCGGATGTCTGCTAGAGAGGAGGGACATGGTTCGTGATTTGCATCGCCAGCGAGCCTTGGTGTCCGTTTGATTGATTCTGATAGCAGTGGGGTTAGAGTTCGTGAGGTTGCCGAGTCTTCCATCGTTGAGGAGGTGAAGAGGCAACAATTCGAGGATCCCGCTTTGATTCGATATCGTGATACGCCTCTTACGTGAGGGCAAGCGGTCCTTTGAGGTAGCACCGATGGGGTGCTAAGGTTTGAGGGCGCATCAGGTGTTCCGGATGTTTCGTGACTTCGGCCGAGTTCTGGGAAGCACACACAAGCGTTACTCATCCATCCGGGTCGACCAAGATGTACCACGACCTTAGATCTGTGTATTGGTGGGATGGCTTGAAGAGGACGTTGCGAGTTCGTAGCTCGCCCGTGTTGTCGCAGTGAAGGTAGAGCACCGAGGCCCGTGGTTTGTTCTGACGATTGAGATCCCGACCGGAAGGGAGGTAATCAACATGGACTTCATCACAGATTACCTCGCACTCGGAGGAGACATGATTCTATATGGGTTATCGTCGACGGTCGAAAATCAGCCCACTTTCTTCCCGTCGGGCGACTTTTTCTACCGAGGATTATGCCGACTTTACATCCGAGAGATCGCCGATCGCATGGAGTCCCTACCTCGATCATATCGCATGCAGGAGCCCGGTTTACGGCTAACTTGGAGGTCCTTCCAGAGGGGTTTAGGGACGCAGTGAGCACGAGTCTCGCATTTCATCCACGCATGCACGGACAGCAGAGCGCACTATCCGGACTCTTGAGGATATGTCGCGAGCCCGTGTTATTGACCGATGGTAGTTGGGAGGATCATTTGCCTCTAGTTGAGTTTGCGTATAATAATAGCTACCACTCCAGATTCGGATGGCGCCTTATGAGGCCTTGTATGGGAGGAAGTGCGATCGCCTATAGGTTGGTTCGATGGGCGAGTGCGGCTAGTGGGACCAGATTTGGTGCAGCAGTGATGGATAAGGTGAAGCTTATCCGAGAGCGACTATTGGCGGCTCGTAGTCGATGTAAGTCGATGCAGATCATCGTCGTCGGCATCCGGAGTTCGCGAGATGATTGGGTTTTCCTAAAGGTGTCACCCATGAAGGGTGTGATGAGATTCGGAAGAAGGGAAACTCACCAAGGTACATCGGGCCGTTTGATTGTCCGCAGGTAGGCAAGGTTTTACGAGTTGAATCTGCCGTCCGATCCGAGGCGTGCATCCGTGTTTCACGTATCTATCTTTGAGGAGATGTATCGGGATCCATCTAGGGTACACCCGATTGACGATGTCCAGTGTGAGAGGTTATCGTATGAGGAGATTCCCATAGCGATAGTCAATCGTCGGAAGGCGTCTGCGGACGAAGGACGTGGCTTCCACAAAGTCTTGTGGCGAACGAGCTCGAGAGGAGATGACGTGGGAAGCAGAGGAGGACATGAGACAGAAGTATCCTCACCTATTCCCCACACCTCCAGGTAATTCACTTTCCTACTTGTAAATTTCCATTATCATTTATGCCTAAGTGTTGTTTTGTGGCCGTGTGTGGCATTTGCTAATCTGTTTAAGCTTCTTCGATAATCGTCTTGAGAAGGAACATTCGACGAATGTTTCTAAGGGAGAATGTTATACCGTATTTCCAGAGTATGTACGTGGGAATACGCACAAAAGTTTGGCTTTAAAGTTAGCCTTGGGCGTTTTTGTACACAACTCGCTTAAAGAATCGTTTCCGACTAAACGTTTCCACAACTTTCGTAGGGAAAATTCCGCTATGCCATTACTAATTTTTGCGGATTTTTCCGAGAGACGAAACATTTTGGACCAGCGGAGGGCAACACTGGCACCCTCCCATTGGTGGACTTGAATCGCCCATGGACGAAATTGGAGAGCCAAGGCACGTTTTTGTGCCTTGTGCACAAGTCAAGGGTTGGTAGGATATTTGTTTTTAGTTAATCCTCACCCTACACTTGCCTTGCACTTGTCTTCATCTTGGCCATTGGTTGGCCAAGGCTTGAGCTATAAATACCCCTTAGAGATGAAGAGTTATTCATCCACAAAGTTATCTTCCAAATCTAAAAATCCTCTCCTCTCCTTAAGCTTTTCGTCCAACACCTCTTCCTCCTCAGGTAGTGTGGCCGAGAGCCTAGCCCCCTAGCCTAGCCGAAATCTACCCCCCTCCCTTGGTAGAAAAGTTGTCTTCTAGTATCGTTATAATGCCCAAAATACCCTAGCCCACATCCCTTAGTCCTTAGTAGAAGTTGTGAAGAACTTCTAAGGTTTCTTAGCTACCTGAGCGCATAAACTTAGGAGCTAAACCTTGCTCAGCGCGACTTTATCTAGGATATTATTGGGCTTACCGAGGTAACTAATCCTAACCCTCTTTGAATTAGAGAATACTTATGTTGTAGTATTAGAATAAGTATTAGATACTTAGAAGAATATCACGAATAGAATTGAATCATTATCACAGTAGAAGGTTTAAAAGAAGAATAATTGAATCAGACTCACATAGACTGTTTTCACATGAACTTACATAGCTCGCCGGTAGGGTTGTGCTGCCCGTCTTGCCGTAGAAGTATGAACCCCATGTTTAGACTGACCCTCAGAGTACTCTTTGATAGATATCTGTGACTCTTATAGTCGACTCTGCTGCGACATATTCAACTTGGCGGTGGTTTTCACGAGAAGGTATGTGATTCTTCCTAAAGCATGATATTTTACAATATATAGTGCGGTGACGCGTACGTGTTAATCGAATAATACTTATGGCAATGCCTCACGCTTAAGCTCGATAATACTTACTAAGATGCCTACGCTTAAGCTCAATAACAAAGAATCAAAACATTTCAAAAGAATATGAATCATTTTTAACGTAAGATAAATATTTGGTTTTAAAACAAAAGCGTAAGAGTTATACTTGCTTAATGGGAAGTTACGCATAACAAACTTAAGAAGATAAAAAGGAACTGTTTACTGGTTTTGGTTATAAAAGTCTTGGATTGATTTCAGTTAAGTGTAGTAAGATTGTTTGATAAGTAGACATGTTATGATGCTACCTGTGTTAGTGTCTTGTAATCTTGTGTAAGTGGTCATTCTTGCCAGGCTTACGTTGCTAACCTTAAGTCCATTGTCTTGTTATTGTATCACCTACCCTCGATCGTTATACCGAGGCTTGCCCTTGATGCGGGTCTATACGGCCTACGCGGTCTGTGAGACTATGCGAGCAGCGGTATGCTCGAGATTGATCATTCCGGCGTTTAGCCTGACGCGGGGACTCTATGCGTCTGCTGAGACTATCGCGTCTTTTTGAGGCTATGCGCGGCTGCGGAGCCTAGGCGGATCGCCGGTTGCTGCCCCGATGCGAGAAATATCTCATGCGGTCCGCAGTGGGACCTATGCGGCTGCGAAGTCCGTGACTAGGCACGCAGAATGATACTATGGGCGATTGGCCTTGCTTCGATCATTCGCGGCCTAGAATAGACCTGTTACAGTTTTCCTATTACTGTTGTTGTTTGTGATGTGGCACTATGTGCAATTGAACTGATTGTATTTGTGAAAAGGTTTTAAATACTTTGATTTCATTTTAAGTACTTTATAGTTTCACATACTTGGTACCTGTTGTACTGACCTCCTTCGGGGGGCTGCGTTCATGCCGCAGGTAAAGGCAAGCAGGTGCTAGATCCACATCCTTAGGATCTTTGCGTTGGTGTCGTGAGCTCCATCTTCTCCGAGGCTCTACTTTGGGTATGATCTCCCTGTATTGTAGATAGTTTTATGCAGTCGGGTATGGCGGCCCCGTCCCGCCATAGTTGTTTACTTCCTTAGAGGTCCGTAGTACTATTGCAGTTGGGATGAATCGCAAAACTTGAGTTATTTATATTATGCCGAAAGGCAAGCTTTTCATCAGATAAACTATGTCTTATTTTATAAACTGTTTCCTGTCTTGTTTTATATTCCGCCGTTACTCGATGTATGACTACTGGGTGCCCCAGAGGCACGATCACGCCCCGAACAGTTCGTGACAGAGGGCTCTCGCCGAGGGGCCTTTCAAAGGGGAGAGGGCTCTTGGACGAGAGTCAACAAGAGGAGAGGAGGGATTTTAACACTTAGAAGATTTGAGGAAATGATGAAGAATTCATCAAAGGGAGAGGGTATTTATAAGACAAGCCAAGGCCAACCAATGGCCAAGATCTTGCCAAGTGCATAGCAAGTGTCGGGCCAAGATCTTGCCACGTGCCCCTTAACCACCTACCACACAAATCTCCTACCTACTCCCTGACAAAAATGACCGACTTTCGGCCAAGCTTGACCGCCAAGGTTTCAATGAGAGGGTGACAAGTGTCGCCTCTTGTTGGTCCAAAATGTTTCGTCTCTCGGAAAAAATCCGCAAAAAATAAACTATGGCATAGCCGAAATTCCCTACGAAAGTCGTGGAAAACGTTTACTAAAAACGACTCTAACCGGGTGTTGTGCACAAAATTAAATCGGCCAAGCCTACTTGAAGTTCGAAATTTCCTACGTACGTCCCTGCGTACATACTCTGGAAATACGGGGTATAACATTCTCCCCTCCTTAGAAACATTCGTCCCGAATGTTCCTTCTAAGTCTCAAAACAAACGCGCGCCGGTATAGTCCTCACTGCTATACTTACGAAAACAATCCTGCCACGCATGGCCACGGAACCAACTTGCGCAAAGTACTTACCTTCAAGTCCACGAGGACACACCTCTAACATCACAAACGCTCCCATCCAAGGGTCTAAAATATAATTTCTTCGCACTATCTCCACACAAAAGAAATGATCACACCTATGCTCGCCATACATGCTCGCTTCTCTCTTTACTCGTCGTAGATACCACTTTGTCACTTTGTCGCGAGCCTTGCTCCGACGATCCAACAAATGGTACCGGGCTGCTTGCGATCCCGGAGGATGTCGTACACTCGAACTCATACCACATTCTGATACGGCTTCAGTATCCAAAACTCGGGGTTACTATCTCTAACGTGGTCATCATTAACTGGGAACACTCTGGATGGATCTTCGATACTTCCCCGAACATCACAATACGAAAGACCGGACGCACTGCCTCCTACGTCGGACGACAAATGCTAACATATAGGCAACCTGGCCTATCCTTCACATGAACTCACAAAGGCCCAAAGTAACTCGGGCTAAGTTCCCTCTGTTTTCCAAAACTCATCGCACCCAAACCGGGGTGGTACCTTCAAGAAGACCGACCACAACTCGAACTCTAAGCGTCGCCGATTATCCGCACGATTTCTCGAGCTGCCGAACTTCTTCTAGACAAGCTTCACTATCCACGGTACCTGGAACAAGCTGAACCAATGCTCAACTTGCCAACATCGAACCAATCGATCGACAACTTACACTTCCGCCTCTACAAGGCTTCATAAGGCGATATCCGAACACCGAAATAGTAGCTTAAACACTCCTTCAACAGAGACAACAATTCTCGCAACTATCCTCAAATCCAAACATCGCCCGAGGCGAATGTGATTCTCGAGACTCACCGAGTTCCCGTCCTTGCTGGTAAAACTTTAGAAAACGAAAATAGCCACAACTGGCTTCACTGTTCGACATAAGGTGAAGGTAGGCACCCGCAGCCTTTCAACCTTTCGGATAACTCAACACCGAGTAAACGGTCTGACCAAGAACACGATGGCTGCCCATCGACCCGACCATCGGTCGAACGCGTCCACGAACTCGTCTGTTGGTTAACTAAACTTGGGCCTAACACCCTCACAACCCTAACACAAGGCGGGACCACCACAACCTGACCCCACCACCAAACCTACCGCGGGTTGACCCGCAACGTGGCCTCAACCCGACCCGACAACGCGCACAATACTAGCTCCCCGATTCGGAACAATCTCACAAATCACGTTTCGAAAACCTAGCGGTCTTCTTAGCTCAACTACCCCCTTTCATTCCACACTACTAGGGACCTATCCCAAACATAACTCACGTGCACTATGCACTCCGATAAGGGTCAAACATAACACTACACCTTTCTCGAGATGGCCTCACCTCTAAGGTCTCTACGCAAAGCTCTAAGGCTCACACCTTCTCTATCCCCAAAATCTTACTCGGTTAAACAACCATGATCTAATCACGACTAACACATGTTATCGTAACATAGCACTTAAGGTATACTCACCTTATCACACATACAGATCTCTAGAGGTTAAGGATATATCTATATCTCTTCGCTTCACTCCTTAGTCGTTCTAATCAAACACGCCTGTAGGCGCATAGCTAAGGAAGATGACGAACTACCCACCGATCCTGAAGGCTAAGCCCTCCTGCAAGGACACTCTTTCGACATCGCACCTAACGGTCATAGTACAACAAGTACGAACTAAAAGACGACATTCCCGGGATGGCGCTCGCCAAATGAACCGAAGCCCCGAGTTCTAACCAACTCCCGCATACCCCGAACGCCCCGAAATCCGTGGAAGACCACTCTGCATTGTGGATATGCATAATCAAATCCGCGAGGTGACTCGTCTCGAAAGTTACCAAAGGACCTTGCCGCCCGCCCTCTTACCTCGCCCTCGTTAACCCGTCGATCTCACGTTTCTACCGTGTATAAGCTCGCATACGTGCCATGCTCAAGCCTAATCAAGAACTACTTGCACAACCTCTCGTTGATATTCATCAAGATTCGCGGACATCGGTATACTCTGCAGTAGTTAAATCCATAGCTAGTAACGTGGTCGCCTCTTTGCAATCCATATTCTCTGCTCTCGTCGCGAACTGGGTTCAAATATCATGGCCGCAGAGGAACCGCCGCCGTGCTAAACTCTTTGGCTAGTGACGCCGCGAACTCCCGAATGAAGCACTACCCTAGGTAATGATTGGGCACGTGCCTCGCCACCCTCTGAACTCTACTTGCGCCTCCGCCGCTTTGCCTCCCGCCCGGGTTTGCCTACGCGAGGCATAACGATAAGGAAATAATTTCGTCGAGGGTCCAACTTACAACACGGCTCTAAGGCACGATCTCGAGTGAGAAGAATAGAAACCAATCCTAAATACCCTATAGCCTCACGATTATTGATGTGGTGCACAACACACCGATAATCAAGACTCTATCGATACGGTGCGTAGACACTTTCCGAGGATTAATCGCTTCGATACCACTTTTGTCACGACCGATTCCGGCCCGTGGATCGTGCCTTACCGGGCACCCTGGTGATACAACATCGAGTAATCACGAACATAAACGATACAAGACATATTATGAAATATGAAACAATAATCGAGAAAAACTTGCCTTCAAGATATATATAAATGACAACTTTTTCAACATGAATGTTTAATCCTTTTTACAAACCCCGCCACAACAAGATTACGCACCTCTAAGAATGATATGACAACAATGGCGGGGCCCCGCCAAACCCCGAATGTAAACACTTACTACGACGGACTATACCACCGATAAGCCTCCGGAAACGGAGCTTCCCAAACGCCAAATCGTGACACGAGAGCTAGGATCAACGATCGTGTACCTCAACTGCGGCATGAACGCAGCCCCGAGGAGGTCGATAACAAATTTGTATGTGAAACTAAAAATATCGTAAATGAAATCATAATAGTCTATAAAGCGAGAGACATGTATGATAAGCAAACTACGATTCACAACAAATAAGCGATGTCAAGTCGTGACTCACCTCAAAGTTATCACAATAAAACCGTCACGGCAAGTGCGAAGGCATAACCGACTACTAAGACCCACAGCACCAAAATACCACAAACCGTATCCCGAGGTCTTTCTAGACCGCACCACATGATCGGCCGCCACTCGCCCGCAATATCAATGTCGCGTCTATCCTCGAACTCGCAGCTCGCATAGGTCACACACGGACCCGCACGAGGTATTCCTCGAATCATAGTCCCGCATCACCGAGGTATACCCCGTGATCGGGCGCAGCTAACCTCGGTATCCGCCTAGGCTCCCGCAACCCGCATAGTCTCAAAAGACCGCATAGTCTCACTGCATCGCGCATAGGAATCCCCGCGTCGGGCTAAACACCGGAATGATCAATCCTCGAGCTACCGCGCTCGCGTAGTCACGAGGACCGCATAGCCGTAAAGACCGCATCGCGTGGCAAGCCCTCGGTATAATAAGTCAAAGGGTATGTGATACAATAATAGTACAACGCTTAACGCTTAACAACGTAAGCACAACAAGAATGACCCTTACATCACGATCACACAAGATACTAACACACGTAGCATCCTAACATTTTCACTTATCACATCAACAAGAAAGTATTTACAAGGCTATCTCAAACCAACACAATCAAGTTATTCACACAAGGTACTTTAAGCTAACAAGTTCGGGTATCTTCCCCTAAAGTACTTCATACATTAAATCTTTTAAAAGATCCGTTGCTTTCACATAAGTCACCCAATACCCGTAGTATAAAATAGAGTGACTGTCTTTTTAAATAAACCAAAACACTTACCTTTGTAAAATCAAGTAACAACATTATTTTCCAAACGTCCAAGTTTGCCTAATTTCAAATGTTCACGTTTCTTATTTTAGAAAGGTTTCGTAGTTCATAGTCTTATTCATTTAAGAATATAATTCTCTTTTAAACAATGAGAAACATAAGTCTTATGTGAGTAGGATATTCTTGTTTATAACAATCTTATTACAGCAGCCGTGATCTAGGAAATATCATTTTGTCTCATCTTAGCTTCTATGCAGATGGAAGTTTCTACTGGTTTTAATAATACTTAATTAGTCAAAACATTTCCTTTCATTAACGCTGCAGTGGTTTGTCGATACACATTCTGATTTCCGAAATCAGTAAAACATTCTTAAGCCGTTATACCTAACTTCTCATAAAGCTAGTATAACTCTTAAGTTTTTCAAAAACCAAGTATTACTTCTTCTTTCAAAATGATTCAAAAATCTTTTGAAATACTTCAAGTTCTTTATTAACACATAACAAGCCAGTTATAGTTCAAATCAGTTACCTTTTAAAGACCACAAGTATTTTCTTACCAACATAAAGCTGTTATAACCAACTTCCCATAAAGCCGTTATAACACTTTATGTTTTAAATCAATCAAATACGTTTAGCACACGTACGCTCACCGTACTACATAGTTCACACATATCATGCTAGAAGAGATAGGAAGAGGTTCACATACCTCGCGACGAGTATCGACTAATAGCAAAACGCTCCAAGTACTTCCAAACGTCGGCTACTCCTTAAGCCAAGTAGATCGCGCCACACGTAGTACTTCAACCTATAAGGCCACAAGGCGCTTATTACATTTAGATCCCTTCGTAGAACATTCTACGTAAAATTCGCAGCTTTCTCCCGCAACAAATGTAAATCTCCTCCTCTATCGGGCCGCCATCAAGCCAACCGGGGTTCATACATCTAACCTGGCGTGCACAATTCTACCTCACGTAAAAGCTACACAAGTCTAATACAAATGTCTGATGAAATTACGACAAGATTCTTCTTTAAATTCAGCTTAAGTCGCAAGACATCGCTGTAAGTATTATTCAGCTTAAGTCAAAAGACATTGCGATAACTACGTTCAGTTCTATATATAGTATACTTCAACTATATATTCTAACAATAGGTAATTTCCAATTACAATAGAGGGACAAGATATTTACCTCGATAAGCCCATAATTATCCAAGTATAAAGTCGATCCTGGGCAATCGTTTAGCTCCAACTCCGGCGCTCAACCCGCTCTAAACCACCCTTAGAAGTTCTAACCAACTTCTACACAATACTCCAACGGACTATGGAGATTTTCCTAGGGTTTCGGTTTTGCATGACGGAAGTATAATAGTATTTACGGGCTTTTCAGATAGTATAACCTTAGAATACTACAAGGTATACGGCTAAGGTAATTTGGGCATTATAACAATACTTTTGAGAGTATTTCTACACCACAAATGGGGGGTATTATACGAAAGCAACTAGGCTAGGGGTACCCACTACCACACTACTAGGAGGGAGAGAGGCTCGCCAGGGGCCTTTCAAAGGGGAGAGGGCTCTTGGGCGAGAGTCAACAAGAGGAGAGGAGGGATTTTAACACTTAGAAGATTTGAGGAAAGGATGAAGAATTCATCAAAGGAGAGAGGGTATTTATAGCACAAGCCAAGGCCAACCAATGGCCAAGATCTTGCCAAGTGCATAGCAAGTGTAGGGCCAAGATCTTGCCAAGTGCATAGCAAGTGTAGGGCCAAGATCTTGCCAAGTGCACCTTAACCAACTAACACACAAATATCCTACCTACTCCATGACAAAAATGACCAACTTTCGGCCAAGCTTGACCGCCCAAGGTGTTCGATGAGAGGGTGACAAGTGTCGCCTCTGTTGGTCCAAAATGTTTCGCCTCTCTAAAAATCCGCAAAATAAAATATGGCATAGCGGAAATTCCCTACGAAAGTCGTGGAAAACGTTTCGCCGAAAAACGACTCTAACCGGGTGTTGTGCACAAAATTAAATCGGCCAAGCCTACTTGAAGTTCGAAATTTCCTACGTACGTCCCTGCGTACATACTCTGGAAATACGGGGTATAACAATAAGTCGATCCTGAGCAACGTTTAGCTCCAATTCCTTACGCTCCAACCCGCTCCAAGCAACCCTTAGAAGTTTCTAAACAACTTCTCTTAACACTTCATCCATCTATGAAGATTTTCCTAGGGTTTCGTTTTACGACTATTGAAATAAAGTAGTATTTCCGGACTCTTATGTTGGGATAACTTTGGAATACTACAAGGGATTTAGGCTAAGGTATTTGGGATTATAACAATACTTGAAGAAATTCTTTCACAAGAGGGGGGGGGGGGGTGTTGGACGAGAACTACAAAGGGAGGGAGGGAGAATTTTGCCTTGGAAAATATTTCAAGTGTGAGATGAATAAAGTCTTGCACTTAAAGGGGGTATTTATAGAGAAATCAAGGGCTAGGATTAAAGCAAGTGTAAGGTGTAGATTGGGTCCAAGTGTGAGTGGATTCTTCCAACCAAATGTCCACCACAACTTTGAGACATGTGGCCACCACATTAAAGAGACATGTGGCTAGCCACATGTCCCATTAAAACGTCCAAGACGAGGTGACTTATTTCGCCATAAAGCCACGTGGGGTGCCATGTGTCGCCTCCTACTGGCCCAAAATATTTCATCTCCAAAATATCCGTAATGCCAAAAATCCGAAAATAAATGGGCCACAAAATCAGAATTTTCCCCGTGGGCCCCACGTGACCAATTTCCGGAAATAAGATTCCATAATTCTAAAATATTCCAAAAAGTCCGAATACCAAATCTGGGAAACCAATTCCCATTAACGAACCTTTTTCCTTCACAAAATCCGGAAACTTTTCCGTCAAAAATCACATCTTTCTTCCTTTCCAATTTTTATGTCGTATTTTCGTACGTACATCCTCGTATACATACCCTGGAACTACGGGGTGTAACATTCTTCCCCCCTTAGAGACATTCGTCCCGAATGTTCCTTCTAAGTCTCCAAGCACACCTGTGCCGGTATAGTCTTCCCTACTATACTTACGGAACCAATTATGCCACACATGGCCATAATACAACATACGCGCAAAAGCTCACATCCAAGCCAACGAAGAATCATCTCTAAAGCGTATAACGATACTAATAGCTCCACCCATGGTCCAAAGGATACTTTCTTCACATCTTTACTTATAAAACATAAGACCTTGGCGAGAATTCATTAACTGTTCCATACCTTCCCGGTATCTAGTTAGTATTTACCAACTCCTGGTAATCTAAAATCATTCTAGGCAACACGCTTCTGACCCTCATACATAACTCCGTATAGATATATGTCACAATACCAACTATACTATAATCATTACCAACCTGGATACGCAATCCACATAGTCCTTCCCGGTCATCACGCTTTCTCAGAATGCAATCAACATAACTCGTTAGGAGAGACGACCCTAACAACACGCCTCTATCGCACGATCTCGAGTGAGAAGAATGGAAACCAATCCTAAATGTCCTGCAGCATCCAGATAATAGATGTGCTGCACAACACACCGATAATCAAGACTCTACTAGACACGTAGACACTTTTCGAGGACTAAGCGCTCGATACCACTTTTGTCACGACCGACCAAGGCGCGACTAGTGCCCTACCCAGGCACCCTTCTAATCATACAACATAGTAAATCGGAAGATAAATAACACACTTTTTTTAAACTAAGGCCAAGCCGATAAGGTCGCCATAATCATAAAAATTACCCGAAAGTGGTCTACACTGCTTAACAATGTAAAAACAACTCTAGCCACCCAAATTTACGGATGAATACAGCACTCTAAGATTTGAACAAATACTATGACGGACAAGGCCCCGCCGTACCCTGAATATACATAGCCATGACAACTCCTAACATTGGAGCCATCTCAAAATGTTGAACCAGATCCTAAGCTCGCGGATCCACAATCGTACCTAAACTGCGGACATTTAACGCAGCCCCGGCGAAGTCGATAACAGGTATCGAATATGGAACAGAAAATAAGGTACAGTAAACAAATCATAACTGTACAAAATAATGACAGGGGCAGGTATAAAAAGGGTACATACCAGATCCTACCGTGTCATTACCATTCATGAACTTAATTGCACATTATTATCTTTTGCATTCCATTAAGAGTTATAGCCAAATCTTACGTACATACTTAGGAGAAATCATTAAGTTCATTACCATATAACTTACTTATCTTTCATAACATAATCCGGCCCTTTATGGAGGGGCGCATATACTACCCGACTCAATCTGGGACGCGATCAAATCACACAAATATCAAAGCGTGCCCGTGGAATCCCCCATCACTGCCGACAGTCATAAGTGTAATATATAACCATGTGACGCGCCCGTGGCATCCTACCTCACTGTCGGCGTACACATACACAATACATATGTATATCTCCTGCCCGTGGAATCCCACATCACTGCCGACAGCCGTAGGTGTAACATATAACCATGTGACGCGCCCGTGGCATCCTACCTCACTGCGTGCATACATATACAACACACACACATATATATATATATATATATATATATATATATATATATATATATATATAACGTGGTCGCATGCCCTAATCCTCATCGTATAAGCATGGCCATAACGTGCCCTCGACATCCTCATCGTAGGTGCAGTCTTCACGGGAGCTAACCCGTGGAGTAATAATATAACATGCCCCGAATCCTCATCGTGGGTACATGTCTTCATGGGAACTAGCCCATGGAGTAATAATCGCATAGCATGGTCGCATGCCCGGAATCCTCATCGATAAGCATGGCCATGGGTAATAAAACAACCGAATCTAACCCGCCTCCTGGTCACATGCCCCGGAATCCCACATCGTATAAGCATGTCCAAGGACCAATCATAATGGAAGCATACCCGTGGAATCCCACATCACTGTCGGTACGTCCAAGTAAACTTACAACAAGACAGCCGGCCCTCCAACTGAGAGTCACGACAACGTAAACATATATTACTTGCACTCAAAGCTATCACAAGCAAACATAGGCAAGTTCATTAAACCTTTAGACTTCCATTTTTATAAACTCATGGCACTTTCGTTTCACACATAAAAATCCGGGAATTTAACCCAAAGTACTACTTACTTCCATTCTTTTCACAAGGTTCCTTTTCATATAAAACCCCAAGATACTAACACTCGTAGTATCAAGGCTTGTTTACATTTCACATAAGTCACTACACTTTTAGAAATACGTTTCTACTTTCTAAATCAAGTGACCCTTATTTTAAAACTTTAAGCAAGTGATACCTTTAAATCAAAATACCCTTCCTTATTTCAAGTTACTCCTTTACTTACATTATTAGAGGAAACCATTCTCTTAACCTTTCATAAAGCCGTTATAACCAACTTCCCATAAAGCCGTTATAACCCTTTATGGTTTTAGACAATTTCATTCCTTTTTCAACAAAGAGACTTATACTTTTAAAACCAAGTATCATATACTTTCAAATCAATTTTCTTAACTTCCAAAATACTTCAAGTCTCTTAACTTTAGAAATCAAGTTTCTTAACTTTTAAATCTAAAGTAACTCACACTTTTTAAAACAAGTTACTTCCCTTAAATCATATCATTTCTTCCTTTAAGAATCAAGTTTCATTACTTGAAAATAAAGTCTCTCAACCTTTTAGGAGTCAAAGGTTCATAGTCTTAAAACTTCATAACGTAAATTCGTTAAGTGAAGTACATATGCCTTATGTGTGTCAGTAGATTATACTTGTTTATAACGATCTTATTAAAGCAGCTATGATCTAGAAAATGTAATACAATTTTGTCTTATCTTAGCTTCTATGCATATGGAGAATTCTACTTGTTTTAATATAATTTATCGTCATTACATTTTCCTTTATTAACGCTGCAATGGCTTGTTCGATACTTATTCTCATTCGTGCCGTAAATTAGCCAAGTCAACTTGGCTTAAAATACCTCCTAACGACTCTTACCAACATCCCCCATAAGACTTGGTAAGAACTTAGGATAACTTAGACATAACCCTCACGTAGAGTAAATCAACATACATACTTCTTAACTTCTAAGAGTAGAAGGAAACATGAAATAATACCACGTGTATATTTCATACATAGAATCATGTCTAAAGAAGGAAAAGGTTCACATACCTCGCGACGATTATCGTGTCACGACCCGACCAAGCTCGCGATCGTGCCCTACTCAGGCACCCTTACAGTATACATCGAGAAAATCAGGAACATACATGAAACTTATAAAATAAAACAACAGTAAAACAACAAAGTTAGCCGATAGAGCTACCTTCCCGACATACATATACAACCGGCAGCTTCCTTTCCTTACTGGTGACCCACAATATGTGACTACTGCACTCAAGAGTTTTAACATAACAACCGTGGCGGACAGGCCCCGCCATACCCCGAATATACATGAATCTACAACCTCGGGAAACTGCATTCAAGAGATAAGCCTCCGAGCAAATGGAGCTTTTCCCAAAATCAACCGAGATCCTAAGAGCAAGGATCACCAACTCGCACCTAATACTGCGGGCATGAATGCAGCTCCGGGGTCGATAACAAAAATTTAATATGGAATGAAATAACGACAAGAAACATATCATAATCAGACAAAAGAATGACGTGGACAAGTATAAAAAGTACATACCAGATCCTGCCGTGTCATTACCTCTTATGAACTTAATCGTACCTTATTATCTTTTCCCATTTTCAATAAAAGTTATAGTCACATTCTTATGTACATGATTAGGAAAAATCATTAAATTCATTACCATATAACTTACTTAACTTTCATAACATAATCCGCCCTTATGGAGGACGATATACTACCCGCCAACCTCGGGACGCGATCAAATCACACAAATATCAAAGCGCGCGTGGAATCTCCCATCATCGCCGATACTATAAGTGTAAAATATAACCATGTGACGCGCCCGTGGCATCCCACCTCACTGTCGGCGTACATATACACAACACATATATATATATATCTCCTGCCCGTGGAATACCACATCACTGCCGGCAGCCGTAGGTGTAACATATAACCATATGACGCGCCCGTGGCATCCCACCTCACTGTCGGCGTACACATACACAACATATATATATATATATATATATAACACGGCCGCATGCCCCGGAATCCCACATCGTATAAGCATGGCCATAACGTGCCCTCGGCATCCTCATCGTAGGTGCAGGTCTTCATGGGGAGCTAGCCCATGGAGTAATAATATAACATGGTCGCATGCCCCATAATCCCACATCGTATAAGCATGACCATGGATTAATAAAACACGCGGGCATCTAACCCGCATCCTGGCTGCATGCCCCGGCATCCCTCATCGTATAAGAATGGCCAAGATCAATCACAAAGGAAGCATACCCGTGGAATCCCCCGTCACTGCCGGTACGTCCAATAAAATGTCCGGGCATCTAACCCGCATCCTGGTCACATGCCCCGGAATCCCACATCGTATAAGAATGTCCAAGGATCAATCATAATGGAAGCATACCCGTGGAATCCCACATCACTGTCGGTACGTCCAAGTAAACTTATAACAAGACAGCCGGCCCTCCAACTGAGAGTCACGACAACGTAACATATAATACTTGCACTTAAAGCTATCACAAGCAAACACCGGCAAGTTCATTAAACCTTTAGACTTCCATTTTTATAAACTCATGGCACTTCCGTTTCTCACATAAAAATCCGGGAATTTAACCCCAAGAACTACGCACCTCTACTCCTTTAGAAAGACTCTTTTTCAAATAAAACTTCCAAGATACTAACGACCGTAGTATCAATGTTATACCCCGTATTTTCAGAGTATGTACGTAAGGACGTACGTACGAAAGTTTAAGCCTTAAGATAGGCAAGGGTCGAAATTTTGTTCACAACCCCCGAATGGAATTGTTTTCCGACGAAACGTTTTACAAACTTTGCGAAGGGAAAATTACGGTTGCGACTTTAATAATTTTTGCGGATTTTTCCGAGAGATGAAATATTTTGGACCAACGAGAGGGCGACACTTGTCACCCTCAAAGTGGACGGTTGTGGTGGCCGAAAGGTGCACGTTCTTGGCTTGTTTTGAGGCCTAAAACATGGGTCAATGTTTGGAGTGATTTGGGGAGTAGATGGCTAGGGGGCACTTGGGCAAATCTTGACCCTCCACTTGCCCCCCACTTGTCTTGATCTTGGCCATTGGTTTCCCTATAAATACCCCCCCTTTGTTGAAGACTTCTTCATCCACAAATGTTTTCTAAGTCTTGAAATCCTCCCCTTCTTGTAGCTCTCGTCCAAAGAGCTCCTCTCCCTTGAGAAGGCCTTGGCCGAGAGTACCCCCCCTTGCCTAGTTGTTCTCGTAAAGTACCCCCCCTCTTGGTAGAAAATACTCTCCAAGTTTTGTTACTATTCCAAAATACCTTAGCCTTATACCTTGTAGTATTCCAAAGTTACATCTATACGTAGAGCCCGGAAATACTACCTTATGTCCTTTTAGTCTCAAAATGAAACCCTAAGGAAAATCTTCATAAGCTTGAAGTATTAAGAAGAAGTTGCGTAGAACTTCTAAGGGTTGTTGGAGCGGGTTGAGCGCCAGTAGCAGTGAGCTAAACGTTGCTCAGGATCGACATTTAAACTTGGATAATTTTGGGCTTACCGAGGTAAATACTCTTGACCTTCTATTGTAATTAGAGTTTACATACTGTTGAAGTATAAGAATTAAGTATAAGTTATATACAAGGAAGGTATATAAGAAGGGAATTGAATCAGACTTACATAGGATTGTATTCTGATGAGACTTGTAAAGTTTGACGGCAGGAAGTCACGCCCAATTTTCCGTAGAACCTTGTATCTAGATTTATTCTACCGAGTAGTCTAGACATTGATAGACTTGTATAACCGTTATAGGTTGAAGTACTGCGAGTAGCGTATTCTACTCGAAGGGTGGAAAAGGCTAGCAGGATTACGATCTTTGGAGCTATTTGCTAATAGTCGATAAATCGTCGCGAGGTATGTGATTCTTCCTATCCTCTTGAGCATGATATTTTAAAAAGAATATATATAGTACGGTAGACGTACGTGTGTTAACTGAACGTGGTTTTACCGCGATGTCTTTTGACTTGAGTCTAATAATAAGAATCTTGAAGTATTTCAAAAGAATTAAGAATCGTTTTTGAAAGAAGAGTAATACTTGGTTTTAAAAGCTTAAGAGTTATACTAGCTTTATGGGAAGTTAGGTATAACGACTTAAGAGAGATAAAAAGAATGGTTTATTGATTTTAGAAGTTAAGAGACTTGATCTTAAAAGATAAGAGACTTGACTTAATTATACTAATATGAATTTTGTTAAGAAGTGTGAAACCTCATTCGTGAGTAATGAGTACTTGGTTTTTAAAAGGAATAATGTTTTACTGATTTCGGAAATCAGAATAAGTATAGAACAAACCACTGCAGCGTTAATAAAGGGAAATGTATTGACTAATTAAGTATTATTAAAACCAGTAAAAACCTCCATCTGCATAGAAGCTAAGATGAGACAAAATGATATTACATTTCCTAGATCATGGTTGCTTTAATAAGATTGTTATAAACGAGAATAACCTACTCACACATAAGACATATGTTTCTCAAATTGTTTTAAAGGAGAATTATTTCATTAAGTGATTAAAACTATGAACTACGAAACCTTTCGAAAATGAGAAACTTGAGCATTTGAAATTAGGCAAACTTGAACGTTTGGAAAATAATGTTGTTACTTGATTTTTACAAAGGGAAGTGTTTTGGTTTACTTAAAAAGATAGTCACTCTATTTTTTATACTACGGGTATTGTGTGACTTTTGTGAAAGAAACGGATCTTTTAAAGAGTTAATGTATGAAGTACTTTGGGGATAAAAACCCGAACTTGTTAACATAAAGTAGAAAGTACCTTGTGTGAATAACTTGATTGTGTTGGTTTGTGATATCCTTGTAAATACTTTCTTGTTGAGTTGATAAGTAAACATGTTAGGATGCTACGTGTGTTAGTATCTTGTGATGTTTGTGTAAAGGGGTTTCCCTTGTTGTGCTTATGTTGTTTAACGATAAGCTGTTATGTTAGTATTATATCACTCACCTCTTGACATGATACCGGGGGTTAAGCTGCCCTCCGATGCGGGGTAGACTCAGGATGTCTGGGACCATGATTCGAGAATACCTCATGCGGGTCCAGGGGACCTATGCGGAGCTACGAGAGTTCCATGTTAGTGTGCGGCCTGTTACACCCCGTAAATTCGTGAAGATAAGATAAGTTGACAAACATGTGTTAGACGGATTTTGAGTCTACCTTGGAGTGTTGTACCCCAGTTGTTAAGAATTTCGAGGTGTTTAAAAAGCCTAATGTGTAGTCCGTTAAATCTAGTTTCCAACGCAACAAACAACCGTTCCGATAGGACATCGAGTCAAAAGTTATGGAAGTTTCAAGTTTGGTGCGATCGGGCAAAAAAGGTTTCGTTCAGGTACAGCCGCGGCCGGACGCGTAGGCGCGCCGAATCGCGCGCGCGCCGTTGTACCGGGTTCGCAGGGTTGCAGCTGCCGCGCGCCGACGCAGGGCGCTACGAACGCGGGAAATTATTTTTCGAAGTGGAGCGCCATGTGGCTGGCCGGGCGCGCGCGCGCGGATTTTTCACGGAAAGGTGAAATCAGGGGATATTTTCGAAAAGGACCCATAGGAGGGGGACAAGTGTCCCTCCCATCCTTTTGACCAGGAAAATGGCCCTATTTTAGGGCCAAGTCTTGGAAGACTTGGCCATTTCATTTGGAAACCCTCCCAAGAAAAACCCTCTCCCTTCTCTCTTGATTTTCTTGAAGGAACCTAGCCTAAGAGGAAGTTGTTGGAGCGGCGGCAAGAAGGAAAAGTGTGGGTAAACTTGTGGGGACTGCTGGTGGACGGGTTTGACGGAAAAGAAGGGGAGGAAAGGGGCTTTTGTGGGCTTCTCCAAAGGTAAAAGTTTCCCATCCTCTTGGATTTGAGTTAATACTTGTCATAGTAGTTTAGATTTGAGCCCGAGGCTGTGATATTTAAGTTTGAATTTAGAAATGAGCCTGAGGCTGTTATATGTTAAGTTTGAATAGATTTGGATCTTGTTGTCTTGTTGAAAACCGAAATGGGTATGTTAGCCTTAAGATTGTAACCTCATTTTGGTTACCAATTTAGTCGTCACATGTTTTAAAGGGGGAAATTGTAGTTGTTGAAGATGTCTAGGGCTAGATATCATGTTTTACCTAAATAACTTGAATTGGAAAGGATTTAGGATTGGTTATATTGTTGGCCAAGAATGGCATGGAAAGTATTGGTTTTGTTTTATATTGTTGTGGGGCGGAATTTTACGCGTCCTGTAAAGGCGTGTAATCCCCTTTGTGGTTAGCTGAATTGTGTGCCTTAAATGTGGCGTTGGTTATTGAATTCGGCCTTTAGAAAGGTGGCAAGTTAATAGAAACAAAGGAAGTTCTGTCCAAATTTCCGTAGAATGTAGGGGCCTTGCACTTAGTTTATTCTACGTTCGAAGCTAGAGTTTGATAGACGTTTTATGACCCTTATAGGATTGAAGTACTACGTGTAACATATTCTTCTTAAGGAGATAGATCGTGGAGCATTTTGCTTATTGTCGACAATCGTCGCGAGGTATGTGATTCTTCCTATCCTCTTCAGCATGACTATTTGTAAAATATATAGTGCGGTAGACGCACGTGTGTGAAAGGAATTTGATTCCCCTTTGGTGTCCTGACTTGATATGAAGTGTAAAGGGCTTCATTGTGTGGAAAAAGTAGTAAAGTCTTATCCGTTAGTAACGGGTACTCGGTGGTTAAAGAATGAGCCCTATTGGTCTCATAAATGTTTATAGTGGTAATTGGTTGGTTTAAAACATAAAGTGCTATAACGACTTTATGGGAAGTTTGTTATAACCACTTTATGTAGGTAAAAGAATGGTTTGTGATTTTCAAAAGATAAGAGACTTGACTTATAACTGACCTAATTGGTGTTGAAAAGTATAAAACCTCATTCGTGAGAAAAGAATACTTGGTTTTTAAAAGAGTAATGTTACATAAATTTCGGAAATGGAAATAAGAATCGAACAAGCCAATGCAGCGTTAATAAAGGAAAAAGTAATGACAATTAATTATATTAAAACCAGTAGAAACCTCCATCCGCATAAGCTAAGATAAGACAAAATTGTATTACATTTCCTAGATCATGGTCGCTCTAATAAGAATTATTGAAATCAAGTTCGATTTCCTTAAAAGTTCCAAAGTAAGGAACTCGATTTCTAAAAGAAAAGAGACTTAAGAATTTGAAGTGTTTTGGTTTAAAAGAAAGGCATGGTTCACTTTTTGGAAAATAAAAGAATGGATTCATTATTAAGATTTAAATGGTAACTTGATTTTGGGAAAAAGGAAGTAACTTGTTTTCAAATATTGAACTCCTTGTGATGGAAAGACATAAGTGACTTATTTATAAAAAGGTAGGAGTACCTTGATCTTCAAGGGGTTAAATACTTGGGTTTTAATGGTATACTTGACGTTGTGGTAAGAAGTATGTATAGTACCTTGAGTTGTGTGTAACTTGCCTCTGCTTGTTGTGGTAGCCTTTGTTGTGCAATTGTTTGGTTGTGTGCTACCGAGCCCTCACGAGGGTCGGCTATCCGTTGATTGATGGACATACCGACACGTTGGGTAGCCCACGGTATGCTTCCATCAGACGATCCTCTTGGACATATGACACGTTGGGTAGCCCACGGGTATGCTTCCATTAGGAGTGTTATCTTGTTATTTGTTTGGATATACTGACACGTTGGGTAGCCCACGGGTATGCTTCCACAGTGAGTATCATCTTGTTATTTTCTTTGGGCATACTGACACGTTGGATGGTCCACGGGTATGAGCCCACTATGATGGTTCCATGGTCATGCTTATACCGAGGTGAGATGCCGGGGCATGCGGCCATTATGCGGGTTAAATTCCCGGGTTGTATTTGAGTGATGATTTCACGGGCGTGAGTCCCTGACTTGACATGACTGCTTATATGTTGTACTGTAGTTTGGTTATCATACATGTCTCCTGCTTTATATAGACTATTATGATTTCATTTGCAGTATTTCTGATTTCACATACTTGGTACGTTGTAATCGACCTCCCGGGCCGTTCATGCCGCAGGTTGAGGTACATAGCTTGCTGATCCGCTCTCTTAGGATCGCTGTTCAGTTCTCGAAAAGCTCCATATCTCCGGAGGCTTGTCCTGTGGTACGGTTCCCTGAAGTTGTAGACTTTTGTTCATTCAGGGGCATGGCGGGGCCCTGTCCCGTCATTATGATTTTAAAATTCTTAGAGGTATGTAGCACTGTTGTGGGCTGAGTTTGTAAGGATCTAACTGTTCAAGTTTTCTCTTATGTAAAAAAGGTAACCGTTTGGGTTATCCTGTTTTCTTAGTTCACTGTTTTCTTTCATAGGTTTTTATTTCCGCTGGTTTTTCTCTGATGTTGTATCACTAGGGTGCCCGGGGTAAGGCACTACCACGCCCAGGTCGGGTCGTGACAAAAGTGGTATCAGAGCAGTTAGTCCTCGGAAAGTGTCTACAGACCTTATCCAGTAGAGTCTTGATTATCGGTGTGTTGTGCACCACATCTATAATCAGGAGGCTATGGGATATTTAGGATTGGTTTCCATTCTTCTCACTCTGAGATCGTGCCTTAGAGCTGTGTTATAAGTTTGGACTCCCTCTGACGTATTCTTTGTATACCAGTGATGCCTCCACGCAAGGCAACCAGAGCCCGAGGCGGCGCGCAGCAGAGGAGCTACGAGTAGAGCGGCCGTCTCACCGAGACCACGGCACTGAGCCTCCCGCTCCACACCGAGCAGGAGATGGGTTACAAGGAAATGGCCCGGGCTAGCCGTGATTGTGGCGATACGGCGATAGGCCGATGCAGCAGTCAGCCCAAAGAGTACCCATAGTTCACCCGAGGTCAGATAGTTTGAGGCTACGGGATTTTCTGAGTTGTAGCCCACCTGAGTTCTACGGGTCGAGGCCTGAGGATGATCCGCAGGAGTTCATCCGACAGTTACAGCGGATCATGAGAGTGATCAAGGCTTCGGAGACCGAGTCAGTGGTTTTGGGTTCACATCGGCTGCGTGATACTGCAGTCGACTGGTTTGATTCGTGGGAGCTGTCCCGGGGGGAACATGCACCTCCAGCTGGTTGGGGTGAGTTCTCAGAGGCTTTCCTTGGCCATTTCTTGCCTCGCGTACGGCGAGGCACGGGCCGACAGATTTTTGATGCTAAGACAAAGAGGGCGCACAGTTCGGGAGTACAATGTAGAGTTTGACTCATTGGCCCGGTATGTCCCCGCTTTGGTGGCCAATATGGAGGATAGAGTGCACCGTTATGTCACCGGACTCGATGATTATTTAGCGGAGGGATGCACAGCAGTAGCTCTTCAGCCGAGCATGGACATTGCCCGCATCCAGGCCTATGCGCAGCAGACTGAGGAACGTAGAGGTCGACGGAATAACCAAGATCAGCAGAAGAGGGCCAGGACAGTAGAGTCCTCTGGTGACCTTCGAGGCAGACAGCCTCAGCAGCAGGCTAGTTATTTACCTCAGCCAGTACAGAGTGCTCCATCACAGTCTTCGGGACGTTCAGGAAATTCAGGAGCAGGTCAGGGCTCCCAGGTTTCAGGTTTTTGGGGGAGCAGGGACGTTAGTCAGATGGGACCACCCCTACCTCGTTGTGGCCGTTGTGGTAGGCTCCATGGTGGGGAGTGTCGTGCTGGAATGGGGGTTTGTTTTGCATGCGGCCAGCAGGGCCATTTTGCGAGGAATTGTCCAACCAGAGATAGCGCGGATGTAGAGACTCAGCCTTCGGGATCAGTGGCTGATTCATCTCCTCCTTTTGTGCGCCGTGCAGGGAAGGAACATGAGTAGAACGGCATGAAGGGACAGTGAAGTAATAGTTACAGGTATATTCTTAACCCTCTAGAGACTAGTATGCATTGTTGTTATGGTGATGTGTTAAGTGCTATGTTCGGATAGCTTCGTGTAAAAATGTGATTTAGAAGCCTGATTAGTGAAAAGGGTAAGTCTGGGGATGAGAAATTTTTTGTACCTTAGAATTTATAACAATCGAGACCTTAGAGGTAAGGCCGACTAGAGTAAAAGATTTTACAGTGATCCTTGTCGGAAGTACATAGTATGTGGGGAGTATTTTTTTCGGGTGATAAGTCCATGAGTGGCATAACTGATTCTTTTAAGAGTGGAGTAGTGAAGACTATACCGGCGTCTGCGTTTTGGAGACTTAGAAGGAACATTCGGGACGAATGTTTCTAAGGGGGAGAGAATGTTACACCCCGTAAATTCGTGAAGATAAGATAAGTTGACAAACATGTGTTAGACGGATTTTGAGTCTACCTTGGAGTGTTGTACCCCAGTTGTTAAGAATTTCGAGGTGTTTAAAAAGCCTAATGTGTAGTCCGTTAAATCTAGTTTCCTACGCAACAAACCGTTCGTCGATAGGACATCGGAGTCAAAAGTTATGGAAGTTTCAAGTTTGGTGCGCAGACAGGCAAAGCAGTGGTTTCGTCAGGTGCAGCGCGCGCCGGACGCAGGGTCGCGCGCGGTTGTCTTGAGGTTCGCAGGGTTGCAGCCGCGCGCCAAGGCGGGATTTTTCTCGGTAAAGGTGAAATCGGGATATTTTCGAAAAGACCCACGAGGGGACAAGTGTCCCTCCCATCCTTTTGACCAGGAAAAGGGCCCTATTTTAGGGCCAAGTCTTGGAAGACTTGGCCATTTCATTTGGAAACCCTCCCAAGAAAAACCCTCTCCCTTCTCTCTTGATTTTCTTGAAGGAACCTAGCCTAAGAGGAAGTTGTTGGAGCGGCGGCAAGAAGGAAAAGTGTGGGTAAACTTGTAGGAATCCGGTGGACGGGTTTGACGGAAAAAAAGGGGAAGAAAGGGGCTTTTGTGGGCTTCTCCAAAGGTAAAAGTTTCCCATCCTCTTGGATTTGAGTTAATACTTGTCATAGTAGTTTAGATTTGAGCCCGAGGCTGTGATATTTAAGTTTGAATTTAGAAATGAGCCTGAGGCTGTTATATGTTAAGTTTGAATAGATTTGGATCTTGTTGTCTTGTTGAAAACCGAAATGGGCATGTTAGCCTTAAGATTGTAACCTCATTTTGGTTACCAATTTAGTCGTCACATGTTTTAAAGGGGGAAATTGTAGTTGTTGAAGATGTCTAGGGCTAGATATCATGTTTTACCTAAATAACTTGAATTGGAAAGGATTTAGGATTGGTTATATTGTTGGCCAAGAATGGCATGGAAAGTATTGGTTTTGTTGTATATTGTTGTGGGCGGAATTTTACGCGTCCCGTAGCGTGTAATCCTTGTGGTTAGTCAATGAATTGTGCCTTAAATGTGGCGTTGGTTATTGAATTCGGCCTTGAGAAAGGTGGCAAGTTAATAGAAACAAAGGAAGTTCTGTCCAAATTTCCGTAGAATGTAGGGGCCTTGCACTTAGTTTATTCTACGTTCGAAGCTAGAGTTTGATAGACGTTTTATGACCCTTATAGGATTGAAGTACTACGTGTAACATATTCTTCTTAAGGGAGATAGTACTGTGGAGCATTTTGCTTATTGTCGACAATCGTCGCGAGGTATGTGATTCTTCCTATCATCTTCAGCATGACTATTTGTAAAATATATAGTGCGGTAGACACACGTGTGTGAAAGGAATTTGATTCCCCTTTGGTGTCTTGACTTGATATGAAGTGTAAAGGGCTTTATTGTGTGGAAAAAGTAGTAAAGTCTTATCCGTTAGTAACGGGTACTCGGTGGTTAAAGAATGAACCCTATTGGTCTCATAAATGTTTATAGTGGTAATTGGTTGGTTTAAAACATAAAGTGCTATAACGGCTTTATGGGAAGTTTGTTATAACCACTTTATGTAGGTAAAAGAATGGTTTGTGATTTTCAAAAGATAAGAGACTTGACTTATAACTGACCTAATTGGTGTTGAAAAGTATAAAACCTCATTCGTGAGAAAAGAATACTTGGTTTTTAAAAGAGTAATGTTACATAAATTTCGGAAATGGAAATAAGAATCGAACAAGCCAATGCAGCGTTAATAAAGGAAAAAGTAATGACAATTAATTATATTAAAACCAGTAGAAACCTCCATCTGCATAGAAGCAAAGATAAGACAAAATTGTATTACATTTCCTAGATCATGGTCATTTAATAAGAATTATTGAAATCAAGTTCTGATTTCCTTAAAAGTTCCAAAGTAAGGAACTCGATTTCTAAAAGAAAAGAGACTTAAGAATTTGAAGTGTTTTGGTTTAAAAGAAAGGCATGGTTCACTTTTTGGAAAATAAAAGAATGGATTCATTATTAAGATTTAAATGGTAACTTGATTTTGGGAAAAGGGAAGTAACTTGTTTTCAAATATTGAACTCCTTGTAATGGAAAGACATAAGTGACTTGTTTATAAAAAGGTAGGAGTACCTTGATCTTCAAGGGGTTAAATACTTGGGTTTTAATGGTATACTTGACGTTGTGGTAAGAAGTATGTATAGTACCTTGAGTTGTGTGTAACTTGCCTCTGCTTGTTGTGGTAGCCTTTGTTGTGCAAATGTTTGGTTGTGTGCTACCGAGTCTCTCGATGGAGGGCCGGCTATCTGGTTGATTGATGGACATACTGACACGTTGGGTAGCCCACGGGTATGCTTCCATCAGACGATCCTCGACATACCGACACGCCAGCCCGGGTATGCTTCCATTAGGAGTGTTATCTTGTTATTTGTTTGGACATACTGACCCGTTGGGTAGCCCACGGGTATGCTTCCACAGTGAGTATCATCTTGTAATTTTCTTTGGGCATACTGACACGTTGGATGGTCCACGGGTATGGGCCCACTAGGATGGTTCCATGGCTATGCTTATACCGAGGTGAGACTTGCCGGCACGCGCCATTATGCGGGTTAAATTCCCGGGTTGTATTTGAGTGATGATTTCACGGGCGTGAGTCCCTGACTTGACATGACTGCTTATATGTTGTGTACTGTAGTTTGGTTATCATACATGTCTCCTGCTTTATATAGACTATTATGATTTCATTTGCAGTATTTTACAGTTTCACATACTTGGTACCTGTTGTACTGACCTCCTTCGGGGGGCTGCGTTCATGCCGCAGGTTGAGGTACATAGCTTGCTGATCCGCTCTCTTAGGATCGTTGTTCAGTTCTCGGAAAGCTCCATATCTCCGGAAGCTTGTCCTGTGGTACGGTTCCCTGAAGTTGTAGACTTTTGTTCATTCAGGGGCATGGCGGGGCCCTGTCCCGTCATTATGATTTTAAAATTCTTAGAGGTCTGTAGCACTGTTGTGGGCTGAGTTTGTAAGGATGTAACTGTTCAAGTTTTCTCTTATGTAAAAAAAGTAACCGTTTGGGTTATCCTGTTTTCTTAGTTCACTGTTTTCTTTCATAAGTTTTTATTTCCGCTGGTTTTTCTCTGATGTTGTATCACTAGGGTGCCCGGGGTAAGGCACCAGTCACGGGCCCGAGGTCGGGTCGTGACACGGCCTTTGTGGTCATGCGGTCTATGTGGCCATGCGGACTGCGAGTCCAGGACGATGCCGGGGAGTAGCTACCCTCGATGTGGGGAATACCTCATTCGGGCCTACGTGAGTGGCCTATGCAGATCTGCGGGAGTTCCAGGACTAGACGCGCACATTAGATACTGCGGGCGAAGGCGGCCGATCATGGCGGTCAGATGCACTCATGATACAGTTTATGACCTTGTTGGTACTGTGGGTTTTAGTAGTCGGTTATGCCTTCGTACTTACCCCGTACGGTTTTAGTATGACACAGGTGGGACCTAGTGTTCATGTGTATTCCTTGGTGCTTTTATATCATAGATCACGCAGAAGAAGGTATTCCACGGGCATGATTGATGTGGGCGTGAGACCCATAGTTATATTTGAGTGTTGACTTTGAGGCGTGAGTCCCCGACTTGACATGATCGCTTATTTATCAGGAATCGTAGTTGGGTTATCATACATGTCTCCTGCTTTATATAGACTACTATGATTTCATTTACAGTATTTTCAGTTTCACATACTTGGTACTGTTGTCTCGACTTTCTGGCCGCGTTCATGCCGCAGTAGAGGTACACCGCCGATCCTCGCTCTTAGGATCACAATTCAGCGTTTGGGAAGCTCCGTTCTGCGAGGCTTATCGATGGTATAGTCCTGTCGTTGTAGGTACTTACATTCATGGTATGGCGGGCCCGCCCCGCCATTATCGCTATATCATTCTTGAGGTCCAGTACCGCTGTGGCGAGTTTGTAAATGGGATGTAACTGTTCGGATTTAAGTTTTTATATATATATGCCGAAAGGCAACTTTTCTAAGATAACTGTTTTACACTTCATATTATTTCATGTCTTGTTTTATGTTCACGATTACTCGATGTATGTCTACAGGTGCCCGGTAAGGCACGATCACGGACCGGTTCGATCGTGACAAAAGTGGTATCGAGCGATTAATCCTGAAAGTGTCTACAAACCGTATCTAGTAAGTCTTGATTATCGGTGTGCACCACACCAATAATCGTGAGGCTATAGGATATTTAGGATCGTTTCCATTCTTCTCACTCGAGATCGTGCTTAGAGCTATGTTATAAGTTGGACCCTCTAACGTATTTCTTTCCCTACCGCTATGCCTCCGCGTAAGGCAACCCGGGCCCGGCGGCAAGACAAATGAGCCGCGAGTAGAGCACGAGGGTTACGAGGCACAGTGCCCAATCATCACCCGTGGTGCTTCATTCGGGAGTTCTGCGACGCCGCCCAAAGAGTTTAGCACAGCGCTAGCCTCTGCGCCATGATATATGAGCCTTCGCCCCACGGCCGAACAGAGAATATAGATTGCAAAGAGTGACCTCGCATTAGCAAGGAGTTAGCAACTGCAGAGTATATTATGTATCGATTTTTCACTGTCTTGATGACTATCTAAGAGAGGGTTGTGCAAGAGTAGCTCTTCAGTCAGGCATGGATATTGCCCGCGTACAGTCTTATGCGCAGGACACAGAGGTACGTAGAGATCGACGGATTAACCAAGATCGAAAAGAGGCCGACGGCAGGTTCTTTGGTAACTTTCGAGGCAAATCGCCTCAAGAAAGCAGATCGATATGCACCTCCGCCAGGCGAGTGTTCCTCCACGGGTTCGTGACGTTCGGTATGCCGATTAGTCGAACTCCGTGGCTTCAGTTCACAGCTATACGTAGGTTCTAGCCAGCCGAATTCAGTGGCTCGGAGAGGAAGGGGTGTTAGCCAGAGGAGGCCACCCCCACCTCGGTGTGACCGTTGTGGTAGATGTCATTATAGGGAGTGTCGTACTTCTTCGACAGCTAGTTTTGCTTGTGGCCAGCAGGGCCATTTTGCGAGAAATTGTCCGACCAGAGACGGCGCGGATATAGAGACTCAGCCTTCAGGATCGGTGGCTAGTTCATCACCTTTCCTAGCTATGCGCCCAACAGAGCAAGATTGATTAGAACGACAGAGGGGAGGGAAGCAGTAGATACAGGTATATCCTTAACCCTCTAGAGATTAGTATGTATGATAAGATGAGTATATCTTTAGTGTTATGTTCTGATAGCAGTGTGTTAATTGTGATTAGAAATAATGGTGAGTTAGAAGGGTAAGTTTAGGGATAAGGAAAGTGTGAGCCTTAGAGTTTTATACGTGGAGACCTTAGAGGCGAGGCCATCTTGAGTAAAAGATTTATTTTATGTTTGACCCTTATCGGAGTGCATAGTACTCGTGAGATGTATTCGTGTGATAAGTCCCGGAATAGTGTGAAATGAAAGAGGATAGTTGAGCTAAGAAAGACCACTAGGTTTTCGTAGCTTGATTGATGAGATTGTTCCGGGTCGGGGAACAATAGCTTGGCGTGAAGTGGGTCGGGTTGAGGCCATGTCGCGGGTCAACCCGCACGGCCAGCGGGTCAGCGGTTCGTGGTCCCGCCATGTGTCGATCACGAGGGTGTTAGGCCCAAGTTTAGTTAACCATCGCACGAGCACGTGGACGCGTTCGACCGAGAGTCGGGCCGATGAGACAGCCCATCTTATCTTTCGCCGGGACCGCTTACTCGGCAGGGTTATGCGTGATGTTATATCGTAAAGGTTGTAAGGTCGCACGAGGTGCCTACTTTCACCTTATGGCGTAAAGTGAAGCCTGTGTTATGGCCGCTTTTTCGGAGGTTTTACCAGCAGGTTAGGAACTCGGTGAGTCTCATACGCGTTCGCCTCGCCGTTGTTTGATTTCAGGTAGCTGTGAGGATTGTTGCCTCCTGTTGAGGGAGTGTTTTTAGCTACCATTTCAGTGTTCGAATATTGCCTTATGAAGCCTTGTAGGGGCGGAAGTGTAAGTTGCCGGTCGATTGGTTCGATGTTGGAAAGGTTCAGATAGTTGGTTCATACTTGTTTCGACAAGATGTGGATAAGGTGAAGCTTATCCAGGAGAGGTTATTGACAGCTCAGAGTCAACAGAAGTCATACGGATAATCGGCAACGACGCTTGGAGTTCAGGTTGAAGGTGGGTCTTCTTGAAGGTACCACCTCGGAAAGGGGGTGACGAGTTTTGGAAAACAGAGGAAACTTAGCCCGAGTTACTTTGGGCCTTTTAAGATCATGTGAAGAATAGGCCAGGTTGCCTATATGTTAGCTTTGCCTTCCGACGTAGGAGGCAGTACGTCTGGTCTTCATGTTGTTATGTTCGGAATAGTATCAGAGATCCATCCAGAGTGTCCCAGTTAATGATGACCAAGTTGGAGATAGTAACCCTGAGATTTTGGAAACTGAAGCAGTAACAAGAAATGTGGTAAGATATGAGAAAGAGTTCGAGTGTACGAGCAGGGTACGACGAGTAAGGGAAGAAGCGAGCATGTGTTAAGAACATAGATGTGATCATTTCTTTTGTAAAGTGAAGGTACGAAGGGAGTATCTTTTAGACCTTGGGTGGAAGCTTTTGTTATGCTAGAGGTGAGTCCTCGTGGACTTGGATTAAGTATTTGCGCATGTGTTATTTTATGGCCAGATGTGGCGTGATTGTTTTCGTAAGTATAGAAAGGAGATCAGATTGGCGCATGTATGTTTTGAGGCTTAGAAGGAACATTAGGGACGAATGTTTCTAAGGAGGGGAGAATGTTATACCCCGTATTTTCAGAGTATGTACGTAAGGACGTACGTACGAAAGTTTAAGCCTTAAGATAGGCAAGAGTCGAAATTTTGTTCACAACCCCCGAAGGGAATTGTTTTCCGACGAAACGTTTTACAAACTTTGCGAAGGGAAAATTACAGTTGCGACTTTAATAATTTTTGCGGATTTTTCCGAGAGATGAAATATTTTGGACCAACGAGAGGGCGACACTTGTCACCCTCAAAGTGGACGGTTGTGGTGGCCGAAAGGTGCACGTTCTTGGCTTATTTTGAGGCCTAAAATATGGGTCAATGTTTAGAGTGATTTGTGGAGTAGATGGCTAGGGGGCACTTGGGCAAATCTTGACCCTCTACTTGCCCCCCACTTGTCTTGATCTTGGTCATTGGTTTCCCTATAAATACCCCCCCTTTGTTGAAGACTTCTTCATCCACAAATGTTTTCTAAGTCTTGAAATCCTCCCCCCCCCCTTTCTTGTGTAGCTCTTGTCCAAAGAGCTCCTCCCCTCGAGAAGGCCTTGGCCGAGAGTACCCCCTCCCCGCCCTTGCCTAGTTGTTCTCTTAAAGTACCCCCTCTCTTGGTAGAAAATACTCTCCAAGTTTTGTTACTATTCCAAAATACCTTAGCCTTATACCTTGTAGTATTCCAAAGTTACCTCTATACGTAGAGCCCGAAAATACTACCTTATGTCCTTTTAGTCTCAAAATGAAACCCTAAGGAAAAATCTTCATAGCCGGTTGAAGTATTAAGAAGAAGTTGCGTAGAACTTCTAAGGGTTGTTTGGAGCGGGTTGGAGCGCCCAGAGTAGGAGCTAAACGTTGCTCAGGATCGACATTTAAACTTGGATAATTTTGGGCTTACCGAGGTAAATACTCTTGACCTTCTATTGTAATTAGAGTTTACATACTGTTGAAGTATAAGAATTAAGTATAAGTTATATACAAGGAAGGTATATAAGAAGGGAATTGAATCTGCATTTACATAGATCAGTATTTACAGAGACTTGTAAAGTTTGACTGAAGTGTCTTGCCCAATTTTCCGTAGAACCTTGTATCAAGATTTATTCTACCGAGTAGTCTAGACATTGATAGAATTGTATAACCGTTATAGGTTGAAGTACTGCGAGTAGCGTATTCTACTCGAAGGGTGGAAAAGGCTAGCAGGATTACAATACTTTGGAGTTATTTGCTAATAGTCGATAAATCGTCGCGAGGTATGTGATTCTTCCTATCCTCTTGAGCATGATATTTTAAAAAGAATATATATAGTACGGTAGACGTACGTGTGTTAACTGAACGTGGTTTTACCGCGATGTCTTTTGACTTGAGTCTAATAATAAGAATCTTGAAGTATTTCAAAAGAATTAAGAATCGTTTTTGAAAGAAGAGTAATACTTGGTTTTAAAAGCTTAAGAGTTGTACTAGCTTTATGGGAAGTTAGGTATAACGACTTAAGAGAGATAAAAAGAATGGTTTATTGATTTTAGAAGTTAAGAGACTTGATCTTAAATGATAAGAGACTTGACTTAATTATACTAATATGAATTTTGTTAAGAAGTGTGAAACCTCATTCGTGAGTAATGAGTACTTGGTTTTTAAAAGGAATAATGTTTTACTGATTTCGGAAATCAGAATAAGTATCGAACAAACCACTGCAGCGTTAATAAAGGGAAATGTATTAACTAATTAAGTATTTTTAAAACCAGTAGAAACCTCCATCTGCATAGAAGCTAAGATGAGACAAAATGATATTATATTTCCTAGATCATGGCTGCTTTAATAAGATTGTTATAAACGAGAATAACCTACTCACACATAAGACATATGTTTCTCAAATTGTTTTAAAGGAGAATTATTTCATTAAGTGATTAAAACTATGAACTGCGAAACCTTTCGAAAATGAGAAACTTGAGCATTTGAAATTAGGCAAACTTGAACGTTTGGAAAATAATGTTGTTACTTGATTTTTACAAAGGGAAGTGTTTTGGTTTACTTAAAAAGATAGTCACTCTATTTTTTATACTACGGGTATTGTGTGACTTTTGTGAAAGAAACGGATCTTTTAAAGAGTTAATGTATGAAGTACTTTGGGGATAAAACCCGAACTTGTTAACATAAAGTAGAAAGTACCTTGTGTGAATAACTTGATTGTGTTGGTTTGTGATAGCCTTGTAAATACTTTCTTGTTGAGTTGATAAGTAAACATGTTAGGATGCTACGTGTGTTAGTATCTTGTGATGTTTGTGTAAAGGGGTTTCCCTTGTTGTGCTTATGTTGTTTAACGATAAGCTGTTATGTTAGTATTATATCACTCACCTATTGACATGATACCGGGGTTAAGCTACCCTCCGATGCGAGGTAGACTCAGGCGGTCTGGGACCATGATTCGAGAATACCTCATGCGGGTCCAGGGGACCTATGCGGAGCTACGAGAGTTCCAGGTTAGTGTGCAGCCTTTGTGGTCATGCGGTCTATGTGGCCATGCGGACTGCGAGTCCAGGACGATGCCAGGGAGTAGCTACTCTCGATGCGGGAATACCTCACGCGCCTACGTGAGTGGCCTATGCGCGAGTCGCGGAAGTTCGTGACTAGACGCGCACATTAGATATCATGCGGCGAAGGCGGCCGATCATGTGGCGGGTCTAGATGCACTCATGATACAGTTTATGACCTTGTTGGTACTGTGGGTTTTAGTAGTCGGCTATTCCTTCGTACTTACCCCGTACGGTTTTAGTATGACACAGGTGGGACCTAGTGTTCATGTGTATTCCTTGGTGCTTTTATATCATAGATCGCCAGCGCGATAAGGTATTCCACGCATGATTGATGTTGTGGCGTGAGACCCATAGTTATATTTGAGTGTTAACTTTGAGGCGTGAGTCCCCGACTTGACATGATCGCTATTTATCGTGAATCGTAGTTTGGTTATCATACATGTCTCCGCTTTATATAGACTACTATGATTTCATTTACTGATTTTCGCCACTTACTTGGTACTGTTATCGACTCCTTCGGGCCGCGTTCATGCCGCAGGTAGAGGTACACCAGTCATCGATCCTCGCTCTTAGGATCACAGTTCAGCGTTTTGGGAAGCTCCGTTTCTCCGGAGGCTTATCAGTGGTATAGTCCCCTGTCGTTGTAGGTACTTACATTCAGGGGTATGGTGGGGCCATGTCCCGCCATTATCGTTATATCATTCTTAGAGGTCTGTAGTACTGTTGTGGGCAGAGTTTTTAAATGGGATGTAACTGTTCGGATTTAAGTTTTTATATATATATGCCGAAAGGCAACTTTTCTAAGATAACTGTTTTACACTTCATATTATTTCATGTCTTGTTTTATGTTCCGCTGATTACTCTGATGTATGTCTACCTGGGTGCCCGGGGTAAGGCACCAGTCACGGGCCCGGGTTTGGGTCGTGACAATCAAGTCATATCTACCTTCAAAACAAGTCACGATACCTTTTTAGAACATACATTTACCGGCTTCTAAATCAAGTGACTTCATTCTTAAAAACTTTAAGCAAGTGATACCTTTAAATCAAATTGCCCTTCCTTAAATCAAGTTATTTCTTTGCTTTGCTTACCTTATTAGAGAAAACCATTCTCTTAACCTTCCATAAAGCCGTTATAACCAACTTCCCATAAAGCCGTTATAACCCTTTATGGTTTTAGACAAACTCATTCCTTTTATAACCAAGAGACTTATACTTTTTAAAACCAAGTATTAAATACTTTCAAATCAATTCTCTTAACCTTTAAAAATACAATTAGTCTCTTAACTTTCAAGAAAACAAGTTTCTTAACTTTAGAAATCAAGTCTTTCCAAATCGAGTATTCTATACTTGTAAATCAAGTAAATCAATTCATTTCTTCCTTTAAGAATCAAGTCTCCTAACCTGAAAAATAAAGTCTCTTAACCTTAAGAAATCAAGTCATTTATCTTTCCATAAAGCAAATATAACCAACTTCCCATAAAGTCGTTATATTCACTTTATACCTTAGCCAAAATATAATTTCCTATCCAAGGGACTTATACGTTTAAAACGGAACAAGTATCACATACTTTAAAACTCTTCAAGTCCCTTAACTTTAATAAAACATTAGACATCCTTAATACTTTCAAAGAAGTGAGTTAAGCTCCTAACTCACCCGACTTGGCTATTTATAAAACTAGTAAAGGACATCAAGGTGTGGTACGTCTACCGTACTACATACGTGCAACTAGTCATGCTCAAAAGATAGGAAAAGTTCTACATAGAGTAAATCACACAACTACCTCTTAACTTCTAAGAGTAGAAGGAAACATGAAATGATACCACCGGTATATTCCATACATAGAATCATGCCAAAGGAAGGAAAAGGTTCACATACCTCGCGACGATTATCGACAAGTAGCAAAATGCTCCAAAGTACTTCAACCTATAATGGTCACAATACGTCCATTAACCTCTTACTTCAAACGTAGAATATTCCAAGTGCTAAGTCACTAAATTCTACTAAAATCTGACAAGACCTCCTTTGTTTTTACTTACTTTGCCACCTTTTTCAAGGCCGAATGCAATAACCAAACACGCCACATTTAAGGCCCAATCAATGAAATTAACAATAGGGGATTACACGCCTACTAGACGTGTAAAATTCCGCCCCACAATAGATATCAAACTAATACAAACTATATGTCCAATTCGGCCACATTTGAGTACCATAACACCAATTCTTATCCAATTTCCATTTCAATCCAAATTTGTCACGACTGCTCCAGGCCCGTGGATCGTGCCTCACCGGCACCCCAAAGAGTCATACATCGTAGTAATCAGGAAATATAAAGCAAGACATGAAACAGTTTATAAAATAGAACACGCTTTAAGTGAGAAACATCGCTTTTCGCATATATATAAAAACATGGTTTAGCGCTACATCCGATATTGTACAACAGACTACGACCTCTAAGGAAATATACAACTATGGCGACAGTTCCCGCCATACCCTCGATCAGCAAAACTATCTACAACAGGGAGATCATACCCAAAAGTAGAGCCTCCGAAAGGATGGAGCTCCCGACACCAACGTAGAGATCCTAGGAATGTGGATCTAGCACTGCTGCCCTTACCTCGCAGATTTAACGCAGCCCGGGCGAGGTCGATAACAGTACCAAGTATGTGAAACTATAAAGAATCGAATAAAATCAAAGTATTTAAAACCTTTTCACAAATACAATCGCTTCAATTGCACATAGTGCCACATCACAAACAACAACAAGAATAGAAAATCAGAATGTGTCTATTCTAGGCCGCGAATGATCGGGCAAGGCCAATCGCCCATAGTATCATTCTCGCGTGCCTAGTCCTCGACTTCCGCAGCCCGCATAGGTCACACACGCACCCGCATGAGGTATTCCCGATCGGGGCAGCCAACCCCAGATCCGCCTAGGCTCCCGCACGCATAGCCTCAAAAGACCGCGATAGTCTCAACAGACCGCAGGAATCCCGCGTCGTGCTAAACACCCGAATGATCAATCTCGAGCATACCGCTGCCCGCATAGTCTCACAGACCGCATAGCCGTATAGACCGATCAGCGGGCAAGCCCTGTGATAACAAATCGAGGGTAGGTGATACAATAACAAGACAACGGACTTACGGTTAGCAACGTAAGCACAACAATTCAAGACACTAACCTGTAGCATCATAATATGTCTACTTATCACACAAATCTTATTACACTTAACAGAATCAATACAAGGCTTTTATAAACAAACAAGTAAACAGCCTTTTTATCTTCTTAAGTCATATACCTAACTTCCCATAAAGCTAGTATAACTCTTAAGCTTTTGTTTTAAAACCAAATATTTATCTTCGTTAAAAATGATTCAATATTCTTTGAAATGTTTTCTTTGTTATTCAGCTTAAGCCGTGAGGCATTGCCGTAAGTATTATTCAAAGCTTAAGCCGTGAGGCATTGCCATAAGTATTATTCGCTTAACACACGTACGCCTACCGTACTATATATTGTAAAATATCATGCTTTAGGAAGAATCACATACCTTCTCAAATAAAACCACCGCCAAGTCAATATGTCGCACAGAGTCACCATAATAGTCACAGATATCTATCAAAGACTACTCAAGGTCATTCTAAACAGAGGGTTCATAATTCTACTGAAGTCGGGCAGACTTCCCTACCAGTGAGCTATATAAGTTCATCGTGAAAACTCCATGTAAGTACAGTTTGATTATTCTTCTAAGTATTTATACTTATTCTTATTCTACAACAGAAGTATTCTCTAATTCAAAAGAGGGTTAGGATTAGTTACCTCGTAAGCCCAATAATATCCTAGAAAAGTCGCCTGAGCAAGGTTTTGCTCCTAAGTTGTATGCTCTAAGGAAACCTTAGAAGTTCTTCACAACTTCTACTAAGTACTAAGGTATTTGGGCTGTGGTATTTTGGGCATTATAACAAAACAAGAAGGCAACTTTTCTACCAATGGAGGGTAGGTTTCTGCCAGGCTAGGGTGGGGTAGCCTCGCCAAGCTTCTCGAGGAGGGGGTGGACTAATTGCTACAAAGGAGAGGGAAGGATTTTTAGACTTGAAGGCTTTTGTGGATGAAGAACTCTTCATCTCAAGAGGGTATTTATAGCTCAAGCCTCGCCAACCAATGGCCAAGATGAAGACAAGTGCAAGGCAAGTGTAAGGCCAAGATCAAGCCAAGTGCACCCTAACCCCTACTCCACAAAACACTCCACAAAACACTCCACAAAACATGGCACAAAACAAGGCCTAAGCAAAGAACCAATCGGCCAAGGCCAACACCCTCTCGACGCCCAATCGCCCAAAGCCACCCCACTTGCTTCAATGCGGTGACACATGTCACCCTCCCGTTGGTCCAAAATGTTTCGTCTCTCGGAAAAATCCGCAAAAATAAGAAATGGCATAGCCGGAATTTACTCTACGAAAGCTGTGGAAACGTTTCGTCGGAAAACGATTCTTTTAGTGAGTTGTGTACAAAAGAAAACGTCCAAGGCTAACTAAGGCCAAACTTTTTGTACGTATTCCCTTACGTACATACTCTGGAAATACGGGGTATTACAAAATTGTTAGCATAACATGATATCAAGTCGCAATCGATTATAACTACTATAATCTTCAAGTAAGTAACATGCGATGATTTCTAATAAATGACCAATTAGTAATCCAACTTCAAGCGGCCAATATAACATTTCGGATTTAAGCTACCATCAATCCATAATACTTATAAACTTCAACACATACACTTCATGCTAGCAACATGTAAAGCTAACAACAATATAAATAGTCTTGTAACACTTTTAAGAGACAAGATTATACCTCAACGAATCTCAATCCAACTCCAACCGAATTTGCTCCTAGCAACTTAGAGACTCTTCGAGACACTTCAACTGCTACTTGAGACCCTTAGAACAACACCAACAAATTTCCTTCAAACTTCCAATCCAAAACCTAGAAAGCAACTAGGTTTTCGCCATGACTAACCCAAAACTATCTTTTCCGAGATTTTTCTATTGAGATACCCTTACAATACACTTAGGAACCTTGGTTTAAAGTGGGAAGATTATTGGACAACAAACAAATTTTTTTCTTTCTTCTTGTTGATGAACCCGAGAGCACATTGCTCTAGTTCTTCAATTTCTCTTGAAAATTTGGCTAAGTGTGGACTCTCTCTTGCTACTAGTAGTATTATATAGGGACATGGAGGGTTAAGATGTGCACAATTGGGTGGCTAGGATGAGGTTCTCTTAAATATCAAGCTTGTGGACCCATTGACCAAGTCAATTATGTCAAGTTTTACTACTTGCAAGACTTGTCTTCCTAACAAGGGTCAAATGACCCTTGTGCCCATGTAATTTCATCCAAGACATCCAATAAGGGGGGGGGGGTGACACGTGTCGCCCTCCCATTCGTCACAATATTACGTTTTCCGACAAATTCCATAATTCCGATAAATTTTTTTACAAGTCTCAAATCTTAACACTCGTGAGTTCTTACGTACGTTCTTAAAGCATGTCCTGTAAATACGGGGTGTAACATTCTTCCCCCCTTAGAAACATTCGTCCCCGAATGTTCTTTTGGAGTCAAAATTATAATTAGCGGCATAGTTTCCTTTCACGATCCCGACATACCAATAATGCCACACATGCCCTAATACCTCGCACACGCATATCTGTCCATCATAAGCCCAAAAGAGATTATCTTTTCGTACTCCCAACTCTTTCTAACATATACATGGTCTCAATATAATCTGTTCATGACACTTAAACATACCACAACTCTATCATGCATACAAGTTTCTAAAGGGCCAAAGACATACCTGAAATCATATAGGCGGTTCAAAGGACCGCTAAAACTGGGAACTTCCACCACGACCTATGTCACGCATCACGTGCATAAACATCCCGCCTAGCTATGGAAGGCGAAGAACCCGCAATCGACCAAAGAGATCGCGGTTATCCCACCAAGCCACTGCCTGACAGCTTCACGAAATGGCTCGCCGCCGCAAGCATAACAAGCCGTCGAGTACAACACTCCCAAAATGGAATCTACTACGTGACTACACCGGCAAAGATGGCTTCCCGCTATTATTCTTGGACATCTCGAACTCAGAGCCCCGAGCCCGACTGCTCCCGAATATCCCCGGCGACCAAAACCTCCGCCGGAAGATCGGAAGGAGCACTCTGGCGGCCGAGATGTAGACCTAGTTCATTGCTGAGGCCGCCCGCCTAAAGTTACCCCGAATCTCGCCGCCTGCCTCTGGCCGGCTCGAGTCTAGTTGACCTCTCTCTCTCGTCATCTATCCTCGCGCATAAGCTTGCATCCCGGCAATATCCATACCGGGCTGAAGGGCCACTCCGTGCATGCAGAATCATATAATGGTCTAGCCCTATCACATAATCTGAACTCTGCCCGCCATATCACCCACAATAGTGCGATACCGCCAACGAGTCAAACTCGTTGTATTCTCGATGGTCCTACCATTCTCGCCTCAATGACAAGAACCTATCAACACGGGCTCTCATTTCGTGAGGCAAAAAGTGATCAAGAAAGGCCTCCGTGAACTCATCCCAAACCGCGGACGAGCACCCACACCTCTCGACACTCCCAAGACTCAAACCAGCCAACGCAATATCGCGAATCGGTAAGAAGCTAACACAATCGACTGTCTCCGAGGCCCTGGCACTGCATAGTCCGTCAGAGCCGCCGAACGAACTCTTGGGGATCATCCTGATCTCGAACCATAAAACTTGGGTGGACTACAACCCGTAAAATCCCGAATCCTCAAACCGCTCACAGGGTTAGCTACTCGCCTCGCTTGCCACGCCTACCACTATGCTAGTCAATAGCCCGACCGCTCTCCATAATCTCTAAACTCGCTCGCCGCGGATCGAGGCTCGTACGGAACCTTCGAGCTACCGCCGCCTCGCCTCTAATATCGCCGCGTGGCCGAAGCTCGCCGATCCGCCTACTACCTCGTGCATAGTCTGTGCTCCGAGTCCCGATAACCCTCTCGCGCACTTCTAGCAACTCTGCCGCCGCTTTGCCCTTCTGGTCCCGGCCGCTCCGCGAGGCATAATCACATAAGAAGGGGTCGAGAGGATTCAACCTACTAGATGCCTCATCGCACGATCTAAAAGAGAGAAGAATGGAAACCAATCCTAAATGTCTCGCAGCCTCCCGATTATAGATGTGGTGCACAACACACCGATAATCAAGACTCTACTAGACACGGTCTCAGACACTTTCCGAGGACTAATCGCTCGATACCACTTTTGTCACGACCACTCGCCCGCGATCGTACCCTACCCGGGCACCCTTACGGTATACATCGTAGAAAATCAGCGAACATACATGAAACTTATAAAATAAAACAATGTATAAAACAACAAAGTTAGCCGACAGAGCTACCTTTCCCGACATATATATACAACCAAGCAGCTTTCCCTTTCTTGCAGATCGACTCCACACATGTGACTACAGCACTCTAAGAGTTTTAACATAACAATCGTATGGACAGGCCCCGCCATACCCTTTGAATATACATGAATCTACAACCTCGGGAAACCGTACCAAGAGATAAGCCTCCGGAGCAAATGGAGCTTTTCCCAAAAATTAACCGAGATCCTAAGAGCAAGGATCACCAACCTGTGCACCTAATACCTGCGGGCATGAACGCAGCCGGGGCCGATAACAAAAATTTAATATGGAATGTAAATAACGTCAAAGAAACAAATCATAATCAGATAAAAGAATGACAGTGGACAAGTATAAAAAGTACATACCAGATCCTGCCGTGTCATTACCTCTTATGAACTTAATCGTACCTTATTATCTTTTCCCATTTTCAATAAAAGTTATAGTCACATTCTTCTGTACATGATTAGGAAAAATCATTAAGTTCATTACCATATAACTTACTTAACTTTCATAACATAATCCGGCCCCTTATGGAGGAACGCATATACTACCCGGCCCAACTTGGGATGCGATCAAGTCACACAAATATCAAAGCGTGCGATGAATCCCATCCGTCACGCACGGCCCGGTTCGTGGATCGTGCCTTACCCGGGCACCCAAGTAGTCATACATCAGAGAAATCAACGGAATATAAAAACACAAGACATGAAACAATTGTAAATGAGACACAGTTTATCTGAAAAAGGGTCGCCTTTCGGCATATATATATATATAATCAAAATCTGGCAGTTACATCCCAACTGTACAATAGGACTACAGACCTCTAAGAAGATAAACAACTATGGCGGGACAGGGCCCCGCCATACCCTGAATGTATAAACTATCTACAACAACAGGGAGATCATACCCAAAAGTCGAGCCTCCGAGGATGGAGCTCACGACACCAAAGCAAAAGATCCTAAGGATGCGGATCTAGCACTGCTTCCTTACTGCGGCGTGAACGCAGCTTCAAAGCGAGGTCGATAACAGTACCAAGTATGTGAAATCAGAAAGTACTTAAATGAAATCATATCATTTTAAAACCAATTTTACAAATATGTACAAAACCACTAAGGTAACCGCACATAGTGCTACATCACAAACAAGAGCAAGAATAGGTAAATCAGAATGTCTTTTCTAGGCTACGAATGATCAAGCAAGGTCAATCGCCCATAGTATCATTATGCATGCCTAATCTCGACTCGCAGTCCGCATAGGCCACTCACATAGCCCGCATGAGGTATTCCCACATCGAGGGTAGCTACTCCTGGCATCGCCCCGACTCGTAGTCCGCATGGCCACATAGACCGCATGACCATAAAGGTCGACACTAACTCGAACTCTCGTAGCTCGCATAGGTCCCCGACCCGCATGAGGTATTCTCGAATCATCGCCCTGCATCACCGAGTCTACCCCAGACGGAGGCGCCTTAACCCCGATATCAGGTCAAGAGGTGAGTGATATAATACTAACATAACAGCTTATCGTTAAACAACATAAGCACAACAAGAATACCCTCTTATACAAACGTTACAAGACACTAACACACATAGCATCATAATATGTCTACTCATCAAACCATCTTATTATACTTTCCAGAAATCAATACAAGTCTTTCATAAACACATAAGCAAAATGTTCCTTTTCTCTTTCTTAAGTCGTTATACCTAACTTCCCATAAAGCTAGTATAACTCTTAAGCTTTTTGTTTTAAAAACAAATATTCTTATTTTTTCAAAAATGATTCATAATTCTTTTTGAAATACTTCAAGCTTCTTATTATTTAAACTCAAGTCAAAAGACGTCAAGTAAAACCATGTTCAGTTAACACACGTACGTCTACCGTACTATATATACTTTAAAAATATCATGCTTAAGAGTATAGGAAGAATCACATACCTTCTCGGCGAAATCCACCTGCCAAGTCGAATATGTCGCTTGCAGAGTATCAACCTATAATTGTCAAATACGTCTATCAACGTCTAGACTACTCTGTAGGATAATCTAAGCAGAGGGTTCTCTATTCTACGGAAAATTGGGCAGCACTTCCCTACCCGTCAAGCTACACAAGTCTCATCAGAATACAAATTCATGTAAGTACAGTTCAATCTTCTTTATTATTCTTCTGATGTGATTTCAGTTCAATACTCTTCTGTAATACCCTTCTATGTAATTACAGTTCACTTCTCTTCTTTAATATCCTTCTATGTATTCTATACTTATTTCAATACTTCTACGGTATGTACACTCCAATTATAATAGAAGGATAAGATTATTTACCTCGATAAGCCCAATATTATCCAAGATATAAGTCGATCCTGAGCGAGGTTTAGCTCCTAATCTGTACGCTCCAATCCGCTCCAAGAAACCCTTAGAAGTTTCGACACAACTTCTACTTTCTACTTCACCAACTATGAAGTTACTCTTAGGGTTTCGTTTAGTGGCTATAGGAATATAAGGTAGTATTTCCGGACTCTACGTATAGAGGTAACTTTGGAAATACTATAAGGAATTGGCTAAGGTATTTTGGGGATAGTAACAATACTTGGAGAGTATTTCTACCAAGAGGGGGAGGGCTTTAGCCGAGACTTCTAGGAAATGGGGGGACGATGGGTGTTTCGGCTAGGCTCTCTAGAGGAGGGGGAAAAGTGAGGCTTGGACGAGAAGCTCACAAGGGAGAGGGGAGTGTTTGAGACTTGGAAGATAATTTTGTGGATGAAGAATTCATCAACTAAGGGGGGGTATTTATAGGGCTTTCAAGGGCCAAGATGAAGCCAAGTGGGGTAAGTGGAGGTGGGGATTCACCCATGCCCTTATCCATCTACTACACACAAATATCCTACCTAACCTTGACTAATGCAAGGACACAAAATCGCCCAACCTTGCCTGTTGTTGCTCCACTTGAGGGTGACAAGTGTCACCCTCTCGTTGGTCCAAAATATTTCATCTCTCGGAAAAATCCGCACAAATAATAACTGACATAGCCGAAATTTTCCGTACGCAGTTCTAGAAAACGCTTGCCGGAAAACAATTCTTTCGGGGTCAGGCACAAATTTTTCGTCCATAGTGCCTAACTAAGGCTAAACTTTTGTACGTACGCCCTTACGTACATACTCTGGAAATACGGGGTATAACATTCTCCCCTCCTTAGAAACATTCGTCCCGAATGTTCCTTCCCAAGACAGATAACGATAAAGTTCCTCATAACTTAAACAGTTTGCGAATGCCACACATGGCCACAATACAACACTTAAGCAAATACATCAGTGAAAAAAAAAGATTACAAGTAGGAAAGTGAGTTACCTGGAGGTGTGGGGAATAGGTGAGGATACTTCTGCCTCATGTCCGCCTCAGCTTCCCACGTCATCTCCTCCCTGAGCTCGTTCCGCCACAAGACTTTGACTAAGCCACGCCTCGTCCGCAGACGCTAACTCGACGATCGATTATCGCTATGGGAATCTCTCATACGATAACCCCTGGCACACCGACATCGTCAATCGGGTGCACCCTAGATGGATCCCCGATACATCTCTCAAAGATAGAAACATGAAACACCGGATGCACCGCTCCAGATCGGACATAGATTCAACTCGTAGGCAACCTTGCCTACCTCGCGACAATATGATACGACCCAATGTACTTGGCCGAGTTTCCTTTCTTCCGAATCTCATCACACCCTTCATGGGTGACACCTTCAGAAAACCCAATCATCAACCTCGAACCTGGATGCCGACGACGATGATCTCAGATATGACTTCGCCGACTCGAGCCGCCAAGAATCGCTTGGATAAGCTTCACCTTATCCAATGCTCGTCAGACGTCCGTCCTACTAACTACACCTCGCCTACATCAAACCAACATATCGGTGATCTGCACTTCCTCCCATACAAGGCCTCATAAGGCGTCATCTGAATACTGGAGTGGTAGCTATTATTATACGCAAACTCAACTAGAGGCAAATGATCCTCCCAATACCTCGAAATCAATAACACAGCTCGCAACATATCCTCAAGAGTGCGGATAGTGCGCTCGCTGTCCGTCTGCTCGAGGATGGAATGCGACTGTGCTCACTCGCGCCCCTAGACCCTTTCTCGAAAGACCTCCGAGTTAGCCGAACCGGGCTCCTCTGCGATATGATCGAAATAGGGACTCATGCGATCTCACGATCTCTGATATAAAGTCGCATAATCCTCACCGAAAGTCGCCCGACGGGAGAAAGTGGGCTGATTTCGTCACCGCCGACGATAACCCGGATAGAATCATGCTTCCTCCGAGCGAGGTAATCCCGTGATAAAGTCCATGTTGATCACCTCCCACTTCCGTGTCGGGATCTCTATCGTCGCAATAATCCACCGTGCCTCGTGCTCTATCTTCACCACGACAACACGCACCGAGCTACAAACTTTGCAACGCCCCTCTTCAAGCCATCCCACCAATATACGATCCGAGGTCGTGGTACATCTTGGTCGACCCGGATGGATAGAGTAACGCCGCGATGTGTGCTTCCTAGAACTCACGCCAAGTCCCGCAATATCCGGAACACACAACTCGCTCAAACCTTAGCACCCCATCAAGTGCTACCTCAGCGACCCTTCCTCACGAAGAGCCGTGACACGATACCTCGTCAAAACCGGATCCTCAAATCGCCTCTTCACCTCTCGACGATGGAAGACTCGGCAACCTCACGAACTCGAACCCCACTGCTATCAGAACCAATCAATCGGACTCCAAGGCTCGCTAACTGATGTAAATCGTGAACCATGCCCCTCCCCTCTGGCTGAAGATATACTGGAGGCTCTTGTGGTCTGTATAAATATCCACATGAACCCCATACAAATAGTGCCTCCAGATCTTCAAGGCGTGAATCACCGCTGCCAACTCCAAAACATGGGTGGGGTAGTTCCTCTCATGCTTCTTCAACTGTCGGGATGCGTACGCTATAACCTTACCCAGCTGCATCAACACACATCCGAGCCCGACGCCTGACGCATCACAATACACTACATAACCGCCCGACCTCCGGAAGAGTAAGAACGGGGCGCCGTCGCCTCCTTCAAGAATCGAAACCCCGCCACAAACATCGTCCACCAAACTTAGTTGCCTTCTGAGTCAGCCTAGTCAATGGTGCAGAGATAGAAGCAAATTTCTCCACGAACCGCCGATAGTAACCTGCAAGGCCCAGAAAGCTGCGCACCTCTGTCGGAGTAGTAGGTCTAGGCCAACTCCTGACTGCCTCGATCTTGGCCGTATCCACCCGAATACCATCGGCCCCGACAATATGCCCAATTTTCCGTAGAATAGAGAACCCTCTGCTTAGATTATCCTACAGAGTAGTCTAGACGTTGATAGACGTATTTGACTATTATAGGTTCAGCTTCCTCTGGCTGAAGATATACTGGAGGCACTTGTGGTCTGTATAAATATCCACATGAACCCCATACAAATAGTGCCTCCAGATCTTCAAGGCGTGAATCACCGCTGCCAACTCCAAATCATGGGTGGGGTAGTTCCTCATGCTTCTTCACCGCTGACGCGTGACGCTATAACCTTACCCACCGCATCAACACACATCCGAGCCCGACGCCGACGATCACAATACACTACATAACCGCTCGACCTCCGGAAGAGTTAGAACGAGGCGGTCGCCGCCTCCTTCAAGAATCGAAACCCCGCCACAAGCATCACCATCAAACTTAGCCGCTTCCGAGTCACCTAGTCAATGGTGCGCAGATAGAAGCAAACTTCCACGAACCGAGCATAGTAACTCGCAAGGCCCGTAAAGCTGCGCACCTCTGGCGAGTAAGAGGTCAGGCCAACTCGATCGCCTCGATCTTGGCCGTATCCACCCAATACCATCGGCCCCGACAATATGCCCAAGAAAAGCCACCAAGCCAACCAAAACTCACATTTGGAAAACTTGGCGATAATCACTGTTCTCGAGAACTCTCGATAGCCTCAAATGCTCCGCATGCTCCTCGCTTCCGAGCGAATAAACCAAGATATCATCAATGAACACTATCACAAACGTGTCCAAAAATGGCTTGAACACTCGGTTCATCAAATCCATAAATACCGCCGGAGCATTGGTCAACCCGAAATACATAACCCTGAACTCATAGTGCCCGTACCGGGTCCGGAATGCAGTCCTAGGGACATCCGCCTCTCTAACTCGCACCTGATGATAGCCCGATCGCAGATCAATCTTGGAGAAACATCTCGTACCCTGCAACTGATCGAACAAATCATCAATCCCGGAAGGGGTATTCGTTTTAATGGTCACCTTGTTCACCGTCAGAATCAACACACATGCGCAGCGTCCCATCCTTCTTCTTCACGAACAATACCGGCGCTCCCCAGGGAGAAACACTAGGCTTTATGAAGCCTTTCTCCAGCAAATCTCTCAGCTGGTCCTTCAACTCTCTCAACTCGGCAGGTGTCATTCTGTATGGCGGAATGGAAATAGGCCGAGTGTCTGGCAGCACATCGATACAAAACTCTATCTCCCTCTCAGGAGGGATACCCGGGAGGTCCTCTGGGAACTCTCTGACTACAGAATCGATCGAAAATCTGGTACCGCAGCCTCGTGATCAAACACCCGAATGAGATGGTAGATATACCCTTCTCGCACCATCTTCCTAGCCTTGAGGTAAGAAATAAACCTACCTCTACGACACACGTGTTCCTCCCACTCAATAACCGGCCTCAGAAACTGAACCGCACCACTCTCTCCTCGCAGCCTACATTGGCATAGCAAGAAGCTAGCCAATCCATGCCCATGATCACATCGAATCACCATGTCCAAATTTATCAAGTCGGTTAGGGTCCGACGATCGCATAAGGTCACTGGACAAGCCCTATATACCCGCCGAGCTACCACCGAATCGCCCACTGGCGTAGCTACCTCAAAAGGGTCTATGGACTCAGGCTCTATCCCTATCCTACTAGCAACAAGGGGAGACATATAGGACAGAGTAGAACCCGGATCTATTAAGGCATACACGTCACAACACGAAACTGATAAAGTACCTGTGACGACATCAGGTGAGGCCTCCCGTCCCCGCTACCGACAAGGCATATATGCGCTCGAGGACCGCTAGAATCGGGACCCGCGCCACGACCTCTCGCGACTGCCGCCCACGAGTGCCCTCGCCCCGGGCGAGTAATCGTAGGAGATGAAGAAGACCCGGCGAAAGACCGTAGGCCGACTCTACCTCGCACCGCTTTGGCCTGACAGCTCGCTGGCGACTACCTGGCCGCAATCAGAATAAACTCCCGAGCGATCACATTCCCGTAATGGGATCTACCGCATCAGCCACACTGAGGGGGCGGTGGTCCCGATCGCCAAAGACTCGCTACTCGACGCTCAAGTCCCGGGCCCTGCCTACCGAATATCCCGGCCGCCCGAGGATGCGGTAGGAGTGCTCGAGCCGGGCCGTGGTGCAAATCTAGATCGCCGAGGCCGTCCACCCCGATAGCTACCAAAAGACCCTGCCATCCTGGTCTTCTGCTGCTCACAACCCGTTGGCCTCTACGCCTCGCATCCCGGTCGTGAGCTCGCACGCGGTAATGTCCATGCCTGGCTGAAGAGCCACACCCGCACAATACTCGGCCATATAATCATCTAGCCCGGTGACGTAGCGATGTACCCTGTCCTCCATATCTGCTACTAACGCATGGACATATCGAGCCAACGAATCGAACTCAACGTTGTACTCCCTAACCGTGCATCCTCTCGCCTCAAAGAACAAAAATCGCTTACCGCGCCCTCCTCATCCGCGAGGCAAGAAGTGAGTGAGGAAAGCCTCCGAGAACTCGTCCCAAGTAGCTGGGGACGCGTGCTCTCCGACAACTCCCACGAAGTCAAACCGGGCCGATCGGTATCACGCAGCCGACGCGAACCAAGATCACAGACTCGCTCAAGCCTTGATCACCCGCGTGATCCTTCTCAGAATCGACGGATGAACTCGCGGATCATCCTCGTGCCTCGACCCAGAACTGGCGGGCTACACCGTAAAAATCTCGTAGCCTCAAACTATCTCGATCTCGGGTGAACCACAGTGCCGCTGAATCGAATCGCCGTGATCAAATTTATCATCTCATGCTCGACACGATCTCGCCGAATCGGGCCATCTCTCGCACTTATCTCATCTCGCCTGTGCCGGGATCGAGGCGCAGTCGTGGTTCTCGCTGGCCGTGGCGTCGTGGAACTCGCCGCCTCGTATAGATTGGGCTCGAGCCTCGTGACTCTGTCCTACTAGCGCCTCCGCCGCTTTGCCCTTCCGGGCGGGTTGCCTTACGTGAGGCATAATCAAGTAAAGAAAGGAAATACATTAGAGGTCCAACTTATAACACGCCTCTAAGGCACGATCTCGAGTGAGAAGAATGGAAACCAATCCTAAATATCCTATAGCCTCTCGATTATAGGTGTGGTGCACAACACACCGATAATCAAGACTCTATTAGATACGTCATAGACACCTTCCGAGGATAACTGCTCGATACCACTTTTGTCACGACTGCCCGGCCAGGATCGTGCCTTACCCGCACCCAAGTAGTCATACATCGAGAAATCACGGAATATAAAAACACAAGACATGAAACAATTATAAATGAGACACGCTTATCTCGAAAGTGGTCGCCTTTCATATATATATATATAACCAAAATCGCGATACATCCCAACTGCATAATAGACTACGCACTTCTAAGAAGATAAACAACTATGGGCGGATAGGCCTCGCCATACCCCGAATGTACAAACTATCTACAACAACAGGAGATCATACCCAAAAGTCGAGCCTCCTAGAAGATGGAGCTCCCGACACCAAAGCAAAAGATCTTAAGGATGCGGATCTAGCACTCGCTTCCTTACTGCGGCATGAACGCAGCTTCAAGGAGGTCGATAACAGTACCAAGTATGTGAAATCAGAAAGTACTTAAATGAAATCATATCATTTTAAAACCAATTTTACAAATATGTACAAAACCACCAAGGTAACCGCATATAGTGCACATCACAAACAAGAGCAAGAATAGGTAAATCAGAATGTGTCTTTTCTAGGCCGCGAATGATCGCAAGGCCAATCGCCCATAGTATCATTATGCATGCCTAATCCTCGACTCCGCAGTCGCATAGGCCACTCACATAGCCCGCACAGGTATTCCCGCATCGAGGGTAGCTACACTCGGCATCGCCCCGACTCGTAGTCCGCGTGGCCACATAGACCGCATGTCCGTAAAGGCCGCACACTAACCTGGAAATCTCGTAGCTCAGCATAGGTCCCCGGTAACCGCATTAGGTATTCTCGAATCATGGTCCTGCACCACCCGAGTCTACCCCGCGTCGGAGGCAGCTTAACCCCTGTATCACGTCAAGAGCGAGTGATATAATACTAACATAACAATTATCGTTAAACAACATAAGCACAACAAGAATACCCTCTTATACAAACGTTACAAGACACTAACACACATAGCATCATAATATGTCTACTCATCAAACCATCTTATTATACTTTCCAGAAATCAATACAAGTCTTTCATAAACACATAAGCAACCTGTCTTTCTCTTTCTTAAGTCGTTATACCTAACTTCCCATAAAGCTAGTATAACTCTTAAGCTTTTTGTTTTAAAAACAAATATTCTTCTTTTTTCAAAAATGATTCATAATTCTTTTTGAAATACTTCAAGCTTCTTATTATTTAGACTCAAGTCAAAAGACGTCAAGTAAAACCATGTTCAGTTAACACACGTACGTCTACCGTACTATATATACTTTAAAAATATCATGCTTAAGAGTATAGGAAGAATCACATACCTTCTCGGCGAAATCCACCTGCCAAGTCGAATATGTCGCGCGCATAGTATCAACCTATAATAGTCAAATACGTCTATCAACGTCTAGACTACTCTGTAGGATAATCTAAGCAGAGGGTTCTTTATTCTACGGAAAATTGGTTAACACTTCCCTACCCGTCAAGCTACACAAGTCTCATCAGAATACAAATTCCATGTAAGTACAGTTCAATCTTCTTTATTATTCTTCTGATGTGATTTCAGTTCAATACTCTTCTGTAATACCCTTCTATGTAATTACAGTTCACTTTTCTTCTTTAATATCCTTCTATGTATTCTATACTTATTTCAATACTTCTACGGTATGTACACTCCAATTATAATAGAAGGATAAGATTATTTACCTCGATAAGCCCAATATTATCCAAGATATAAGTCGATCCTGAGCGAGGTTTAGCTCCTAATCTGTACGCTCCAATCCGCTCCAAGAAACCCTTAGAAGTTTCGACACAACTTCTACTTTCTACTTCAACCAACTATGAAGTTACTCTTAGGGTTTCGTTTAGTGGCTATAGGAATATAAGGTAGTATTTCCGGACTCTACGTATAGAGGTAACTTTGGAAATACTATAAGGGATTGGCTAAGGTATTTTGGGGATAGTAACAATACTTTGAGAGTATTTCTAACAAGAGGAGGGCTTTAGCCGAGACTTCTAGAAAAGGGGAAAGGGTGTTTCTGCTAGGCTCTCTAGAGAGGGGAAAAGTGAGGCTTGGACGAGAAGCTCACAGGGAGAGAGTGAGTGTTTGAGACTTGGAAGATAATTTTGTGGATGAAGAATTCATCAACTAAGGGGTATTTATAGGGCTTTCAAGGCCAAGATGAAGCTGCTGGGCAAGTGGAGGGTGGGGATTCACCCACGTGCCCTTATCCATCTACTACACACAAATATCCTACCTAACTTGACTAATGCAAGGCCACAAAATCGCCCAACCTTGCCTGTTGTTGCCCACTGGCGTGACAAGTGTCACCCTCTCGTTGGTCCAAAATATTTCATCTCTCGGAAAAATCCGCAAAAATAATAAATGACATAGCCGAAATTTTCCCTACGCAAGTTCTAGAAAATGTTTCGTCGGAAAACGATTCTTTTCGGGGGTTGTGCACAAATTTTTCGTCCATAGTGCCTAACTAAGGCTAAACCTTTGTACGTACGCCCTTACGTACATACTCTGGAAATACGGGGTATAACACAATCACTGCCGACAGCTATAAGTGTAAAATATAACCATGTGACGCGCCCGTGGCATCCCACGCCATCGCTACGCATACATACAACATATATATATATATATCTCCCGCCCGGAATCCCACATCATCGCCACTGTAGGTGTAACATATAACCACGTGACGCGCCTGGCATCCCACCTCACCGTAGGCGCATACAATATATATATATATATATATATATATATATATATATAACACGGCCGCATGCCCTAATCCCACATCGTATAAGCATGGCCATAACGTGCCTCGGCATCCTCATCGTAGCGCAGTCTTCACGGGAGCTAGCCCATAGAGTAATAATATAACATGGTCGCATGCCCTAATCCCACATCGTATAAGCATAGCCACGGAGTAATAAAACACGCGGCATCTAACCCGCATCTCGATTTACGCCCGATCCTCATCGATAAGCATGGCCAAGATCAATCACAATGGAAGCATACCTGCGGAATCCCCACATCGCGCAGACGCCCAATAAAATGTCCGGGCATCTAACCCGCATCCTGGTCACATGCCCCAGAATCCCACATCGTATAAGCATGTCCAAGGATCAATCATAATGGAAGCATACCCATGGAATCCCACATCACCGCTTGCGCCCAAGTAAACTTATAACAAGACAAATTAATTCTCCAACTGAGAGTCACGACAACGTAACATATAATACTTGCACTTAAAGCTATCACAAGCAAACACCGGCAAGTTCATTAAACCTTTAGACTTCTATTTTTATAAACTCATGGCACTTCCGTTTCTCACATAAAAATCCGGGAATTTAACCCCAAGAACTACGCACCTCTACTCCTTTAGAAAGACTCTTTTTCAAATAAAACTTCCAAGATACTAACGACCGTAGTATCAAGTCATATCTACCTTCAAAACAAGTCACGATACCTTTTTAGAACATACATTTACCGGCTTCTAAATCAAGTGACTTCATTCTTAAAAACTTTAAGCAAGTGATACCTTTAAATCAAATTGCCCTTCCTTAAATCAAGTTATTTCTTTGCTTACCTTATTAGAGAAAACCATTCTCTTAACCTTCCATAAAGTCGTTATAACCAACTTCCCATAAAGCCGTTATAACCCTTTATGGTTTTAGACAAACTCATTCCTTTTATAACCAAGAGACTTATACTTTTTAAAACCAAGTATTAAATACTTTCAAATCAGTTCTCTTAACCTTTAAAAATACAATTAGTCTCTTAACTTTCAAGAAAACAAGTTTCTTATCTTTAGAAATCAAGTCTTTCCAAATCGAGTATTCTATACTTGTAAATCAAGTAAATCAATTCATTTCTTCCTTTAAGAATCAAGTCTCCTAACCTGAAAAATAAAGTCTCTTAACCTTAAGAAATCAAGTCATTTATCTTTCCATAAAGCAAATATAACCAACTTCCCATAAAGTCGTTATATTCACTTTATACCTTAGACAAAATATAATTTCCTATCCAAGGGACTTATACGTTTAAAACGGAACAAGTATCACATACTTTAAAACTCTTCAAGTCCCTTAACTTTAATAAAACATTAGACATCCTTAATACTTTCAAAGAAGTGAGTTAATCTCCTAACTCACCTGACTTGGCTATTTATAAAACTAGTAAAGGACATCAAGGTGTGGTACGTCTACCGTACTACATACGTGCAACTAGTCATGCTCAAAAGATAGGAAAAGTTCTATATAGAGTAAATCACACAACTACCTCTTAACTTCTAAGAGTAGAAGGAAACATGAAATGATACCACCGGTATATTCCATACATAGAATCATGCCAAAGGAAGGAAAAGGTTCACATACCTCGCGACGATTATCGACAAGTAGCAAAATGCTCCAAAGTACTTCAACCTATAATGGTCACAATACGTCCATTAACCTCTTACTTCAAACGTAGAATATTCCAAGTGCTAAGTCACTAAATTCTACGGAAAATCGGACAGCACCTCCTTTGTTTTTACTTACTTTGCCACCTTTTTCAAGGCCGAATGCAATAACCAAACACGCCACATTTAAGGCCCAATCAATGAAATTAACAATAGGGGATTACACGCCTACTAGACGTGTAAAATTTCGTCCCACAATAGATATCAAACTAATACAAACTATATGTCCAATTCGGCCACATTTGTGTCACGACCCGAACCCGGGCCCGTGACTGGTGCCTTACCCCGGGCACCCTAGTGTTACAACATCAGAGAAAATCAGCGGAAATAAAAACACGAACATGAATTAAGAGACATGATAAAATAAACAGGCCAACCAAAAAATGGTTGCCTTCAGATATAAAAATACCCAACGCTTATCCTTTACAGACTCGCCAAAACAAAGCATGACCTTTAAGATTTATACAACAACTATGACGGGACAGGGCCCCGCCATACCCCTGAATGTACAAGGACCTACAGACTCAGGGTAACATACCAAAGATAAGCCTCCGAAGGAACAGAGCTTCCCAATACACTGAAAGGTGATCCTAAAAGCGGGGATCGACAACCGATGTACCTCTACCTGCGACATGAACGCAACCCCCCGAAGGAGGTCAGTACAACAGGTACCAAGTATGTGAAATCAGAAATATCAGAATGAAATCATAGCGATCTATATAAAGCAGAGACATGTATGATAACCAAACTACAAGACACCACATATAAACAAATATATCAAGTCGTGACTCACGCTCCAAATCATCACTGCGCTGGATTCTTCCTCACCGCTAGCTATGATATAACAACGGCAAGGAGTATATGTGAACACCGTGTCCTACCGTGTCAATAAAACCGTGACGACAAGTATAACTACCGGATCCGACCGTATCAATAATATCGCATAACCATATCACGGCCGACACGCGGCGTGCAATAGCCTCCACCACCCACCGCGCCACGTGGCCGACGGGGTAAGTGAATCGCCACGCCCAGATCACAACCGTAAGTCACGGCTCCATCCAAATCTTGACTCGAAGGCGACACGCGGGCAAGTACACTAGCCTCCACCAGATCCACCGCCACGTAGGCGACGGGGCGTGAATCGCCAGCACCCGATCACAACCGTAAGTCACGATACTTCGCGAAGGCGACACGTGGCGGTGCAATAACCTATACCAGATCCACCGCATCACATAGCCGACGGGGCAAGTAAACAAAGCACGCACCCGATCACAACCGTAAGTCACGATTTCGCCATAAATAACCATAATGGTCACATGTCCACATCATCGGTAGACACGCCCATGTAATAATAATAATGGAAGCGTGCACTGTGGAATCTTCCACACCGCCAGACGCCCAAGTAAGTTCTCAACAAGTCAACCGGCCCTCCATCGAGAGACGCGGTAGAATAGAAACACAATTCTTGCACAACAAAGACTATCTCAATAAGCATAGGTAAGTTACCCAACAACAAGCATAGGCAAGTTACACAACAACAAGCATAGGCAAGTTACACAACAACAAGCATAGGCAAGTTATACACAACTCAAAGTACTTTCATTTTAAGTCAAAATCCGGGTGTTAACCCTAAAGTACTACGTACGTTAAATTCCTTTTTTTAAAGAGATCCATTCCTTTTATAAAATTCACCCGATACCCGTAGTATAAAATAGAGTGACTCACATTTATAGGTAAACCAAAACACTTTCCTTTTCAACCACATTCTTTTCCCTAAGGTTCCAGTTTGCCTAATTTCAATTGCTCAAGGCTCTTTATTTTAGAAAAGTTTCATAGTTCAATGTCTTAATCTCTTTTAAAACATTTTGAGTAACATATGCCTTATATGAGTGTAGGTTATTCTTATTCATAATCAATCTTATTAAGCAGCCATGATCTAGGAAATGTAATATCATTTTGTCTCATCTTAGTTTCTATGCAGATGGGGTTTCTACCGGTTTTAATAATACTTCATTATTCATTACATTTTCCTTTATTAACTCGTAGTGGTTTGTCGATACTCATTCGATTTCAAATCAAGAAACATTATTCCTTTTAAAACCAAGTACCCATTACTCACGAATGAGGTTTCACATTGTTAACAAACTTCATATCAATACAATTAAGTCAAGTCTCTTATCTTTTAAGATCAAGTCTCTTAACTTCTAAAAATCAGTAAACCATTTCTTTTTACCATTCTTAAGACGTTATACCTAACTTCCCATAAAACTAGTATAACTCTTATGTTTTCAAAACCAAGTATTACTCTTCTTTTCAAAAAGGTTCTCAATTCTTTTGAAATACTTCAAGATTCTTATTATCACGCATCAAGTCAGTTATAAGTCAAATCAGTTACCTTTTAAAAGCCACAAAGCATTTCTTACTTACATAAAGCTGTTATAACCAACTTCCCATAAAGCCGTTATAACACTTTATGTTTTAAACCAATCAAATATATTTAACACATGTACGTCTACCGTACTAGATAGTTATACACATATCATGCTAGAAAAGATAGGAAGAGGTTCACATACCTCGCGACGATTATCGACTAATAGCAAAACGCTCCAAGTACCTCAAACCGTCGGCTACTCCTTAAGCCAAGTAGATCACGCCACACATAGTACTTCAACCTATAGAGGCCACAAGGCGCCTATTAACATCTTAGATCTCAACGTAGAATATTCTACGTAAAATTCGCAAAGACTCCCTCAATGGCAGAAATCTCCTTCTTTATCGAGGCCGGCTACCAAGCCAACCAGGGGGGGGGGGGTTTACACGTCTAACCGGACGTGTACAATTCTACTTCACATTAACGCTACACAAGTCTACTGTAATACAGTCCTATGTAATTACAGTTCAGTTCTCTTCTTTAAATTCAGGCTTAAGTCAAAAGACATTGCCACACAAATATGTTCAGTTCTATATATAGTATACTTCAACTATATATATTCCTACACATGTAATTTCCAATTACAATAGAAGGTCAAGAGTGTTTACCTCGATAAGCCCAAAATTATCCAAGTTTATATGTCGATCCTGAGCAAGGTTTAACTCCTACTCCGTGCGCTCCAACCCGCTCCAAACAACCCTTAGAAGTTCTAACCAACCTCTACTCAAATACTTCAACTATCGATGAAGATTTCCTTAGGGTTTCGTTTAGTGACTGAGGGAAAGTATAATAGTATTTCCGGGCTCTACGTATAGAGGTAAGTTTGGAAAGTACTACAAGGTATAAGGCTAAAGTATTTGGGCATAACAACAATACTAGGAGAGTATTTCTATACCACAAAAAAGGGGGGTATTATACGAAAACAACTAGGCTAGTGGGTACCCACGCTAACCACTACAAAGGGGGAGGAGGCCCTCTTGGCCAAAGCTTCTCAAGGGGGGGGGGGGGCTTTGGACGATTTTAACTCACAAAGGGGGAGAGATTTCATGACTTGGAAAATGATTTTTGGATGAAGAAAGTTCATCAACTAAGGGGGTATTTATAGGTCAAGGAATGGCCAACCAATGGCCAAGATCCATCCAAGTGTTAGGCAAGTGTAAGGCTAAGATTAAGCCAAGTGCACCTTATCCATCTACCACACCAACTTGCACAAAATATCCTACCAACTAAAGCCACCTTTTTCGTCCAAGACCGCCCACAATTGCTTCCAATGTGAGGGTGACACATGTCACCCTCCCGTTGGTCCAAAATGTTTCGTCTCTCGGAAAAATCCGCAAAAATTCTCAATGACATAGCCGGAATTTTCCCTTCGCAAGTTTAGTAAAACGCTTTTTAAAAACGATTCTTTTCGGCACTTGTGCCCAAATTTCGAACCTAGCCAAACCTTAAGGCTTAAATTAATATACGTACGCCCTTACGTACATACTCTGGAAATACGGGGTATAACAATTTGAGTACCATAACACCAATTCTTATCCAATTTCCATTTCAATCCAAATTGTTAGCATAACATGATATCAAGTCGCAATCGATTATAACTACTATAATCTTCAAGTAAGTAACATGCGACGATTTCTAATAAATGACCAATTAGTAATCCAACTTCAAGAGGCTAATAAAACATTTCGGATTTAAGCTACCATCAATCCATAATACTTATAAACTTCAACACATACACTTCATGCTAGCAACATGTAAAGCTAACAACAATATAAATAGTCTTGTAACACTTTTAAGAGACAAGATTATACCTCAACGAATCTCAATCCAACTCCAAATCCGAATTTGCTCCCTAGAAACTTAGAGACTCTTCGAGACACTTCAATCTGCTACTTGAGACCCTTAGAACAACACCAACAAATTTCCTTCAAACTTCCAATCCAAAACCTAGAAAGCAACTAGGTTTTTGCTTTGCGACTAACCCGAAAACTATCTTTTTCCGAGATTTTTCTATTGAGATACCCTTACAATACACTTAGGAACCTTGGTTTATAGTGGGAAGATTATTGGACAACAAACAAATTTTTTTCTTTCTTCTTGTTGATGAACCCGAGAGCACATTGCTCTAGTTCTTCAATTTCTCTTGAAAATTTGGCTAAGTGTGGACTCTCTCTTGCTACTAGTAGTATTATATAGGGACATGGAGGGTTAAGATGTGCACAATTGGGTGGCTAGGATGAGGTTCTCTTAAATATCAAGCTTGTGGACCCATTGACCAAGTCAATTATGTCAAGCTTTACTACTTGCAAGACTTGTCTTCCTAACAAGGGTCAAATGACCCTTGTGCCCGTGTAATTTCGTCCAAGACATCCAATAAGGGGGGGAGTGACACGTGTCGCCCTCCCATTCGTTACAATATTACGTTTTCCGACAGAACTGTTGTGGGCAGGGTTGTAAAAGGATTAAACTGTTCAGGTTTTATGTATATACTGAAGGCAACCGTTTTGGTTGGCCTGTTTATTATTATATCTCTTGTTTCATGACTCATGTGTTATGTTCCGCTGATTTTCTCTGATATATGTATCACTAGGGTGCCCGGGGTAAGGCACCAGTCACGGGCCCGAATTCGGGGTGTGACAAAAAGAGAATTATATTATTAAGTGATTAAGACTATGAACTACGAAACCTTTCGAAAATAAGAGACTTGAGTATTTGAACTTAGGCAAACTTGAACTTTTGGAAAAGAATGTTGTTACTTGCCTATAAAAAGGGGAAATTGTTTTGGTTTACTTAAAAAGATAGTCACTCTATTTTTAATACTACGGGTATCGTGTGACTCTTGTGAAAGAAACATGATCTTTTTAAAGAGATAATGTATGAAGTACTTTGGGGATAAAAACCCGAACTTGTTGGCATAAAAATAGAAAGTACCTTGTGTGAATAACTTGACTATGTTGGTTTGTGATAGCCTTGTAATAATTTCTTGTTGATTTGATAAGTAAACATGTTAGGATGCTACGTGTGTTAGTGTCTTGTGATGGTTGTGTAAGGGGGTTTCCCTTATTGTGCTTATGTTGTTTAACGATAAGCCGTTGTGCTAGTATTATATCACTCACCTCTTGACATGATATACCGGGGGTTAAGCTGCCCCCCGATGCGAGGTACACCTCAGGCAGTCTGTGTGACTATGATTCGAGAATACCTCATGCGGGTCCGGGGGCACATGCGAGCTACGAGTTCCAGGTTAGTGTGCGGTCTATGTGGCCATGCGGTCTATGTGGCCATGCGGACTACGAGTCCAGGACGATGCCGAGGAGTAGCTACCCTCGATGCGGGGAATACCTCATGCGGGCCTATGTGTGTGGCCTATGCGGAGCTGCGGGAAGTTCCAGGATTAGACGCGCACATTGATACTGCGGGCGAGTGGCCAGCTTCGATCATGTGGCGGTCTAGAAAGACCTCTTGATACAGTTTATGGCATTGTTGGTACTGTGGGTTTTAGTAGTCGGCTATGCCTTCGTACTTACCCCGTACGGTTTTATTATGACACAGGTGGGACCTGGTGTTCATATGTATTCCTTGGTGTTTTTATATCATGGACTGCCGGCAGTGAGGAAGGAATTCCACGGGCATGATTGATATTATGGGTATGAGACCCATGGTTATATTTGAGTGATGACTTTAAGGGCGTGAGTTCCTGACTTGACATGACTGCTTACATATTGTGTATCTTAAATTGGTTATCATATATGTCTTTTGTTTTATATAGACTATTATGATTTCATTTACAGTATTTTCAGTTTCACATACTTGGTACCTGTTGTACTGACCTCCTTCGGGGGGCTGCGTTCATGCCGCAGGTAGAGGTACACCAGTGTTGATCCTTGCTCATAGGGTCACAGTTCAACGTTTGGGAAGCTCCGTTTCTCCGGAGGCTTATCAGTGGTATAGTCCCCTGTCGTTGTAGGTAATTACATTCAGGGGTATGGCGGGGCCCTGTCCCGTCATTATGGTTATAACATTCTTAGAGGTCTATAGTATTCACAGGCAGAGTTTGCAAAGGGATGAATCGTCGGATTCAAGTTTATATATATATATGCCGAAAGGCAACTTTTTTCAGATAAACTGTTTTCACTTCATATTATTTCATGTCTTATTTTATATTCCGCTGATTACTCTGATGTATGTCTACTTGGGTGCCCGGGTAAGGCACCAGTCACGGGCCCGGGTTCGGGTCGTGACAAAAGTGGTATCAGAGCAGTTAATCCTCGGAAAGTGTCTACAGACCGTATCTAGTAGAGTCTTGATTATCGGTGTGTTGTGCACCACACCAATAATCAGGAGGCTGCAGGATATTTAGGATTGGTTTCCATTCTTCTCACTCTGAGATCGTGCCTTAGAGCTGTGTTACAAGTCGGACCCCTCTAACGTATTCCTTTCCCTTACCAGTTATGCCTCCGCGCAAGGCAACCCGGGCCCAGAAGGGCAAGGCAGCCGAGGGAGCTGCGAGTAGAGCACAGAGGGTTACGAGGGCACAGGCCCAATCATCACCTGAGGTGGTGCTTCATTCGGTGTTCGCACGCCACCAGCAGAGTTTAGCCCAAGGCGCTTCCTACTGCGGCCATGATATTTGAACCTTCAGTTCCACGACCAGTAGCAGAAAGTATGGATTGCAAAGAGACGACCCTGTTACTAGCTAGGGATGTAGCAACCAGAGAGTATATTATGTACCGATTTATCGCGGGTCTTGATGACTATCTAAGAGAGGGTTGTGCAAGAATAGCTCTTCAGTCAGGCATGAGCATGGCCTGCGTACGGGCTTATGCGCAGCAGGCCGAGAAACGTAGGGATCGATGGGTTAACCAAGATCAGCAGAAGAGGGCCAGATCGGCAGGGTCCTTTGGTAACTTTCGAGGCGAACCGCCTCAGCAGCAGACTGGATATGCATCTCCGCCAGTGCAGAGTGGTCCTCCACAGGGTTCAGGACATTCGGGGTATGCCGGAGTTGGTCAGAGCTCCAGGGCTTCTGGTTCACAGCTATACGTGGCGTAGCCACCGGGTTCGATTTTTCCTCGGTGTTCACGCAAGGCGGCGTCATCCCGTGGAATGTCATCTTTTTGTTAGTGCTTGTTTTACCTGCGGCCGTCAGGGCCATGTGTCGAAAGGATGTCCTAGTAGGAGGGATGTAAGTAGGAGGACTCAGCCTACCAAATCAGTTGCGGATTCAGTAGTTCGGAGAGGAAGGGGTGTTAGCCAGAGGAGGCCACCCCCACCTCGGTATGGCTGTTGTGGTAAGTGTCATTATGGGGAGTGTCGTACTTCTTCGACAGCTTGTTATGCTTGCGGCCAGCAGGGCCATTTTGCGAGAAATTGTCCGACCAAAGGTGGCGCGGATGTGGAGACTCAGCCTTCAGGATCAGTGGCTAGTTCATCACATTTCCTAGCTATGCGCCCAGCAGGGCAGGATTGATTGGAACGACAGAGGGGAGCGAAGCAGTAGACACAGGTATATCCTTAACCCTCTAGAGATTTGTATGTATGATAAGATGAGTATATCTTAAGTGTTATGTTCAGATAGCATTATGTTAATTAGAAATCATGGTTAGTTAAAAGGGTAAGATTTGGGATAGGGAAAGTGTGAGCCTTAGAATGTTATACGTAGAGACCTTAGAGGCAAGGCCATCTCGAGTAAAAGATTTATATTTTTATGTTTGACCCTTATCAGAGTGCATAGTACACGTGAGATATGTTTGTGTGATAAGTCCCTGAGTGGTATGAAATGAAAGAGGGTAGTTGAGCTAAGAAGACCACTAGGTTTTCGTAACTTGATTAGTGAGATTGTTCCGGATCGGGGGAACAAGAGTTTTGCGCGATAGCGGGTCGGGTTGAGGACCGATCGCGGGTCAACTCGCGGCCTGTATTGTGGTGGGGTCAGTTCGAGGTGGTCCCGCCAGGTGGTGGGGTCATGAGGGTGTTAGGCCCAAGTTTAGTTAACCAGCGTACGAGTTCGTGGATGCGTCCGAAAGAGTCGGGCCGATGGGGTCAGCCCATCTTGTTTTATAGTCGAGACTGTTTACTCAGCAGTGGGTTATGCGAGATGTTATATATCGGGAAGGTTGTAAGGCTGCACGAGGTGCCTACTTTCACCTTATGACAGCATGGAGCCAGTGTTACGCTTATTTCTTTCTCCGAAGTTTTACGTGCAGGTTAGGAACTCAAAGTGAGTCTCGACGCATTCACCCTCGGGCCAGTGTTTGGATTTCAGGGGTAGCTGTGAGGATTATTGCCTCCTGTTGAGGGAGTGTTTTATAGCTACCATTTCAGTATTCGGATGTCGCCTTATGAAGCCTTGTATGGGCGGAAGTATAGTATGCCGGTCGACTGGTTCGATGTTGGCAAGGTTCAGATAGTGGGTACATACTTGTTTCAGCAGGATGTGGATAGGGTAAAGCTTATCTAGAAGAGGTTATTGGCAGCTCAGAGTCAATACGAGTCGTGCAGATAATCGGCGTCGACACTTGGAGTTCAGGTTGACGGTGGGTTTTCTTGAAGGTACCACCCCGGAAGGGCGTGACGAGATTTGGAAAGCAGGGGAAACTTAGCCCAAGGTACTTTGAGCTTTTTCATGATCATTTGGAAAATAGGCCAGGTTGCCTATAAGTTAGCATTGACGTCCGACGTAGAAGGCAGTACGTCCGGTCTTTCGTGTTGCTATGATCGGAAAAATATCGGAGATCCATCCAGAGTGTTCCCAGTTAATGATGACCAAGTGGGAGATAGTAACCCCGAGATTTTGGAAACTGAAGCAATAACGGAAAGGTGAGAGCTTTTGTGATGTTATAGGTGATTTCTCGTGGACTTGGATGTAAGTATTTGCGCGGGTGTTTTCTGTGGCCATGTGTGGCATTTGCAACTGGTTAAGCTATGAGGAACTTGATCGTTATCTGTCTTGAGAAGGAACATTCGGGACGAATATTTCTAAGGAGGGGAGAATGTTATACCCCGTATTTCCAGGGTATGTACGTGAGGGCGTACGTATAAAAGTTTAAGCCTTAAGTAGGCAAAGGGACGAAATTTGTGCACAACTAGCGAAAAGAGTTTCTTTCTGACGAAACGTTTTTAGGACCTTGCGAAGGGAAAATTACGGTTGCGACATTTATAATTTTTGCGGATTTTTCCGAGAGATGAAATATTTTGGACCAACGAGAGGGAGACATGTGTCACCCTCAAGTTGGCGGAAATGGTGGCCGAATTCCTTGGCACGTTTTTGTCATTTTTGTTGCCTAAAACATTTGGTCAATGTTTTGTAGATATTTTCTGTGGTAGATGGTTAAGGTGGAACCCACACACACTTGTCCAAATCTTCACCCTCCACTTGCCCTCCACTTGCCTTAATCTTGGCCATTGAAAGTCCTATAAATACCCCCCCTTGAGTTGAAGACTTCTTCATCCACTCCACATTTTCTAAGTCTTGAAAATCCCCCTCCCCCTTGATAAGGCCCTCCGAAAGTACCCCCTTGGTAGAAAAGTATTCTCCAAGTATTGTTACTATTCCAAAATACCTTGGCCCAAATACCTTGTAGTATTCCAAGGTTACCCCTATACTAAAAGCCCAGAAATACTATTATACTTCCCTTCAGTCACAAAACGAAACCCTAAGGGAAAATCTTCATAATTGGTTGAAGTATTAAGAAGAAGTTGCGTAGAACTTCTAAGGGTTGTTTGGAGCGGGTTGGAGCGCCCAGAGTAGGAGCTAAACGTTGCTCAGGATCGACATTAAATCTTGGATAATTTTGGGCTTATCGAGGTAAATACTCTTGTCCTTCCATTGTAATTGGAAATTACATATTGTAGTAGTATAGAAATGAGTATAAGATATATAGAAGGATAGTATAAGAGACGAGAATTGAATTGAAATCGCATCAGAAGAATATTAAAGAAGAAGATTGAATTGTACTTACATAGGACTGTATTTACAGTAGACTTGTGTAGTTTAACTGTAGGAAGTCTTTGCCCGATTTTCCGTAGAATAGAGAACCTCTCGCTAGAATATTCTACAGAGTAGTCTAGACGTTGATAGACGTATATGGCCTTTATAGGTTGAAAGTTCTGTGAGTAGCATGTTCTACTTGAAAGGTGGACAAGGCTAGCCGGGTTATAGCGGTGGAGCATTTTGCTATTTGTCGATAATCGTCGCGAGGTATGTGCTTCTTCCTATCCTCTTGAGCATGATATTTTAAAAGAATATATATAGTACGGTAGACGTACGTGTGTTAACTGAACGTGGTTTTACTGCAATGTCTTCTAACTTGAGTCTAAATAATAAGAATCTTGAAGTATTTCAAAAGAATTAAGAATCGTTTTTGAAAGAAGAGTAATACTTGGTTTTAAAAGCTTGAGAGTTATACTAGCTTTATGGAAAGTTAGGTATAACGACTTAAGAGAGATAAAAGGAACGGTTTACTTAATTGTTTATGAACGCCTTATATTGATTTCGAAAATGAGAATAAGTATCGAACAAACCACTGCAGCGCTAATAAAGGGAAATGTATTGACTAATTAAGTATTATTAAAACCAGTAGAAACCTCCATCTGCATAGAAGCTAAGATGAGACAAAATGATATTACATTTCCTTGATCATGACTGCTTTAATAAGATTGTTATGAACAAGAATAACCTACTCACACATAAGGCGTATGTTTCTCAAATTGTTTTAAAAGAGAATTATATTATTAAGTGATTAAGACTATGAACTACGAAACCTTTTGAAAATAAGAGACTTGAGTATTTGAACTTAGGCAAACTTGAACTTTTGGAAAAGAAGGTTGTTACTTGCCTTTAAAAAGGGGAAATTGTTTTGGTTTACTTAAAAAGATAGTCACTCTATTTTTAATACTACGGGTATCGTGTGACTCTTGTGAAAGAAACATGATCTTTTTAAAGAGATAATGTATGAAGTACTTTGGGGATAAAAACCCGAACTTGTTGGCATAAAAATAGAAAGTACCTTGTGTGAATAACTTGACAATGTTGGTTTGTGATAGCCTTGTAATACTTTCTTGTTGATTTGATAAGTAAACATGTTAGGATGCTACGTGTGTTAGTGTCTTGTGATTGTTGTGTAAGGGGGTTTCCCTTATTGTGCTTATGTTGTTTAACGATAAGCCGTTGTGCTAGTATTATATCACTCACCTCTTGACATTATATACCGGGGTTAAGTCGCTCACGCGAGGTACACCTCGTGCAAATGTGTGACTATGATTCGAGAATACCTCATGCGGGTCCAGGGGGCCTATGCGGAGCTACGAGAGTTCCATGTTAGTGTGCGGTCTATGTGGCCATGCGGTCTATGTGGCCATGCGGACTACGAATCCAGGACGATGCCGATGAGTAGCTACCCTCGATGCGGGGAATACCTCATGCGGGCCTATGTGTGGCCTATCGCGAGTCGCGGAAGTTCCAGGATTAGACGCGCACATTGATACTGCGGGCGAGTGGCCAGCTTCGATCATATGTCGGTCTAGAAAGACCTCTTGATACAGTTTATGGCATTGTTGGTACTGTGGGTTTTAGTAGTCGGCTATGCATTCGTACTTACCCCGTACGGTTTTATTATGACACAGGTGGGACCTGGTGTTCATATGTATTCCTTGGTGTTTTTATATCATGGACTGCCGGCAGTGAGGAAGGAATTCCACGGGCATAATTGATATTGTGGGCATGAGACCCATGGTTATATTTGAGTGATGACTTTAAGGGCGTGAGTCCCTGACTTGACATCGCCACATATTGTTTATCTTAAATTGGTTTTCATTTAAGTCTTCTTATTTATATAGAATATTTTGATTTCATTTCTGATTTTCGGCCACATACTTGGTACTGTTGTCGACCTCCTTCGGGCCGCGTTCATGCCGCAGGTAGAGGTACACCAGTGTTGATCCTCGCTCATAGGGTCACAGTTCAGCGTTTGGGAAGCTCCGTTTCTCCGGAGGCTTATCAGTGGTATAGTCCCCTGTCGTTGTAGGTACTTACATTTAGGGGTATGGCGGGGCCCTGTCCCGTCATTATGGTTATAACATTCTTAGAGGTCTGCAGTACTGTTGTGGGCAGAGTTTGCAAAAAGGGATGTAACTGTTCGGATTCAAGTTTATATATATATATGCCGAAACACAACTTTTCTCAGATAAACTGTTTCTCACTTCATATTATTTCATGTCTTGTTTTATATTCCGCTGATTACTCTGATGTATGTCTACTTGGGTGCCCGGGTAAGGCACCACTCACGGGCCCGGGTTCGGGTCATGACAGCTACTCTTGCACAACCCTTTCTTAGATAATCATCAAGGCCCGCGATAAATCGGTACATAATATACTCTCTGGTTGCTAAATCCCTAGCTAGTAACAGGGTCGTCTCTTTGCAATCCATACTTTCGCTCATCGGGTCGCGAAGGTTCAAATATCATGGCCGCTGTGCTAAACTCCGCTGGGGCTGGCGACGTCGCAGAACTCCCCGAATGAAGCACCACCTCAGATGATGATTGGGCCTGTGCCCTCGTAACCTCTCGTGCTTCACTCGCGGCTCCTACCGCTTGCCCTTCTGGGCCCGGGTTGCCTTGCGCGGAGGCATAACTGGTAAGGGAAAGAATTACGTTAGAGGGGTCCAACTTATAATCACAGCTCTAAGGCACGATCTCAGAGTGAGAAGAATGGAAACCAATCCTAAATATCCTATAGCCTCCTGATTATTGGTGTGGTGCACAACACACCGATAATCAAGACTCTACTAGATACGGTCTGTAGACACTTTCCGAGGATTAACTGCTCTGATACCACTTTTGTCACGACCCGAACCCGGGCCCGTGACTGGTGCCTTACCCGGGCACCCAAGTAGACATACATCAGAGTAACCAGCGGAATATAAACAAGACATGAATTAATATGAAGTGAGAAACAGTTTATCTGAGAAAAGTTGCCTTTCGGCATATATATATAAAAACTTGAACAGTTACATCCCTTTTACAAACCTGCCCACAACAGTACTACAGACCTCTAAGAATGTTATAACAACAATGGCGGGACAGGGCCCCGCCATACCCCTGAATGTAAGTACCTACAACGACAGGGGACTATACCAAAGATAAGCCTCCGGAGACACGGAGCTTCCCAAAACGCTGAACTGTGACCCTATGAGCGAGGATCAACAACTGGTGTACCTCTACATGCGGCATGAACGCAGCCCCCCGAAGGAGGTCAGTACAACAGGTACCAAGTATGTGAAACTGAAAATACTGTAAGTGAAATCATAATAGTCTATATAAAACAGAAGACGTATATGATAACCAATTTACGATACACAATATGTAGTTAAATATGTCAAGTCGTGACTCACGCCCTTAAAGTCATCACTCAAATATAACCACTGGGTCTCATGCCCACAATATCAATCATGCCCGTGGAATTCCTTCCTCACTGCCGGCAGTCCATGATATAAAAGCACCAAGGAATACACATGAACACCAGGTCCCACCTGTGTCATAATAAACCGTGACGGTAAGTACGGCATAGCCGACTACTAAAACCCACGCACCAACAATGCCATAAATCGTATCACGAGGTCTTTCTAGACCGCGCCACATGATCGGCCGCCACTCGCCTCGATCAATGTGCACGTCTAATCCTGGAACTTCCCGCAGCTCCGCATAGGCCACACATAGGCCCGCATGAGGTATTCCTCGCATCGGGGGCAGCTAACCCGCGGCATCCTCCTGGAATCTCGTAGTCCGCATGGCCACATAGACCGCATGAGGTAATTACCCCGCACACTAACCTGGAACTCTCGTAGCTCCGCATAGGTCCCCTGGACCCGCATGAGGCATCCTCGTGACGGGCAGCTTAACCCCCGGTATATCATGTCAAGAGGTGAGTGGTACAATACTAACATAACGACTTATCGTTAAACAACATAAGCACAATCAAGGGAAACCCCTTTACACAACCATCACAAGACACTAACACACGTAGCATCCTAACATGTTTATTTATCAAACCAACAAGAAAGTATTACAAGGCTATCACAAACCAACATAGTCAAGTTATTCACACAAGGTACTTTCTATTTTATGTCAACAAGTTCGGGTTTTTATCCCCAAAGTACTTCATACATTAACTCTTTAAAAACCAAGTACTCATTGCTCACGAATGAGGTTTCACACTTTTCCACAAAATTCATATCAAGTTAATTAAGTCAAGTCTCTTATCTTTTAAGATCAAGTCTCTTATTTTCAAAAGATTCATAGATCATAGTTTTAAACACTTAACAACGTAATCTCCTTTTTAAAACAATTTGAGTAACATATGCCTTATGTGTGAGTAGGTTATTCTTATTTAAAACAATCTTATTAAAGCAGCAATGATCTAGGAAATGTAATACAATTTTGTCTTATCTTAGCTTCTATGCAGATGGAGGTTTCTACTGGTTTTAATAATACTTAATTTGTTATACCCCGTATTTCCAGAGTATGTATGCGAGGACGTACGTACGAGAATACGGCAGAAAGATTGGAAAGAAAGAAAGATGTGAGTTTTCACTAAAAGTTTCCTTATTTGTGAAGAAAAAGGTTCGTTAATGGGAATTGGATTCCCAGATTTGGTATTTGGACTTCATAGATTATATTAGAATTTTGAGATTTTATTTTCGGAAATGGTCACGTGGGGCCCACGGGAGAAATTTACGGTTTTGTGGGGCCCGCTTTGTTTTTGAGTTTTCCGGTATTTTGGATATTTTCGGAAGACGAAATATTCTGGGCGAATCGGGGGGCGACACGTGTCACCCCCATGTGGCACCCTTGGCCGAAATAACATTTGTGCACAACACCCTGTTAGAGTCGTTTTTCGACGAAACGCTTGCGTAACTGCGAAGGAAAATTCCGGCTATGTCGTTTTGTATTTTTGCGGATTTTTCCGAGAGACGAAACATTTTGGACCAACGGAGGGTGGCATGTGTCACCTCACAACGGAGACAGTGGGGCGACTTGGCCGAATTGAGGGCTTGTGGTGCTAGATATTTGTGTAGATATTTGTGAGGGTTTTAAGGAGTAGGGCTAGGTGCACTTGGCTTGATCTTGGCCTTACACTTGCCTTGCACTTGGCTAGATCTTGGCCATTGGTTGGCCTTTGGGTTTGCTATAAATACCCCTTAGTTGATGAACTTTCTTCATCCAAAATCATTTTCCAAGTCTTGAAATCTCTCCTCATGAGTTGAAATCGCCCAAAGCCCTCCCCTGTGGAGCTTTGGCCGAGAGGCCCCCTTTGAGTGAGGCTTGGCCGTGGGTACCCCTGCCTAGTTGTTTTCGTATAATACCCTTTGTGGTATAGAAATACTCCTAGTATTGTTATAATGCCCAAAATACCTTAGCCTTGTACCTTGTAGTATTCCAAAGATACCTCTTTACGTAGAGTCCTAAATACTACCTTTTGTCCTTTTAGTCTCAAACCGAAACCCTAAGGAAATCTTCATAGTTGGTGAAGTATTTGAGTAGAAGTTGGTTAGAACTTCTGGCGGTTGTTTGGAGTGGTTTGAGCGCACTGAATGGAGCTAAACCTTGCTCGGGATCGACATTATAACTTGGATAATTTTGGGCTTATCGAGGTAATTATCTTGTCCCTCTATTGTAATTGGAAATTACATGTTTGTTAGCATATATAGTTGAAGTATACTATATATAGAACTACTTAGTATTCGACAATGTCTTTTGACTTAAGCCTGAAGAATAAAGAATCGAATCAATCAGTATTTACATAGATCGTATTGCGGAGACTTGTGTAGAATTGTACACGCCCGGTAGACGTGTAAACCCCCGGTTGGCTTGGTAGCCTACCTCGATAGAGAGGAGATTTACGCTGTTGTGGGGGAGGCTTCGAATTTTCTTTAGAAAGATAGAAAACTTGTGTTTTGGGGTTAATAGACGTTTGTGACCTTTATAGGTGAAAGTACTAAGAGTAGCGTATTCTACTCGAGGAGTGGAAAGGGCTAGCAAGGTTGTAGTACTTGGAGCATTTTGCTTATTGTCGATAAATCGTCGCGAGGTATGTGAACCTCTTCCTATCTTTTCTAGCATGATTGTTGTGAACTATGTAGTACGGTAGACGCATACGTGCTAAGTGATTTGGTTGATTTAAAACATGTGGTGTTATAATAGCTTTATGGGAAGTTAGTTATAACGACCTTATGTAAGTGAAAATGGTTTATCATGTTAGAAGTTAAGAGACTTGATCTTATAAGATAAGAGACTTAACTTATTTGTTTTAATGTGGATGTTTGTGTGAAACCTCATTCGTGAGTAATGAGTACTTGGTTTTAAAGGGATAATGTTTCCGATTTCGAATCGAACGTATCGGCAGCACCAATCGCAGCGTTAATAAAGGAAAATGTATTGAATAATGATGTGTTGTATTAAAACCAAGAGAAACCTCCATCCGCATAAGCTAAGATAAGACAAAATGATATTACATTTTCTAGATCATGGTCACGTAATAAGATCGTTATAAACAAGAATAAACTACTCACATATATGACATATGTTACTCAATTGCTCTAAAAGGAATCAAGTGATTAAGTTTGGGAACTATGAAACCATTTGAAACGAAGCTTGAGTAATGAAACTAGGCAAACCGAACTTAGGAAAAGAATGTTGTTACTTGATTTTGAAAAGGAAGGGTTGGTCATTCTAATACTACGTATCGGGTGACTTTTATAAAAGTAATGGATCTCTTTAAAAGAACTTAACGATGTAGTACTTTGGGGTTAAAACCCGACTTTGGCATAAAATGAAAGTACTTTGAGTTGTGTGAAACTTGCCTATGCTTGTTGTTGTGAAACTTGCCTATGCTTGTGATGATAGCCTTTATTGTACAATCGTTGTGTTTCGTGTTACCGCGTCTCGATAGAGGTCGGTTGGTAGTTGAGAACTTACTTGACGCGTCTTGGCAGTGACGAGAAATTCCACGCACGTTCTCGCTGATAGTATTATTGTTGTTAATCGCTGGACATACCGACACGATGCGTAGCGCATCGTATGCTTCCATTTTGGTTAAGGTCTTGTGGTTAATCGCTTTGGATATATCGACACGATGCGTAGCGCACGTATGTTTCCATTTTGATTATCGCCATGATTTCCCTTTCGACATATCGACACGATGCATAGCGCACGGGTATGCGTCCATTTGGAATGTTGTCTTATTTTTCCTTCGACATACCGACACGATGCGTAGCGCACGTATCGTCCATTTGGAATGTTGTCTTATTTTTCCTTTGGACATACCGACACGATGCGTAGCGCACGGTATCGTCCATTTGGAATGTTGTCTTATTTTTCCTTTGGACATACCGACACGATGCGTAGCGCACGTATGCTTCCATTTGATTGTTGTCTTATTGTTGCATCATGGACATGTCTACACCGATGCAGATTCCGGGCACGCGCCATAATGCGAACTCGATTGATGTTGTGGGCGTGAGACCCATAGTTATATTGGAGTGATGATCGCTTTATGTTGTGAATCGTAGTTTGGTTATCATACATGTCTCCCGCTTTATATAGACTAGTATGATTTCATTTACTGATTGCACGCCACATACTTGGTACCAGATCGACCTCCTTCGGGCCGCGTTCATGCCGCAGTAGAGGTACATCGGTCGTGGTTCCTCGCCATGGATCACGCCAACAGATTGAAGCTCCGCTTTCTCCGAGGCTTATCTTTTGCAGGTGTTCTGAGTTGTAGGTTCTTGTACATCTGTGGTACGTATGGCGGCCTGTCCGTCATAGTCATTGTATATCTTAGAGGTCCAGAGTAATCTTGTTGTAAGCGGGGTTGTAAAAGGATTAAACTGCTCGTGTTTTATGTATATACCAAGGCAACTGCTTTGGTTGGCCTGTTTATTCATTTATCTCTTGTTAAATGACTCTTGTTTTGTGTTCCGCTGATTTTCTCTGATGTTTGTATCACTAGGGTGCCTGTGGTAAGGCACGATGAACGCCCCGAACGGTCGTTACAAAAGTGGTATCGTGAGCGATTAATCCTCGGAAAGTGTCTCTGCATCGTGTCTAGTAAGTCTTGATTATCGATGTGTTGCGGCACCACATCTATAATCGTGAGGTCGCAGGACATTTAGGATTGGTTTCCATTCTTCTCATTCCGAGATCGTGCCTTAGAGTCGTGTTGTAAGTTGGACCCTCCGACGTATCTCGTTTTACCGATTATGCCTCCGCGAAGGCAACCAGAGCCCGAGAAGGCAAGGCAGCCGAGGAGCCGCTAGTGAGATACTGAGGAGTTCGAGGCGCAGCCCGCCAAGACTGAGATGCTTCCGACGGCGAAGTTTTGTACGCCGCCATTTCAAAGAGAGGTTAGAGCCGCAAAGAATGGCTGCCGAGACCGCAATACTGAGCCTCCACCCCACACCGGGCAGGAGATGGGTTACGCGAGATGGCCCGATTGCCGCCGTGGTCGTGGGCCGATATGAGATAGGCCGACGCAGCAGCCTCAGCCCAGAGCACCTGGTTCACCCCGAGCGATAGTTTGAGGCTACGGGACTTTCTCGAGTTGTAGCCCGCCGAGTTTTATGGGTCGAGGCTCGAGGATGATCCGCAGGAGTTCATCCGCAGCTTACTGATCACGCGGTGATCAAGGCTTCGTAAACCGAGTCTGTGACCTTTGTTCGCATCGGCCGCGTGATACCGCAATCGATTGGTTTGATTCATGGAGCTTTCCGGGAGAGCATGCACTCCAGCAGAATGGGATGAGTTTTCGGGCTTTCTCACGCACTTCTTGCCTCCGCAGATGGCGAGGGCACGGCCGGCGATTTTTGTTACTGAGACAGAGAGGGCGCACTGTCAGGGAGTACAATGTCGAGTTCGATTCTTTGGCTCGATATGTCCCTGCGCTAGTTGCAGATATGGAGGATAGGTGCATCGCTACGTCACGGGCTAGATGATTATATGGTCGAGTCTTGTGCGGTGTTTCTTCACCGCATGGACATTGCCCGCACGCAGCTCATGCACTAGGATGTGAGGCACGGAGGGTCGACGGAATGACCGGATCAGCCAGAGGCCGTGACGGCAGGTCCTTTGGTGGCTTTCGAGGCGGACCGCCTCAAAGAAGAAAGTTAGTTATATACCCCACCGCATGCAGTGGTCCTCCACCGCCTTCGTGAGCAGTCGTGGCTCCAAGGGTTCAGATTTTCGGCAGAGCGGGTGTTAACCACCAAGCCACCCCTACCTCGTTGTGACCATTGTGGTAGACTCCATTTTGGAGAGTGTCGCTAGATTGGGAGTTTGTTTTGCATGCGACAGCAGGCCATTTTGCGAGGAACTGTCCACCAAGGGTAGCGCGGATGTTACGACTCACCTTCGTGATCTGTGGCTGGTTTATCACCTTCTATACCATGCCTGCAGGCGTGCCTATGATTAGAGTGGGGCGGTAGCTTCAGGTATATCCTTAACCCTCTAGAGTTTTGGTATGCTTGTTATGATGATCTCATTATTGTGTGCTATGTACGGATAGCGTTGTGATATGTGTGAGTTAGAATGCATGGTTAGTTGGAAGGATACGTATGAGGCATGGTAAGTGTGAACCTTAGACTATTTCACGATCGAGACCTTAGAGGTAAGGTCGTCTTGAGTAAAAGATTCGTTTTATGTTTGACCTTTAGAAGGGTGAGTAGTATACGTAGGATTTATTTGTGTGATAAGTCCTTGGGTAGTGTGAGATGGAAGTGGTAGCTTTCATGATGTGAATTAGTAAGATTGTTCCGGATCGGGGAACAAGAGTTTGGCGCGGTTGGGGGGTCGGGTTGAGGACCATTTGCGTCAACCCAGAACCCGGTTTAGCGGGTGGGCCTCAGGTGGTCCCGCCAGTGGTAGGGTCACGAGGGTGCTAGGCCCAAGTTTGTATGATCATCGATGAGTTCGTGGACGCGTTCGACCGAGCGGTTCGTAAAGGCCGGAATGGCCTTAGGAAGTTTGAGGTTAGTAAGATGACCAAGTTTGGAGGTAGTGACTCCAGAGATTTTCGGGAACGGAAGTAATGACTGAAGTATGGTACGTAATGGGAGAGTTCAAGCGTTCGAGAAGGGCACGACGAGTAAGGAAGGAAGATAACGTGTGTTATTTCGTGACCAAGCTGTGGCGTTGGCAATTTTGTAGAAGTGCTTCATCGATATCCGCTTGTGAAGGAACATTCGGACGAATGTTTCTAAGGAGGAGAATGTTATACCCAGATTTCCGCAGTATGTATGCGAGGACGCACGACGAGAATACTACAGAAAGATTGGAAAGTAAGAATGATGTGAGTTTTCGTCTGAAAAGTTTCCGTTTATTTTTGTAGAAAAAGGTTCGTTAATGGGAAGTGGATTCCCAGATTTGTTATTTGGACTTCATAGATTATATTAGAATTTTGAGATTTTATTTTCGAAATGGTCACGTGGGCCCACGGAGAAATTTACGGATTTGTGGGCCCGCTTTGTTTTTGAGTTTTCCGTATTTTGGATATTTTCGAAGACGAAATATTCAAGCGATCGGGGCGACACGTGTCACCCCATGTGGCACCCTTGGCCGAAATAACATTTGTGCACAACACCTGCTAGAGTCGTTTTTGACGAAACGCTTTCAGTAACTGCGGGCGGAAAATTCCGGCTATGTCGTTTTGTATTTTTGCGGATTTTTCCGAGAGACGAAACATTCTGGACCAACGGGAGGGTGACATGTGTCACCCTCACAATGGAGACAAGTGGGGCGGCACTTGGCCGAATTGAGGGGGCTTGTGGTGCTAGATATTTGTGTAGATATTTGTGAGGGTTTTAAGGAGTAGGGGCTAGGGTGCACTTGGCTTGATCTTGGCCTTACACTTGCCTTGCACTTGGCTAGATCTTGGCCATTGGTTGGCCTTTGGGTTTGCTATAAATACCCCCTTAGTTGATGAACTTTCTTCATCCAAAAATCATTTTCCAAGTCTTGAAATCTCTCCCCCTTTGTGAGTTGAAATCGTCCAAAGCCCTCCCCTCAGGAGCTTTGGCCGAGAGGCCCCCTTTGAGTGAGGCTTGGCTGGGTACCCCTAGCCTAGTTGTTTTCGGATAATACCCCATGTTGTGGTATAGAAATACTCCCCTAGTATTGTTATAATGCCCACAATACCTTAGCCTTGTACCTTGTAGTATTCCAAAGAAACCACTTTACGTAGAGTCCTGAAATACTACATTTTGTGCTTTTTAGTCTCAAACCGAAAGCCTAAGGAAATCTTCATAGTTGGTCAAGTATTTGAGTAGAAGTTGGTTAGAACTTCTAAGGGTTGTTTGGAGTGGTTTGAGCGCACTGAGCGGTGAGCTAAACCTTGCTCAGATCGACATTATAACTTGGATAATTTTGGGCTTATCGAGGTAATTATCTTGTCCTCTATTGTAATTGGAAATTACATGTTTGTTAGCATATATAGTCAAGTATACTATATATAGAACTACTTAGTATTCGCAATGTCTTTTGACTTAAGCCTGAAGAATAAAGAATCGAATCGAATCAGATTTACATGTGGATCAGATTGCAGAGACTTGTGTAGAATTGTACACGCCCGGTAGATGTAAACCCCCTGGTCAAGCTGCCTCGATAGAGAGGAGATTTACGCCATGTGGGGTGAGGCCGAATTTTCTTTAGAAAGATAGAAAACTTGTGTTTGGGGTTAATAGACGTTTGTGACCTTTATAGGTGAAAGTACTAAGAGTAGCGTATTCTACTCGAGGAGGAAAGGGCTAGCAAGGTTGTAGTACTGGAGCATTTTGCTTATTGTCGATAAATCGTCGCGAGGTATGTGAACCTCTTCCTATCTTTTCTAGCATGATTGTTAGAACTATGTAGTACGTAGACGCATACGTGCTAAGTGATTTGGTTGATTTAAAACATAGGGTGTTATAATAGCTTTATGGGAAGTTAGTTATAACGACCTTATGTAAGTGAAAATGGTTTCTTGATGTTAGAAGTTAAGAGACTTGATCTTATAATATAAGAGACTTAACTTATTTGTTTTAATGTGGATGTTTGTGTGAAACCTCATTCGTGAGTAATGAGTACTGGGTTTTTAAAGGGATAATGTTTTACCGATTTGGGAATCGAATGTGTATCGACAGCACCAACGCAGCGTTAATAAAGGAAAATGTATTGAATAATGATGTGTTGTATTAAAACCAGTAGAAACCTCCATCCGCATGTAAGCTAAGATAAGACAAAATGATATTACATTTTCTAGATCATGGTCACGTAATAAGATCGTTATAAACAAGAATAAACTACTCACATATATGACATATGTTACTCAATTGCTCTAAAAAGGAATTAAGTGATTAAGTTTGGGAACTATGAAACCATTTGAAAATGAGAAGCTTGAGTAATCAAACTAGGCAAACCGAACTTAGGAAAAGAATGTTGTTACTTGATTTTGAAAAGGAAGGTGGGTTGGTCATTCTAATACTACGTATCGGGTGACTTTTATAAAACTAATAGATCTCTTTAAAAAGAACTTAACGTATGTAGTACTTTGGGGTTAAAAACCCGGACTTTGGCATAAAATGAAAGTACTTTGAGTTGTGTGAAACTTGCCTATGCTTGTTGTTGTGAAACTTGCCTATGCTTGTGATGATAGCCTTTATTGTACAATCGTTGTGTTTCTGTGTTACCGCGTATCTCGATAGAGGGTCGGTTGACTGGTTGAGAACTTACTTGGACGTGCCGGCAGTGACGGAGAAATTCCACGGGTACGTTCCTGTTGATAGTATTATTGTTGTTAATCGCTTTGGACATACTGACACGATGCGTAGCGCACGTATGCTTCCATTTTGGTTAAGGTCTTGCGTTAATCGCTTTGGATATATCGACACGATGCGAGCGCACGTATGTTTCCATTTTGATTATCGCCAGGATTTCCTTCGACATACCGACACGATGCGTAGCGCACGGGTATCGCCCATTTGGAATGTTGTCTTATTTTTCCTTGGACATACCGACACGATGCGTAGCGCACGCATGCGTCCATTTGGAATGTTGTCTTATTTTTCCTTGGACATACCGACACGCGTAGCGCACGTATCGTCCATTTGGAATGTTGTCTTATTTTTCCCTTTGGACATACTGACACGATGCGTAGCGCACGGGTATGCTTCCATTTGGATTGTTGTCTTATTGTTGCATCATGGACATGTCTACACCGATGCAGTATTCCGGGGGCATGCGGCCATAATGCGAACCTGATTGATGTTGTGGGCGTGAGACCCATAGTTATATCGAGTGATGATCGCTTTATGTTGTGAATCGTAGTTTGGTTATCATACATGTCTCCCGCTTTATATAGACTAGTATGATTTCATTTACTGATTGCATAGCCACATACTTGGTACCTGATCGACCTCTTCGGGGCCGCGTTCATGCCGCAGTAGAGGTACATCGGCCGTGGTTCCTCGCCATAGGATCACAATTCAGCATTTGAAGCTCCGCTTCTCCGAGGCTTATCTTTTGCAGTGTTCCACGAGTTGTAGGTTCTTGTACATTCTGTGGTATGGCGGCCCGTCCCGCCATAGTCATCAGATATCTTAGAGGTCCTGTAGTAATCTTGTTGTGGCGGTGGTTGTAAAAGGATTAAACTGCTCGTGTTTTATGTATATACCAAGGCAACTGCTTGGTTGGCCTGTTTATTCATTTATCTCTTGTTAAATGACTCTTGTTTTGTGTTCCGCTGATTTTCTCTGATGTTTGTATCACTAGGGTGCCCAGGGTAAGGCACCAGTAACGGGCCCCGGAACGGGTCGTTACATAATTAGTCAATACATTTTCCTTTATTAGCGCTGCAGTGGTTTGTTTGATACTTATTCTCATTTCCGAAATCAATACAAGGCTTTCATAAACAATTAAGTAAACCGTTCATTTTATCTCTCTTAAGTCGTTATACCTAACTTCCCATAAAGCTAGTATAACTCTTAAGCTTTTAAAACCAAGTAGTACTCTTCTTTCAAAAACGATTCTTAATTCTTTTGAAATACTTCAAGATTCTTATTATTTAAAACTCAAGTCAAAAGACATCGAAGTAAGACCACGTTCTTAACACACGACGCCTCACCGTACTATATATATTCTTTTAAAATATCATGCTCAAGAGGATAGGAAGAATCACATACCTCTTCGGCGAAATCCACCTGCCAAGTCGAATATGTCGCGCGCAGAGTATCAACCTATAATAGTCAAATACGTCAATCAACGTCTAGACTACTCTGTAGAATATTCTAAGCAGAAGGTTCTTATTGCTACGGAAAAATCGGGCAGCACTTCCCTACCCGTCAAAATACACAAGTCTACTGTAATACAGTCCTATGTAATTACAGTTCAATTCTCTTCTCTTATACCATCCTTCTATACATCTTATACCCAATTCTAAACTTCTACAATATGTAATCTCCAATTACAATAGAAGGATAAGATTATTTACCTCGTTAAGCCCAAAATTATCCAAGTTTTAATGTCGATCCTGGACAACGTTTAGCTCTTAATCCGTGCGCTCCAATTCGCTACAAGAAACCCTTAGAAGTTCCACACAACTTCTACTTAATACTTCAACCACTATGAAGATTTTTCCCTAGGGTTTCGTTTTGTGACTAAAGAAAGTATAGTAGTATTTTCGGGCTCTTAGTATTGAAATAACTTTGGAATACTACAGGGTATTTGGGCTAAGGTATTTTGGAATTGTAACAATACTTGGAGAATACTTTTCTACCAAGGGGGGGGGGGTATTTCACGAGAACTATCAAGAGGGGGGGGTACTTCGGCCGAGGGCTAACAAAGGGGGAGGGGTGGTTTGGACGAGAGCTTCAAGAGGGAGGGGGAAGGATTTTAAGACTTAGAAATTATTTTGTGGATGAAAAAGTCTTCAACTAAGGGGGGGGGGGTATTTATAGGACTACCAAAGGCCAAGATTAAGGCAAGTGGAGGGCAAGTGGAGGGTGGGGATTTGGGCAAGTGTAACCTTATCCATCTACTCCATAAATATCACAAAATATCCTACCTAAATGTTACACCCCGTATGTCCAGGGCATGTAAAGAGAATGTACGAAAGGAAGAATTGTTTTTCCGACGGAAAATCTTCCGGACGTCGGAAAGGAAAAATGTTCGTTATTGAGAATTGGATTCTCAAAATGCATTATTTGAAGAGTATGGAACTTATTAATATTATGGAAATTTATTTTACGGATTTGGTCACGTGGGGCCCACCCGAGGAATTTTACGTTTTGTGGGGCCCACGAGGGTTACGGAATTTTATGGACGAATGAGAGGGCGACATGTGGCACCCCCACATGGCTTGGTCGAAATTTATACAAGGGTAAAATGGTCATTGACCACCTTGGAAGATTAGTCTTGCTAGCTTGATTTTGTTGACTAGTCAACTTGTCCACTTGGCTTTTCATTAATTGTCCTTCATCCTAGACCACAAGTGTATTAATCCAAGCCCTTCATTGTATTATATATGCTTCACTAGTGCAAGACAAGCTCATCTAACACTTAGGAAAATATCACAAAAACCTTGTTCTTCAACTAAGAGACCTCTCGGGTTTGTGACTCTCCCACACAAAATAATTGTAGTTTTGATCCTTTGTTCACAAGACTTTAACCCAATGTCCCTAAGGGTATTATAAGGATATCTCAATAGAAAGATTTCGGAAAAAACGTATTTTTACGTTAGTCGCAAGGCGGAAACTAAGGGAGTTCTTCAACTTTGAAGTTGGAACTTGAAGATGGGTTCTTCATAGGCCTCTAAGGAGTGCTTGGAGCGGATTGGAACTTAAGGAAAGGAGCTAAGAATTTCTAAGGCGCGACTTTGGAATCTTGGAAATTTTAAGGGCTTCTAAAGGTATAAATTTTGTCGTTTTAGTAGTTAAGACTTACTTATTGTTATAGCTATGGATTTTAGCAAGCATGTGTTATATAGTATGAAGTTTGATATGTTTATTGGCAATTGGAACCCTAATCCGAAAACTAGCATGTTAGCCTTAAGACTACAATTCAAATTGATTATTCGTTTAAGTCGTCGCATGTGGTATAAAGAAGGAAATTGTAGTTTTTGAAGTTGTTTAGACTATATAACATGTTAGACCTTAGAACTTGGAGTTGTAATAAGAATTGGAAAGGACTTGTGTTGAGTCATTGTTGGCCGAGAATGACTAGTAAGTATTGAACTACTTCGTATGAATTGTGGGGCGGAATTTTACACGTATTGTAAGGCGTGTAATCCCCTTTTGTTTGGTTGTTGTTTGGAGCCTTAAATGTGGCTTGTTGGTTATTGTATTCGGCCTTGAAAAATGTGGCAAAGTGAGTAGAAACAAAGGAAGTGTTGCCCGATTTTCCGTAGAATTAGAGACCAAATACTTAGTATTATTCTACGTTAGAGACTAGAAGTTGATAACCTTGTTGTGACCATTATAGGTTGACACTTCTACGACGTGTATTCGGCTTAGCTTGTGGACTTAGCCGAAAAGGTATGTGAACTATCTCCTCTTCTAGCATGATTCTGTAAGATAAAGAAAGTAGGTTCTACTCCTTAAATGATCCATTCCTTGGTTGTATTTGGATTGCCTAAAATAGAATTTGTTCTATGTACTTCCTTGAGTGTACTTTGATGTTTGGATTGTAAGTTGTAGAATCCATTTTCTTGATGAAGTTTGGATTCTTAAAAGTGAAGGTATTTTTACTTAAAGTACATGTAGTCTTAAAAAGGAAGTGGTTTCCAAATCTTTTGGCTAGGCCTTAGTTCTAAAACCTAAAGGTCATTATAGTGACTTTAGGGGAGTCAAAGGAGTGATTTACGTATTTGATTTAAAAGAGGAGAAATGACATGATTTAAGAGAAGTAACTTGTGTTAAGGGTGAAGTTACTTGAGGTTTAAAAAGTAGAAGAAAACTTGTTTTCTAACTATTAAGAGACTTGAAGTATTTTGAAAGTTAAGAACTTGATTTGTAAGTATGTGATACTTGGTTTTAATAGTATAAGTCTCTTGGTTATTGAAGGAATGGATACGTCTAAAACCATAAAGGGTTATAACGGCTTTATGGGAAGTTGGTTATAACGGCTTTATGGAAGGTTTAGAAAGTTGTCTATTTTGATTAATCGGCATAGGTTGCCTAGATTGTGAAAATTTGGAGTTACTTGATTTCAAGCTTTGAAATGAGTTTTCTAAAAGTGTAGTAACTTACTTTGAAAAATAGACACGCCTTGATACTACGGGTGTTAGTATCTTGGGGCTTTACATAGAAAGGAGTCTTTTATAAAAGAATGTACGTACGTAGTACTTTGATTTGTTAAAAGAGAATTATTCTATGTATGCCTTGATTAGTACTTTGACTTGATAAATTGAGAATTTGTCTAAGTGTGCCTTGATAAGTACTTTGACTTGTTAAAAGAGAATTATTCTATGTATGCCTTGATTAGTACTTTGGCTTGATAAATTGAGAATTTGTCTAAGTGTGCCTTGATAAGTACTTTGACTTGTTAAAAGAGAATTATTCTATGTATGCCTTGATTAGTACTTTGGCTTGATAAATTGAGAATTTGTCTAAGTGTGCCTTGATAAGTACTTTGGCTTGATTAATTGAGAATTAGTCTAAGTGTGCCTGGATAATTACTTTGGCTTGATTGATTGTGAATCATTCTAAGTGTGCCTTGGTAAGGACTTTGGCTTGTTAATTGAGGATTTGCCTATGTGTGCTGGAAATAGCCGGTTGTGTGCTATTGGTACATCAGTTGTTTCGGGGTCAGTCCCCGGGTTTGTGGCATTTGCATAATTCCGTGGATTTGCTACCCACGATGCGAGTAATACCTCATGCGAGTCCGTAGGGCTTATGCGGGTGAAATAGTCCCACGCGCGGTCCACCTATGCGAGGAATACCTCACGCGAGTCCGTTAGGGCTTATGCGGGTGAAATAGTCCTATGCGAGGAATACCCCATGCGGGTCCGAAAGGGCTTATCGCGGTGAAATAGTCCCACGCGGCGGTCCAAACTACGCGAGGAATACCTCACGGGTCCACGCGACCTACGCGTGAAATAGTCCCGGGAATAGGATTGCCGAATAATACCGCGCGGATGGTCCCGCTTGATCATGAGCTTCCTATTTTATATTGTAAGGATACTACTGCTTACTCTCATTGTAGTAAGGCACAAGGTGTTGTATTTTGAGTATCATATATGTCCCGGATTTGTTTGTGTTACCCTACGGTCATGCTTTTACGAGGTAGGATTCCGGCATGAGACCACGAGGTATTTAGGACACATGGGACTTGGTGTTCATGTATCCTTATGGGTGTTGTTACATCATGGATCACGGCGGTGAGGAAGGATTCCACGCGTGATTGATATTATGGGCGTGAGACCCGTGGTTATATCGAGTAATGACTTAGACGGCTCGGTCCCCGACTTGATATGATCGCATGTGTTATGTATCAGTAGGTTGGCTATCATACATGTCTCCCGCTTTGTTAGATCGTTATGATTTTATTACGATTTCATCGCTCACATACTTGGTACATTCTTCGCATCGACCTCCTTTCGGGCCGTTCATGCCGCAGTTTAGGTAATGCAGCTTGGTGATCGGCAGTGTAGGACCGCCGAGTTTTGGATAGCTCCTTTGTTCAGAGTTTATCATTTTGGTATAGTTCCTTCAAGATGTGCTTTTGTACATTTATGGGTACGCGGGGCCTTGTCGTCATAGTTCGATTTAACTCCTGCAGGTCTGTATTCATATGTGGATGGACTCGTGTACAGAGTAGTGTCTTTTGTTTATGTATATTATATGGCGGCTAGTCGGCTTTGCTCAGACGTCGTTGGTTTTAAAAAAATGAGCTGTTATTAATTTCCGCAATGTACTTAGTTGTTAAGGTAGAAGGGTGCCTGTAGGGCACCGCCACGCCCGGGTTCGGTGTGACAGAGTGGTATCGTGAGCACAGTCCTGAATGTTTACGCATCGTGTCTAGTAGAGTCTTGATTATCGTGTGTTGCGCGCCACACCCATGCGAGGCTACATGACATTTAGGAGTTGGTTTCTATTCTTCTCACTCTAAGATCGTGCCATGAGCCGTGTTAGTAAGAAAATTCCTCTCGACGCTTTGTTGTGTTACGATTATGCCTCCGGAGAGGGCAACACCAGAAGGGCAAAAGGAGTAGCAGGAGCTACTAGTCGACTCGAGAGTTGATAGGGCTTATGCCTGGTATATCGGATGTTGTTCGCGATGGCGAGTTCTTCTCGCGCTGGTTTTGAGGCCCCAAGACTGAGCCTCCGCTCGATTAGAGAAGACTATAGGGTCGAGGAAGCGATTATGTTATTGACCAAGATAGCGGTGCTAGCAGTTGTAAGTGATAGTACCCCAGAGGTAGGGATACTTTGATTAGTAAAGTGAGAAGTAAGAATGTTGACAAGAATGATAAGTGAACTGAGACTATAGTTGTGTAGAGTTCACAGGTTGTAGTTACCCCATAATAAGTGTAAGACCGATAGGGAAGAATGTGCAGTAGGAATACTTTGGCTTATGTGATAAACCTCTAGTGAATGGGAGGATACGGTAAGAAGTACCTTGAGATAAGAGAGAGATTTATTTCAGACTAAGAATGACAAGTTAAGTGTGACGATGAGTCGGGTTATGGACTCACTTCGGGTCAGCCGATAGTATGGAATGGGGTGATGTCAGTTAGAAATGGTCCCGCTATGTGATAGGGTCACGAGGGTGCTAGGCCCAAGTCTAGTTGATCGTTGTACGAGTTGTGGACGCGTTCCACCGGAACTAGGTCGTAAGGACCGAGAAAAGCCTTATCGGGAATGTAAGTAACAATATGGCCAAGTTGGTTAGTAACTCCAAGGATTGGAGAACAGAAACAATATTTGAGAATTTGTACGTGTACTAGATGAGTTTGAAAGTACGAGAAAGTATGACAAGTAAGGAAAGAAAGGAACCTCTAAGGATCCCGTGTTCTAGGAGACTGTAACCTTCGAGTTTATGAGAAGGGACCACGGACGGAAGGTCCATTATTATGTTTACGTATGTTATGTGGTGGCCATGTGTGGCATCGTTGGTCTCGTGCAGTTTTGGTTGATAGGCATAGTATATAGTTTATGCCGGAGTTTGAATATCTTGACAACCGACTAAGAACATTCGGGGACGAATGTTTCTAAGGGGGGAAGAATGTTACACCCCGTATGTCCAGGGCATGTAAAGAGAATGTACGAAAGGAAGAATTGTTTTTCCGACGGAAAATCTTCCGGACGTCGGAAAGGAAAAATGTTCGTTATTGAGAATTGGATTCTCAAAATGCATTATTTGAAGAGTATGGAACTTATTAATATTATGGAAATTTATTTTACGGATTTGGTCACGTGGGGCCCACCCGAGGAATTTTACGTTTTGTGGGGCCCACGAGGGTTACAGAATTTTATGGACGAATGAGAGGGCAACACGTGGCACCCCCACATGGCTTGGTCGAAATTTATACAAGGGTAAAATGGTCATTGACCACCTTGGAAGATTAGTCTTGCTAGCTTGATTTTGTTGACTAGTCAACTTGTCCACTTGGCTTTTCATTAATTGTCCTTCATCCTAGACCACAAGTGTATTAATCCAAGCCCTTCATTGTATTATATATGCTTCACTAGTGCAAGACAAGCTCATCTAACACTTAGGAAAATATCACAAAAACCTTGTTCTTCAACTAAGAGACCTCTCGGGTTTGTGACTCTCCCACACAAAATAATTGTAGTTTTGATCCTTTGTTCACAAGACTTTAACCCAATGTCCCTAAGGGTATTATAAGGATATCTCAATAGAAAGATTTGGAAAAACGATTTTTACGTTAGTCATGGCGGAAACTAAGGGAGTTCTTCAACTTTGAAGTTGGAACTTGAAGATGGGTTCTTCATAGGCCTCTATGGAGTGCTTGGAGCGGATTGGAACTTAAGGAAAGGAGCTAAGAATTTCTAAGGCGCGACTTTGGAATCTTGGAAATTTTAAGGGCTTCTAAAGGTATAAATTTTGTCGTTTTAGTAGTTAAGACTTACTTATTGTTATAGCTATGGATTTTAGCAAGCATGTGTTATATAGTATGAAGTTTGATATGTTTATCGCAATCGAACCCTAATCCAAAACTAGCATGTTAGCCTTAAGACTACAATTCAAATTGATTATTCGCTTAAGTAAATCGCATGTGGTATAAAGAAGGAAATTGTAGTTGTTGAAGTTGTTTAGACTATATAACATGTTAGACCTTAGAACTTGGAATTGTAATAAGAATTGGAAAGGACTTGTGTTGAGTCATTGTTGGCCGAGAATGACTAGTAAGTATTGAACTACTTCGTATGAATTGTGGGGCGGAATTTTACACGTATTGTAAGGCGTGTAATCCCCTTTTGTTTGGTTGTTGTTTGGAGCCTTAAATGTGGCTTGTTGGTTATTGTATTCGGCCTTGAAAAAGGTGGCAAAGTGAGTAGAAACAAAGGAAGTGCTGCCCGATTTTCCGTAGAATTAGAGACCAAATACTTAGTATTATTCTACGTTAGAGACTAGAAGTTGATAACCTTGTTGTGACCATTATAGGTTGACACTTCTACGTACGGTGTATTCGGCTTAGCTTGTGGACTTAGCCGAAAAGGTATGTGAACTATCTCCTCTTCTAGCATGATTCCGTAAGATAAAGAAAGTAGGTTCTACTCCTTAAATGATCCATTCCTTGGTTGTATTTGGATTGCCTAAAATAGAATTTGTTCTATGTACTTCCTTGAGTGTACTTTGATGTTTGGATTGTAAGTTGTAGAATCCATTTTCTTGATGAAGTTTGGATTCTTAAAAGTGAAGGTATTTTTACTTAAAGTACATGTAGTCTTAAAAAGGAAGTGGTTTCCAAATCTTTTGGCTAGTGCCTTAGTTCTAAAACCTAAAGGTCATTATAGTGACTTTGTGAGTCAAAGGAGTGATTTACGATTTGATTTAAAAGAGGAGAAATGACATGATTTAAGAGAAGTAACTTGTGTTAAGGGTGAAGTTACTTGAGGTTTAAAAAGTAGAAGAAAACTTGTTTTCTAACTATTAGAGACTCAAGTATTTTGAAAGTTAAGAACTTGATTTGTAAGTATGTGATACTTGGTTTTAATAGTATAAGTCTCTTGGTTATCAAGGAATGGATACGTCTAAAACCATAAAGGGTTATAACGGCTTTATGGGAAGTTGGTTATAACGGCTTTATGGAAGGTTTAGAAAGTTGTCTATTTTGATTAATCGGCATAGGTTGCCTAGATTGTGAAAATTTGGAGTTACTTGATTTCAAGCTTTGAAATGAGTTTTCTAAAAGTAGTAACTTACTTTGAAAAATAGACACGCCTTGATACTACGGGTGTTAGTATCTTGGGGCTTTACATAGAAAGGAGTCTTTTATAAAAGAATGTACGTACGTAGTACTTTGATTTGTTAAAAGAGAATTATTCTATGTATGCCTTGATTAGTACTTTGACTTGATAAATTGAGAATTTGTCTAAGTGTGCCTTGATAAGTACTTTGACTTGTTAAAAGAGAATTATTCTATGTATGCCTTGATTAGTACTTTGGCTTGATAAATTGAGAATTTGTCTAAGTGTGCCTTGATAAGTACTTTGACTTGTTAAAAGAGAATTATTCTATGTATGCCTTGATTAGTACTTTGGCTTGATAAATTGAGAATTTGTCTAAGTGTGCCTTGATAAGTACTTTGGCTTGATTAATTGAGAATTAGTCTAAGTGTGCCTGGATAAGTACTTTGGCTTGATTGATTGTGAATCATTCTAAGTGTGCCTTGGTAAGGACTTTGGCTTGTTAATCGAGGATTTGCCTATGTGTCGGAAATAGCCATTGTGTGCTATCGTACATCGGTTGTTTCGGGTCATCCCGGGTTTGTGGCATTTGCATAATTCCGTGGATTTGCTACCCACGATGCGAGTAATACCTCATGCGAGTCCGTAGGGCTTATGCGGGTGAAATAGTCCCATGCGGGCGGGTCCAGCCTATGCGAGGAATACCTCATGCGAGTCCGTAAGGGCTTATGCGGGTGAAATAGTCCTATGCGAGGAATACCTTATGCGGGTCCGAAAGGGCTTATGCGGGTGAAATAGTCCCATGCGCGGTCCACTTACGCGAGAATACCTCACGCGGGTCCACGCGACCTATGCGGGTGAAATAGTCCCAGGAATAGGATTGCTGAATAATACTGCGGGCGGATGGTCCTGCTTGATCATGAGCTTCCTATTTTATATTGTAAGGATACTACTGTTTACTCTCATTGTAGTAAGGCACAAGGTGTTGTATTTTGAGTATCATATATGTCCCCGGATTTGTTTGTGTTACCCTATGGTCATGCTTTTACGAGGTAGGATTCCGGGGCATGAGACCACGAGGTATTTAGGACACAGGTGGGACTTGGTGTTCATGTATCCTTATGGGTGTTGTTACATCATGGACTGCCGGCAGTGAGGAAGGATTCCACGGGCATGATTGATATTATGGGCGTGAGACCCATGGTTATATTGGAGTAATGACTTAGAGGGCCTGCGTCCCTGACTTGATATGACTGCTTATGTGTTATGTACTGTAGGTTGGCTATCATACATGTCTCCTGTTTTGTTAGACTGTTATGATTTTATTACAAGATTTCATCGCTCACATACTTGGTACATTCTTCGTACTGACCTCCTTCGGGGGGCTGCGTTCATGCCGCAGGTTTAGGTACGCAGTTTGGTGATCGGCAGGTGTAGGACCCTGCTCAGAGTTTTGGATAGCTCCCTTTGTTCAGGAGTTTATCATTTTGGTATAGTTCCTTCAGTACAGGCTTTTGTACATTTATGGGTACGCGGGCCTTGTCCCGTCATAGTTCGATTTAACTCCTGCAGGTCCGTATTCATATGTGGATTGGACTCGTACAGAGTAGTGTATTTTGTTTATGTATATTATATGGCGCCTAGTCGGCTTTGCCTCACGACGTTGGTTTTAAAAAAATGAGTATTATTAATTTCCGCAATGTACTTAGTTGTTAAGGTAGGGGTGCCCGTGTAGGGCACGATCCACGCCCGGTTCGGGTGTGACAGAGTGGTATCGAGCGATCGCCTGAATGTTTACGCACCGTGTCTAGTAGAGTCTTGATTATCGGTGTGTTGCGCGCCACACCCATAAGCAGGAGGCTACATGACATTTAGGAGTTGGTTTCTATTCTTCTCACTCTAAGATCGTGCCATAGAGCTGTGTTAGTAAGAAAATTCCTCTCTGACGTTTTTGTTATACCCCGTATTTCCCGAGTATGTACGTATGGACGTACGTAGAAAATTTGAACTTGAGAATTAGGCTTGGCCGAAATTTATTTGTTCACAACACCCGGTTAGAGTCGTTTTTCTAAACGCTTTCACGACTTTCGTAGGGAATTTCCGCTATGTCATTTTTAATTTTATGGATTTTTCCGAGACACGAAACATTTTGGACCAACAAGAGGGCGCCACTTGGCACCCTCTCATTGGTGGAGTGGGGGCGGTAAAGGTGGCCGAAAGTTGGCCTTGTTTGGTCAAGGGTTGGTAGGATATTTTTTGTGTTAGATGGATAAGGTGCACTTGGCAAGATCTTGGCCCTACACTTGCTATGCACTTGGCAAGATCTTGGCCATTGGTTGGCCTTGGCTTGTGCTATAAATACCCCCCTTAGGATGACTTCTTCATCCATTCCAAATATTTCCTAAGTGTTAAAATCCCTCCTCTCCTCTCTTGTTGACTCGCCCAAGAGCCCTCTCCCCTTTGAAAGGCCCCTCGCCGAGAGCCCTTCCCCTCCTTGTAGTGTGGCTGGGTACCCCTAGCCTAGTTGTCTCGTATAATACACCCCCCCTCTTGGTAGAAATACTCTCAAAAGTATTGTTATAATGCCCAAATTACCTTAGCCGTATACCTTGTAGTATTCTAAGGTTATACCTATATGAAAAGCCCAGAAATACTATTATACTTCCCGTCACCACAAACCGAAACCCTAGGAAAATCTCCATAGTCCGTTGAGTATTGTGTGAAGTTGGTTAGAACTTCTAAGGGTGGTTTAGAGCGGGTTGGAGCGCCGGAGTCGAGCTAAACGATTGCCCGGGATCGACTTTATACTTGGATAATTATGGGCTTATCGAGGTAAATATCTTGTCCTCTATTGTAATTGAAAATTACATGTTGTATGATTATATAGTTGAAGTATACTATATATAGAATGAACGTAGTTATCGGCAATGTCTTTGGACTTAAGCCCGAATAATAAGAAACCTTTTCGAAAGAAGAAAGATCGAATCAGATTTACATAGGACCGTTACATGAGACTTGTGTAGCTTTCGCGTGAGGTAGAATTGTGCACGTCCGTTTAGACTTATAACCCCGGTTGGCTTGGTAGCCCGCCCCGATAGAGGAGGAGATTTACGCGGTTGGGGGAGGTGCCGCGAATTTTCGTAGAATGTTCTACGGCGGATCTAAATGTTAATAAGCGCCTTGTGGCCTTATAGGTTGAAGTACTACGTGTGGCGCGATCTACTTGGCTCAAGGAGTAGCCGATTGGAAGTACTTGAGCGTTTGCTATTAGTCGATAATCGTCGCGAGGTATGTGGACCTCTTCCTATCTCTTCTAGCATGATATGTGTGAACTATGTAGTACCAGACGATACGTGCTAAATGTATTTGATTGTTTAAAACATAAAGTGTTATAACGGCTTTATGGGAAGTTGGTTATAACAGCTTTATGTTGGTAAGAAAATACTTGTGGTTTTTAAAAGGTAACTGATCTGAACTATAACTGGCTTGTTATGTGTTAATAAAGAACTTGAAGTATTTCAAAAGATTTTTGAATCATTTCGAAAGAAGAAGTAATACTTGGTTTTTGAAAACTTAAGAGTTATACTAGCTTTATGGGAAGTTAGGTAATAACGGATTAAGAATGTTTTACTGATTTCGGAAATCAGAGTGTGTATCGACAAACCACTGCAGCGTTAATAAAAGGAAATGTTTTGACAGATTTAGTATTATTAAAATCAGTAGAAACTTCCATCTGCATAGAAGCTAAGATGAGACAAAATGATGTTTCCTAGATCATGGCTGCTGTAATAAGATTGCTATAAACAAGAATATCCTACTCACATATAAGACTTATGTTTCTCAGATAGTTTAAAGAAGAATTGTATTCTTAAATGAATAAGACTATGAACTACGAAACCTTTCTAAAATAAGAAACGTGAACATTTGAAATTAGGCAAACTCGACGCTTGAATAATAATGTTGTTACTTGATTTTACAAAGATAAGTGTTTTGATTCACTTCAAAAGATAATCCTCTATTTTCATATACTACGTATTGTGTGACTTTTGTGAAAGTAACGATCTTTTAAAAAAAGGTTAATGTATGAAGTACTTTGGGGATAGAAACCCAATACATGTGACATATAGTAGAAAGTACCTTGTGTGTATAACTTGATTGTGTTGGTTTGTGATAGCCTTGTAATACCTTCGTGATGCTTTGATAAGTAATCATATTAGGATGCTACGTGTGTTATTATTCTGTGACGTTGGTGTAAAGGGGTTTTCCCTTGATTGTGCTTATGTTGTTTAAACGATAAACTGTTATGTTGGTATTATACCACTCACCGTGTTTCCGGGTTAAGTCGCCTCCGATGCGGGGTAGACTCAGCGATGCAGGACCATGATTCGAGAATACCTCATGCGGTCCTGGGGCCTATGCGAGCTACGAGTTCCGGTGTTAGCGCGCCTTTATGGTCACGCGATCTACGTGGCCATGCGGATCGCGAGTCCGCGATTTACGCCGGAGTAGCTACTCGATGCGGGTTATACCTCATGCGGCCTACGAGGTTGGCCTATCGCGGAGTCATGAAAGCCTGTGGCTAGACGCGCACATTTGATATCGCGCGAGTGACCGCTTTGATCATGTGACGGTCTAGACAGATATCTTGATACAGTTTATGACCTTGTTAGTACTGTGGGTGTTAGTAGTCGGCTATGCCTTCGTACTTACCCCGTACTGTTTTATTTAGACACAGGTGGGACCTGTTGTTCATGTGTATTCCTTGGTGTTTTTCTATCATCGATCGCCAGGTGAGAAGGTATTCCGCGCATGATTGATGTTGTGGCGTGAGACCCATTGTTATATCGAGTGATGACTTCGAGGCGTGAGTCCCCGACTTGATATGATCGCTTATTTGTTGTGAATCGTAGTTGGTTATCATACATGTCTCCCGCTTTATATAGACTACTATGATTTTATTTACGATTTTCAGCCACATACTCTGCACTGGCCAGATCGACTCTTCGGGGCCGCTCATGCCGCAGTAAAGGTACGCTACCGTTGATCCTCGCCTTAGGGTCACAGCGTTTGGGAAAGCTCCGCTTCTCCGAGGCTTATTCGTATAGTCCTCGTTGTAGGTATTACATTCGTGGTATGGCGGGCCCCGTCCCGCCATTGTTGTCATATCATTTCTTAGAGGTCCGTAGTATCGCTGTAAGCGTGGTTTGTAAAAAGGATTAAACTGCTCATTTGTAAGAGTTGTTATTTATATATATGCCGAAGGCAAGTTTTTCCTCGACATCGCTTTGTACTTCATTTGTTTCATGTATGTGTTTATGTTCACCGATTACTCGATGTTGTATCACTAGGGTGCCCGGTAAGGCACCGCCACGCCCAGTTCGGTCGTGACAAAAGTGGTATCGTGAGCGATTAATCCTCGGAAAGTGTCTACGCATCAGATCCAAGAAGTCTTGATTATCGGTGTGTTGTGCACCACACCAATAATCGTGAGGCTATAGGGTATTTAGGATTGGTTTCTATTCTTCTCACTCGAGATCGTGCCTTAGAGTCGTGTTGTTAGTTGGACCTCCGACGAAATTATTTCCTTATCGTTATGCCTTCGCGTAGGCAACCCGCCCGGGAGGGCAAGGCACCGAGGAGCTGCGAGTAGAGTTCAGAGGGTGGCGAGGCACAGCCAAATCATTACCTAGGATAGTGCTTCATTCGGGAGTTCTGCGACGTCACTAGCCCCAAAGCAGAGTTTTAGCACGGCGGCGGCAGCTTCCATCGCGCCACGATGTTCGACCTTCAGCCCGCGACCGAACAAATGAGTATAGAGTATACCGATGTACCGCGAGTCTTGATGACTATCTAAGAGAGGTTGTGCAAGAGTAATTCTTCGATTAGGCTTGAGCATGGCCTGTATGCGGGCTTTGCGCGCAGCCGAGACGTGAAGAGATCGACGGTTAACGGGCGATGAGAAGAGGCCGAGCAAAGAAGGTCCTTTGGTAACTTTCGAGGCGAGTCGCCTCACCGCAGATTAGATTATGCACATCCACCAGCAAATGAGGTCCTCCACAAATTTCGGGACGCTCGGTACGCATGAGTTGGTCGAGCTCCGCATCTTCCGGCTCATTCCACGATGCACGCCATCCCGAATGTCGTCTTTTAGTCGGGTACTTGTCACCTATGACCGCCGTGGTCCGTTGTCGAAAGAGTGTCCTTGTAGGAGGACTTAGCCTTCAGGATCGATGGGTAGTCGTCACCTTCCTTAGCTATGCGCCCTACGGGGCAGGTTTGATTAGAACGACTAAGGGGAGTGAAGCAGTAGATATAGATATATCCTTAACCCTCTAGAGATCTGGATGTGTGATAAGGTGAGTCTACCTTAAGTGCTATGTTCGATAGCAGGTGTTAGTTGTGATTAGAAATCATGGTGGGTTAACCGAGTAAGATTTTGGGGATGAGAAGGTGTGAGCCTTAGAGTTTTATACGTAGAGACCTTAGAGGTAAGGCCATCTCGAGTAAAAGATGTATTGTTTATGTTTGACCCTTATAGGAGTGCTTAATGCACGTGAGTTATGTTGGTGGGATTAGTCCCTGAGTAGTGTGGAATGAAAGATGGTAGTTGAGCTAAGAAGACCGCTAGGTTTTCGTAACGTGATTAGTGAGATTGTTCCGCCGGGAGCTAGTATGACGCGCGTTAGGGTCGGGTTGAGGCCACGATGCGGTCAACCCGCCGCAGTTTGGGTGCGGGTCATGGTGGTCCCGCTGGGTCAGTTACGAGGGTGTTAGGCCCGAGTTTAGTTAACCAACGCACGAATTCGTGGACGTTCGACCGCAGAGGGCCGGCGAGGTCACCGCCTTGTCTTCTAGCAAAGACCGCTTACTCGCAGAGGTTACGCGAGATGATGTATCGTAAAAGTTGTAAGGCTGCACGGTGCCTACCTTCACCTTATGGCGCATAGGAGCCCGTGGTACACTGCTTTTGTTTCGGAAGTTTTACCAAGCGGGGTTAAGAACTCAGTGAGTCTCGAATCACATTCGCCTCGCCGATGGTTGGATTTCGGGATAGTTGCGAGAATTGTTATCTCCTGTTGGGGAAGTGTTTTATAGATACAATTTAAGTGTTCTGATATCGCCTTGTGACGCCTTGTAGGGGCGGAAGTGTAAGTTGCCGGTTGATTGGTTCGACGTTGGCAAGATTCAGATAGTTGGTTCAGCTTGTTCCAAACAGATCGTGGATAGAGTAAAGCTTGTCTAGAAGAGGTTACGGCAACTCAGAAATCGTATGGATAATCGGCGACGACGCTTAGAGTTCAGTGCCGACGGCCTCTTGAAAGTACCACCGGGGTGGTGTGACGAGTTTTGAATACAGAGGAACTTAGCCCGAGTTACTTGGGCCTGAGTCCATGTGAAGAATAGGCCAGTTGCCTATATGTTAGTTTTTGCCGTCCGACTTAGGAAGCGGTATGTCCATTTTCGTATTGTTATGATCGGAAAGTATCGGAGATCCATCAGTGTTCCCGCTAATGATGACCACGTTAGAGATAGTAACCCCGAGTTTCGGAAACTGAAGCAGTATCAGAAATGTGGTAAGAGTTCGAGTGTACGACAGCCTCAGGGATCGCATGTGGTCCGATACCATTTGTTGGGTCGCCGGAGTGACACTAGAACCTCGCGGCAAAGTGACAAAAGTGGTATGCTTTATGATGTTAGAGGTGTTTCCTCGTGGACTTGGAGATAAGTATTTTGCGCAGTTGTGTCTGTGGCCATTGTGGCAGGATTGTTTCATAAGTATAGCAGTGAAGACTATACTGGCGCGCGTTTGTGTTGAGATTTAGAAGGAACATTCGGGACGAATGTTTCTAAGGAGGGGAGAATGTTATACCCCGTATTTCCAGAGTATGTACGTATGGACGTGCGAGAAAATTTGAACTTGAGAATTAGGCTTGGCGAAATTTATTTGTTCACAACACCGGTTAGAGTCGTTTTTCCGTAAACGTTTTCACACTTTCGTAGGGAATTTCCGCTATGTCATTTTTAATTTTTGCGGATTTTTCCGAGACACGAAACATTTTGGACCAACAAGAGGCGCCACTTGGCACCCTCTCATCAGTGGAGCGGTAAAGGTGGCCGAAAGTTGGCCTTGTTTGGTCGGGCGGTTGGTAGGATATTTTTTGTGTTAGATGGATAAGGTGCACTTGGCAAGATCTTGCCCTACACTTGCTATGCACTTGGCAAGATCTTGGCCATTGGTCGCCTTGGCTTGTGCTATAAATACCCTTAGGATGACTTCTTCATCCATTCCAAATATTTCCTAAGTGTTAAAATCCCTCCTCTCCTCTTGTTGACTCTCGCCCAAGAGCCCTCTCCCCTTTGAAAGGCCCTCGCCGAGAGCCCTTCCCCTCCTCAGAAGGCCGCTGGGTACCCCTAGCCTAGTTGTCTCGTATAATACCCCCCCTCTTGGTAGAAATACTCTCAAAAGTATTGTTATAATGCCCAAATTACCTTAGCCGTATACCTTGTAGTATTCTAAGGTTATACCTATATGAAAAGCCCGAAATACTATTATACTTCCCACCACAAAACCGAAACCCTAGGAAAATCTCCATAGTCCGTTGAGTATTGTGTAGAAGTTGGTTAGAACTTCTAGGGTGGTTTAGAGCGGGTTGAGCGCTGAGTCGAGCTAAACGATTGCCCAGATCGACTTTATACTTGGATAATTATGGGCTTATCGAGGTAAATATCTTGTCCTCTATTGTAATTGAAAATAACATGTTGTATGATTATATAGTTGAAGTATACTATATATAGAATCGAACGTAGTTATCGCAATGTCTTTGGACTTAAGCTGAATAATAAGAAACCTTTTCGAAAGAAGAGTCTTGAATCAGATTTACATAGGACCGTATTACAAGAGACTTGTGTAGCTTTCGTGAGGTAGAATTGTGCACGTCCGTTTAGACTTATAACCCCCTGGTTGGCTTGGTAGCCGCCCCGATAGAGAGGAGATTTACGCGTTGCGGGGGAGGCCGAATTTTCTCGTAGAATGTTCTACGGCGGATCTAAATGTTAATAAGCGCCAGTGGCCTTATAGGTCAAGTACTACGTGTGGCGCGATCTACTTGGCTTGAAGGAGTAGCCGGTTGGAAGTACTTGAGCGTTTTGCTATTAGTCGATAATCGTCGCGAGGTATGTGGACCTCTTCCTATCTCTTCTAGCATGATATGTGTGAACTATGTAGTACGTGAGACGCATACGTGCTAAATGTATTTGATTGGTTTAAAACATAAAGTGTTATAACGGCTTTATGGGAAGTTGGTTATAACAAACTTTATGTTGGTAAGAAAATACTTGTGGTTTTTAAAAGGTAATCGATCCGAACTATAACCGCTTGTTATGTGTTAATAAAGAACTTGAAGTATTTCAAAAGATTTTTGAATCATTTCGAAGAAGAAGTAATACTTGGTTTTTGAAAACTTAAGAGTTATACTAGCTTTATGGGAAGTTAGGTAATAACGGATTAAGAATGTGTTACTGATTTCGAAATCGAGTGTGTATCGACAAACCATCGCAGCGTTAATAAAAGGAAATGTTTTGACAGATTTAGTATTATTAAAATCGTGAGAAACTTCCATCCGCATAAGCTAAGATGAGACAAAATGATGTTTCCTAGATCATGGTCAGTAATAAGATTGCTATAAACAAGAATATCCTACTCACATATAAGACTTATGTTTCTCAGATAGTTTAAAGAAGAATTGTATTCTTAAATGAATAAGACTATGAACTACGAAACCTTTCTAAAATAAGAAACGGGAAGAGTTGTAATTGGGCAAACTGGACGCTTGAATAATAATGTTGTTACTTGATTTTACAAAGATAAGTGTTTTGATTCACTTCAAAAGATAATCCTCTATTTTCATATACTACGTATTGTGTGACTTTTGTGAAAGTAACGATCTTTTAAAAAAAGGTTAATGTATGAAGTACTTTGGGGATAGAAACCCGAACATGTGAGATATAGTAGAAAGTACCTTGTGTGTATAACTTGATTGTGTTGGATGGTTATAGCCTTGTAATTCCTTCGGGATGCTTTTATCAGTAATCATATTAGGATGCTACGTGTGTTATTATTCCGCGACGTTGGTGTAAAGGGTTTTCCTCGATTGTGCTTATGTTGTTTAAACGATAAACCGTTATGTTGGTATTATACCACTCACCGTGTTTCCGGGTTAAGCCGCCTCCGACGCGGGTAGACTCGAGCGATGCAGGACCATGATTCGAGAATACCTCACGCGGTCCCGGGGCCTATGCGAGCTACGAGAGTTCCGTGTTAGTGTGCGGCCTTTATGGTCACGCGGTCTACGTGGCCACGCGGATCGCGAGTCCGGGGCGATGCCGGAGTAGCTACTCGACGCGGGTTATACCTCACGCGCCTATGAGGTTGGCCTACGCGAGTCGCGAAAGTTCGTGGCTAGACGCGCACATTTGATATCGCGAGCGAGTGACCGGCTTTGATCATGTGACGGTGCAGACAGATATCTTGATACGCTTTATGACCTTGTTAGTACCGCTGGTGTTAGTAGTCGGCTATGCCTTCGCACTTACCCCGCATCGCTTTATTTAGACACGTGGGACTCGTTGTTCATGTGTATTCCTTGGTGCTTTTCTATCATCGATCACAGCGAGGAAGGTATTCCGCGCATGATTGATGTTGCGGGCGTGAGACCCATTGTTATATCGAGTGATGACTTCGAGGCGTGAGTCCACGACTTGATATGATCGCTTATTTGTTGTGAATCGTAGTTGGTTATCATACATGTCTCCCGCTTTATATAGACTACTATGATTTCATTTACGATTTTCGGCCACATACTGCACTGCAGATCGACTCTTCGGGCCGCGTTCATGCCGCAGTAAAGGTACGCCGCCGTTGATCCTCGCCTAGTGGTCACAGTCATTTGGGAAAGCTCCGCTTTCTCCGAGGCTTATCTGGTATAGTCCCCGTCGTTGTAGGTATTACATTCAAGGTATGGCGGGCCCCGCCCCGCCATTGTTGTCATATCATTTCTTAGGTCCAGAGTAATCTTGTAAGCGTGGTTTGTAAAAAGGATTAAACTGCTCATTTGTAAGAGTTGTTATTTATATATATGCCGAAAGGCAAGTTTTTCCTCGACATCGTTTTGTACTTCATTTGTTTCATGTATGTGTTTATGTTCCATTGACACTGATGTTGTATCACTAGGGTGCCCGGTAAGGCACCACCACGCCAGTTCGGTCGTGACAGCTTTGTTGTGTTACGCTTATGCCTCCAAGGAGGGCAACAAATACGCCTGAAGGCAAAAGGAGTAGCAGAGCTACTAGTCGACTCAGAGAGTTGATAGGGCTTATGCCGTGGTATATCGGATGTTGTTCCGGCGAAGTTCTTCTGCGCTGTGTTTTGAGGCCCCAAAGACTGAGCCTCCAGCTTCGATTAGGAGAAGACTATAGGTCGAGGAAGATTATGTTATTGACCAAGATAGCGGTGCTAGCAATAGAAGTGATAGTACCCCAGATGTAGGGATACTTTGATTAGTAAAGTGAGAAGTAAGAATGTTGACAAGAATGATAAGTGAACTGAGACTATAGTTGTGTAGAGTTCACAGGTTGTAGTTACCCCATAATAAGTGTAAGACCGATAGGGAAGAATGTGCAGTAGGAATACTTTGGCTTATGTGATAAACCTCTAGTGAATGGGAGGATACGGTAAGAAGTACCTTGAGATAAGAGAGAGATTTATTTCAGACTAAGAATGACAAGTTAAGTGTGACGATGAGTCGGGTTATGGACTCACTTCGGGTCAGCCGATAGTATGGAATGGGGTGATGTCAGTTAGAAATGGTCCCGCTATGTGATAGGGTCACGAGGGTGCTAGGCCCAAGTCTAGTTGATCGTTGTACGAGTTGTGGACGCGTTCCACCGGAACTAGGTCGTAAGGACCGAGAAAAGCCTTATCGGGAATGTAAGTAACAATATGGCCAAGTTGGTTAGTAACTCCAAGGATTGGAGAACAGAAACAATATTTGAGAATTTGTACGTGTACTAGATGAGTTTGAAAGTACGAGAAAGTATGACAAGTAAGGAAAGAAAGGAACCTCTAAGGATCCCGTGTTCTAGGAGATCAGAACCTTCGAGTTTATGAGAAGGGACCACGACGGAAGGTCCATTATTATGTTTACGCGTATGTTATGCGTGGCCATGTGTGGCATCGTTGGTCTCGTGCAGTTTTGGTTGATAGGCATAGTATAGAGTTTATGCCGGAGTTTGAATATCTTGACAACCGACTAAGAACATTCGGGGACGAATGTTTCTAAGGGGGGAAGAATGTTACACCCCGTATGTCCAGGGCATGTAAAGAGAATGTACGAAAGGAAGAATTGTTTTTCCGACGGAAAATCTTCCGGACGTCGGAAAGGAAAAATGTTCGTTATTGAGAATTGGATTCTCAAAATGCATTATTTGAAGAGTATGAAACTTATTAATATTATGGAAATTTATTTTACGGATTTGGTCACGTGGGGCCCACCCGAGGAATTTTACGTTTTGTGGGGCCCACGAGGGTTACAGAATTTTATGGACGAATGAGAGGGCGACACGTGGCACCCCCACATGGCTTGGTCGAAATTTATACAAGGGTAAAATGGTCATTGACCACCTTGGAATATTAGTCTTGCTAGCTTGATTTTGTTGACTAGTCAACTTGTCCACTTGGCTTTTCATTAATTGTCCTTCATCCTAGACCACAAGTGTATTAATCCAAGCCCTTCATTGTATTATATATGCTTCACTAGTGCAAGACAAGCTCATCTAACACTTAGGAAAATATCACAAAAACCTTGTTCTTCAACTAAGAGACCTCTCGGGTTTGTGACTCTCCCACACAAAATAATTGTAGTTTTGATCATTTGTTCACAAGACTTTAACCCAATGTCCCTAAGGGTATTATAAGGATATCTAAATAGAAAGATTTCGGAAAAAACGTATTTTTACGTTAGTCGCAAGGCGGAAACTAAGGGAGTTCTTCAACTTTGAAGTTGGAACTTGAAGATGGGTTCTTCATAGGCCTCTAAGGAGTGCTTGGAGCGGATTGGAACTTAAGGAAAGGAGCTAAGAATTTCTAAGGCGCGACTTTGGAATCTTGGAAATTTTAAGGGCTTCTAAAGGTATAAATTTTGTCGTTTTAGTAGTTAAGACTTACTTATTATTATAGCTATGGATTTTAGCAAGCATGTGTTATATAGTATGAAGTTTGATATGTTTATTGGCAATTGGAACCCTAATCCGAAAACTAGCATGTTAGCCTTAAGACTACAATTCAAATTGATTATTCGTTTAAGTCGTCGCATGTGGTATAAAGAAGGAAATTGTAGTTGTTGAAGTTGTTTAGACTATATAACATGTTAGACCTTAGAACTTGGAATTGTAATAAGAATTGGAAAGGACTTGTGTTGAGTCATTGTTGGCCGAGAATGACTAGTAAGTATTGAACTACTTCGTATGAATTGTGGGGCGGAATTTTACACGTATTGTAAGGCGTGTAATCCCCTTTTGTTTGGTTGTTGTTTGGAGCCTTAAATGTGGCTTGTTGGTTATTGTATTCGGCCTTGAAAAAGGTGGCAAAGTGAGTAGAAACAAAGGAAGTGCTGCCCGATTTTCCGTAGAATTAGAGACCAAATACTTAGTATTATTCTACGTTAGAGACTAGAAGTTGATAACCTTGTTGTGACCATTATAGGTTGACACTTCTACGTACGGTGTATTCGGCTTAGCTTGTGGACTTAGCCGAAAAGGTATGTGAACTATCTCCTCTTCTAGCATGATTCCGTAAGATAAAGAAAGTAGGTTCTACTCCTTAAATGATCCATTCCTTGGTTGTATTTGGATTGCCTAAAATAGAATTTGTTCTATGTACTTCCTTGAGTGTACTTTGATGTTTGGATTGTAAGTTGTAGAATCCATTTTCTTGATGAAGTTTGGATTCTTAAAAGTGAAGGTATTTTTACTTAAAGTACATGTAGTCTTAAAAAGGAAGTGGTTTCCAAATCTTTTGGCTAGTGCCTTAGTTCTAAAACCTAAAGGTCATTATAGTGACTTTAGGGGAGTCAAAGGAGTGATTTACGTATTTGATTTAAAAGAGGAGAAATGACATGATTTAAGAGAAGTAACTTGTGTTAAGGGTGAAGTTACTTGAGGTTTAAAAAGTAGAAGAAAACTTGTTTTCTAACTATTAAGAGACTTGAAGTATTTTGAAAGTTAAGAACTTGATTTGTAAGTATGTGATACTTGGTTTTAATAGTATAAGTCTCTTGGTTATTGAAGGAATGGATACGTCTAAAACCATAAAGGGTTATAACGGCTTTATGGGAAGTTGGTTATAACGGCTTTATGGAAGGTTTAGAAAGTTGTCTATTTTGATTAATCGGCATAGGTTGCCTAGATTGTGAAAATTTGGAGTTACTTGATTTCAAGCTTTGAAATGAGTTTTCTAAAAGTGTAGTAACTTACTTTGAAAAATAGACACGCCTTGATACTACGGGTGTTAGTATCTTGGGGCTTTACATAGAAAGGAGTCTTTTATAAAAGAATGTACGTACGTAGTACTTTGATTTGTTAAAAGTGAATTATTCTATGTATGCTTTGATTAGTACTTTGACTTGATAAATTGAGAATTTGTCTAAGTGTGCCTTGATAAGTATTTTGACTTGTTAAAAGAGAATTATTCTATGTATGCCTTGATTAGTACTTTGGCTTGATAAATTGAGAATTTGTCTAAGTGTGCCTTGATAAGTACTTTGACTTGTTAAAAGAGAATTATTCTATGTATGCCTTGATTAGTACTTTGGCTTGATAAATTGAGAATTTGTCTAAGTGTGCCTTGATAAGTACTTTGGCTTGTTAAAAGAGAATTATTCTATGTATGCCTTGATAAGTACTTTGGCTTGATTAATTGAGAATTAGTCTAAGTGTGCCTGGATAAGTACTTTGGCTTGATTGATTGTGAATCATTCTAAGTGTGCCTTGGTAAGGACTTTGGCTTGTTAATTGAGGATTTGCCTATGTGTCGGAAATAGCCGGCCAGGTGCTATTGGTACATCGATGTTTCGGGTCATCCGGGTTTGTGGCATTTGCATAATTCCGTGGATTTGCTACCCACGCGCGAAGAATACCTCACGCGAGTCCGTAGGGCTTATGCGGTGAAATAGTCCCACGCGGCGGGTCCAGCCTACGCGAGAATACCTCGCGAGTCCGTAAGGGCTTATGCGCGGTGAAATAGTCCTATGCGAGGAATACCTCATGCGGGTCCGAAGGGCTTATGCGGGTGAAATAGTCTCACGCGGCGGGTCCAACTATGCGAGAATACCTCATGCGGTCCACGCGACCTATGCGGGTGAAATAGTCCCAGGAATAGGATTGCTGAATAATACTGCGGGCGGATGGTCCTGCTTGATCATGAGCTTCCTATTTTATATTGTAAGGATACTACTATTTACTCTCATTGTAGTAAGGCACAAGGTGTTGTATTTTGAGTATCATATATGTCCCCGGATTTGTTTATGTTACCCTATGGTCATGCTTTTACGAGGTAGGATTCCGGGGCATGAGACCACGAGGTATTTAGGACACATGTGGGACTTGGTGTTCATGTATCCTTATGGGTGTTGTTACATCATGGATCGGCGATGATGAAGGATTCCACGGGCATGATTGATATTATGGGCGTGAGACCCATGGTTATATTGGAGTAATGACTTAGAGGGCCTGCGTCCCTGACTTGATATGACTGCTTATGTGTTATGTACTGTAGGTTGGCTATCATACATGTCTCCTGTTTTGTTAGACTGTTATGATTTTATTACGCATTTCATCGCTCACATACTTGGTACATTCTTCGTCTTGACCTCTTCGTGGCCGTTCATGCCGCAGGTTTAGGTACGCAGTTTGGTGATCGGCAGGTGTAGGACCCTGCTCAGAGTTTTGGATAGCTCCCTTTGTTCAGGAGTTTATCATTTTGGTATAGTTCCTTCAGTACAGGCTTTTGTACATTTATGGGTACGGCGGGGCCTTGTCCCGTCATAGTTCAGTTTAACTCCTAGAGGTCTGTATTCATATGTGGGATTGGACTCGTGTACAGAGTAGTGTCTTTTGTTTATGTATATTATATGGCAGCCTAGTCGGCTTTGCCTTGTACGTACGTTGGTTTTAAAAAAAAATGAGCTGTTATTAATTTCCGCAATGTACTTAGTTGTTAAGGTAGAAGGGTGCCCAGGTAGGGCACCAGTCACGGGCCCGGGGTTCGGGGTGTGACACTAACCTTGACCAATGTTCAAGGCCTTTTTCTTGACAAAAACGTGCCAAACAATTGCCCACAATGCCGTCCACTTGAGGGTGACAAGTGTCGCCCTCTCGTTGGTCCAAAATATTTCATCTCTCGGAAAAATCCGCAAAAAATTAAATTATTGAACACGCAAAATTCCCTTACAAGGTTCGGAAAATTTTCCGCCGGAAAAACAAATCTTTTTCGCTAGTTGTGCACAATTTCGTCCCTTTGCCTAATTAAGGCTTAAACTTTTGTACGTACGTCCTCACATACATACTCTGGAAATACGGGGTATAACACTCAACCTCTGTATCGAATACCCGTACCAGATGATAGATGTACCCTTTCTGCACCATCTTCCTAGCCTTGAGATAAGAAATAAACCTACCCCTCGGCGACGCTGTATTGCCCTTCCACCCAATAACCGGCTCACTGGGAAACTGGAATCGGACCAACATGTCTCTACAGTCAACGTTGCCATAATAAGAAGTCAACCTGTCCATACCCATAATGACGCCAAAATATGTCATCTCCAACTCTATTAAGTTCAAGTGGTCCGACGATCAGATATGAACACCGGGCAATCTTTGTACACCCGCTCAGCTAACACCGAATCACCCACTGGCGTAGCTACCTCAAATGGCTCTATCGACACATGATTTATTCCCATTCTACCAGCAATAAGAGGGGACACATAGGACAAAGTAGAACCTGGATCTATCAAAACATAAACATCACAGCATGAAATCAATAATGTACCTGTGACGACATCCGGGGAAGCCTCCTGATCCTGCCGGCTATATAAGGAATATATGCGGTTCTGTGGACCGCTAGAACTAGGACCTCCACCACGACTGCCGCGCTCGCGGCCCGCGTGAACACCATGCCCTCCGGGGCGCATAACCACAGAAGAAGAAGACCTGGCAACTGACCCTGTAGGCTGAATCATATTTGTCACGCCCCGAACCCCGGGCCCGTGACTGGTGCCCTACCTGGGCACCCTTCTACCTAACTGACACAATTAAACCGCCAAACTAAATAACACCTCATTTTTTTTAAACCAACGGACATGCAAGGGCAAAGCCGTCAAGGCTGCCATGTAATAAACATAATGAAAAGGCACTACACTGTACACGAGTCCAATCCCACATATGAATACAGACCTCTAAGAGTTTTACTAAACTATGACGGGACAAGGCCCCGCCGTACCCATAACGGTACAAAAGCCTGTAATGAAGGATTTATACCAAAATGATAAACTCCTGAACAGATGGAGCTATCCAAAAACTCAGAGAAGGGTCCTACACCTGCAGATCACCAAACTGTGTACCTAAATCTGCGGCATGAACGCAGCCCCCCGAAGGAGGTCAGTACGAAGAATGTACCAAGTATGTGAAACTAAAAATATTGTAATGAAATCACAACAGTCTATACAAAATAGGAGACATGTATGATAGCCAAACTACAGTACACAATACATAAGCAGTCATGTCAAATCAGGGATGTATGCCCTCAAAGTCATTACTCAAATATAACCACGGGTCTCACGCCCATAACATCAATCATACCCGTGGAATCCTTCCTCCACTATCGGCAGTCCATGATATAATATGTCACGACCCGACCCTAGGGCCGCGACTGGTGCCCTACCTGGGAAACCCGTTCAGGTATACATCAGAGAATAGCAGCGGAATATACACAACACATAAACATGTTTAGACAATAAACATCGCAGGCTAGCCGATAAGGCCGCCTTCCATAAAATATACATAACCAAAAGTAAACAAGACAACTTTGTTCTTACAAACCCAAACCACAAATGTGACTACTGCACCTCAGAATAACAAGCGTATGGACAGGCCCCGCCATACCCCTGAATATACATAATATCTACAACATCAGGGAAAACCGTACCAAAAGACAAGCCTCCGGAGAAATGGAGCTTCTGACACCTGATCAGTGATCCTAAGAATGAGGATCCACCACCGCTACTCCCTACCGCGACATGAACGCGGCCGAGGAAGGGTCGACACAATATGTACTAAGTATGTAAAACTGGAAAATACTGTAATTACATCATAAGTCTAAAACAAAGTCGGAGACATGTATGATAATCAAATTACAGTACACTGTGCCTTACTAACAATGAGAGTAAATAAGGGTATACTTACAACATAAAAATAGGAGGCTCACGATCAAAGCAGGACCACCCGCCCGCAGTATCATTAAGCAATCCTACTCCTGGGACTATTTCACCCGCAAGGGTCGTGTGGACCCGCATGAGGTATTCCTCGCATAGACTGTATCCGCCCGCATAGGTCGTGTAGACCCGCATGAGGTATTCCTCGCATAGGACTGGTCTGCCCCGCATGGGACTATTTCACCCGCATAAGCCCTTACGGACCCGCACGAGGTATTCCTCGCATCATGGGTAGCAAATCCACGGAATATGCAAATGCCACAAACCCGGGGAATGACCCCATAATGAATAATATACCACTAGCACAAACCGACTATCATACATAACATAAGAACTACCGGCTTATCATACATAACATAAGCACTACCGGCTTATCATACAATATATAAGCAAGTTAAGAAATCCCCTAACTTCTTATTAGTCTTGTTCATACACTCTCATTTTAGTTTACTTAGGCACTAACATGTCTTTATAAAAATCCGGGAATTTAACCCAAAGTACTACATACTTCTACTCTTTTACAAATGACTCTTTTTCATATAAAACTTCCAAGATACTAATAAGCGTAGTATCAAGTCACAATTACTTTTCAAGACAAGTCACAATACCTTTAGAAATATAATTAGGCTTCTAAATCAAGTGACTTCTTTTCTTTTAAAACCTTAGGCAATTGATGCCTTAAAATCAATTTGCCTTTCATTAATTCAAGTCATTTATCCTTACTTATTTTACTTAGAGTAAATCTCTCTTTTTAACTTTCCATAAAGCTAATATAACCAACTTCCCATAAAGTCGTTATATTAACTTTATACCTTAGTCAATTACATTTTCCTATATCCAAGGGACTTATACGTTTAAAACGAAACAAGTATCATATACTTTAAAACACTTCAAGTCCCTTAACTTTGAAAACTAAGACATCCTTACTACTTTTAAACGAGTTAATCCCCTAACTCACCCGACTTGGAAATTCTTAAACAAGTAAAGGATATCAAAGTCTTGTACGTCTACCGTACTATATAGGTACAACTATTCATGCTCAAGAGATAGGAAAGTTCCACATACCTCTTCGGGTCAATCCACTTGCTAAGTACAATATCCCGCACGTAGTATGTCAACCTATAATGACCATAATACGTCTATTAACTTCTTACTTTAAACGTAGAATATTATAAGTGCAAAGTCACTAAATTCTACGGAAAATCGGACAACACTTCCTTTGTTTCTACATACTTTGCCACCTTTTTCAAGGCCGAATTCAATAACCAAACACACCATATTTAAGTCCCAACAATGTAATTAACAATAGGGGATTACACGCCTACTAGACATGTAAAATTCTTCCCCACAATTGATATCAAACTAGTACAAACTACAAGTGTAAATCCGGCAACTTGAGATACAACAACACCAATTCTTATTCAATTTCCTTTTCAATCCAAGTTGTTAGCATAACATGATATCAAGTCGCAATCGATTATAACCACTACAATCTTCAAGTAAGTAACATGCGACGATTCTAATTAACGACCAAATTGTAATCCAACTTCAAATGACTTATATGAAATTTCGGATTTTAGGCTACAACAATCCATATCACTTATAAATCTTCAACACAGATACTTCATTCTAGTAAAAATGTAAGGCTAACAACAATATATAATCTTGTAACACTTTAAGAGAACAAGATTGTTACCTCAACGAGTCTTAGTCCAACTTCAAATCCGAAGTCGCTCCCTAGCAACTTAGAGCCTCTTCTTGACACTTCAATCCGCCACTTGAGACCCTTAGTGTTACACCCCGTAAGTCCAGGACATGTTTAAGAGAATGTACGTAAGGAACACAAGACTGGAAATTAGTACGAAAGGAAGAATTGTTTTTCCGACGGAAAATCTTCCGAACGTCGGAAAGGAAAAATGTTTGTTGAGGAGAATTGGATTCTAAAAATGCATTATTTGAAGAGTATGGAACTTATTATCATTATGGAAATTTATTTTTACGGATTTGGTCATGTGGGGCACACCCGAGGAATTTTACGTTTTGTGGGGCCTACAAGGGTTACGAAATTTTATGGACGAATGGGACGGCGACACGTGGCACCTCCCCCACATGTCTTGGACGAAATTTTTCAAGGCTAAAATGGTCATTGACCTATGTGGAAGATCAAGTCTTCATAGCTTGAGAAAATTGACCAAGTCAACTTGTCCACTTGGCTAATTAATTAATGCTCTTCATCCTAGCCTCACATTTGTTATAATCTAAGCCCTCCATTGTGTTATATATACACTACCTAGTGCAAGACTTGTCTTCAACACTTAGAAAAAAATCACAACATTTCTTGTCCAAGAAAGGGCTCTCGGGTTTGTCCACTTTTCCACAAGAAAATTTTGTAGCTTTGATCCATTATTCACAAGACTTTAACCCAAGGTTCCTAGGGGTATTGTAAGGATATCTCAATAGAAATATTTCGGAAAAACGGCGTTTTCACGTTAGTCGCAAGGCGGAAACTTAAGGGGTTCTTCAACTTTGAAGTTGGTACTTGAAGATGGGTTCTTCATAGGCTTCTAAGGAGTGCTTGGAGTGGATTGGAACATAAGGAAAGGAGCTAAAAATTGCTAAGGAGCGACTTTGAATCTTGGAAAGATTAAGGGCTTGTAAAGGTATAATTCTTGTCGTTTTAGTAATTAAGATTACTTATTGTTGTAGCTATGGATATTAGCAAGCATGAGGTATTTATTATGAAGTTTGATAAGTGTATTGATTGTTGGAACCCTAATCCGAAAACTAGTATGTTAGCCCTTAAGATTTTAATTCAAGTTGGTTACTAGTTAAGTTGTCATATGTTATATAAAGAAGGAAATTGTAGTTGTTGAAGTTGTTTTTGACTATATAACATGTGGACCCAAGAACTTGGATTGGAAAAGAATTGGAAGACTTTGAGTTGTTGTTATGTTAGCCGAGAATGGCTTTAATTATGGAACTAGTTTCGTATTAATTTGTGGGGAAGAATTTTACACGTCCTGTTAAGGCGTGTAATCCCCTTTGGTTAGCTGAATTGTTGGGCCTTAAATGTGGCGTGTTTGGTTATTGAATTCGGCCTTGAAAAAGGTGGCAAAGTATGTAGAAACAAAGGAAGTGCTGTCCGATTTTCCGTAGAATTTAGTGACTTTGCACTTAGAATATTCTACGTTTGAAGCTAGAGGTTTAATGGACGTATTATGGCTATTATAGGTTGAAGTACTAAGAATAGCGTATTCTACTTGAAGGTTGGAATAGCTATCAAGGTTGAAGTACTTTGGAGCATTTTGCTATTTGTCGATAATCGTCGCGAGGTATGTGAACCTCTTCCTTCTTTTGACATGATTTTATGTATGGAATATACATGTGGTATTATTTCATGATTCCTTCTACTCTTAGAAGTTAAGAAATATGTATGTTGATTTACTCTACGTAAGGGTTACGTCTAAGTTATCCTAAGTTCTTACCAAGTCTTATGGGGGATGTTGGTAAGAGTCGTTAGGAGGTATTTGGAGCCAAGTTGACTTGGCTAAGTTACGGCACAAATGAGAATAAGTATCGAACAAGCCATTGCAGCGTTAATAAAGGAAAATGTAATGACGATAAATTATATTAAAACAAGTAGAATTCTCCAACTGCATAGAAGCTAAGATAAGACAAAATTGTATTACATTTTCTATGTCAAGGCTGCTTTAATAAGATCGTTATAAACAAGTATAATCTACTCACACACATAAGGCATATGTACTTCACTTAAAGAATTTACGTTATGAAGTTTTAAGACTATGAACCTTTGACTCCTAAAAGGTTGAGAGACTTTATTTTCAAGTAATGAAACTTGATTCTTAAAGGAAGAAATGCCATGATTTAAGGGAAGTAACTTGTTTTAAAAGGTGTGAGTTACTTGAGATTTAAAAGTTAAGAAACTTGATTTCTAAAGTTAAAAGAGACTTGAAGTGTTATACCCCATATTTCCAGAGTATGTACGTGAGGACTTACGTACGAAAGTTTAAGCCTTAAGATTAGGCAAGGGATGAAAATATTTGTGCACAACTACCAAAACGAATTGTTTTCCGACGAAACGTTTTCCAAAACTTGCGTAGGGAAAATTACGGCTATGTCATTTATAATTTTTGCGGATTTTTCCGAGAGATGAAATATTTTGGACCAACGAGAGGGCGACACTTGTCACCCTCAAGTGGGCGGTCAAGTTGGCCGAAGGGTTACACGTTCTTGGCTTGTTTTGGGGCCTAAAACATGGGTCAATGTTTGGAGTGATTTGTGGAGTAGATGGCTAGGGGGAACTTGGGCAAATCCTCACCCTCCACTTGCCCCCCACTTGTCTTGATCTTGTCCATTGGTTTCCCTATAAATACCCCCCTTAGTTGAAGACTTCCTTCATCCCTCAAACACTTTCCAAGTCTTGAAATCTCTCTCACCCTTTGATAAGTTTTCGTCCAAGCCTCCTCCTCCCCCTTTGTGAGGCCCTTGGCCGAGAGTTCCCCCCCTTTTTCTAGTGGTGCTAGCTGAGAGTACCCCCTTTGAGAGTTGTTCTCGTAAAAATACCCCCACCCCTGGTAGAAAAGTATTTCTCCAAGTATTGTTACTATTCCAAAATACCTTGACCCAACTACCTTGTAGTATTCCAAGGTTACACCTATACTAAAAGCCCAGAAATACTATTATACTTCCTATAGTCACTAAACGAAACCCTAAGGAAAATCTTCATAGCGGGTTGAAGTATTAAGAAGAAGTTGCGTAGAACTTCTGGCGGTTGTTTGGAGCGGGTTGGGCGCCTGCAGTAGAGCTAAACGTTGCTCAGGATCGACAAAAAACTTGGATAATTTTGGGCTTATCGAGGTAAATACTCTTGTCCTTCTATTATAGTTGGAAATTATATACTAAAGTAGTATAGAAATGAGTATAAGATATAGAAGGATGGTATAAGAGAAGAGAATTGAATTGAAATCACATCAGAAGAATTTTAAACAAGAAGATTAAATCAGACTTACATAGATCGTATTTACTGATGACTTGTGTAGTTGGACGGGTAGGGAAGTGCTGCCCAATTTTCCGTAGAATAAGGAATCTGTATCTAGAATTATTATACAGAGTAGTCTAGACGTTGATAGACTTGTATAACCGTTATAGGTTGAAGTACTGCAAGTAGCGTATTCTACTCGGCGGTGGAAAGGGCTAGCCTGGACATGATTTGGAGCTATTTGCTAATAGTCGATAATCGTCGCGAGGTATGTGATTCTTCCTATCCTCTTGAGCATGATATTTTAAAAGAATATATATATAGTACGGTAGACGTACGTGTGTTAACTGAACGTGGTTTTACTCCGATGTCTTTTGACGTGAGTTTAAATAATAAGAATCTTGAAGTATTTCAAAAGAATTAAGAAACCTTTTTAAAAGAAGAGTAAGGCTTGGTTTTAAAAGCTTAAGAGTTATACTAGCTTTATGGGAAGTTAGGTATAACGACTTAAGAGAGATAAAAAGAATGGTTTATTGATTTTAGAAGTTAAGAGACTTGATCTTAAAAGATAAGAGATTTGACTTAATTAAATTAATATGAATTTTGTTAAAAAGTGTGAAACCTCATTCGTGAGTAATGAGTACTTGGTTTTTAAAAGGAATAATGTTTTACTGATTTCGGAAATCAGAATAAGTATCGAACAAACCACTGCAGCGTTAATAAAGGGAAATGTATTGACTAATTAAGTATTATTAAAACCAGTAGAAACCTCCATCTGCATAGAAGCTAAGATGAGACAAAATGATATTACATTTCCTAGATCATGGCTGCTTTAATAAGATTGTTATAAACAAGAATAACCTACTCACATATAAGGCATGTGTTTCTCAAATTGTTTTAAAAGAGAATTACGTTATTAAATGATTAAGACTATGAACTATGAAATCTTTCGAAAATAAGAGACGTTGAAATTAGGCAAACTTGAACTTTGGAAAAGAATGTTGTAACTTGATTTTAAAAGGAGAAGTGTTTTGGTTTAAAAAGGAAAGTATGGAAGTTGTTTTGGTTTACTTAAAAATGTTAAGTCACTCTATTTTTATAATACGGGCATCGGGTGACCTTTGTAAAAGAAATGGATCCTTTAAAAAGAATTTAACGTACGTAGTACTCTGGGGTTAAAAACCTGGACTTTGGCATAAAATGAAAGTACCTTGAGTTGTGTGTAACTTGCCTATGTGTCACGACCCGTTCCGGGGCCCGTGACTGGTGCCTTACCGGGGCACCCAAGTAGTCATACATCAGAGTAATCAGCGGAAACATAAAGCAAGACATGAAACAGTTTATAAAATAAGACATGACATGTGAGAAAACATCGCTTTTCGGCATATATATATAATCATGGTTTAGCGATTACATCCGACATCGCATAACATGACTACAGCACTTCTAAGGAAATATACAACTATGGCGGACAGGGCCCCGCCATACCCTCGATCAGCAAAAACTATCTACAACAGGGAGATCATACCAAAAGTAGAGCCTCGGAAGAGATGGAGCTCACGACACCAACGTAGAGATCCTAAGGATGCGGATCTAGCACCGCTGCCCTTACCGCGGCATGAACGCAGCCCAAGGAGGTCAAGACAACAGTACTAAGTATGCGAAATCAGAAAGTACTTAAATGAAAACATATCATTTTTAAAACCGGTTTACAAATATGTGTGAAACAACGAGAAACCGCACATAGTGCCACATCACAAACAAGAGCAACAATAGGTAATCAGAATACGTCTTGTCTAGGCTGCGAATGATCGAAACAGGCCACTCGCCCACATCCTCATTCCGCAAGCCTAATCTCGACTCTGAGTCCGTGATAGGCCACTCGCGACGGCCCGCATGAGGTATAACCCGCATCGGTGGTAGCTACTCCTGCATCGCCCCGACTCGCTGTCCGCGTGGCCACATAGACCGCATGAGGCATAACCCCGCATACTAACTCGAACTCTCGTAGCTCGCATAGGCCCCTCGACCCGCATGAGGTATTCTCGAATCATGGTCCTGCATCACTGAGTCTACCCCGTGACGGAGGCGACTTAACCTCCGGTATCATCTCAAGAGGTGAGTGATAGTACACTAACATAACGACTTATCTTTAAACAACATAAGTACAACAAGGATACTCACTTATACAAACGTTACAAGGTACTAACACACATAGCAACATGTCATGTCTACTTATCAAACCATCTTATTATTCTTTTCACAATTTCATATAAGTCTGTTAGAAATACATAGGCAACTTGTTTCTTTTATCAATCTTAAGTGGTTATACTTAACTTCCCATAAAGCTAGTATAACTCTTAAGCTTCTGTTTAAGAAACCAATTAGTTCTCTTCAGAAAATGATTCATGAGTCCTTTGAAATGTTTTCGCTTCTTATTATTCAGGCTTAAGCCGTGAGGCATTGCCGTACGTATTATTCAGGCTTAAGCCGTGAGGCATTGCCGTAAGTATTATTCAGGCTTAAGTCAAAGACATTGCCGTTAGTTATTATTCAGTTAACACATGTACGTCTACCGTACTATATACATATTGTAAAATATCATGCTTTAGGAAGAATCACATACCTTCTCAGCGAAAACCACCGCTAAGTCAATATGTCGCAGAGAGTCAGACTATAATAATCACATATATCTATCAAAGACTACTCTGAAGGTCATTCTAAACAGAGGGTTCACAATTCTATGGAAAGTTGGGCAGCACAACCCTACCCGGTGAGCTATATGAGTCTACTGTGAAAACAGTCCTATGCGAGTACAGTTCAATTATTCTTCTTTTAAACCCTTCTACTGTGATATTCTTCTAAGTATTTATACTTATTCTTATTCTACAACAGTAAGTATTCTCTAATTCAAAAGAGGGTTAGGATTAGTTACCTCGGTAAGCCCAATAATATCCTAGAAAAGTCGCTGAGCAAGGTTTTGCTCCTAAGTTGTATGCTCGAGAAACCTTAGAAGTTCTTCACAACTTCTACTAAGTACTAAGGTATTTGGGCTAGGGTATTTTGGGCATTATAACAATACAAGAAGGCAACTTTTCTACCAAGGGAGGGTAGGTTTCGGCTAGGCTAGGGGTGGGGTAGCCTCGCCAAGCTTCTCGGGAGGGGGTGTGTTGGACGAATTGCTTACAAAGGGAGAGGGAAGGATTTTAGACTTGGAAAGCTTTTGTGGATGAAGAACTCTTCATCTCAAGAGGGTATTTATAGGTCAAGGGATGGCCAACCAATGGCCAAGATGAAGACAAGTGCAAGGCAAGTGTAGGGTCAAGATTTGGGCAAGTGTACCTAGCCAACTTGCACACAAAATATCTTACCAACAACTTGACCAAGTTGGCAACTCAATCGGCCATATGGACGCTTTACATCCATCAATTGGAGGGTGACAAGTGTCGCCTCCCGTTGGTCCAAAATGTTTCGTCTCTCTAAAAATCCGCAAAAATAGAAATGGCATAGCCGAATTTATTCTACGAAAGTCGTGGAAACGCTTTCGGAAAACTATTCGCTTTGTGAGTTGTGCCTAAAAATCGCCCAAGGCCTAACTTTAAGACCAAACTTTTGACGTATTCCTTTACGCATATACTGAAATACGGTATAACATTCTCCTCCTTAGAAACATTCGTCCGAATGTTCCTTCCCAAGACAGATAACGATAAGGTTCTTCAAAACTTAAACAGTTTGCAAAAGCCACACACGGCCATAAACAACACTTAGGCATAAACGATAATGAAGATTTACAAGTAGGAAAGTGAATTACGGAGGGTGGGAACAGTGAGGATACTTCGCCTCATGTCCTCCTCGCTTCCCACGTCATCTCCTCTCGAGCTCATTCCGCCACAAGACTTTGACGGAAGCCACGCCCTTCGTCCGCAGACGCCTAACTCGACGATCGATTATCGCTATGGGAATCTCTCATACGATAACCCGCCGTCACACCTAGACATCGTCAATCGGATGTACCCTAGATGGATCCCCGATACATCTCCTCAGCATAGAAACGTGAAACACCGGATGCACTGCCTCCAGATCGGACGGCAGATCCAACTCATAGGCAACCTTGCCTACCCTGCGGACAATCCAAACGCCCAATGTACTGGGCCGAAGTTTCCCTTCTTCCGAATCTCATCACACCCTTCATGGGTGACACCTTCAGGAAAACCCAATCATCAACTGCAAACTCCAGATGTCGACGACGATGATCTGCATACGACTTGCCGACTCGAGTCCGATAGCCGCCTCGGATAAGCTTCACCTTATCCATCGCACTGCACCAAATCTGGTCCCACTAGCTGCACCTCGCCCACCTCGAACCAACCTATAGGCGATCTGCACTTCCTCCCATACAAGGCCTCATAAGGCGCCATCTGAATACTGGAGTGGTAGCTATTATTATACGCGAACTCAACTAGAGGCAAATGATCCTCCCAACTACCAATAACACACGGGCTCGCAGATATCCTCAAGAGTGCGGATAGTGCGCTCGCTGTCCGTCTGCGTGGATGAAATGCGGTACTGGGCTCACTGCCCCTAAACCCTCTGGAAGGACCTCTGAAGTTGGCCGTAAACCGGGCTCCTGCATGCGATATGATCAGTAGGGACTCCATGCGACCGACGATCTCTGATGTAAAGTCCGCATAATCCTCACCAAAAGTCGCCCCGACGGAAGAAAGTGGGCTGATTTCGTCGACCGTCGACGATAACCCATATAGAATCATGTCTCCTCCGAGTGCGAGGTAATCCCGTGATGAAGTCCATGTTGATTACCTCCCACTTCCCGGTCGGGATCGCTATCGCTCAGAATAAAACCACCGTGTCTCGTGCTCTACCTTCACCTGCTGACAACACGGGCACTGAGCTACGAACTCTGCAACGTCCCTCTTCAAGCCATCCCACCAATACACAGATCTAAGGTCGTGGTACATCTTGGTCGACCCGGATGGATAGAGTAACGCTACGCTGTGCTTCCCAAGAACTCACAAGTCCTCAAACATCCGGAACACACAACTCGCCTCAAACCTTAGCACCCCATCAGGTGCTACCTCAAAGGACCCTTGCCTCACGAAGAGGCAGACACGATATCGAATCAAAGCCGATCTCGAACTGTGCCTCTTCACCTCCTCGACGATGGAAGACTCGGCAACCTCACGAACTCTAACCCCATTGCTATCAGAATCAATCAAACGGACACCAAGGCTCGCTAACTGGTGAAAATTACGAACCATGTCCCTTCTCTCTAGCTGCACATCCGATAGGCTCCCATCGACCTACGACTAAGGCATCCGCCACAACATCGCCTTGCCCGTGGTACAGATGTCCACATCGTAATCCTTAAGCAACTCTAACCACCGCCTCTCGCCGTAAGTTCACTCCTCTGGTGAAGATATACTTGGAGGCTCTTGTGGTCTGTAAAAATATCCACGTGAACCCCATACAAATAGTGCCTCCGGATCTTCAAAGCGTGAATCACACCGCCAACTCCAAATCATGCGGGTAGTTCCTCTCGTGTTTCTTCACCGTCGGGATGCATATGCTATAACTCGCCATGCCGCATCAACACACATCCCAACCCGATGCCCGACGATCACAATACACGACATAACCATCCGACCCTCCGGAAGAGTAAGAACGGGGCGGTGCCGCCTCTTTCAAGAATCGAAACCCCGCCACAAGCATCACCATCAAACTTGGCCGCTTTCTCGAGTCACCTAGTCAATGGTGCAGATAGAAGCAAACTTCTCCACGAACCGATAATACCTGCAAGGCCCGTAAAATCGCGAACCTCTCGGAGTAGAGTTCAGGCCAAGTCCTGATCGCCGATCTTGGCAGATCAACTCGAATGCCATCACCACAATATGCCCAAGAAACGCCATCAAGTCAACCAAAACTCACATTTGGAAAACTTGGCGCATAATCGCTGGTCTCGAGAATCACAAGACAGCCTCAAATGCTCCGCATGCTCCCGCTCTGGCGAGAATAAACCAAGATATCATCAATGAACACTATCACAAACGCGTGTCCAAAATGGTTTGAACACTCGGTTCATCAAATCCATGAATACCGGAGCATTCGTCAACCCAAAAGACATGACCGAACTCATAATGCCCGCACGTCCGAATGCACCCTGTGGACATCCACCTCTCGACTCGCACTGATGATAGCCCGATCGCAGATCAATCTTGAGAAACATCTCGCACTCGCAACCGGTCGAACAAATCATCAATCCTAGGAAGGGGGTATTCGTTTAATGGTCACCTTGTTCACCGCTCAGATCAACACACGCGCAGCTGCCCCGCCCTTCTTCTTCACGAACACACCGCGCCTCGTGAGAAACACTAGGCCTAATGAAGCCCTTCTCTAGCAAATCCCTAAGCTGATCCTTCAACTCTCTCAACTCGGCAGGTGCCATTCTGTATGGCGGAATGGAAATAGGCCGAGTATCTGGCAACACATCTATACAAAACTCGATCTCCCTCTCAGGAGGGATACCCGGGAGGTCATCTGGAAACACGTCTGGGACCTCACGACCATCGAATCGACGGAAAATCTGGTACCGCAGCCTTAGATCAAACACCCGAACGAGATGGTAGATATACCCTTCGCACCATCTTCCTAGCCTTGAGGTAGGAAATAAACCTACCCTCTGCCGATACCGCGTGCTCCCACTCAACAACCGGCTCCTCAGGAAACTGGAACCGTACTATTCTCTCTCTACAGTCTACATTGGCGTAGCAGGAAGCTAGCCAATCCATCCCCATGATCACATCGAAGTCAATCATCTCCAACTCTATCAAGTCGGCCGGTCCGACGATCAAATGGTCACAGACAAGCTCTATATACCCGCCGAGCTACCACCGAATCACCCATCGCGTAGCTACCTCGAAAGTGGTCTATGGACTCGTGCTCTATCCCTATCCTACTAGCAACAAGGGGAGATATATAGACGAGTAGAACCCGGATCTATCAAAGCATACACATCAAACCCAGAACCGATAAGGTACCGTGATTTACATCGGTGAGGCCTCACGATCGTCGCTTGGACAAAGCATAAATGCGGTCGAGGACCGCTAGAACTAGACGAGCCACGGCCTGCCGCGACCTGGCCGACCCATGAGCACCCCGCCTCCGGCGAGTAATCGTAGGAGATGATGAAGCGGCAATGAACCCGAAGGCCGAGCCCACCACCGGCCGCCGGTCGGACAGCCTCGCAAAGTGACCTCGCTGGCCAATCAGAACAACCTCCAAAAGTAGTACCACACTTCCGTAATGGGATCTACCGACGGCCACACCGAGGTGGTCCCGATCGCCGCACTCGCTACTCGACGCCCAAGCCTGGGCCCGGTCCGCCTCGAAAACTCGGGCCGTGGCTTGAGGACGCGCAGAGTGCTCTGTCCGGCCGTGGTGCGAATCTAGATCGCCACGAGGCCGCCACCACGATAACCACCGAAGACCCTCCCGCCCCGCCTTCTTCTGCCGCGTCGCCCACTCGTCGACCTCTGCGCTCCTCGCATCCAAGGGCGTGAGCCTGCATGCGGGTAATGTCCATACCTGGCTGGAGAGAAACCCCCGCACATGACTCAGCCATATAGTCGTCTAGCCCGGTGACATAGTGGTGTACCCTATCCTCCATATCTGCTACCAATGCTGGGACATATCGAGCCAATGAATCAAACTCGACATTGTACTCGACAAAGGCCCTTCTCGCCTCGATGGTAAAAATCTATCACCCGCGCTCCTCATCCGCGAGGCAAGAAGTGAGTGAGGAAAGCCTCCGAGAACTCATCCCAAGTGGGACGCTGCGTCTCCGGGATAACTCCCATGAATCAAACCAATCGACTGCGGTATCACGCAGCCTATGTGAACCAAAGATCACGGACTCGGTCTCCGACGCCCTGATCACTCTCAAAATCCTCTGAAGCTGACGGATGAACTCATGCGGATCATCCTCCGGCCTCGATCCATAAAACTCCGGCGGGCTACAAGAAGTATCGTAGCATCAAACTCTCTGCCCTCGGGTGAACAACGGCGCGACCGGCGCTGAGCTGAACTGAATCGCCAGATCCAGCCTTCTCTCAGATCGGGCCACAACTTTAGCCAAAAGTCGGGCCATCTCTCAGACCTAACTCTCCGCCTGCATCGTGGGATGCGAGGTGTGGGTACCGTGGTCTCTGGGCCGGGCGGCGTCATAGAACTCGCCGCCTCGTATAGATCGGGCTCGAGCCTCGTGACTGGGTGTCTCGCTAGCGCCTCTCCGCCTTGCCTCTTCGCCCGGTTGCCTTACGCGAGGCATAATCACATACGAAAGGAATACGTTAGAGGTCCAACCTATAACACGCCTTCTAAAGCACGATCTCATAATGAGAAGAACGGAAACCAATCCTAAATATCCTATAGCCTCCTGATTATTGGTGTGGTGCACAACACACCGATAATCAAGACTCTACTAGATACGGTCTGTAGACACTTTCCGAGGATTAACTGCTCTGATACCACTTTTGTCACGACCCGTTCCGGGGCCCGTGACTGGTGCCTTACCGGGGCACCCAAGTAGTCATACATCGAGTAATCACGAAACATAAAGCAAGACATGAAACAGTTTATAAAATAAGACATACGATTGTGAGAAAACATCGCTTTCGGCATATATATATAATCATGGTTTAGCGCTACATCCGACAATCGCATAACATGACTACGCACTTAAGGAAATATACAACTATGGCGGGACAGGGCCCCGCCATACCCTGACTGTACAAAAACTATCTACAACAGGGAGATCATACCAAAAGTAGAGCCTCCGGAAGAGATGGAGCTCCTGACACCAACGTAGAGATCCTAAGGATGCGGATCTAGCACCTGCTTGCCTTTACCTGCGGCATGAACGCAGCCCCGGGCGAGGTCGATAACAGTACTAAGTATGCGAAATCAGAAGTACTTTAATGAAAACATATCATTTTTAAAACCAGTTTACAAATATGTGTGAAACAACCAAGGAAACCGCGCATAGTGCCACATCACAAACAAGAGCAACAATAGGTAACTGTAATACGTCTTGTCTATGCTGCGAATGATCGAAACAGGCCACTCGCCACATCCTCATTCTGCAAGCCTAATCACGACTCTGAGTCCGCGATAGCCACTCGCGACGCCCGCATGAGGTATAACCCTCATCGAGGGTAGCTACTCTCGCATCGCCCCGACTCGCTGTCCGCATGGCCACATAGACCGCATGAGGCATAACCCCGCATACTAACACGGAACTCGTAGCTCCGCATAGGCCCTCGGACCCGCATGAGGTATTCTCGAATCATGGTCCTGCATCACTCGAGTCTACCCCGCGTCGGAGGCGACAACCTCCTAGATCATCTCAAGAGGTGAGTGATAGTACACTAACATAACGACTTATCTTTAAACAACATAAGTACAACAAGGATACTCACTTATACAAACGTTACAAGGTACTAACACACATAGCAACATGTCATGTCTACTTATCAAACCATCTTATTATTCTTTTCACAATTTCATATAAGTCTGTTAGAAATACATAGGCAACTTGTTTCTTTTATCAATCTTAAGTGGTTATACTTAACTTCCCATAAAGCTAGTATAACTCTTAAGCTTCTGTTTAAGAAACCAATTAGTTCTCTTCTGAAAAAAAATGATTCAGTAGTCCTTTTGAAATGTTTTCAGTTCTTTATTATTCAGGCTTAAGCCGTGAGGCATTGCCGTACGTATTATTCAGGCTTAAGCCGTGAGGCATTGCCGTAAGTATTATTCAGGCTTAAGTCAAAGACATTGCCGTTAGTTATTATTCAGTTAACACATGTACGTCTACCGTACTATATACATATTGTAAAATATCATGCTTTAGGAAGAATCACATACCTTCTCAGCGAAAACCACCTGCCAAGTTGAATATGTCGCGCGCAGAGAGTCAGCCTATAATAGTCACAGATATCTATCAAAGACTACTCTGAAGGTCATTCTAAACAGAGGGTTCACAATTCTATGGAAAGTTGGGCAGCACAACCCTACCCGATGAGCTATATGAGTTCATCGTGAAAACAAATTCTATGCGAGTACTGATTCAATTATTCTTCTTTAAACCCTTCTATCGTGATATTCTTCTAAGTATTTATACTTATTCTTATTCTACAAATGAAGTATTCTCTAATTCAAAAGAGGGTTAGGATTAGTTACCCTGGTAAGCCCAATAATATCCTAGAAAAGTCGCTACTGAGCAATGTTTTGCTCCTAAGTTGTATGCTCCAGAAACCTTAGAAGTTCTTCACAACTTCTACTAAGTACTAAGGTATTTGGGCTAGGTATTTTGGGCATTATAACAATACAAGAAGGCAACTTTTCTACCAAGGGGGGGTAGGTTTCGGCCAGTAGGCTAGGGTGGGGTAGCCTCGCCAAGCTTCTCGAGGAGGGGGTGTGTTGGACGAATTGCTTACAAAGGGAGAGGGAAGGATTTTAGACTTGGAAAGCTTTTGTGGATGAAGAACTCTTCATCTCAAGAGGTATTTATAGGTCCAGGGATCGCCAACCAATGGCCAAGATGAAGACAAGTGCAAGGCAAGTGTAGGGTCAAGATTTGGGCCAGTGTACCTAGCCAACGTGCCCACAAAATATCTTACCACCAACTTGCCCAAGTTGGCAACTCTAATCGCCATATGGACGCTTCACATCCATCAATGGAGGTGACAAGTGTCGCCTCCCGTTGGTCCAAAATGTTTCGTCTCTCTAAAAATCCGCAAAAAATAGAAATGGCATAGCCGGAATTTATTCTACGAAAGCTGTGGAAACGTTTCGTCGGAAAACTATTCGCTTTGTGAGTTGTGCCTAAAAATCGTCCAAGGCCTAACTTTAAGACCAAACTTTTTGTACGTATTCCTTTACGTACATACTCTGGAAATACGGGGTATAACACTATGTTTGCGTGTGATAGCCTTGTCGTGCTAGTATTGTATTTCTATACCGCCGCGTCTCTCAATGGAGGGCCGGCTGATTTGTTATGATATTACTTGGACGTACCGGCAGTGACGGAGAATTCCACGCACGCCTCGCTGATAGTGTTATTCCATGGACTAGCTCTCCACGAGGTTTTACCGATTCTACTTGGTATCCGGGGTTGGCTTCGTACTTGCCCGCCTCGTGGCTGATTCGCCTGTACTGGTAGTTAGCCTTCGCACTTGCCTGCTCGGTTTAGTGGCGGAAGTTCGTGACACGCCTTGGTATCCGTAGTTGGCTTCGTACTTGCCCCGTGACGCCTTCGTGGGCGAGTCTCGATACGCACCGTATCCGTAGTTAGCCCTCGTACTTGCCCCGGCCACCACGTGACACGGCCTTGGTATCCGTAGTTGGCTGCATTTCCCGTGACGCTCCGTGGTTTGATTGTATAGTATTGTTAGTACGGCTTTGGTATCCGTAGTTGGCTTTCGTACTTGCCCCTCGATTGATGACGCGCTTTGGTATCCGGTAGTTAGCCTTCGCACTTGCCCCGCACGGTTTATGACTCGTAGGACTTGGTGTTCATGTGTACTCCTTGGTGTTATTATATCATGCATCGGCAGATGGCGAAGGTATTCCACGGACATGATTGATGTTGAGGCATGAGACCCATAGTTATATTTGAGTGATGCCTTTGAGGCGTGAGTCCACGACTTACATGATCGCTATTTATTATGGATCGTAGTTTGGTTATCATACATGTCTCGCTTTATATAGACTACTATGATTTCATTTACGATTTTCGGGCCACATACTTGGTACTGCAGATCGACTTCTGGGCCGTTCATGCCGCAGTGAGGTACACCGCCGTTGATCCTCGCCATAGGATCACAGTCAGCGTATTGGAAGCTCCATTTCTCCGAGGCTTATCTTTTGGTATAGTCCTCACATCAGAGGTACTTGTACATTCGTGGTATGGCGGCCCTGTCCCGTCATGTTGTATAAAAACTCTTAGGTCTCAGTAAAATCACAAGTGGGCAGGGTTTGTAAAAAGGATTAAACTGTTCGGTTTGAAAGATTTGTATATATATTTTATTGGAAGGTGACCGTTTTGGTTATCCTGTTCTTATCATATATCTTGTTTCATTTTTAAGTTTTTATTTCCGCTGATTTTCTCTGATGTTGTATCACTAGGGTGCCCGGGGTAAGGCACCAGTCACGGGCCCGGGTTCGGGTCGTGACAAAAGTGGTATCAGAGCAGTTAATCCTCGGAAAGTGTCTACAGACCGTGTCTAGTAGAGTCTTGATTATCGGTGTGTTGTGCACCACATCTATAATCAGGAGGCTGCATGACATTTAGGATTGGTTTCCATTCTTCTCATTCTGAGATCGTGCCTTAGAGCTGTGTTATAAGTTGGACCCCTCTGACGCATTTCGTTTTTACCAGTTATGCCTCCGCGCAAGGCAACCCGGGCCCAGTTGGGCAAGGCAGCCGAGGGAGCTGCTAGTGGGATACAGAGGAGTACGGGGGCGCAGGCCCAGTCAGTACCTGAGATAGTGCTTCAGACGGCGAGTTTTGCGACGCCACCAAAGAGATTTAGGGCCGCGGCGGTGGTCACGAGACCACAAGACTGAGCCTCCACCCCACACCGGAGCAGAGGATATGGGTAACAAAGAGATGGCCCAGTTATTGGCCAGGATAGTGGCAAGGCACGAGGATAAGCTGGATGCAGCGATTCCGATACCGGTAGTACCCGTAGTTCACCCGAGAGCGGATAGTTTGAGACTGCGGGACTTTCTGAGTTGCAGCCCGCCAGTGTTTTATGGATCAAGGCCGGAGGATGATCCGCAGGAATTCATCCGGCAGTTACAGCGGATCATGAGAGTGATCAAGGCTTCGGAGACCTAGTCGGTGGTCTTAGGTTCACATCGGCTGCGTGATACTGCAGTCGACTGGTTTGATTCGTGGGAGCTGTCCCGGGGAGAGCATGCACTTCCAGCTGTATGGAACGACTTCTCAGAAGCATTTCTTGCACATTTTCTGCCTCCACAGACGAGGAGGGCTCGGGCCGACAGATTTTTGGTGTTGAGGCAGAGCGGGCGTCCGGTTCGGGAGTATAATGTGGAGTTCGACTCATTGGCTCGGTATGTCCCCGCGTTAGTAGCCAGTATGGAGGACAGAGTGCACCGCTACGTCACCGGGCTCGATGACTACTTGGCAGAGGCTTGTGCGGGTGTAGCTCTTCAGCCGGGCATGGACATTGCCCGCATACAGGTTTATGCACTTGGGTGTGAGGAGCGGAGAGGTCGACGGAATGACCAGGATCAACAGAAAAAGGCCAGGACAGCAGGGTCTTTTGGTGACTTTCGAGGCGGACCGCCTCAGCAGCAGACTAGTTTTACACCTCCCCCAGTACCGAGTGGGCCTCCATAGTCTTCGGGACGTTTGGGATATTCAGGAGCAGGTCAGGGCTCCCAGGTTTCAGATTTTCAGGGGAGTAGGAGTGCTCGTCGGATAAGGTCGCCCTTGTCTCAGTGTGGCCGTTGTGGAAAACTTCATAAGGGAGAGTGTCGTACTAATTTGGGAGATTGTTATTCTTGCGGCCAACATGGCCATTTGGCGAGAGACTGTCCGACCAGGGGTAGCACTGGTGGGATAGCACAGACTACAAAATCATTTGCGGGTTCTTCACCTTCCATAGCTAGGCAGGATGTTCATACACCGGCAGGCCACGGCAGAGGTCGCGGTGGAAGTTCCCAGTTTTAGCGGTCCTTTGAACCACCTATCTTTTCAGGTATATCCTTAACCCTCTAGGGTTAGCATGCGTGTTATGATGATTATACGTTGAGTACTATGTACAGATAGCGTTGTGTATATTGTGGTTTAGAGACATGGTTAGTTGAAAGAATAAGTATGGGGACAGGGAAGGTATGAACCTTAGAATATAACACGTTGAGACCTTAGGTGTAAGGCCGTCTTGATTAAAAGATTTATGTTTATGTTGACCTTTATCGGAGTGCATGGTATACATGGGATATATTTGTGTGATAGGTCCCTGGGTGGTATGAAATAAAAGTGGGTAGTTGAGCTAAGAAGACCACTAGGTTTTCGTGACTTGATTAGTGAGATTGTTCCGGATCGGGGGAACAAGTGTTTAGCGCGATAATGGTCGGGTCAGGACCACCGCGTCAACCCGCGGCCTGAAATGTGGTGGGGTCAGTTCGAGGTGGTCTCGCCAGGTGGTAGGGTCACGAGGGTGCTAGGCCCAGGTTTAGGTAACCATCGTATAAGTTCGTGGGTATGTTCGACCAGAATCGGATCGTGAAGGCCGGGAATGGCCTTAAAGGAATTTGAGGCTAGTAAGATGACCAAGTTTGGAGGTAGCGACTCCAGAGATTTTGGAAACTGAAGCAATGACTGAAGTATGGTACGTATACTAGAAATAGTTCAAGTGTTCGAGAAGAGTACGACGAGTGAGGAAAGAAGTGAACGTGTGTCAGCAGAATAAAGGAGATCATTTCGTTTGTAAAGAAAAGGTGCGAAGGGAGTATCTTTTAGACCTTGGGTGGGAACTTTTGTGATGTTAGAGGTGATTCCTCGTGAACTTTGATGTAAGTAATTGCGCGTGCGTTATTTTGTGGCCAGGTGTGGCATTGACAACTTATTATGTTAAGAGGAACTTATTATTATCTGTATCGAGAAGGAACATTTGGGACGAATGTTTCTAAGGAGGGGAGAATGTTATACCCCGTATTTCCAGAGTATGTACGTGAGGACGTACGTACGAAAGTTTAAGCCTTAAGATTAGGCAAGGGACAAAAATATTTGTGCACAACTACCAAAACGAATTGTTTTCCGACGAAACGTTTTCCAAAACTTGCGTAGGGAAAATTACGGCTATGTCATTTATAATTTTTGCGGATTTTTCCGAGAGATGAAATATTTTGGACCAACGAGAGGGCGACACTTGTCACCCTCAAGTGGGCGGTCAAGTTGGCCGAAGGGTTACACGTTCTTGGCTTGTTTTGGGGCCTAAAACATGGGTCAATGTTTGGAGTGATTTGTGGAGTAGATGGCTAGGGGGAACTTGGGCAAATCCTCACCCTCCACTTGCCCCCCACTTGTCTTGATCTTGTCCATTGGTTTCCCTATAAATACCCCCCCTTAGTTGAAGGCTTCCTTCATCCCTCAAACACTTTCCAAGTCTTGAAATCCCTCTCCCCCTTTGATAAGTTTTCGTCCAAGCCTCCCCCTCCCCCTTTGTGAGGCCCTTGGCCGAGAGTACCCCCCCTTTTTTCTAGTGGTGCTAGCCGAGAGTACCCCCCCCCCTCTTGAGAGTTGTTCTCGTAAAAATACCCCCCCCCCTTGGTAGAAAAGTATTTCTCCAAGTATTGTTACTATTCCAAAATACCTTAGCCCAAATACCTTATAGTATTCCAAGGTTACACCTATACTAAAAGCCCAGAAATACTATTATACTTCCTATAGTCACTAAACGAAACCCTAAGGAAAATCTTCATAGCGGGTTGAAGTATTAAGAAGAAGTTGCGTAGAACTTCTAAGGGTTGTTTGGAGCGGGTTGGAGCGCCCAGAGTAGGAGCTAAACGTTGCTCAGGATCGACATAAAAACTTGGATAATTTTGGGCTTATCGAGGTAAATACTCTTGTCCTTCTATTATAGTTGGAAATTATATACTAAAGTAGTATAGAAATGAGTATAAGATATAGAAGGATGGTATAAGAGAAGAGAATTGAATTGAAATCACATCAGAAGAATTTTAAACAAGAAGATTAAAGCAGACTTACATGTGATCAGTATTTACAGTAGACTTGTGTAGTTGGACGGGTAGGGAAGTGCTGCCCAATTTTCCGTAGAATAAGGAATCTGTATCTAGAATTATTATACAGAGTAGTCTAGACGTTGATAGACTTGTATAATCGTTATAGGTTGAAGTACTGCAAGTAGCGTATTCTACTCGAAGGGTGGAAAGGGCTAGCCGGATTACAGTACTTTGGAGCTATTTGCTAATAGTCGATAATCGTCGCGAGGTATGTGATTCTTCCTATCCTCTTGAGCATGATATTTTAAAAGAATATATATATAGTACGTAGACGTCGTGTGTTAAGCGAGCGTGGTTTTACTCCGATGTCTTTTGACGTGAGTTTAAATAATAAGAATCTTGAAGTATTTCAAAAGAATTAAGAAACCTTTTTAAAAGAAGAGTAAGGCTTGGTTTTAAAAGCTTAAGAGTTATACTAGCTTTATGGGAAGTTAGGTATAACGACTTAGAGAGATAAAAAGAATGGTTTATTGATTTTAGAAGTTAAGAGACTTGATCTTAAAAGATAAGAGATTTGACTTAATTAAATTAATATGAATTTTGTTAAAAAGTGTGAAACCTCATTCGTGAGTAATGAGTACTTGGTTTTTAAAAGGAATAATGTTTTACTGATTTCGGAAATCAGAATAAGTATCGAACAAACCACTGCAGCGTTAATAAAGGGAAATGTATTGACTAATTAAGTATTATTAAAACCAGTAGAAACCTCCATCCGCATGTGCTAAGATGAGACAAAATGATATTACATTTCCTAGATCATGGCTGCTTTAATAAGATTGTTATAAACAAGAATAACCTACTCACATATAAGGCATGTGTTTCTCAAATTGTTTTAAAAGAGAATTACGTTATTAAATGATTAAGACTATGAACTATGAAATCTTTCGAAAATAAGAGACGTTGAAATTAGGCAAACTTGAACTTTGGAAAAGAATGTTGTAACTTGATTTTAAAAGGAGAAGTGTTTTGGTTTAAAAAGGAAAGTATGGAAGTTGTTTTGGTTTACTTAAAAATGTTAAGTCACTCTATTTTTATAATACGGGCATCGGGTGACCTTTGTAAAAGAAATGGATCCTTTAAAAAGAATTTAACGTACGTAGTACTGGGTTAAAAACCGGACTTTGGCATAAAATGAAAGTACTTGAGTTGTGTGTAACTTGCCTATGTTTGCGTGTGATAGCCTTGTGCTAGTATTGTATTTCTATACCGCCGTCTCTCAATGGAGGGCGGCTGATTTGTTATGATATTACTTGGGCGTCTGAAGGACGGAGAATTCCACCGCACGCCTCGCTGATAGTGTTATTCCATGGACTAGCTCTCCATGAGGTTTTACTGATTCGGCCTTGGTATCTGGTGGTTGGCTTTCGTACTTGCCCCGTCTCGTGGATGATTCGCCTTGGTACTGTAGTTAGCCTTCGCGACTTGCCCGCCGGTTTAGTGGCGAAGTCTCGTTATACGACCTTGGTATCCGTAGTTAGCCCTCAGATTGCCCCGGCCACGTGACACGGCCTTGGTATCCGTAGTTGGCTTTCTTACTTGCCCCGTGTCGCCTTCGTGGCGAGTCTCGTGATACTACCGTATCCGTAGTTAGCCCTCGTACTTGCCCGGCCACCACGTGACACGGCCTTGGTATCTGGTAGTTGGCTTTCGTACTTGCCCCGTATCAGCTCCGTGGTTTGATTGTATAGTATTGTTAGTACGGCTTTGGTATCTGGTAGTTGGCTTTCGTACTTGCCCCGGTCAGTTGATGATGCGGCTTTGGTATCTGGTAGTTAGCCTTCGTACTTGCCCCGTACGGTTTTATGACTCAGGTAGGACTTGGTGTTCATGTGTACTCCTTGGTGTTATTATATCATAATCGCCGTGGCGAAGGTATTCCACGGGCATGATTGATGTTGAGGGCGTGAGACCCATAGTTATATTTGAGTGATGCCTTTGAGGGCGTGAGTCCCTGACTTACATGACTGCTTATTTATTATGGACTGTAGTTTGGTTATCATACATGTCTCCTGCTTTATATAGACTACTATGATTTCATTTACAGTATTTTCGCCACATACTTGGTACTGTTATCTCGACCTCCTTCGGGCTGCGTTCATGCCACGCAGGTACACGATCGTTGATCCTCGCCATAGGATCACAGACAGATTGGGAAGCTCCGTTTCTCCGGAGGCTTATCTTTTGGTATAGTCCCCTGTCACTGAGGTACTTGTACATTCAGGGGTATGGCGGGGCCCTGTCCCGTCATGTTGTATAAAAACTCTTAGAGGTCTGTAGTACTGTTGTGGGCAGGGTTTGTAAAAAGGATTAAACTGTTCGATTTGAAAGATTTGTATATATATTTTATTGGAAGGTGACCGTTTTGGTTATCCTGTTCTTATCATATATCTTGTTTCATTTTTAAGTTTTTATTTCCGCTGATTTTCTCTGATGTTGTATCACTAGGGTGCCCGGGGAAAGGCACCAGTCACGGGCCCGGGTTCGGGTCGTGACATGAAGTATTTTGGAAGTTAAGAATATTGATTTGAAAGTATTTGATACTTGGTTTTAAAGGTATAAGTCTCTTGGTTGAATAAGGAATGAAATTGTCTAAAACCATAAAGGGTTATAACGGCTTTATGGGAAGTTGATTATAACGGCTTTATGAAAGGTTAAGAGAATGGTTTCCTCTAATAATGTAAGTAAAGGAGTAACTTGAAATAAGGAAGGGTATTTTAATTTAAAGGTATCACTTGCTTAAAGTTTTAAAATAAGGGTCACTTGATTTAGAAGCCGAGAAACGTATTTCTAAAAGTGTAGTGACTTATGTGAAATGTAAACAAGCCTTGATACTACGGGTGTTAGTATCTTGGGGTTTTATATGAAAAGGAACCTTTTTAAAAGAATGGAAGTGCATAGTACTTTGGGTTAAATTCCCGGATTTTTATGTGTGAAACGAAAGTGTCATGAGTTTATAAAAATGGAGGTCTAAAGGTTTAATGAACTTGCCTATGTTTGCTTGTGATAGCTTTAAGTGCAAGTATTATATGTTTACGTTGTCGTGACTCTCAGTTGGAGGGCCGACTGTCTTGTTGTAAGTTTTCTTATGCATCGACGTGATGTGGGATTCCACGTATGCTTCCATTATGATTGATCCTTGGATATGCTTATACGATGTGGGATTCCGGCATGTGACCGAGGCGGGTTAGATTCGGTTGTTTTATTACCCATGGCCATGCTTATACGATGAGGATTCCGGCATGCGACCACGCATGTACGATTATTACTCCACGGGCTAGCTCCCACGAAGACATGTACCCACGATGATGATAACTGCATCGCAGTCTATCTTGAGAAACACCTCGCACTCGCAATCGTCAAACAAATCATCAATCCCGGGAGGGTACCTATTCTTGATGGTTACCTTATTCACCGCTCAGAATCAACACACATACGCAGCGGCCCCATCCTTCTTCTTCACAAACAAAACTGGCGCTCCCCAGGGAGAAACACTAGGCCTGATAAAGCCTTTTTCCAGCAAGTCTTTCAGCTGGTCCTTCAGCTCCCTTAACTCAGCAGGTGCCATCCTGTATGGCGGAATAGATATAGGTCGAGTGTCTGGAAACATATCAATACAAAACTCAATCTCCCTCTCAGGAGGGATACCCGGAAGATCGTCTGGGAACACATCTGAAAACTCCCTAACCATCGCATCGATCAAGAATCGCACCTTAGCCTCTGTATCGAATACACGAACCAGATGATAGATGTACCCTTTCTGCACCATCTTCCTAGACTTGAGGTAAGAAATAAACCTACCCCTCGGCGACGCTGTGTTGCCCTTCCACTCGATAACTGGCTCGCCAGGAAACTGGAACCGGACCAACCTGTCTCTACAGTCAACGTTGGCATACTAAGAAGCCAACCAGTCCATACCCATAATGACGTCAAAATCTGTCATCTCCAACTCTATCAAGTCTGCTACGGTCTGACGACTGTAAATAAACACCGGACAACCTTTGTACACCCGCTCAGCTAACACCGAATCACCTACTGGCGTAGCTACCTCAAAAGGCTCTATCGACACCGGCTCTATCCCGATTCTACCAGCAATAAGAGGGGACACATAGGACAAGGTAGAACCTGGATCTATCAAAGCATATACGTCACAACATGAAATCAATAAGGTACATGTGACGACGTCAGGGGAAGCCTCCTGATCCTGGCGGCTGGCTAAGGAATAAATGCGGTTCTGTGGACCGCTAGAACTGGGACCTCCACCACAACCTCTACCGCGCCCGCGTCCGCGACTACCCCGCCCGGCGCATAACCACAGAAGAAAAAGAAGATCCAAAGAATCGACCGCTTACCGAACCATACCACCCATCCTGCCTCTGGTCGGACAGTCTCTCTTCAAATGGCCCTGCTGGCCACAAGAGTAACAAGCTCCTGGAGGAACACGACACTCTCCTGGGTGAGATCTACCGCATCGAGCACACCTAGATGTGGGTGGTCTCGACGGTCTCTGCCTCCCTGAAACCCCGAAGCCCTGGAGCCCTGACCTGCTCCTGAATGACCCGGCTGATCAGACCTCCTGCTAGAAAACCGAGAAGGAGCACTCTGTGCTGGCTGAAATGTGGACCTAGTTCTGCCGAGGCCGCCCGCCAAAACTTCCCCGAGACCTGTTGTCCCGCCTCTGGCCGGGCTCGAGTCAGCCGATCCTCCCTCTCTCTATCCTCTATCCCCTGCGCATACGCCTGCATCCTGGCAATATCCATACCTAGCTGAAGGGCCACCCCCAAGCATGCAGTAATCATATGACGGTCTAGCCCCATCACATAACGATGAACTCTGTCCGCCATGTCAGCTACAATGGTGTGCGCATACCTGGCCAATGAGTCAAACTCTAGGTTGTACTCTCTGTTAATCCTGCCATTCTGCCTCAAGTTTAAGAATCTATCCACGCGGGCTTTCCTCATCTCAGGAGGCAAAAAGTGATCCAGGAAGGCCTCTGTGAACTCCTCTCAAACAGCTGGAAGAGCATCCTCACCTCTCGACAGCTCCCATGACTCAAACCAGTTCAACGAAATATCGCAGAACCCAGAAGAGGCTAGCATAACCGACTGTCTCCGAGGCTCTAAGCACTGCATAGTCCGTGAATCGCCGATAAACTCCTGAGGATCCTCCTCAGACCTCGAACCATAGAACTCGGGTGGATGACAACCCAGAAAATCCCGAATCCGCAAATTGTCGGCTCTAGGGTTAGCTACCGCCTCGCCGCTTGCCGCTACTATTCTCGTGAATAACCGGATCCGCTTCCCGTAATCTATATCACCGGCCGTGGAATCGAGGCTCAGTACCGAACCTCTGGAGCTACCGCCGCCTCGCCTTCTAATACCGCCGTGGCTGAACTCGCCGACCGCCGCAACCTCGGGCATAGTCTGTGCTCGAGTCCTAGTAACCTCTACGCATCGCCAGCATTCATGTTGCCGCCTTGCCCTTCGCCTCGGCCGCCTTCCGTGAAGGCATAATCGATACATAAGAATAGGTCGAGAGGATTCAACCTAATAAGACGGCTCTCGCACGATCTCAGAGAGAGAAGCATGGAAACCAATCCTAAATGTCCTGCAACCTTCTGATTATAGATGTGGTGCACACCACACCGATAATGAAGTCTCTAGTCGACACGGTATGTAGACGCTTCGAGGACTAAGCGCTCGATACCACTTTTGTCACGACCGACCACGGGCCGCGATCGTGCCTTACCCGCATCCTGCCTGTATACATCGAGAATAGCAATGAACATACACAACACATAAACATGTTTAGACAATAAACATCGCAGCTAGCCGATAAGGCCGCTTCCATAAAATATACATAACCAAAAGTAAACAAGATAACTTTGTTCTTACAAATTTCAAACCACAAATGTGACTACAGACCTCTAGGAATAACAACTGTGGCGTGACAGGGCCCCGCCATACCCCTGAATGTACATAATATCTACAACATCATGGAAAACTGTACCAAAAGACAAGCCTCCGGAGAAATGAAGCTTCTGACACCTGATCAGTGATCCTAAGAATGAGGATCCACCACCGCTACCCTACTGCGGCGTGAACGCAGCCCCCGAGGAAGGGGGTCAGTACACAATATGTACTAAGTATGTAAAACTGGAAAATACTGTAATTACATCATAAGTCTAAAACAAAGCCGGAGACATGTATGATAATCAAATTACAGTACACTGTGCCTTACTAACAATGAGAGTAAATAAGGGTATACTTACAACATAAAAATAGGAGGCTCACGATCAAAGCAGGACCACCCACCCGCAGTATCATTAAGCAATCCCACTCCTGGGACTATTTCACCCGCAAGGGTCGTGTGGACCCGCATGAGGTATTCCTCGCATAGACTGTATCCGCCCGCATAGGTCGTGTAGACCCGCATGAGGTATTCCTCGCATAGGACTGGTCCGCCCCGCATGGGACTATTTCACCCGCATAAGCCCTTACGGACCCGCATGAGGTATTCCTCGCATCATGGGTAGCAAATCCACGGAATATGCAAATGCCACAAACCAGGGGATTGACCCCGTAATGAATAATATACCACTAGCAGAAACCGACTATCATACATAACATAAGAACTACCGGCTTATCATACATAACATAAGCACTACCGGCTTATCATACAATATATAAGCAAGTTAAGAAATCCCCTAACTTCTTATTAGTCTTGTTCAAATACACTCTCATTTTAGTTTACTTAAGGCACTAACATGTCTTTATAAAAATTAGGGAATTTAACCCAAAGTACTACATACTTCTACTCTTTTACAAATGACTCTTTTTCATATAAAACTTTCAAGATACTAATAACCGTAGTATCAAGTCACAATTACTTTTCAAGACAAGTCACAATACCTTTAGAAATATAATTAGGCTTCTAAATCAAGTGACTTCTTTTCATTTAAAACTTTAGGCAATTGATGCCTTAAAATCAATTTGCCTTTCATTAATTCAAGTCATTTATCCTTACTTATTTTACTTAGAGTAAATCTCTCTTTTTAACTTTCCATAAAGCTAATATAACCAACTTCCCATAAAGTCGTTATATTAACTTTATACCTTAGTCAATTACATTTTCCTATATCCAAGGGACTTATACGTTTAAAACGAAACAAGTATCATATACTTTAAAACACTTCAAGTCCCTTAACTTTGAAAACTAAGACATCCTTACTACTTTTAAACGAGTTAATCCCCTAACTCAACCGACTTGGACATTCTTAAACAAGTAAAGTGTTATACCCCGTATTTTCCAGAGTATGTACGTAAGGGCGTACGTACAAAAATTTAAGCCTTAAAGTAGGCATAGGGACGAAAATTTGTGCACAACCCACGAAAATAATTGTTTTCCGACGAAACGTCTTCCAAAGCTTGCGAAGGGAAAATTACGGTTGCGTCATTTATAATTTTTGCGGATTTTTCCGAGAGATGAAATATTTTGGACCAACGAGAGGGTGACACTTGTCACCCTCAAGTGGACGGCAAAGAGGGCACGGTTGGCATGAATTTGTGGCCTAAACCATGGGTCAATGTTTGTGAGTGATTTGTGGAGTAGGGATAGGGTGCACTTGTGCAAATCCACACCCTCCACTTTCCCTCCACTTTCCTTCATCTTGGCCCTTGAAAGCCCTATAAATACCTACCTTGTGTTGAAGACTTCTTCATCCACAAATCATCTTTCAAGTCTTAAAACTCCCTTCCCCCTCTAGAGAGCTTTCGTCCAAGCCTCACTCCCCCCCCCCCTCTTGAGAGCTAAGCCGAAACACCCCTTCCCCTTTCCTAGTAGTCTCGGCAAAGCCCCCAGAGAAAATACTCTCCAAGTATTGTTACTATCCCCAAAATACCCTAGCCGTATATCTTATAATATTCCAAAGTCACCCCTATACAAAAAGCCCAGAAATACTATCTTATATCCATTAGTCACTAAACGAAACCCTGGGGAAATCTTCATAGTTGGTTGAAGTAGTAAGTAGAAGTGTGTAGAAACTTCTAAGGGTTTCTTGGAGCGGATTGGAGCATTCAGATTAGGAGCTAAACCTTGCTCAGGATTGACTTATAACTTGGATAATTTTGGGCTTACCGAGGTAAATAATAATCTTATCCTTCCATTGTAATTGGAGAATACATACTATTGAAGTATAGAAATAAGTATAAAATACATAGAAGGGTATTACAGAAGAGAATTGAACTGTAATTACATCGGAGGTATATTAAAGAAGATTGAACTGTACTTACATAGGACTGTATTTACAGTAGACTTGTATCATTTACCGGGTAGGGAAGTGCTGCCCGATTTTCCGTAGAATAGAGAACCCTCTGCTTAGATTATCCTACAGAGTAGTCTAGACGTTGATAGACGTATTTGACTATTATAGGTTGATACTCTGCGCGCGACATATTCGACTTGGCAGGTGGATTTCACGGAAGGTATGTGATTCTTCCTATCCTCTAGAGCATGATATTTTAAAGTATATATATAGTACGGTAGACGTACGTGTGTTAACTGAACATGGTTTTACTTGACGTCTTTTGACTTGAGTCTAAATAACAAGAATCTTGAAGTATTTCAAAAGAATTATGAATCATTTTTGAAAGAAGAGTAATACTTGGTTTTTAAACAAAAGCTTAAGAGTTATACTAGCTTTATGGGAAGTTAGGTATAACGACTTAAGAAAGATAAAAGGAACGGTTTACTTATGTGTTTATAAAAGACTTGTATTGATTTCTGGAAAGTACAGTGAGATGGTTTGTTGAGTAGACATATTGTGATGCTATGTGTGTTAGTATCTTGTAAACGTCTGTGTAAAGAGGTTATTCTTATTTGTGCTTATGTTGTTTAACGATAAGCCGTTATGCTAGTATTACATCACTCACCTCTTGACATGATATACCGGGGGTTAAGCTGCCCTCCGATGCGGGGTATACCTCAGGCAGTCTGGGACTATGATTCGAGAATACCTCATGCGGGTCCAGGGGACCTAAGTTCCAGGTTAGTGTGCGGTCTATGTGGCCATGCGGACTGCGAGTCCAGGACGATGCCGGGGAGTAGCTACCCCCGATGCGGGAATACCTCATGCGGCCTAGGTGGCCTATGCGGACTACGGAGTCCGTGATTAGGCACGCATAATGATACTATGGGAGATTGGCCTTGCTTGGTCATTCGCAGCCTAGAAAAGACTCACATGCTTACCTATTATTACTCTTGTTTGTGATGTGGCACTATGTGCGGTTACATTGGTTGTTTCGTACATATTTGTAAAATTGGTTTTAAAATGATATGATTTCATTTAAAGTACTTTACAGTTTCACATACTTGGTACCTGTTGTACTGACCTCCTTCGGGGGGCTGCGTTCATGCCGCAGGTAAAGAGAAGCAGGTAGCAGATCCTCATTCTTAGGATCCTTACTCTGGTGTCAGGAGCTCCATTTCTCCGGAGGCTCGACTTTTGGGTATGATCTCCTTGTTGTTGTAGATAGTTTTGTACATTCAGGGTATGGCGGGGCCCTGTCCCGCCATAGTTGTTTATCTTCTTAGAGGTATGTAGTCCTATTGTACAGTTGAGATGTAACTGCCGGGCTTTGTTTATATATATATGCCGAAAGGCGACATTTTCTCAGATAAAATTGTGTCTCATTTTACAACTGTTTCATGTCTTGTATTTATATTCCGCTGATTACTCTGATGTATGACTACTTGGGTGCCCGGTTAAGGCACGATCACTACCATGGGCCCCGAACGGTCGTGACAAAAGTGGTATCGTGAGCGATTAATCCTCGGAAAGTGTCTACAGACCGTATCCAGTAGAGTCTTGATTATCGGTATGTTGTGCACCACACCAATAATCAGGAGGCTATAGGATATTTAGGATTGGTTTCCATTCTTCTCACTCTGAGATCGTGCCTTAGAGCTGTGTTATAAGTCTGACACCTCTAACGTATTTCTTTCTTTAACGCTTATGCCTCCACGTAAGGCAACCCGCCCGAGGCGGCAAGGCAACCGAGGAGCTGCTAGTAGGACACCGAGAGTCACGAGGCTCGTGCCCGCCTATACCCGAGACGGCGAGTTCCACGACGCCGCCCCAAAGCAGGTTTAGGGCGCAGCGATGGTCGATGAGACCCAAGACTGCACCTCCACCCACACCTGGAGCGGATGAGATGGGTTACGAGAGATGGCCCCATCGCCGTGATCGTGGGCCGCATACGAGGATAGGATGGATCGCAGCAGCCAGCCCAAAGCAGCACTGTGGTTCACCCGAGATCGATAGTTTGAGGCTACGAGATTTTCCGAGTCAGAGCCGCCGAGTTCTACGGTCGAGACACGAGGATGATCCGCAGGAGTTCATCCGCTGGCCATGAGGATCATGCGAGTGATCAAGGCTTCGAGACCGAGTCCATGATCTTCGTCGCATCGGCCGCGTGATACCGCAATGATCGGCTCGTTTGACTCGGGAGTTGTCCGGGAGAGCACGCGTCCCTCAGCCTACTGGGACGAGTTCTCGGAGGCTTTTCTCACTCACTTCTTGCCTCGCATGAGGAGAGGCACGGCCGATGATTTTTGTCTTTGAGAGCAGAGGACGCACAGTTAGGAAGTACAACGTTGAGTTCGATTCGTTGGCTCGATATGTCCCTGCGTTGGTAGCAGACATGGAGGACAGGGTACACCGCTACGTCACCGCTACGTCACCGGGCTTGTGCGGGTGTGGCTCTTCAGCCAGGCATGGACATTACCCGTATGCAGGCTCATGCACTTGGATGCGAGGAGCGTAGAGGTCGACGGGTTGACAGATAGCAGCAGCAGAAGAAGGCCAGGACGACAGGGTCTTTTGGTAGCTATCGGGGTGGACGGCCTCAGCAGCAGTCTAGATTTGCGCCACAGCCAGCTCAGAGCACTTCTACACCGTCCTCAGGATAGCCAGGGTATTCGAGGCGGACCGTGGCCCCGTGACTTCTCGACGTCCGTGGTAGCAGAGTGCTAACCGACGGACCACCTCGGTGTGGCCGATGCGGTAGATCCCATTACGGAATTGTGGTACCGCTCGAGTTTGTTTCAATTGCGCCACCGGTCACTTTGCGAGCCTGTCCACTAAGGCAGCGCAGATGGTAGGGGTCAGCCTACCGGTTCTTTCGTCGGGTCTTCTTCATCTCCTACAGTTACTCGCCCCGGAGGGCAGGGTACTCATGGGCCAGCAGGTCGCGGCAGAGGTCGTGGCGCGGGTCCCAGTTCTAGCGGTCCTCAAAACTGCATTAATGCCTTGTCCAGCCGGCAGGACCAGGAGGCCTCACCTGATGTCGTCACAGGTACTTTATCAGTTTCATGTTGTGACGTGTATGCCTTGATAGATCCGGGTTCTACTCTGTCCTATATATCTCCCCATGTTGCTAGTAGGATAGGGATAGAGCCTGAGTCCATAGACCCTTTCGAGGTAGCTACGCTAGTGGGTGATTCGGTGGTAGATCGACGGGTATATAGGGCTTGTCCAGTGACCATATGCAGTCGTCAGACCCTAGCCGACTTGATAGAGTTGGATATGACTGATTTCGATGTGATCATGGGTATGGATTGGCTAGCTTCTTGCTACGCCAATGTAGACTGCAGGGAGAGAGTGGTACGGTTCCAGCTTTGGAGAGCCATTGTTGAGTGGGAGGAACATCAGACGCCGGCGGGTAGGTTTATTTGTTACCTCAAGGCTAGGAAGATGGTGCAGAAGGGGTATACCTACCATCTCATTCGGGTGTTCGATAATCGAGGCTACTGCACCAGATTTTCACCGGCCCAGTAGTCAGAGAGTTCCCAGATGTGTTTCCAGACGACCTCCCGGGTATCCCTCCTGAGAGGGAGATAGAGTTTTGTATCGATGTGCTGCCAGACACTCGGCCTATTTCCATTCCGCCATACAGAATGGCACCTGCCGAGTTGAGAGAGTTGAAGGACCAGCTGAGAGATTTGCTGGAGAAGGGCTTCATTAGGCCTAGTGTTTCTCCCTGGGGAGCGCCGGTATTGTTCGTAAAGAAGAAGGACGGGACGCTGCGCATGTGTGTTGATTACAGGCAGCTGAACAAGGTGACCATTAAGAACAGATACCCCCTTCCCAGGATTGATGATTTGTTCGACCAGTTGCAGGGTGCGAGATGTTTCTCCAAGATTGATCTGCGATCGGGCTATCATCAGGTGCGTGTTAGAGAGGCGGATGTCCCTAGGACTGCATTCCGGACCCGGTACGGGCATTATGAGTTCAGGGTCATGTCTTTCGGGTTGACCAATGCTCCGGCGGTATTCATGGATTTGATGAACCGAGTGTTCAAGCCATTTTTGGACACGTTTGTGATAGTGTTCATTGATGACATCTTGGTTTATTCCCGCCAGAGCGAGCACGCGAGCATTTGAGGATCTTTGAAAGTTCTCCAGGACCAGCAGTTATACGCCAAGTTTTCCAAATGTGAGTTTTGGTTGGCTTCGGTGGCTTTTCTTGGGCATATTGTCGGGGCTGATGGTATTCGTGGATACGCCAAGATCGAGGCGATCGAGTTGGCCTAGACCTACTCCGGCTGAGGTGCGCACTTTCGGGCCTTGCAGTTACTATCGGCGGTTCGTGGAGAAGTTTGCTTCTATCTTCGCACCATTGACTAGGGCCGACTCGAGCGGCTAAGTTTGATGGATCGATGCTTGTGGCGGGGTTTACGATTCGGGCGAGATCGACGACCGCCCCCGTTCTTACTCTTCCAGAGGGTCCAAACGGTTATGTAGTGTATTGTGATGCGTCAGGCGTCGGGATCGGATGTGTGTTGATGCAGCTGGGCAAGGTTATAGCATACGCATCCCGACATCTTAAGAAACATGAGAGGAACTATCCCACCCATGATTTGGAGTTGGCAGCGGTGATTCACGCCTTGAAGATCTGGAGGGACTATTTGTATGGGGTTCATGTGGATATTTATACAGACCACAAGAACCTCCAGTATATCGTCAGCCAGAGGGAGCTGAACTTACGACAGAGACGGTGGTTAGAGTTACTCAAGGATTATGATGTTGATATCCTGTACCACCCGGGGAAGGCCAATATTGTGGCTGATGCTCTTAGTCGTAGGTCGATGGGGAGTCTATCAGATGTGCAGCCAGAGAGGAGGGGCATGGTCCGCGAGTTACATCAGCTAGCAAGCCTTGGAGTCCAATTGATTGGTTCTGATAGCAGTGGGGTTCGAGTTCGAGAGGTTGCCGAGTCTTCCATCGTCGAGGAGGTGAAGAGACAACAGTTTGAGGATCCGATTTTGATGCGGTATCGTGATACGGCTCTTCGTGAGGGGAATGGTCCTTTTGAGGTAGCACCTGATGGGGTGCTAAGGTTTGAGGGCAGGTTGTGTGTTCCAGATATTGCAGGACTTCGGCAGCAGGTTCTAGGAGAAGCACACAGCGCGCGTTACTCTATCCATCCGGGGTCGACCAAGATGTACCACGACCTCAGATCTGTGTATTGGTGGATGGCTTGAATAGGGACGTTGCAGAGTTTGTAGCTCAGTGCCCGTGTTGTCAGCAGGTGAAGGTAGAGCACCAGAAGCCTGGTGGTTTGTTGCAGACGATAGAGATCCCGACCTGGAAGTGGGAGGTGATCAACATGGACTTTATCACAGGATTACCTCGCACTCAGATGAAACATGATTCTATTTGGGTTATCGTCGACAGGCTGACGAAATCAGCCCACTTTCTTCCCGTCAGGACGACTTTTTCGGCTGAGGATTATGCCAGACTTTACATCCGAGAGATCGTCAGGCTGCATGGAGTCCCTATTTCTATCATATCGCATGCAGGAGCCCGCCACGCTAACTTCGGAGGTCTTTCCGAGGCGGTCTAGGGACGCAGTAAGCTCGAGTCTCGCATTCCATCCTCGCATGCACGGACAGCAGAGCGCACCATCCGCACTCGAGGATATGCGAGCCCGTGTTATTGACTTCAGTGGTAGCCGAGGATCATTTGCCTCTAGTTGAGTTTGCGTATAATAATAGCTACCACTCCGATTCGATGACGCCTTATGAGGCCTTGTATGAGAGGAAGTGCGATCGCCGATAGGCTGGTTTGATGGGCGAGGTGCGATTAGGGACCAGATTTGCGCAGCAGTGGATAAGGTGAAGCTTATCCGTGAGCGTTCTTGACACCAGAGTCGATGTGTCATACGCAGATCATCGTCGTGGGCATCTAGAGTTTGAGGTTGATGATTGGGTTTTCTGAAGGTGTCGCCCACGGCGGTGTGATGAGATTCGGGAAGAAAGGGAAACTCACCAAGGTACATTGGGCCGTATCGATTGTCCGCAGGTAGGCAAGGTTGCCTATGAGTTGGATCTGTCGTCCGATCCGGAGGCAAGGCATCCGGTTTTTCATGTTTCTATCTTTGAGAGATATATCGGGGATCCATCTAGGTGCACCCGATTGGCGATGTCGGTGACCGAGGGGTTATCGTATGAGGAGATTCCCATAGCGATAATCGATCGTCAGGTTAGGCGTCTGCGGACCAAGGACGTGGCTTCCGTCAAAGTCTTGTGGCGGAACGAGCTCAGGGAGGAGATGACATGGGAAGCTGAGGAGGACATGAGGTAGAAGTATCCTCACCTATTCCCCACACCTCCAGGTAACTCACTTTCCTACTTGTAAATTTTCATTGTCATATTCGCTTAAGTGTTGTATTGTCGCCATGTGCGGCATTTGCAACTGTTTAGGTTATGAGGTACTTTATCGTTGTGTGTCTTGGGAAGGAACATTCGGGACGAATGTTTCTAAGGAGCGGAGAATGTTATACCCCATATTTTCCAGAGTATGTACGTAAGGGCGTACGTACAAAAGTTTAAGCCTTAAAGTAGGCATAGGGACGAAAATTTGTGCACAACCCACGAAAATAATTGTTTTCCGACGAAACGTCTTCCAAAGCTTGCGAAGGGAAAATTACGGCTGCGTCATTTATAGGTTTTGCGGATTTTTCCGAGAGATGAAATATTTTGGACCAACGAGAGGGTGACACTTGTCACCCTGCCGACGCAAAGAGGCACTGGCATGAATTTGTGGCCTAAACCATGGGTCAATGTTTGTGAGTGATTTGTGGAGTAGGGATAGGGTGCACTTGTGCAAATCCACACCCTCCACTTGCCCTCCACTTGCCTTCATCTTGGCCCTTGAAAGCCCTATAAATACCCCCCTTGAGTTGAAGACTTCTTCATCCACAAATCATCTTTCAAGTCTTAAAACTCCCTTCCCCCTCTAGAGAGCTTTCGTCCAAGACTCACTCCCCTCTGAGAGCTAAGTCGAAACACCCCTTCCCCTTTCCTAGTAGTCTCGGCAAAAGCCCCCCCCCCCCCTTGGTAGAAAATACTCTCCAAGTATTGTTACTATCCCCAAAATACCCTAGCCGTATATCTTATAATATTCCAAAGTCACCCCTATACAAAAAGCCCAGAAATACTATCTTATATCCATTAGTCACTAAACGAAACCCTGGGGAAATCTTCATAGTTGGTTGAAGTAGTAAGTAGAAGTGTGTAGAAACTTCTAAGGGTTTCTTGGAGCGGATTGGAGCATTCAGATTAGGAGCTAAACCTTGCTCAGGATCGACTTATAACTTGGATAATTTTGGGCTTACCGAGGTAAATAATAATCTTATCCTTCCATTGTAATTGGAGAATACATACTATTAAAGTATAGAAATAAGTATAAAATACATAGAAGGGTATTACAGAAGAGAATTGAACTGTAATTACATCGGAGGTATATTAAAGAAGATTGAATCAGACTTACATGTGATCAGATTTACTGAGACTTGTATCGTTTACGGGTAGGAAGTCTGCCCGATTTTCCGTAGAATAGAGAACCCTCAGCTTAGATTATCCTACAGAGTAGTCTAGACGTTGATAGACGTATTTGACTATTATAGGTTGATACTCTGCGCGCGACATATTCGACTTGGCAGGTGGATTTCGCCGAGAAGGTATGTGATTCTTCCTATCCTCTTGAGCATGATATTTTAAAGTATATATATAGTACGGTAGACGTACGTGTGTTAACTGAACATGGTTTTACTTGACGTCTTTTGACTTGAGTCTAAATAACAAGAATCTTGAAGTATTTCAAAAGAATTATGAATCATTTTTGAAAGAAGAGTAATACTTGGTTTTTAAACAAAAGCTTAAGAGTTATACTAGCTTTATGGGAAGTTAGGTATAACGACTTAAGAAAGATAAAAGGAACGGTTTACATATGTGTTACATCACTCACCTCTTGACATGATATACCGGGGGTTAAGGCGCCTCCGACGCGGTATACCTCGAGCGATGCAGGACTATGATTCGAGAATACCTCATGCGGGTCCAGGGGACCTATGCGGAGCTACGAGAGTTTCAGGTTAGTGTGCGGTCTATGTGGCCATGCGGTCTATGTGGCCATGCGGACTACGAGTCCAGGACGATTCCGAGGAGTAGCTACCCTCGATGCGGGGAATACCTCATGCGGGCCTAGGTGGCCTATGCGGACTACGGGAGTCCAGGATTAGGCATGCATAATGATACTATGGGCGATTGGCCTTGCTTCGATCATTCGCATCCTAGAAAAGACCTGTTACAGTTTACCTATTATTACTCTTGTTTGTTATGTGGCACTATGTGCGGTTACATTGGTTGTTTCGTACATATTTGTAAAATTGGTTTTAAAATGATATGATTTCATTTAAGTACTTTACAGTTTCACATACTTGGTACCTGTTGTACTGACCTCCTTCGGGGGGCTGCGTTCATGCCGCAGGTAAGGGAAAGCAGGTGCTAGATCCACATCCTTAGGGTCCTTACTTTGGTGTCAGGAGCTCCATCTTCTCCGGAGGTTCGACTTTTGGGTATGATCTCCCTGTTGTTGTAGATAGTTTTGTACATTCAGGGTATGGCGGGGCCCTGTCCCGCCATAGTTGTTTATCTTCTTAAAGGTCTGTAGTCCTATTGTACAGTTGGGATGTAACTGCCGGGCTTTGTTTATATATATATGCCGAAAGGCGACATTTTCTCAGATAAAACTGTGTCTCATTTTACAACTGTTTCATGTCTTGTTTTTATATTCCGCCGATTACTCTGATGTATGACTACTTGGGTGCCCGGGTAAGGCACCAGTCATGGGCCCCGGAACGGGTCGTGACATAAAGGATATCAAAGTCTTGTACGTCTACCGTACTATATAGGTACAACTATTCATGCTCAAGAGATAGGAAAGTTCCACATACCTCTTCGGGTCAATCCACTTGCTAAGTACAATATCCCGCACGTAGTATGTCAACCTATAATGACCATAATACGTCTATTAACTTCTAACTTTAAACATAGAATATTATAAGTGCAAAGTCACTAAATTCTACGGAAAATCGGACAGCACTTCCTTTGTTTCTACATACTTTTCCATCTTTTTCAAGGCCGAATTCAATAACCAAACACGCCACATTTAAGGCCCAACAATGGAATTAACAATAGGGGATTACACGCCTACTAGACGTGTAAAATTCCGCCCCACAATTGATATCAAACTAGTACAAACTACAAGTGTAAATCCGGCAACTTGAGATACAACAACACCAATTCTGTTACACCCCGGAATTTCAGGATATGTTTATAAGAACGTACGTAAGAACTCAACAATGTTAAGGTTTGACGAGTAATAACTTATCGGAATTTTGGAATTTGTCGGAAAACGAAATATTGCGACGAACGGGAGGGCGACACGTGTCACCCCCCCTTAATGGTCTTGGACGAAATTATGATGGAGGAAATGGTCATTTGACCATAATTTAAAAGACCAAGTCTTGCAAATGGCTTAGCTTGACATTGTTGACTAAAAGTCCAAGGGCCACTTGGCTAGGATCCATGTGAAACTCATCTAGGCCAACCAATTGTGTAGATCTTGACCCTCCATAGTATTATATATGTGTGCTAGTAGCAAGACAAGGCTTTTTAACACTTAGTTAAATTTTCAAGAAAACCTTGAAGAGCACAAGGAAGCTCTCGGCTTTGAGGGGATTTTCAAGATGAAAATTTTCAATTGTTGTCCAATAATTCCCCCACTTTAAACCAAGGTACCTAAGGGTATAGTAAGTGTTTCTCAATAAAAAGATCCCGGAAATGTGGTGTTTTCGTATTAGTCGCAAGGCGAAAACCTAAAGGGTTATTCAACTTTGAAGTTGAAACTTGAAGATGAGTCTTTTATAAGCTTCTAAGGGTTGCTTGGAGTGGATTGGAACGTCAAAAGGAGGAGCTAAAGTTGCTAAGGAGCGACTTGTGATCTTGGATCATAATTGGGCTAATTGAGGTATAATCTTCGTTTTACTTTTGTAATTGAAGATTTCATGTTATGATAAGTTATAAGTGATCATGTGATTTGTGTTATGAAGTTTGATAAGTGACATGGATTGTAGAAGCCTAGAACCGAAAAGGACATGATTAGCCTTTTGAAATTGAAATACAATTTTGGTCGTTTATTAGAATCGTCGCATGTTTACCTACTTGAGGATTGTAGTAGTTGTAATCGATTGCGGCTTGATATCATGTTATACTAAACCCCTTGGATTAAAAAGGAATTGGAAACGATTTGTAATGTTTCCTAATTGCCGAATTGACATTATAGTTTAGACTAGTTTGTTATCGTTTGTGGTGAGCCAATTGGGGCTGTTTGGTTATTCATTTGTATTGAACTACCTTATAAATTGTGGTGAGCCAATTGGGGCTGTTTGGTTATTGTATTCGGCCTTGAAAAAGGTGGCAAAGTTAGTAAAAACAAAGGAAGTGCTGTCCGATTTTCCGTAGAATTTAGTGACTTGCACTTGGAATATTCTACGTTTGAAACTAGAAGTTAATAGACGTACTATGGTCATTATAGGTTGGCATACTACGTACGGCGATTGGACTTAGCAAGTGGATTAAACCGAAGAGGTATGTGGAACTTTCTTATCTCTTGAGCATGATTAAGTTGTAAATGTATAGTACGGTAGACGTCCAAGATTTTGACAATCTAGTCTATTTGATATCCTTGGCTTATTTTAAGAATGCCCAAGTTGTTTGAGTTAGGGAATTAACTCACTTGTTTAATTATTAAGGATATCTTGGTTTTCAAAAGTTAAGAGACTTTAAGTATGTTGAAAGTATTTTGATACTTGTTTTGTTGGAAAGTTTAAGTCTCTTGGTTAAAAAGAAGTATGTAAGTTGCTAATGTATAAAGCTAGTATAACGGCTTTATGGGAAGTTGGTTATAATAGCTTTATGGAAAGTTAATAAGAGAATGGTTTACTCTTAAGTAATTTAAGCATGTTAAGGGACTTGAAGAGTTTTAAAGAATGTGACACTTGTTTCGTTTTAAACGTATAAGTCCATTGGATAGGAAATTGTACTTGACTTAGGTATAAAGTGAATATAACGACTTTATGGGGAGTTGGTTATATTGGCTTTATGGAAAGATAAATGGCTTGATTTATTTGAAAGGCAATTTGATTTAAAGGCATCAATTGCCTAAGGCTTTTACGAGAGAAGAAGTCACTTGATTTAGAAGCCTAATTTTATTTCTAAAAGTATTGTGACTTGTCTTGAAAAAGAAATTGTAACTTGATACTACGGTTATTAGTATCTTGGAAGTTTTATAATGAAATGAGTCATTTTGAAAGAAATGTAAGACGTAGTACTTTGGGTTAAATTCCCGGATTTTTATAAAGAACATGTTAGTGCCTTAAGTAAACTAAAATGAGAGTGTATATGAAATAGAATAATAAGAAGTTAGGGGATTGCTTAACTTGCTTATATATTGTATGATAAGCCGGTAGTGCTTATGTTATGTGTGATAGCCGGATTTGTGCTAGTAGTTCAGTAATAATTGCGGGGTCATTTCCCGGGTTTGTGGCATTGCATTTTCCGTGGATTTGCTACCCACGATGCGAGGAATACCTCATGCGAGTCCGTAGGGCTTATGCGGGTGAAATAGTCCCACGCGGGTCCGACCTATGCGAGGAATACCTCATGCGAGTCCGTAAGGGCTTATGCGGGTGAAATAATCCTATGCGAGGAATACCTCATGCGGGTCCACGCGATCTATGCGGGTGAAATAGTCCCAGGAATAGGATTGCTAATGATCTCTGCGACACGTGGTCTGTTTGATCGTGAGCTTCCTACTATATATTTTAAGTATACACCTATTTACTCTAAATGTTAGTAATGCACCGTTTACTGTTAATTGAGATATCAAACATGTCTCAAGTATTATTATTAGACTTATGATTTCATAACAGATTTTCTGGCCACATATTTGGTACATGTTATCTTGACCTCCTTGAGGCCGTTCATGCCGCAGGTAAAGTACAGGTTGTTGATCCTCGCTCTTAGGATCACTGTTCAGCTGATGAGAAACTCCTTTATTCCGGAGGCTTATCCCTGGTATTGTCGGTTATTGTACATTCAGGGGTATGGCGGGGCCCTGTCCCGCCAGAGTTGTTATTCTGCAGGTCCAGAGTCACATTGTGGATGGGTTGTAAAGAAAAAAAAATGTACTGTTCTATTTCTGGATTGAGTATATTTTTACGGAAGGTGGCCTTATCGGCTAGCCTGTTGTTAATTTATGTTTAAGTATTTTTTTAGTTGTGTATGTTCCGCTGCTATTCTCTGATGTTTACCGAAAGGGGTGCCCAGGTAGGGCACCAGTCGCGGGCCCGGGGTCGGGTCGTGACAAATTCTTATCCAATTTCCTTTTCAATCCAAGTTGTTAGCATAACATGATACCAAGTCGCAATCGATTATAACCACTACAATCTTCAAGTAAGTAACATGCGACGATTCTAATTAACGACCAAATTGTAATCCAACTTCAAATGGCTTATATGACATTTCAGATTTTAGGCTACAACAATCCATATCACTTATAAATCTTCAACACATATACTTCATGCTAGTAAAAATGTAAGGCTAACAACAATATATAATCTTGTAACACTTTAAGAGAACAAGATTGTTACCTCAACGAGTCTTAGTCCAACTTCAAATCCGAAGTCGATCCCTAGAAACTTAGAGCCTCTTCTTGACACTTCAATCCGCCACTTGAGACCCTTAGAATATCACAAACAACTTTCCTTTAATCTTCCAATCAAAACCTAGGAAAGCAACTAGGTTTTCACCTTGCGACTAATACGAAAATGCTATTTTTCCGGGATCTTTCTATTGAGATACCCTTACAATACCCTCATGAACCTTGGTTTAAAGTGTGGAGCTTATTGGACAACAAACAATTTTTTTTCTCTTTTGGACTTGATGAACCCGAGAGCTTCACTCTATGTTCATCCAATTTCTTGAAATTTTTCTAAGTATGGAATGCTTGTCTCACTACTAGTATACTTATATAGTAACATGGAGGGTCAAGATTTGTACATATGTGTGGTTTGGATGAAGTTCTTTTAAATATCAAGTCATGTGGCCCCATTGACTAAGTCAATTTTATCAAGCTCTTCAACTTGCAAGACTTTGTCATCCTAATAATGGTCAAATGACCCTTATACCCATGGTATTTTCGTCCAAGACCATTTAAGGGGGGTGACACATGTCGCCCTCCCATTCGTCACAATATTTCGTTTTCCGACAATTTCATAATTCCGATAAATTTTTACTAGTCTCAAATCTTAACTGTTACATCCCGTAATTACAGGACATGTTTTAAGAACGTACGTAAGAACTCACAAGTGTTAAGATTTGAGACTTGCCAAAAATTTATCGGAATTATGAAATTTTCGGAAAACGTATTATTATGACGAATGGGAGAAGCATACACGCCACCCCCTTTTGTGATGCCTTGGTCGAATTGTGCAAGGGCAAGAAGTTCATTGGACCTTTGTTGCAAGATAAGTCTTGCAACTTGTGAGCATGAGAACTTTGACTAAGTCAAATGGTCAATTAGTCTTGATATTTTGTAAGACTACATCCAAGCTTCACATTTGTTTATATCTTGACCATTCATTGCACTATATAATACTAGTAGTGCTAGAGTGAGCTTAACACTTAGAAAAATTCTTGAAAAAATTGAAGAACATAGAGCAAAGCTCTCGGGTTCCCTTGAAGAAAAAAAAGAAAATCTTTGTTCCTTGTTCTTTTAGCTCCCCACTTTAAACCAAGGTTCTTAAGTGTATTTTAAACATATCTCAATAGAAAAATCTTGGAAAAAGATAGTTTGCGGGTTAGTCACAAAACGAAAACCTAGTTGTCTTTCTAGGTTTTGTTTGGAGATTTGAAGGATAATTGTTGGTGTTGTTCTAAGGGTCTCAACAAGCGGATTGAAGTGTCTTGGAGAGGCTCTAAACTACTAAGGAGCGACTTCAGATTGGAGTTGGATTAAGAGTCGTTGAGGTATAATCTTGTCTTTTAAAGTGTTACAAGATTATATATTTATATTTTTGTTGTTAGCTTTACATGTTGCTAGCATGAAGTTGTTATATTGAAGTTTATAAGGATTATGGATTGATTATAGCCTTGGAAATCCAAAATGTAATGTAAGCCATGACTAAGTTGGATTACAATTTAATCGTTGTTAGAATCATCGCATGTTATTGACTTGAAGATTATGGTAGTTATAACCAAATGCGACTTGATATCATATTATGCTACCAATTTGGATTTAAATGGAAATTGAATAAGAATTGGTATTGTTGAACTCAATGTGGCCGAATTTGGACTTGTAGTTGTATTAGATTGTTATCGTTTGTGGGGCGGAATTTTACACGTCTAGTAGGCGTGTAATCCCCTATTGATTTATTGCTTTGATTGTGCCTTAAATGTGGCGTGTTTGGTTATTGTATTCGGCCTTGAAAAAGGTGGCAAAGTTAGTAAAAACAAAGGAGGTGCTGTCCGATTTTCCGTAGAAATTGGAAACTTAACACTTATAATATTCTACGTTTGAAGTAAGGCGTTAATAGACGTATTGTGAATATTATAGGTTGACATACTACGCGGGACTTTGTACTTGGCAAGTGGTTTGACCCGGCGAGGTATGTAGAACTTTTCCTATCTTTTGAGCATGACTAGTTTCACGTATATAGTACGGTAGATATACAAGACTTTGACATTCTTTACTAGCTTTATGAAAGGCCAAGTCGGGTGAGTTAGGAGATTAACTCACTTCTTTGAAAATATTAAGGATGTCTTAAAGTTTTATTAAAGTTAAGGGACTTGAAGAGTTTTAAAGTATGTGATACTTGTTTCGTTTTAAACGTATAAGTCCCTTGGATAGGAAATTGTATTTGACTAAGGTATAAAGTGAATATAACGACTTTATGGGGAGTTGGTTATATTGACTTTATGGAAAGATAAATGAATTGATTTATGGAAGGCAATTCGATTTTAAGGCATCAATTGCCTAAGGTTTTATAAGAAAAGGAGTCACTTGATTTAGAAACTTAACTTTATTTCTAAGGGTGTTGTGACTTACCTTGAAATGTAATTTGGACTTGATACTACGATTAATAGTATCTTGGAAGTTTTCTATTAAAAAGAGTCATTTGTTTTAAAGAGTAGAAGTACGTAGTACTTGGGTTAAATTCCCGGATTTTTTTTTATAAAAGACATATTAGTGCCTTAGGTAAACCAAAATGAGAGTGTATATAAACAAGAATAGTAAGAAGTTAAGGGATTTCTTGACTTGCTTATATATTGTATGATAAGCCGGTAGTGCTTATGTTATGTATGATAGCCGGATTTGTGCTAGTGATGTATTATTCGTTGCGGGGTCATTCCCCGGGATTGTGGCATTGCATATTTCCGTGGATTTGCTACCCACGATGCGAGGAATACCTCATGCGAGTCTGTAAGGGCTTATGCGGGTGAAATAGTCCCACGCGGCGTCCAAACCTATGCGAGGAATACCATGCGAGTCCATGGGGCTTATGCGGTGAAATAGTCCCATGCGAGGAATACCTCACGCGGGTCCACTGGACCTATGCGGGTGAAATAGTCCCAGGAGTAGGATTTCAATCCTATTTTTCGTTGTAAGTATACCCCTATTTTACTCTCATTGTTAGTAAGGCACAGTGTACTGTAATTTGACTATCATACATGTCTCCGGCTTTGATTTAGACTTATGATGTAATTACAGTATTTTCCAGTTTTACATACTTGGTACATATTGTGTAACGAATTCTCTGGCCGTTCATGCCGCAGAAAGTGGTAGCGGTGGTGGATCCTCATTCCTAGGATCACTTATCGCACTCGTAAGCTCCATTTATCCGGAGGCTTGTCTCTTTTGGTACAGTCTTTTCCCATGGTGTTGTAGATTTATGTACATTCAGGGGTATGGAGGGGCCCTGTCCCGCCACAGTTATTATTCCTAGAGGTATGTATTCACCTTTGTGGTCAGGTAAGAACCGATTGTATAGTTGTACTTTTGAGTATGTTTATATTATGAAAGCGGCCTTGCTCGCCAGCCTGGGATGTTATTGTTTACATATGTGTTTATGTTGTGTATGTTCCGCTGCTATTCTCTGATGTATACCTGAACAGGGTGCCCAGATAGGGCACCAGTCGCGGACCCGGGGGCGGGTCGTGACAAAAGTGGTATCAGAGCAGTTAGTCCTCGGAAAGTGTCTACGCATCGCGTGTCTAGTAGAGTCTTGATTATCGGTGTGTTGTGCACCACATCTATAATCAGGAGGCTGCAGGACATTTAGGATTGGTTTCCATTCTTCTCTCCATGAGATCGTGCAGTAGAGCTGTCTTATTAGGTTTAATCCTCTCTGACCTAGTCTTATGAAACAGATATGCCTCCACGGAAGGCGACTAGGGCCCAGAAGGGCAAGGCAGCAGCAGGAGCTGCTAGCGGTACTCAGAGGGTTACACGGGCTCAGGCACAGACTATGCCTGATGTAGTAGGCGGGTCGGCGAGTTCAGCCACGTCGGCAGTGTTAGAGGAGCCGAGAGCAGCAGTAGCTCCAGAGGTTCCTGCACGAGCCTCCGCCCGCACTGGCCGAGTATAGAGACTACGGGGAGCAGATTCGATTATTGACCAGTATAGTAGTCGGGCAAAGACCGATGCGAGCAGTAACCCACCCAGAGCCGATTTGCCATGGATTAGGGATTTTCTCGGGATGTCATCCACCCGAGTTTTATGGTTCGAGGTCCATGAGGATCGCAGGAGTTCATTCGGCGCCTACAATGACCATGCAGTTCTTAGGGCTTCAGAGACAGAGTTCGTTACACTAGCCTCTACCGGTTACGCGATATCGCGTTGAACCGGTTTGAGTCGTGGTTGCTTTCGAGAGGTGATGATGCTCTTCCAACCGCTGGGAGGAGTTTACAGAGGCCTTCATGGATCACGCTTGCCTCTCGAGACGAGGAGAGCCCGCAGACGATTCTTGACCTCGAGGCGAACTGAGGATCAGCAGTGAGTACACCGAGTTTGACTCCTTGGCCAAGCATGCTCACACTATTGTAGCTGACATGGCGGATAGAGTTCATCGATATGTGATGAGGCTAGACCGTCATATGATTACAACATGCTTAGGGGTGGCTCTTCAGCCCAGTATGGACATTGCTAGGATGCAGGCCTATGCACAGGCGATAGAGAATAGAGAGAGGGAGGACCAGATTGACGCAGGCCAGCCCAAGAGGCTGTGACATCGTGGTCTCATGGCGATTCGAGGCGGACAATTTCGCAGCAGACTGGGTCCACTTTCCAGCCAGCACATAGTGCTTCATCATGGTTTTCTGGTAGGAGGTCTGATCAGCAAGGTCATTCAGGAGCAGGTCAGGGCTCCAGGACTTCGGGGTTTCAGGGAGGCAGAGATCCTCGCCGATTGAGACCACCCACACCTCGGTGTGCTCGATGCGGTAGATCTCACCCAGGCGAGTGTCGTGTTCCTGCAGGAGGTTGTTACTCTTGCGGCCAGCTGGGCCACTTGAAGAGAGATTGTCCATCTAGAGGCAGCATGGGTGGTACAAAGACACCGACGGATCGCTTGCCGGTCTTCTTCTCCTTCTGTGGTTATGCGCCCGAGGCGTGGTACTCACGACAGCAGCCGCAGAGAGGTCGAGGTGGTGGTTCTAGTTCTAGCGGTCCTCAGAACCGCATTTATTCATTAGCCAGCCGCCAGGATCAGGAAGCTTCCCCTGACGTCGTCACAGGTACACTATTGATTTCAGACTGTGATGTTTATGCTTTGATAGATCCAGGTTCTACCTTGTCCTATGTGTCCCCTCTTATTGCGGGTAGAATCGGGATAGAGCCGGTGTCGATAGAGTCGTTTGAGGTAGCTACGCCGGGGGGTGATTCGGTGTTAGCCGAGCGTGTATAGAGGTTGTCCCAGATTTATTTACGTCGCCGACTTCGCAGACTTGATAGAGCCGAGATGACAGATTTTGATGTCATTATGGGTATGGATCGTTGGCTTCTTGTTATGCCAACGTTGATTGTAGGACAGTTGGTTCGGTTCCAGTTTCTGGCGAGCCGCTTATCGAGTGGAAGCGGCAACACAATCGCCGAGGGTAGGTTTATTTCTTACCTCAAGGCGAGGAAGATGGTGCGAAGCGGTACATCTATCATCCGTTCGTATTTGATACGAGGTCGAGGTGCCGCTTCACCGCATCAATGGTCGTGAGTTTCGGATGTGTTCCCGCATGATCTTCCGTATCCTCCGAGAGGAGATTGAGTTTTGTATTGACACATTGCCAGACACTCGACCTATTTCCCTTCCGCCATACAGGATGGCACGTGCTGAGTTGAGGGAGCTGAAGGACCAGCTGAAAGATTTGTTGGAGAAAGGCTTTATCAGGCCTAGTGTATCTCCCTGGGGAGCGCCGGTGTTGTTCGTGAAGAAGAAGGATGGGACGCTGCGTATGTGTTGATTACAGCAATTGAATAAGGTAACCATTAAGAATAGGTACCCCCTCCCCAGGATTGATGATTTGTTTGACCAGTTGCAGGGTGCGAGGTGTTTCTCAAAGATAGACCTGCGGTCTGGTTATCATCAGGTTCGAGTTCGAGAGGCAGATATCCCAAAGACTGCATTCAGGACCCGGTATGGGCACTATGAGTTCAGGGTTATGTCTTTCGGTTTGACCAACGCTCCAGCGGTATTTATGGATTTGATGAACCGGGTGTTCAAGCCATTTTTGGATACATTTGTGATTGTGTTCATTGATGACATCCTGGTGTATTCGCGGACAGAGCAGGAGCATGCAGATCACTTGAGGACGGTACTTGGGGTTCTCCGGAGCCGGCAGTTGTTCGCCAAGTTCTCCAAGTGTGAGTTTTGGTTGGCCTCAGTGGCATTCCTGGGGCATATTATTGGGGCTGATGGGGTTCGGGTGGATACGGCAAAGATTGAGGCAGTCAAGTCTTGGCCGAGACCTACTACTCCGACCGAGGTACGCAGTTTCTTAGGGCTGGCAGGATATTATCGTAGGTTTGTGGAGCAGTTTGCTTCGATTTCAAAGACCGCTGACTAGTCGACTCGAGCGGCCAAGTTCCAGCGACGAGGCTTGCGAGAAGGGTTTCCGATTCAAGGAAAGGTTGACTACACTCCGCCTACTCTTCCCGAGGGTTTAGACGCACGTGATCTATTGTGATGCCTCGGGTATTGGGCTGTGGTGTGTTTTGATGCAGACGGTAAGGTTATAGCCTATGCTTCCGATTCTACGGAAGCATGAGAGGAATTACCCTACCCATGACTTAGAGTTGGCCGCAGCTTATTCATGCCTTCAAGATTTGGAGACATTATTTGTATGGGGTTCATGTGGATATTTATACGCACCACAAGAGCCTCCAAAGATATCTTCAAAGTGCAGGAGTCGAACCCGAGGCGAGACGGTGGTTAGAGTCACAAAGATTATGATGTTGATATTCTATACCATCCGGAAGGCCAACGTAGTTGCCGATGCCTTGAGTCGTAGATCGATGGGAGCCCGCCGAGGTACGCCTGCAGAGACAGATATGGTCCGTCGATCCACCGATTAGCGAGCCTTGGGTTCGATTGATCGATACCGACGATAGTGGGTACGAGTTCGCGAGGTTGCCGAGTCTTCCATCGTTGATGAGGTGAAGAGGCGGCGCTTGAGGACCCAGTGTTGTACGGTATCGAGACGCAGCTCTTCGGGAGGAGAAGAGTCTATTCGAGGTAGCGCTGATGGGTGCCGAGATTTGAGGGTCTTGTGTGTTCCCGATGTGTCAGACTTCACAAGAAATTTCGGGAGAGGCACACAGTGCTCGTTATTCTATTCATCCGGGGTCGACCAAGATGTACCATGACCTCAGATGTTTGTATTGGTGGGATGGCCTGAAGAGGGACGTGGCAGGTTTTGTTGCACAGTGTCCTAATTGCCAGCAGGTCAAGGTCGAGCACCAGAGGCCCAGTGGATTATTACAGGCTATTGAGATTCCGACTTGGAAGTGGGAGGTGATCAACATGGACTTTGTTACAGGGTTACCTCGCATCGAGGAAGTACGACTCTATTTGGGTTATTGTTGACAGGCTGACGAAATCAGCCCATTTCCTTCCAGTCAGGACGACGTTTTCGGCTGAGGACTATGCCAGATTGTACATCCGAGAGATAGTGAGGTTGCACGGTGTTCCGGTGTCGATTATATCTGATAGAGGAGCCCAGTTTACGGCTAACTTCTGGAGGTCTTTCCAGAAGGGTTTAGGGACACAGGTGAGTCTCAGTACAACTTTTCATCCTCGATCGACGGCAGCAGCGTACTATCCGCATACACTGAGGATATGTCATGCGGCTGCGTGATTGATTTCGATGGTAGCCGAGGATCATTTGCCTCTGTGAGTTTGCTTATAACAACAAGCTACCATTCCAAAGATTCGATGGCGCCATACGAGGCTTTATATGGCGGAAATGTAGTCGCCGATTCGTTGGTTCGACGCGTGGGCGAGTGCGATTAGTTGGCCCGCACTTGGTACAACAGTTGTGGATAAGGTGAAGCTTATCCAGGAGAGACTGTTAGCATCCCAGAGTCGGCAGAAGTCTTATACGGATAATCGGCGTCGGCATTTGGAGTTTCGTACGATTGGGTCTTCAAGGTATCACCCATGAAGGTGTGATGAGATTCGGTAAGAAAGAAACTCACCCAAGGTACATTGGGCCCTACCAGTCGTCCGTAGAGTGGGCAAGGTTGCCTACGAGTTGGATCTGCCATCGAGAGCAGAGGCGACATCCGCCTTCCATGTTTCTATGTTGCGGATGTGTATCGGTGATCCAAATGAGAGTTTTCCCTACTAGTGAGGTCCAGTGACAGAGGATTATCGTATGAGGAGAGTCCCATAGCGATACCGATCGCCACGCCGCACGCATCGACCAAGGATGTAGCTTCCACAAAGTCTGTGGAGGAATGATAACCGGGAGGAGATGACTTGGGAAGCGGAGGAGGACATGTTGAGGAAGTATCCTCACTTATTTCCTATACCTTCAGGTAATTCATCTTCCCTTACTTGTCAGGTTTTAATTGAAGTATTTCTTTTGCTTAAATGCTATTATGTGGCCATGTGTGGCAGTATAGGTATGTCGGGGTTGTGAAGGGAAACTATGTCGCTAATTATAAGTTTGACTCCGAAAAAACATTCGGGGACGAATGTTTCTAAGGGGGGAAGAATGTTACACCCCGTAATTACAGGACATGTTTTAAGAACGTATGTAAGAACTCACAAGTGTTAAGATTTGAGACTTGCCAAAAATTTATCGGAATTATGAAATTTTCGGAAAACGTATTATTATGACGAATGGGAGGGCGACACGTGTCACCCCCTTTTTGTGATGCCTTGGTCGAATTATGCAAGGTCAAGAAGGCCATTGGACCTTTGTTGCAAGAAAAGTCTTGCAACTTGTGAGCATGAGAAGTTTGACTAAGTCAAATGGTCAATTAGTCTTGATATTTTGTAAGACTACATCCAAGCCTCACATTTGTTTATATCTTGACCATCCATTGCACTATATAATACTAGTAGTGCTAGAGTGAGCTTAACACTTAGAAAAATTCTTGAAAAAATTGAAGAACATAGAGCAAAGCTCTGTTCCTTGAAGAAAAAAGAAAATCTTTGTTCCTTGTTCTATTAGCTCCCCACTTTAAACCAAGGTTCTTAAGTGTATAGTAAACATATCTCAATAGAAAAATCTTGGAAAAAGATAGTTTATGGTTAGTCAGAAAACTAAAACCTAGTTGTCTTTCTAGGTTTTGTTTGGAGATTTGAAGGATAATTGTTGGTGTTGTTCTAAGGTTCTAAACAAGCGGATTGAAGTGTCTTGGAGAGGCTCTAAACTACTAAGGAGCGACTTCGATCGAGTTGGATTAAGAGTCGTTGAGGTATAATCTTGTCTTTTAAAGTGTTACAAGATTATATATTTATATTGTTGTTGTTAGCTTTACATGTTGCTAGCATGAAGTTGTTATATTGAAGTTTATAAGGATTATGGATTGATTATAGCCTTGGAAATCCGAAATGTAATGTAAGCCATGACTAAGTTGGATTACAATTTAATCGTTGTTAGAATCATCGCATGTTATTGACTTGAAGATTATGGTAGTTATAACCAAATGCGACTTGATATCATATTATGCTACCAATTTGGATTTAAATGGAAATTGAATAAGAATTGGTATTGTTGAACTCAATGTGGCCGAATTTGGACTTGTAGTTGTATTAGATTATTATCGTTTGTGGGGCGGAATTTTACACGTCTAGTAGGCGTGTAATCCCCTATTGATTTATTGCTTTGATTGTGCCTTAAATGTGGCGTGTTTGGTTATTGTATTCGGCCTTGAAAAAGGTGGCAAAGTTAGTAAAAACAAAGGAGGTGCTGTCCGGTTTTCCGTAGAAATTGGAAACTTAACACTTATAATATTCTACGTTTGAAGTAAGGCGTTAATAGACGTATTGTGAATATTATAGGTTGACATACTACGGGCGGGACTTTGTACTTGGCAAGTGGTTTGACCCGGCGAGGTATGTAGAACTTTTCCTATCTTTTGAGCATGACTAGTTTCACGTATATAGTACGGTAGATATACAAGACTTTGACATTCTTTACTAGCTTTATGAAAGGCCAAGTCGGGTGAGTTAGGAGATTAACTCACTTCTTTGAAAATATTAAGGATGTCTTAAAGTTTTATTCAAGTTAAGGGACTTGAAGAGTTTTAAAGTATGTGATACTTGTTTCGTTTTAAACGTATAAGTCCCTTGGATAGGAAATTGTATTTGACTAAGGTATAAAGTGAATATAACGACTTTATGGGGAGTTGGTTATATTGACTTTATGGAAAGATAAATGACTTGATTTATGGAAGGCAATTCGATTTTAAGGCATCAATTGCCTAAGGTTTTATAAGAAAATGAGTCACTTGATTTAGAAACTTAACTTTATTTCTAAGGGTGTTGTGACTTACCTTGAAATGTAATTTGGACTTGATACTACGATTAATAGTATCTTGGAAGTTTTCTATTAAAAAGAGTCATTTGTTTTAAAGAGTAGAAGTACGTAGTACTTGGGTTAAATTCCCGGATTTTTTTTATAAAAGACATATTAGTGCCTTAGGTAAACCAAAATAAGAGTGTATATAAACAAGAATAGTAAGAAGTTAAGGGATTTCTTGACTTGCTTATATATTGTATGATAAGCCGGTAGTGCTTATGTTATGTATGATAGCCGGATTTGTGCTAGTGATGTATTATTCGTCATGGTTATTCCCGATTGTGGCATTGCATATTTCCGTGGATTTGCTACCCACGACGAGGAATACCTCACGCGAGTCCGTAAGGGCTTATGCGGGTGAAATAGTCTCACGCGGACGGTCCACCTATGCGAGGAATACCTCACGCGAGTCCGTAAGGGCTTACGCGGTGAAATAGTCCCACGCGAGGAATACCTCACGCGGGTCCACCGACCTACGCGGGTGAAATAGTCCCGTGAGTAGGATTTCAATCCTATTTTTCGTAAGTATACCCCTATTTTACTCTCATTGTTAGTAAGGCACAGTGTACTGTAATTTGACTATCATACAAGTCTCCGACTTTGATTTAGACTTATGATGTAATTACAATATTTTCCAGTTTTACATACTTGGTACATATCGTATCGACTTCTTCTGGGCCGCGTCACGCCAGAAAGTGGTAGCGGTGGTGGATCCTCATTCCTAGGATCACTTATCAGACTTCAGAAGCTCCATTTATCCGGAGGCTTGTCTCTTTGCATCGCTTTTCCCTGGTGTTGTAGATTTATGTACATTCTGGGGTATGGCGGGGCCCTGTCCCGCCACAGTTATTATTCCTAGAGGTCTGTATTCACCTTTGTGGTTGGGCTGTAAGAACTGATTGTATAGTTGTACTTTTGAGTATGTTTATATTATGAAAGGTGGCCTTGTCGGCTAGCCTGGGATGTTATTGTTTACATATGTGTTTATGTGTATGTTCACCGCTATTCTCTCGATGTATACGAACAGGTGCCCAGATAGGGCACTACCGCGACCGGGCGGGTCGTGACATTAACATTTGGGATTTTTACGTACGTTCTTAAAACATGTCATGTACTTACGGGGTGTAACATAATATAACATCAATAAGCACACTGAACCTTGCAATCATGAGAGTAATGCAATCATTGTTACCTTTTTAAGTTATGCCTTTAACAATGAGATTAATTGTTCCACTTTAAGTCATAAACACACCGCACTTTTCATTATTGAAATCACTACCGCTTTCAAAACACGGGCGTCGTGCTGCTGTGGTCAACCACCCTGTGTTATAATGCAACCTATCATAGGACTATTTCACCCGCAAGGGACTATTTCACCCGCATAGGTCATGTGGACCCGCAATGAGTCATCGGTACACGATACTCGCATCACGGATAGCTAATCCATGGCTTATATATCTCGGGAATTTAACCCGCTCGAGTCTATCCGACCCGCCGTGAGTGTGTACCACTCACCACCATGGTGAGCTACTCCATGATATCTCTTGAACCAAGTTGCCGACCCTTTATGGAGGGACGCAGAGATGTGGAAATACGACACTTGCACAAATGTCTATATGAGCAACTCATATGCAAGCAAACCATTCTTTACCTTTATTTATAAAATGAATAAATCATCATTTTAGCAAACCAAGACAACACCATGCCTTTCCTTTTTTACACAAACCAAGACAATTACCATGCCTTTCCTTTTTACATAAACCAAGACAATATCATGCCTTACACAAACCAAGACAATTATCACGCCTTTCCTTTTTACATACACCAAGACAATTACCATGCCTTTTTTTTACACAAACCAAGAGTAATCTTTATTTAAGCAAGTCAAAGTACTATCAAGGCACAAATAGAACAATTCTCATTTAAACAAGCCAAAGTACTATCAAGGCACAAATAGAATAATTCTCATTTAAACAAGCCAAAGTACTACGTACGTCCATTCTTTTCAAAAGACTCCTTTTTATATAAAACCCCAATATACTAACACCCGTAGTATCAAGGCATGTCTATTTTTCAAAGTAAGTTACTACACCTTTAGAAATTCATTTCAAGACTTTGAAACCAAATAACTTCTAATTTCACAACCTAGGCAACTCGTACCTATCAATCAAAATAGACAACTCTCTTAACCTTCCATAAATTCGTTATAACTAACTTCCCATAAAGCCATTATAACCCTTCATGGTTTTAGACAAATTCATTATTTTTGTAACCAAGAGACTTATACTTTTAAAACCAAGTATCATATACTTTCAAATCAAGTTTCTTAACTTTCAAATACTTCAAGTCTCTTAACTTTAGAAATCAAGTTTCTTAACTTTAGAAATCAAGTCTCTTAACTTTAGAAATCAAGTAGCTTATACTTTTAAATCCAAGTAACTCACCCCTTTAAAACAAGTTACTTCTCTTTAAATCATGTCATTTCTCCTCTTTTAAATCAATTAAGTAAATGTCACGACCCGATCCCGGGCCCGTGACTGGTGCCTTACCCCAGGCACCCTAGTGATACAATATCAGAGAAAAATCAGCGGAAAATAAAAACTTAACCATGAAACAAGATATATGATAAGAACAGGCTAACCCAAGCGGTCGCCTTTTGTATATATACATAAAAACCCGAACAATTATCCTTTTTACAAACTCTGCCCACAACAGTGTTACATACCTCTAAGAGTTTTATAACAACAACTATGACGGGACAGGGCCCCGCCATACCCCTGAATGTACAAGAACCTACAGACTCAGGGTAACATACCAAAAGATAAGCCTCCGGAGAAACGGGGCTTCCCAATACGCTGAACTGTGATCCTATGAGCGAGGATCCACAACCGATGTACTTATCTCATGCATTTAACGCACTCGGCGAGGTCAAGATAACATGTACCAAGTATGTGAAAATGAAAATACTGTAATGAAATCATAATAGTCTATATAAAGTAGGAGACATGTATGATAACCAAACTACAGTACACAAAATATAAGCAGTCATGTCAAGTCAGGGACTCACGCCCTCCAAGTCATCACTCAAAATATATCCATGGGTCTCACGCCCACAACATCAATCGTGCCCGTGGAATTCCTTCCTCACTGTCGGCAGTCTATGATAGAACAACACCAATGGGTACACATGAACACCAGGTCCCACCTGTGTCATAAAATCGTACGGGGCAAGTACGAAGGCTAACTACCAGATACCAAAGCCGCATCATCGATCGACCGGCAAGTACGAAGCCAACTACTAGATACCAAGGCCGCATCGACAATACTATGCAACCAAACCACGAAGTCGACACGGCAAGTACGAAGCCGACTACTGTACCAAGGTCGCGGTCACGTAGTGACCGGTAAGCACGGCTAACTACCGATACCGCGCCGTGTCACGAGACTTCGCCACTAAACCGAACAGGCAAGTGCAAAGGCTAACTACTGCAGTACAGGCCGAATCACCACGACGGCAAGTACGAAGCCAACCACCGATACCAAGGCCGAATCAAGAAACCTCGCGGAGAGCTAGTCCATGGAATAACGCTTATCAACGCGAGCGCACCGTGGAATCCTCCGTCACTGCCGGTACGTCCAAGTAAGATCATAACAAATCAACCGGCCCTCCATTGAGAGACGCGGTGGTATAAAAATACAATACTGGCACAACAAGGCTATCACACGCAAACATAGGCAAGTTACACACAACTCAAGGTACTTTCATTTTATGTCAACAATACGGGTTTCAAACCCAAAAATAATACCCACTTTCATTCTTTCAAAAAGACCTCTTTTTACGTAAAAGATACTAATACTCGTAGTATCAAAAACACATTTCCTTTTCAAACCAAATTACTTTACTTTCGTAAAAAACTTTACAAGACTTTTAAAATCAAGTACTCTATACTTTTTAAACCAAGTGCCTTTCTTTTAAAACAACATCATGTATACTCTTTAAAACTCAAATACTTACTCTTTTCAAAACAAGTAACCTATACTTAAATCAAGTTACCATTTTAAAACCAATGATAAAACCATTATTTTGCTTTCATAAAGTCGTTATAACTAACTTCCCATAAAGCTGTTATAACACTTTATGTTTTAAACCAATTTAAGACAAAATCATGTCTCTCTTTTAAACCAAAAACTCTTCAATTCCTCAAGTCTATTTTCTTTTAGAAATCAAGTTCCTTTTAAAGACCAAATACTCATTTCTCGTGAATGTGGTTTCACAACTTTCTACACAATTCGAGTTCTTCATATATCATATCAAGTCAAATATAAGTCAAGTCCTTTATCTTTTAAAATCAGTAAACCAACCAAATTCACTTAGAACATGTACGTCTACCGTACTACATAGTTCACAACAATCATGCTAGAAAAGATAGGAAGAGGTTCACATACCTCGCGACGATTATCGACAATTAGCAAAACGCTCCGAAGTACTATAACCTTGCTATCCTTTTCCACCCTTCAAGTAGAATACACTACTCGTAGTACTTTAACCTATAATGGCCATAAAACGTCTATCAACATCTAGATCACTTCGTAGAATATTCTAAATACAAGATTCTTTATTCTACAGAAAATTCGGCAGCACCTCCCCCCCCCCCCCCGCAACCACATAAATCTCCTCCTCTACTCAGGCCCGCTACAGCCAACAACTCCTGCGGGAGGGTTATACGTCTTAACCGGACGTGTACAATTCTACTTCACAATAATACTACACAAGTCTACTGTAAATACAATCCAATGTAAATACAATTCAATCCTTTATAATCATCCTTCCAATATAAATTCTAAATTACTACAATATGTAATATCCAATTACAATAGGGGGACATAGATCATTACCTCGATAAGCCCAAAATTATCCAAGTTTATAAGTCGATCTTGAGCAAGGTTTAGCTCCTAATCAGACGCTCAATTCGCTCCAAGAAACCCTTAGAAGTTCTACACCACTTCTACTTACTACTTCAACCAACTATGAAGATTTTTCTGTGGTTTCACTTTGCGACTAATGGAATAAAGTAGTATTTCCTGCCCTAGTATTGAAATAACTGGAATACAACTAGGATACTAGGCTATGGTATTTGGGATTATACAATAATATTTGGAGTATTTTCTACACAAGTGGGGAGGTTTGACAAACAAGGCTAAAGGGAGGGACTATTTTGCTTGGAAAACTTCGCCGAGGATGAAATTAGTCTTCAAGCTAAGGGGGTATTTACAGAAGAATCAAGGGCCATGATCAAGTCAAGTGGGTGGTCAAGATTGGGCCATGTGTGTGGGTCCCACCACACCACATGGCCAACGAAATTGCTTCCAAGTGTCATGGCCATTTCAGCCAAGGGGACAAGTGGCTAGCCACTTGTCCCTCCAATTCGGCCAAGGGTGCCACATGGGGGTGACACGTGTCGCCCCCCGATTCGTCCAAAATATTTCGTCTTCCGAAAATATCCAAAATACCGAAAATCTCAAAAACAAAGTGGGCCCCACAAAACCAGAATTTCTCCCGTGGCCCCACGTGACCATTTCCGAAAATAAAATCCCATAATTCTAATATAATCCAAGAAGTCCAAATACCAAATCTGGGAATCCAATTCCCACTAACGAACCTTTTTCCTTCACAAAACCCGGAAACTTTTCCGTCGAAAAATCACACCTTTCTTACTTTCCAAAATTTCTGTCGTATTCTCGTATGTACGTCCCCACATACATACCCTGGAACTACGGGGTATAACAGTAAATCACTCATTTGACTCCCCTAGAGCCGTTATAACAACCTTTAGGTTTTAGAACTAAGGCACTATCCAAAATATTTGGAAATCACTTCCTTTTCAAGACTCTATGTACTTCAAGTAAAACACTTTCACTTTTGAAAATCCAAATTTCGTCAAGGTAATGGATTATAACAACTTCCAATTTAAACAACCAAAGTACAATCAAGGAAGTATATAGAACAACTTCTATATTAGACAATCAAGGAGTGGATCATTTAAGGAGTATGATTTACTTTCTTTATCATAAGGAATCATGCTGAAGGTTATGAGATGGTTCACATACCTTTTCGGCTTAATCCACAAGTTAAGTCGAATACGCCGCACGTAGAATTGTCAACCTATAAAGGCCACAACACGACTATCAACTTCTAGTTTCTAACGTAGAATGATACTAAGTATACCGTCTCTTATTCTACGGCAAATCGGGAAGCACTTCCTTTGTTTCTACGTACTTTTCCACCTTTTCAAGGCCCGAAAATCAATAACCAACATGCCACATTTAAGGCTCAATACATCAATCAATCAAAGGGGATTACACGCCTTGCAATACGTGTAAAATTCTGCCCCACAATTAATACCAAGTAGTTCAATATCCAAAGCCATTCTCGGCTAACATGTATAACAACACAAAGTCCTTTCCAATTCTTTTTCAATCCAAGTTTCTAAGTCTAACATGTTATATAGTCGTAAACAACTTTAACAACTACAATTCCTTCTTTATATAACATGCGACGACTAAACTAATAACCAAATTGAATTGTAATCTCAAAGGCTAATCATGTTAGTTTCGGATTTGTGGTTCCAATAGCCATAACACTTATCAAACTTCAATCTATACATCTCATGCTTGCTAATATCCATAACTACAACAATAAGTGATCTTTGATTACTAAAACGACAAGATTGTTACCTTGATAAGCCCTTATAAATTTCCAAGATTCAAAGTCGCTCCTTAGCAATTCTTAGCTCATTTCCTTCACGCTCCAATCCGCTATTTGAAGCCTTTAGAAGTACACAACCAACTTATCTTCCATTTCCAATCAAAACTATAAAAACGACTTAGGTTTTCGCCTTGCGACTAGCGTGAAAATGTCATTTTTCCGAGATCTTTCTATTGAGATATCCTTACAATACCCCTAGGAACCTTGGCTTAAATTCTTGTGAATAATGAGCCACAATTGCAAAATTTGTGTGTGGACAAAACCTCAAACCCGAGAGCTATCTCTTGCTAGCACAAAGTTCTCTAATTTTTTCTAAGTGTTGAAGACTAAGTCTTGCATCTAGTGTGTATATATAATACAATGGAGGGTCAAGATAACAACATTTGTGTGGCTAGGATGAAGAATACTTAATATCTATACAAGTGGGCAAGTTGACTAAGTCAATAATCTCAAGCTTGTCAAGACTTGATCATCTACCTTCGTCATTGACCATTTTACCCTTGGACCAATTCATGCAAGACCATGTGGGGGTGACACGTGTCGCTCTCCCATTCATCCATAAAATTTCGTAACCCTCGTGGGCCCCACAAAACGTAAAATTTTTCGGGTGGGCCCTACGTGACCAAATCCGTAAAATAAATTTTCACAATGTTAATAAATTCCATACTCCTCAAATAATGCATTTTTGAGAATCTAATTCTCATCAACGAACATTTTTCCTTTCCGACGTTCGGAAGATTTTCCTTCGGAAAAACAATTCTTTCTTTCGTACCAATTTTCAAGTCTTGATTCCTTACGTACATTCTCTTAAACATGTCCTGGAATTATGTGGTGTAACATTACCCGTGCCCCCTTGTACGGACACTCCCGCAAGGTGAAAACCTAAGGCTTTTTCATGGGTTTTGATTGAAAATGGAAGAGAAGTTGGTTGTGAGCTTCTAAAGGCTTCAAATAGCGGATTGGATCGTAAAGGAAAGGAGCTAAGAATTGCTAAGGAGCGACTTTGAATCTTGGAAATTATAAGGGCTTGTAAAGGTATAATTCTTGTCGTTTTAGTAATTAAGATTACTTATTGTTGTAGCTATGGATATTAGCAAGTATGAGATATATATATTATGAAGTTGATAAGTGTTATGGATATTGGAACCCTAAGCCGAAAATTAGTATGTTTAGCCTTGAGATTTCAATTCAATTGGATTATTAGTTTAATCGTCACATGTTATATAAGGAAGGAATTATAATTGTTAAGTTGTTTATGACAATATAACATGTTAGACCTAAGAAGTTGGATTGAAAAAGAATTGAAAAAGACTTTGTTACACCCGTAAATTCAAGAAGATAAGATAAGAACTTACCAAGGAATATAAGATTTGAAAGTGGAAAGATAAGTGGACAAACATGTGTTGGACGGAGTTTGAGTCTACCTTGGAGTGTTGTACCCCAGTTGTTAAGAATTTCAAGGTGTTTAAAAGCCTAGTATGTAGTCCGGTAAATCTAGTTCCCAACGCAACAAACCGCTCGTCGATAGGACATCGAGTCAAAAGTTATGGAAGTTTCAAGTTTGGTTGCGCGCATGCAAAGCAGTGGTTTTCGTTCAGGTACAGCGCCGCTGCGTGGCACGCGCAGCCGTGGCCGAATGCATGGCGCCAGTACCGGGGGTTCGCAGAGGTTGCAGCTGCCACCGAATGCGTGGAATTTCTGGAAGTGGGCCGCGCGCCAAGGCGGATTTTTCTCACAGAAAGGGCAAAATCAGGGGATATTTTGTTAAAAGCCTATGGGAGGGTGACAAGTGTCCCTCCCATCCTTTTGACCAGGAAAGGGGCCTATTTTAGGGCCAAGTCTTGGAAGACTTGGCCATTTCATTTTGGAAACCCTCCCAAGAACTCCTCTCCCTTCTCTCTAGATTTTGAAGAAAACCTAGCCTAAGAGGAAATTGTTGGAGCGGCGGCAAGAAGGAAAAGTGTGGGTGAACTTGTGGGAAGCTCTGGTGGGCGTAGTTGACGGGAAAGAAGTGGAAGAAAAGGGCTTTTGTGGGCTATTCCAAAAGGTAAAAGTTTCCCCATCTCTTAGATATGAGTTATAATACTAGTTATTATAGTTTAGAATGAGCCTGAGGCTGTTATATTTGAATAGATTTGGATCTTGTTGTCTTGTTGAAACCGAAAATGGGCATGTTAGCCTTAAGATTTTAACTTCAATTTGGTTACTAATTTTGACGTCACATGTTGTAAAGGGGGAAATTGTAGTTGTTGAAGATGTCTAGGGCTAGATATCATGTAGGACCTAAGAACTTGGATTGGAAAGAATTGGAAAGGATTTAGGATTGGTTATATTGTTGGCCAAGAATGGCATGGAAATTATTGGTTTATTTTGTATTATTGTGGGGCGGAATTTTACACGTATTGTTAGGCGTGTAATCCCCTTGTATTTGATGAATTAATTGAGCATGACTAGTTTCACGTATATAGTACGGTAGATATACAAGACTTTGACATTCTTTACTAGCTTTATGAAAGGCCAAGTCGGGTGAGTTAGGAGATTAACTCACTTCTTTGAAAATATTAAGGATGTCTTAAAGTTTTATTCAAGTTAAGGGACTTGAAGAGTTTTAAAGTATGTGATACTTGTTTCGTTTTAAACGTATAAGTCCCTTGGATAGGAAATTGTATTTGACTAAGGTATAAAGTGAATATAATGACTTTATGGGGAGTTGGTTATATTGACTTTATGGAAAGATAAATGACTTGATTTATGGAAGGCAATTCGATTTTAAGGCATCAATTGCCTAAGGTTTTATAAGAAAATGAGTCACTTGATTTAGAAACTTAACTTTATTTCTAAGGGTGTTGTGACTTACCTTGAAATGTAATTTGGACTTGATACTACGATTAATAGTATCTTGGAAGTTTTCTATTAAAAAGAGTCATTTGTTTTAAAGAGTAGAAGTACGTAGTACTTGGGTTAAATTCCCGGATTTTTTTTATAAAAGACATATTAGTGCCTTAGGTAAACCAAAATGAGAGTGTATATAAACAAGAATAGTAAGAAGTTAAGGGATTTCTTGACTTGCTTATATATTGTATGATAAGCCGGTAGTGCTTATGTTATGTATGATAGCCGGATTTGTGCTAGTGATGTATTATTCGTTGCGGGGTTATTCCCCGGGATTGTGGCATTGCATATTTCCGTGGATTTGCTACCCACGATGCGAGGAATACCTCATGCGAGTCCGTAAGGGCTTATGCGGGTGAAATAGTCCCATGCGGACGGGTCCAGCCTATGCGAGGAATACCTCATGCGAGTCCGTAAGGGCTTATGCGGGTGAAATAGTCCCATGCGAGGAATACCTCACGCGGTCCACCGACCTATGCGGGTGAAATAGTCCCAGGAGTAGGATTTCAATCCTATTTTTCGTTGTAAGTATACCCCTATTTTACTCTCATTGTTAGTAAGGCACAGTGTACTGTAATTTGACTATCATACAAGTCTCCGGCTTTGATTTAGACTTATGATGTAATTACAATATTTTCCAGTTTTACATACTTGGTACATATTGTAATCGACTTTCTGGGGCCGCGCTCATGCCACAGAGTGGTAAGGTGGTGGATCCTCATTCCTGTGATCACTTATCGACTTCGTAAGCTCCATTTATCCGAGGCTTGTCTCTTTGCACCGCTTTTTCCCCGTGTTGTAGATTTATGTACATTCTGGGGTATGGCGGGGCCCTGTCCCGCCACAGTTATTATTCCTAGAGGTCTGTATTCACCTTTGTGGTTGGGCTGTAAGAACTGATTGTATAGTTGTACTTTTGAGTATGTTTATATTATGAAAGGTGGCCTTGTCGGCTAGCCTGGGATGTTATTGTTTACATATGTGTTTATGTTGTGTATTTTCCGCTGCTATTCTCTGATGTATACCTGAACAGGGTGCCCAGATAGGGCACCAGTCGCGGACCCGGGGGCGGGTCGTGACATTAACATTTGGGATTTTTACGTACGTTCTTAAAACATGTCATGTACTTATGGGGTGTAACATAATATAACATCAATAAGCACACTGAACCTTGCAATCATGAGAGTAATGCAATCATTGTTACCTTTTTAAGTTATGCCTTTAACAATGAGATTAATTGTTCCACTTTAAGTCATAAACACACTGCACCCTTTCATTATTGAAATCACTACCGTTTCAAAACACGGGCGTCGTGCGCTGCTGTGGTCAACCACCCTCTGTGTTATAATGCAACCTATCATAGGACCATTTCACCCGCAAGGGACTATTTCACCCGCATAGGTCATGTGGACCCGCAATGAGTCATCGGTACACGATACTCGCATCACGGATAGCTAATCCATGGCTTATATATCTCGGGAATTTAACCCGCTCGAGTCTATCCGACCCGCCGTGAGTGTGTACCACTCACCACCATGGTGAGCTACTCCATGATATCTCTTGAACCAAGTTGCCGACCCTTTATGGAGGGACGCAGAGATGTGGAAATACGACACTTGCACAAATGTCTATATGAGCAACTCATATGCAAGCAAACCATTCTTTACCTTTATTTATAAAATGAATAAATCATCATTTTAGCAAACCAAGACAACACCATGCCTTTCCTTTTTTACACAAACCAAGACAATTACCATGCCTTTCCTTTTTACATAAACCAAGACAATATCATGCCTTACACAAACCAAGACAATTATCACGCCTTTCCTTTTTACATACACCAAGACAATTACCATGCCTTTTTTTTTACACAAACCAAGAGTAATCTTTATTTAAGCAAGTCAAAGTACTATCAAGGCACAAATAGAACAATTCTCATTTAAACAAGCCAAAGTACTATCAAGGCACAAATAGAATAATTCTCATTTAAACAAGCCAAAGTACTACGTACGTCCATTCTTTTCAAAAGACTCCTTTTTATATAAAACCCCAATATACTAACACCCGTAGTATCAAGGCATGTCTATTTTTCAAAGTAAGTTACTACACCTTTAGAAATTCATTTCAAGACTTTGAAACCAAATAACTTCTAATTTCACAACCTAGGCAACTCGTACCTATCAATCAAAATAGACAACTCTCTTAACCTTCCATAAATTCGTTATAACTAACTTCCCATAAAGCCATTATAACCCTTCATGGTTTTAGACAAATTCATTATTTTTGTAACCAAGAGACTTATACTTTTAAAACCAAGTATCATATACTTTCAAATCAAGTTTCTTAACTTTCAAATACTTCAAGTCTCTTAACTTTAGAAATCAAGTTTCTTAACTTTAGAAATCAAGTCTCTTAACTTTAGAAATCAAGTAGCTTATACTTTTAAATCCCAAGTAACTCACCCCTTTAAAACAAGTTACTTCTCTTTAAATCATGTCATTTCTCCTCTTTTAAATCAATTAAGTAAATGTCACGACCCGATCCCGGGCCCGTGACTGGTGCCTTACCCAGGCACCCTAGTGATACAATATCAGAGAAACATCAGCGGAAAATAAAAACTTAACCATGAAACAAGATATATGATAAGAACAGGCTAACCCAAGCGGTCGCCTTTTGTATATATACATAAAAACCCGAACAATTATCCTTTTTACAAACTCTGCCCACAACAGTGTTACATACCTCTAAGAGTTTTATAACAACAACTATGACGGGACAGGGCCCCGCCATACCCCTGAATGTACAAGAACTCTGCACTGTGGTAACATACCAAAAGATAAGCCTCCGAGAAACGGGGCTTCCTAATACGCTGAATCGTGATCCTATGAGCGAGGATCCACAACCGATGTACCTTACCTGCAGATTTAACGCAGCCTCGGCGAGGTCAAGATAACAGGTACCAAGTATGTGAAAATGAAAATACTGTAATGAAATCATAATAGTCTATATAAAGTAGGAGACATGTATGATAACCAAACTACAATACACAAAATATAAGCAGTCATGTCAAGTCAGGGACTCACGCCCTCCAAGTCATCACTCAAAATATATCCATGGGTCTCACGCCCACAACATCAATCGTGCCCGTGGAATTCCTTCCTCACTGTCGGCAGTCTATGATAGAACAACACCAAGGGGTACACATGAACACCAGGTCCCACCTGTGTCATAAAATCGTACGGGGCAAGTACGAAGGCTAACTACCAGATACCAAAGCCGCATCATCGACTGACCGGGGCAAGTACGAAAGCCAACTACTAGATACCAAGGCCGTACTAACAATACTATGCAACCAAACCACGAAGCTGACACGGGGCAAGTACGAAAGCCGACTACCAGGTACCAAGGCCGTGTCACGTAGCTGACCGGGGCAAGTACGAAGGCTAACTACCAGGTACCAAGGCCGTGTCACGAGACTTCGCCACTAAACTGAACGGGGCAAGTGCGAAGGCTAACTACCAGGTACCAAGGCCGAATCAGCCACGAGACGGGGCAAGTACGAAAGCCAACCACCAGATACCAAGGCCGAATCAAGAAACCTCGCGGAGAGCTAGTCCATGGAATAACGCTATCAACAGGAGCGCACCCGTGGAATCCTCCGTCACTGCCGGTACGTCCAAGTAAGATCATAACAAATCAACCGGCCCTCCATTGAGAGACGCGGTGGTATAAAAATACAATACTGGCACAACAAGGCTATCACACGCAAACATAGGCAAGTTACACACAACTCAAGGTACTTTCATTTTATGTCAACAATACGGGTTTCAAACCCAAAAATAATACCCACTTTCATTCTTTCAAAAGACCTCTTTTACGTAAAAGATACTAATACTCGTAGTATCAAAAACACATTTCCTTTTCAAACCAAATTACTTTACTTTCGTAAAAACCTTTACAAGACTTTTAAAATCAAGTACTCTATACTTTTTAAACCAAGTGCCTTTCTTTTAAAACAACATCATGTATACTCTTTAAAACTCAAATACTTACTCTTTTCAAAACAAGTAACCTACACTTAAATCAAGTTACCATTTTAAAACCAATGATAAAACCATTCTTTTGATTTCATAAAGTCGTTATAACTAACTTCCCATAAAGCTGTTATAACACTTTATGTTTTAAACCAATTTAAGACAAAATCATGTCTCTCTTTTAAACCAAAAACTCTTCAATTCCTCAAGTCTATTTTCTTTTAGAAATCAAGTTCCTTTTAAAGACCAAATACTCATTTCTCGTGAATGAGGTTTCACAACTTTCTACACAATTCGAGTTCTTCATATATCATATCAAGTCAAATATAAGTCAAGTCCTTTATCTTTTAAAATCAGTAAACCAACCAAATTCACTTAGAACATGTACGTCTACCGTACTACATAGTTCACAACAATCATGCTAGAAAAGATAGGAAGAGGTTCACATACCTCGCGACGATTATCGACAATTAGCAAAACGCTCCGAAGTACTATAACCTTGCTATCCTTTTCCACCCTTCAAGTAGAATACACTACTCGTAGTACTTTAACCTATAATGGCCATAAAACGTCTATCAACTTCTAGATCACTTCGTAGAATATTCTAAATACAAGATTCCTTATTCTACAGAAAATTCGGCAAGACCTCCCACCCCCGCAACCACATAAATCTCCTCTCTACTCGGCCCGCTACAGCCAACAACTCCTGGGAGGTTATACGTCTTAACCGGACGTGTACAATTCTACTTCACAATAATACTACACAAGTCTACTGTAAATACAATCCAATGTAAATACAATTCAATCCTTTATAATCATCCTTCCAATATAAATTCTAAATTACTACAATATGTAATATCCAATTACAATAGGGGGACATAGATCATTACCTCGATAAGCCCAAAATTATCCAAGTTTATAAGTCGATCTTGAGCAAGGTTTAGCTCCTAATCTGTACGCTCCAATTCGCTCCAAGAAACCCTTAGAAGTTCTACACCACTTCTACTTACTACTTCAACCAACTATGAAGATTTTTCTAGGGTTTCACTTTGCGACTAATGGAATAAAGTAGTATTTCCGGGCTCCTAGTATTGAAATAACTTGGAATACAACTAGGGATACTAGGCTATGGTATTTGGGATTATACAATAATATTTGGAGTATTTTCTACACAAGTGGGGGAGGTTTGGACGAAACAAGGCTAAAGGGAGGGACTATTTTGCTTGGAAAAACTTCAAGTGAGGGATGAAATTAGTCTTCAAGCTAAGGGGGTATTTATAGAAGAATCAAGGGCCATGATCAAGTCAAGTGGGTGGTCAAGATTGGGCCATGTGTGTGTGGGTCCCACCACACCACATGGCCAACGAAATTGCTTCCAAGTGTCATGGCCATTTCAGCCAAGGGGACAAGTGGCTAGCCACTTGTCCCTCCAATTCGGCCAAGGGTGACACGTGTCGCCCCCCGATTCGTCCAAAATATTTCGTCTTCCGAAAATATCCAAAATACCGAAAATCTCAAAAACAAAGTGGGCCCCACAAAACCGTAAATTTCTCCCGTGGGCCCCACGTGACCATTTCCGAAAATAAAATCCCATAATTCTAATATAATCCAAGAAGTCCAAATACCAAATCTGGGAATCCAATTCCCACTAACGAACCTTTTTCCTTCACAAAACCCGGAAACTTTTCCGTCGAAAAATCACACCTTTCTTACTTTCCAAAATTTCTGTCGTATTCTCGTATGTACGTCCCCACATACATACCCTGGAACTACGGGGTATAACAGTAAATCACTCATTTGACTCCCCTAGAGTCGTTATAACAACCTTTAGGTTTTAGAACTAAGGCACTATCCAAAATATTTGGAAATCACTTCCTTTTCAAGACTCTATGTACTTCAAGTAAAACACTTTCACTTTTGAAAATCCAAATTTCGTCAAGGTAATGGATTATAACAACTTCCAATTTAAACAACCAAAGTACAATCAAGGAAGTATATAGAACAACTTCTATATTAGACAATCAAGGAGTGGATCATTTAAGGAGTATGATTTACTTTCTTTATCATAAGGAATCATGCTAGAAGAAGAGGAGATGGTTCACATACCTTTTCGGCTTAATCCACAAGTTAAGTCGAATACGCCACACGTAGAATTGTCAACCTATAAAGGCCACAACACGACTATCAACTTCTAGTTTCTAATGTAGAATGATACTAAGTATACCGTCTCTTATTCTACGGCAAATCGGGAAGCACTTCCTTTGTTTCTACGTACTTTTCCACCTTTTCAAGGCCCGAAAATCAATAACCAACATGCCACATTTAAGGCTCAATACATCAATCAATCAAAGGGGATTACACGCCTTGCAATACGTGTAAAATTCTGCCCCACAATTAATACCAAGTAGTTCAATATCCAAAGCCATTCTCGGCTAACATGTATAACAACACAAAGTCCTTTCCAATTCTTTTTCAATCCAAGTTTCTAAGTCTAACATGTTATATAGTCGTAAACAACTTTAACAACTACAATTCCTTCTTTATATAACATGCGACGACTAAACTAATAACCAAATTGAATTGTAATCTCAAAGGCTAATCATGCTAGTTTCGGATTTGTGGTTCCAATAGCCATAACACTTATCAAACTTCAATCTATACATCTCATGCTTGCTAATATCCATAACTACAATAATAAGTGATCTTTGATTACTAAAACGACAAGATTGTTACCTTGATAAGCCCTTATAAATTTCCAAGATTCAAAGTCGCTCCTTAGCAATTCTTAGCTCATTTCCTTCACGCTCCAATCCGCTATTTGAAGCCTTTAGAAGTACACAACCAACTTATCTTCCATTTCCAATCAAAACTATAAAAACGACTTAGGTTTTCGCCTTGCGACTAGCGTGAAAATGTCATTTTTCCGAGATCTTTCTATTGAGATATCCTTACAATACCCCTAGGAACCTTGGCTTAAATTCTTGTGAATAATGAGCCACAATTGCAAAATTTGTGTGTGGACAAAACCTCAAACCCGAGAGCTATCTCTTGCTAGCACAAAGTTCTCTAATTTTTTCTAAGTGTTGAAGACTAAGTCTTGCATCTAGTGTGTATATATAATACAATGGAGGGTCAAGATAACAACATTTGTGTGGCTAGGATGAAGAATACTTAATATCTATACAAGTGGGCAAGTTGACTAAGTCAATAATCTCAAGCTCGTCAAGACTTGATCATCTACCTTCGTCATTGACCATTTTACCCTTGGACCAATTCATGCAAGACCATGTGGGGGTGACACGTGTCGCTCTCCCATTCGTCCATAAAATTTCTCAGAACCCTCGTGGGCCCCACAAAACGTAAAATTTTTCGGGTGGGCCCTACGTGACCAAATCCGTAAAATAAATTTTCACAATGTTAATAAATTCCATACTCCTCAAATAATGCATTTTTGAGAATCTAATTCTCATCAACGAACATTTTTCCTTTCCGACGTTCGGAAGATTTTCCTTCGGAAAAACAATTCTTTCTTTCGTACCAATTTTCAAGTCTTGATTCCTTACGTACATTCTCTTAAACATGTCCTGGAATTACGTGGTGTAACATTACCCGTGCCCCCTTGTACGGACACTCCCGCAAGGTGAAAACCTAAGGCTTTTTCATGGGTTTTGATTGAAAATGGAAGAGAAGTTGGTTGTGAGCTTCTAAAGGCTTCAAATAGCGGATTGGATCGTAAAGGAAAGGAGCTAAGAATTGCTAAGGAGCGACTTTGAATCTTGGAAATTATAAGGGCTTGTAAAGGTATAATTCTTGTCGTTTTAGTAATTAAGATTACTTATTGTTGTAGCTATGGATATTAGCAAGTATGAGATATATATATTATGAAGTTGATAAGTGTTATGGATATTGGAACCCTAAGCCGAAAATTAGTATGTTTAGCCTTGAGATTTCAATTCAATTGGATTATTAGTTTAATCGTCACATGTTATATAAGGAAGGAATTATAATTGTTAAGTTGTTTATGACAATATAACATGTTAGACCTAAGAAGTTGGATTGAAAAAGAATTGGAAAAAGACTTTGTTACACCCCGTAAATTCAAGAAGATAAGATAAGAACTTACCAAGGAATATAAGATTTGAAAGTGGAAAGATAAGTGGACAAACATGTGTTGGACGGATTTTGAGTCTACCTTGGAGTGTTGTACCCCAGTTGTTAAGAATTTCAAGGTGTTTAAAAATCCTAGTGTGTAGTCCGTTAAATCTAGTTCCCAACGCAACAAACCGTTCGTCGATAGGACATCGGTGTCAAAAGTTATGGAAGTTTCAAGTTTGGCGCAATGTGCAAAGCAGCGGTGGTTTCGTCAGGGTACAGCGCGCGCCGAATGCAGGCGGCACCGAATGCATGGCCTGGCGCGGTTGTACCGGGGTTCGCAGAGGTTGCAGGCCGCGCCACGAATGCAGGAATTTCTGAAGGGAAGCGCCGCGCGCCAAGGCGGATTTTTCACAGAAAAGGCAAAATCGTGGATATTTTGTTAAAAGCCTATGGGAGGGTGACAAGTGTCCCTCCCATCCTTTTGACCAGGAAAGGGGCCTATTTTAGGGCCAAGTCTTGGAAGACTTGGCCATTTCATTTTGGAAACCCTCCCAAGAACTCCTCTCCCTTCTCTCTAGATTTTGAAGAAAACCTAGCCTAAGAGGAAATTGTTGGAGCGGCGGCAAGAAGGAAAAGTGTGGGTGAACTTGTGGGAAGCGCTGGTGGGCGTAGTTGACGGGAAAGAAGTGGAAGAAAAGGGCTTTTGTGGGCTATTCCAAAAGGTAAACGTTTCCCCATCTCTTGGATATGAGTTATAATACTAGTTATTATAGTTTAGAAATGAGCCTGAGGCTGTTATATTTGAATAGATTTGGATCTTGTTGTCTTGTTGAAACCGAAAATGGGCATGTTAGCCTTAAGATTTTAACTTCAATTTGGTTACTAATTTTGACGTCACATGTTGTAAAGGGGGAAATTGTAGTTGTTGAAGATGTCTAGGGCTAGATATCATGTAGGACCTAAGAACTTGGATTGGAAAGAATTGGAAAGGATTTAGGATTGGTTATATTGTTGGCCAAGAATGGCATGGAAATTATTGGTTTATTTTGTATTATTGTGGGGCGGAATTTTACACGTATTGTTAGGCGTGTAATCCCCTTGTATTTGATGAATTAATTGAGCCTTAAATGTGGCGTTTGGTTATTGAATTCGGCCTTGAAAGAGGTGGCATAGTAAGTAGAAACAAAGGAAGTGATGTCCAAATTTCCGTAGAATGTAGGGACCTTGCACTTAGTTTATTCTACGTTCGAAGCTAGAGATTGATAGACGTTTTATGACCCTTATAGGATTGAAGTACTACGAGTAGGATATTCTACTTAAGGGGGGATAGTACTGTGGAGCATTTTGCTAACTGTCGATAATCGTCGCGAGGTATGTGATTCTTCCTATCCTCTTCAGCATGATTATTTGTGAAATATATAGTGCAGTAGATGCACGTGTGTTAAAGGAATTTGATTTTCCTTGTTGTGCCTTGACTTGATATGAAGTGTAAAGGTCTTGATTGTTTGAAAAAGTAGGAAAATCTTATTTGTTAGTAATGGGTACTCGGTGGTTAAAGAATAAGCCCTCTTGGTCTCATAAGGGCTTATAGTTGTAATTGGTTGGTTTAAAACATAAAGTGTTATAACGGCTTTATGGGAAGTTTGTTATAACCACTTTATGTAGGTAAACGAATGGTTTGTTGATTTCAAAAGATAAGAGACTTGACTTATAATTGGCCTAAATGGTGTTGAAAAGTGTGAAACCTCATTCGTGAGAAATGAGTACTTGGTTTTTAAAAGAATAATGTTACATAAATTTCGGAAATGGGAATAAGAATCGAACAAGCCAATGCAGCGTTAATAAATGAAAAAGTAATGACAATTAATTATATTAAAACCAGTAGAAACCTCCATCTGCATAGAAGCTAAGATAAGACAAAATTGTATTACATTTCCTAGACCATGACTGCTCTAATAAGAATTATTGTAATCAAGTTTTGATCTTCTTAAAAATTCCAAAGTAAGGAACTCGATTTCTAAAAGAAAAGAGACTTAAGAATTTGAAGTGTTTTGGTTTAAAAGAAAGGCATGGTTTTGTCTTGACTTGTTTTAAAACATAAAGTGTTATAATAGCTTTATGGGAAGTTAGTTATAACGACTTTATGGAAAATAAAGAAATGGATTCATTATTGGATTTAGAATGGTAACTTGATTTTGGGAAAATAGAAGTAACTTGTTTTCAAATATTGAACTCTTTGTGATGGAAAAACATAAGTGGCTTGGTTATAAAAGGTAGGAGTACCTTGATCTTAAAGGGGTTAGATACTTGGGTTTTAATGGTATACTTAACGTTGTGTTAAGAAGTGTTTAAAGTACCTTGAGTTGTGTGTAACTTGCCTATGCTTGGTTGAGATAGCCTTGTTGTGCAAGGGTTTGATTTGTGCTACCGAGTCTTTCGATGGAGGGCCGACTATCTGTTATTTGTTTGGACATACTGACACATTGGGTAGCCCACGGGTATGCTTCCATAGTGAGTATTCTCTTGTTATTTGTTTGGACATACTGACACGTTGGGTAGCCCACGGGTATGCTTCCATAGTGAGTATTCTCTTGTTATTTGTTTGGACATACTGACACGTTGGGTAGCCCACAGGTATGCTTCCACAGTGAGTATTCTCTTGTTATTTGTTTGGACATACTGACACTTTGGGTGGCCCACAGGTATGCTTCCACAGTAAGTATTATCTTGTTAGTTGTTTGGACATACCGACACGTTGGGTGGCCCACGGGTATGCTTCCACAGGGATTGTTATCTTGTTATCTCCTTCGGGCATACCGACACGTTGGATGGTCCACGGGTATGGGCCCACTAGGACGGTTCCAGGGCCATGCTTATACCGAGGTGAGATGCCGGGGCATGTGACCATTGTGCGGGTTAAATTCCCGGGTTGTATTTGAGTGATGATTTCACGGGCATGAGTCCCTGACTTGCCATGATTGCTTATATGTTGTGTACTGTAGTTTGGTTATCATACATGTCTCCTGCTTTATATAGACTATTATGATTTCATTTACGATTTTTCGGGCCACATACTTGGTACTGATGTCGACTTCTTCGGGCTGCGTTCATGCCGCAGTTGTGGCACGTATAGCTTGCCGATCCGCACTCTTAGGATCGCCGTCGCTTCTGAAAGTTTCATATCTCCGGAAGCTTGTCATGTGGTACGGTTCCCTGAAGTTGTAGACTTTTGTACATTCAGGGGCATGGCGGGGCCCTGTCCCGTCATTATGGTTTTAAAATTCTGTGAGGTCTCAGAGTAATCGCTGCAAGGCGAGTTTGTGGGATGTAATCGCTCAAGTTTTCATTTATGTACAAAAAGGTAACCGTTTGGGTTAGCCTGTTTTCTTATTTCACTGTTTTCTTTCATGAATTTTTATTTCCGCTGGTTTTTCTCTGATATTGTATCACTAGGGTGCCCGGGGTAAGGCACCAGTCACAGGCCCGAGGTCGGGTCGTGACAAAAGTGGTATCAGAGCAGTTAATCCTCTGAAGGTGTCTACAGACCGTATCCAGTAGAGTCTTGATTATCGGTGTGTTGTGCACCACATCTATAATCAGGAGGCTATAGGATATTTAGGATTGGTTTCCATTCTTCTCACTCTGAGATCGTGCCTTAGAGCTGTGTTATAAGTTGGACCCCCTCTGACGTATTCTTTGTATACCAGTGATGCCTCCACGCAAGGCAACCAGAGCCCAGAAGGGCAAGGCAGTATAGGGAGCTGCGAGTAGAGCAGCAACGGTCTCTACTGAGACCACGACACCTGAGCCTCCACCCCACAACCCGAGCAGGAGACGGGTTACGCGAGATGGCCCGATTATTGCCGATCGTGGCTAGGCACGAGGATAGACTGGATGCAGCAGTTCCATTTCCAGTAGTACCCGTGGTTCACCCGACGTCAGATAGTTTGAGACTATGGGATTTTCTGAGTTGCAGCCCGCCAGAGTTCTATGGATCGAGGCCTGAGGATGATCCGCAGAGTTCATCCGACGCTGACGGATCGCGAGAGTGATCGTGGCTTGGAGACCGAGTCGGTGGTCTTAGGTTCGCGTCGGCCGCGTGATACCGCAGCCGATCGTTTGATTCGCGAGCTGCCCCGGGAGCATGCACCTCCAGCTGGTTGGGGCGAGTTCTCATAGGCTTTCCTTGGCTATTTCTTGCCTCCACAGATGAGGAGGGCACGGGCCGACAGATTTTTGATGTTGAGACAAAGAGGGCGCAAGTTCGGGAGTACAATGTAGAGTTTGACTCATTGGCTCGGTATGTCCCCGCTCTGGTGGCCGATATGGAGGATAGAGTGCACCGTTATGTCACCGGGCTCGATGATTATTTAGCGGAGGGATGCACAACAATAGCTCTTCAGCCGGGCATGGAGATTGCCCGCATCCAGGCCTATGCGCAGCAGACTGAGGAACGTAGAGGCCGACGGAATAACCAAGATCAGCAGAAGAGGCGAGCGGCGGTCATATGGTGACCTCCGAGGCGGCAACCGGCCAGCCAGACTAGTTATGCGCCTCCGCCAGTACGGAGTGCTCCACCACAGTCTTCAGGACGTTCGGGAGATTCAGGAGTAGGTCAGGGCTCCAAGGTTTCAGGTTTTTGGGGAAACAGAGATGTTAGTCAGATAGGACCACCCCTACCTCGTTGTGGCCATTGTGGTAGGCTCCATGATGGGGAGTGTCGTGCTAGTATGGGAGTTTGTTTTACATGCGGCGTGAGGCCATTTTGCGAGAAATTGTCCAACCAAAGGTAGCGCGGATGTAGAGACTCAGCCTTCGGGATCAGTGGCTGGTTCATCTCCTTCTTTTGTGCGCCGTGCAGGGAAGGAACATGAGTAGAACGACAAAAAGGGAAAGTGAAGCAATAGTTACAGGTATATTCTTAACCCTCTAGAGACTAGTAGGCTTTGATGTCATGGTGATGTGTTAAGTGTTATGTTCAGATAGCTTTGTGTTAAAAATGTGATTTAGAAGCTTGGCTAGTGAAAAAGGGAAAGTCGGGGGATGAGAAATTTTGAACCTTAGAATTTATAACAATCGATACCTTAGAGGTAAGGCCGGCTAGAGTAAAAGATTTTACAGTGATCTTTATCGGAGTACATAGTATACGGGGAGTATATTCGGGTGATAAGTCCATGAATGGCATAACTGATTCTTTTGTAAGTGCAGTGGTGAAGACAATACTGGCGTCTGCGTCTTGGAGACTTAGAAGGAACATTCGGGACGAATGTTTCTAAGGGGGGGAGAATGTTACACCCCGTAAATTCAAGAAGATAAGAACTTACCAAGGAATATAAGATTTGAAAGTGGAAAGATAAGTGGACAAACATGTGTTGGACGGATTTTGAGTCTACCTTGGAGTGTTGTACCCTAGTTGTTAAGAATTTCAAGGTGTTTAAAAATCCTAGTGTGTAGTCCGTTAAATCTAGTTCCCAACGCAACAAACCGTTCGTCGATAGGACATCGGAGTCAAAAGTTATGGAAGTTTCAAGTTTGCGCGCAATGCAAAGCGATGGTTTCGTTCAGGTACAGCCGCGGCCGACGAGGCGCGCGCCGGTTGTACTGGGGGTTCGCAGAGGTTGCAGCGCCGACGCAGGTCGCGGCGCGAATGCAGGAATTTCTGAGTGGAGCCATGGCCGCCAAGTGGCGTGGCGCCAAGGCGGGATTTTTCTGCGGTAAAGGGCGAAATCAGGGGATATTTTGTTAAAAGCCTATGGGAGGGTGACAAGTGTCCCTCCCATCCTTTTGACCAGGAAAGGGGCCTATTTTAGGGCCAAGTCTTGGAAGACTTGGCCATTTCATTTTGGAAACCCTCCCAAGAACTCCTCTCTCTTCTCTCTAGATTTTGAAGAAAACCTAGCCTAAGAGGAAATTGTTGGAGCGGCGGCAAGAAGGCAAAGTGTGGGTGAACTTGTGGGAAGCGCTGATGGGCGTAGTTGACGGGAAAGAAGTGGAAGAAAAGGGCTTTTGTGGGCTATTCCAAAAGGTAAAACTTTCCCCTTCTCTTGGATATGAGTTATAATACTAGTTATTATAGTTTAGAAATGAGCCTGAGGCTATTATATTTGAATAGATTTAGATTTTGTTGTCTTGTTGAAACCGAAAATGGGCATGTTAGCCTTAAGATTTTAACTTCAATTTGGTTACTAATTTAGACGTCACATGTTGTAAAGGGGGAAATTGTAGTTGTTGAAGATGTCTAGGACTAGATATCATGTAGGACCTAAGAACTTGGATTGGAAAGAATTGGAAAGGATTTAGGAATGGTTATATTGTTGGCCAAGAATGGCATGGAAATTATTGGTTTATTTTGTATTATTGTGGGGCGGAATTTTACACGTATTGTTAGGCGTGTAATCCCCTTGTATTTGCTGAATTAATTGAGCCTTAAATGTGGCGTTTGGTTATTGAATTCGGCCTTGAAAGAGGTGGCATAGTAAGTAGAAACAAAGGAAGTGCTGTCCAAATTTCCGTAGAATGTAGGGACCTTGCACTTAGTTTATTCTACGTTCGAAGCTAGAGATTAATAGACGTTTTATGACCCTTATAGGATTGAAGTACTACGAGTAGCATATTCTACTTAAGGGGGGATAGTACTGTGGAGCATTTTGCTAACTGTCGATAATCGTCGCGAGGTATGTGATTCTTCCTATCCTCTTCAGCATGATTATTTGTGAAATATATAGTGCAGTGGATGCACGTGTGTTAAAGGAATTTGATTTTCCTTGTTGTGCCTTGACTTGATATGAAGTGTAAAGGTCTTGATTGTTTGAAAAAGTAGGAAAATCTTATTCGTTAGTAATGGGTACTCGGTGGTTAAAGAATAAGCCCTCTTGGTCTCATAAGGGCTTATAGTTGTAATTGGTTGGTTTAAAACATAAAGTGTTATAACGGCTTTATGGGAAGTTTGTTATAACCACTTTATGTAGGTAAAAGAATGGTTTGTTGATTTCAAAAGATAAGAGACTTGACTTATAATTGGCCTAAATGGTGTTGAAAAGCGTGAAACCTCATTCGTGAGAAATGAGTACTTGGTTTTTAAAAGAATAATGTTACATAAATTTCGGAAATGGGAATAAGAATCGAACAAGCCAATGCAGCGTTAATAAATGAAAAAGTAATGACAATTAATTATATTAAAACCAGTAGAAACCTCCATCTGCATAGAAGCTAAGATAAGACAAAATTGTATTACATTTCCTAGACCATGGCTGCTCTAATAAGAATTATTGTAATCAAGTTTTGATCTTCTTAAAAATTCCAAAGTAAGGAACTCGATTTCTAAAAGAAAAGAGACTTAAGAATTTGAAGTGTTTTGGTTTAAAAGAAAGGCATGGTTTTGTCTTGACTTGTTTTAAAACATAAAGTGTTATAATAGCTTTATGGGAAGTTAGTTATAACGAATTTATGGAAAATAAAGAAATGGATTCATTATTGGATTTAGAATGGTAACTTGATTTTGGGAAAAGAGAAGTAACTTGTTTTCAAATATTGAACTCTTTGTGATGGAAAAACATAAGTGGCTTGGTTATAAAAGGTAGGAGTACCTTGATCTTAAAGGGGTTAGATACTTGGGTTTTAATGGTATACTTGACGTTGTGTTAAGAAGTGTTTAAAGTACCTTTAGTTGTGTGTAACTTGCCTATGCTTGGTTGAGATAGCCTTGTTGTGCAAGGGTTTGATTTGTGCTACCGAGTCTCTCGATGGAGGGCCGGCTATCTGTTATTTGTTTGGACATACTGACACGTTGGGTAGCCCACGGGTATGCTTCCATAGTGAGTATTCTCTTGTTATTTGTTTGGACATACTGACACGTTGGGTAGCCCACGGGTATGCTTCCATAGTGAGTATTCTCTTGTTATTTGTTTGGACATACTGACACGTTGGGTAGCCCACGGGTATGCTTCCACAAATGAGTATTCTCTTGTTATTTGTTTGGACATACCGACACGTTGGGTGGCCCACGTATGCTTCCACAAATGAGTATTATCTTGTTAGTTGTTTGGACATACCGACACGTTGGGTGGCCCACGTATGCTTCCACAGGATTGTTATCTTGTTATCTCATTTGGGCATACCGACACGTTGGATGGTCCACGGTATGGGCCCACCAGGACGGTTCGGGGCCATGCTTATACCGAGGTGAGATGCCGGCATGTGACCATTGTGCTTGCTAAATTCCGGGTTGTATTTGAGTGATGATTTCACGCACGAGTCCTCGACTTGCCATGACCGCTATATGTTGTATCGTAGTTTGGTTATCATACAAGTCTCCTGCTTTAAATAGACTATTATGATTTCATTTAAAGTATTTTTCGCCACATACTTGGTACTGTTGTCGACTTCTTCGGGCTGCATTCATGCCGCAGTTGAGGCACATAGCTTGCGATCCGCACTCTTAGGATCGCTGTCGCTTCTGAAAGTTCCATATCTCCTAAGCTTGTCCCGTGGTACGGTTCCTCAAGTTGTAGACTTTGTACATTCAGGCATGGCGGCCCCGTCCGTCATTATGGTTTTAAAATTCTTAGGTCTCAGAAGATTGCTGCAAGGCAGTTTGTAAGGATGTAATCGCTCAAGTTATCATTTATGTACAAAAAGGTAACCGCTTGGGTTAGCCTATTTTCTTATTTCACTGCTTTCTTTCATGAGTTTTATTTCGCCGTTTTTCTCTCGATATTGTATCACTAGGGTGCCTGGTAAGGCACTGCCACGACCGACCAAGCTCGCGATCGTGCCCTACCCGGGCACCCTTTCTAAACATCGAGAATAGCAAATGAACATACACAACTAAAAAAATACTTAAACATAAATTAACAACAAAGAAGCCGAGATAAGGCCACCTTCCGTAAAAATATACTCAATCCGTAAATAGAACAAGACATTTTTTCTTTACAACCCAATCCATAATGTGACTACGCACTTAAGAATAACAACTCAAGTGACAGGCCCCGCCATACCCCAATGTACAATAACCGACAATACCGTGGATAAGCCTCCTAATAAAGGAGTTTCTCAACAAATTAACAAAGTGATCCTAAGAGCGAGGATCAAGAATCTGCACTTTACTCGCAGATTAACGCACTTCAAGGAGGTCAAGACAACATGTACCAAATATGTGAAACTGAGTATCAGAATGAAATCATAAGTCTAAAATAAAACTGAGACATGTATGATAACTCACCATTAACGACACCGTGGCCTTACTAACAATGAGAGTAAATAGGTATACTTACAATATAAAGTAGAAAGCTCACGATCAAAGCAGACCACCCGCCCGCAGGTCATTAAGCAATCCTATTCCCGGGACTATTTCACCCGCATAGATCCAGTGGACCCGCGTGAGGTATTCCTCGCATGGGACTATTTCACCCGCATAAGCCCTTACGGACTCGCATGAGGTATTCCTCGCATAGGCTGGACCCGCCCGCATGGGACTATTTCACCCGCATAAGCCCTACGGACTCGCATGAGGTATTACTCGCATCGTGGGTAGCAAATCCACGGAAATATGCAATGCCACAAACCCGGGGAATGACCCCGCATCGAATAATATATTACTAGCACAAATCCGGCTATCACACATAACATAAGCACTACCGGCTTATCATACAATACATAAGCAAGTTAAGAAATCCCCTAACTTCTTATTATTCTTGTTATACATATATACACTCTCATTTTAGTTTACCTAAGGCACTATCATGTCTTTTATAAAAAATCCGGGAATTTAACCCAAAGTACTACGTACTTCTATTTTTTTTTTTTTTTAAAATGACTCATTTCATTATAAACCTTCCAAGACACTAATAACCGTAGTATCAAGTTACAATTTCTTTTCAAGACAAGTCACAATACTCTTAGAAATAAAGTTAGGTTTCTAAATCAAGTGACTCCTTTTCTTATAAAACTTTAGGCAATTGATGCCTTAAAATCGAATTGCCTTCCATTAAATCAAGCCATTTATCTTTCCATAAAGCCAATATAACCAACTCCCCATAAAGTCGTTATATTCACTTTATACCTTAGTCAAGTACAATTTTCTATCCAAGGGACTTATACGTTTAAAACGAAACAAGTATCACAATACTTTAAAACTTTTTAAGTCCCTTAACATGCTTAAATTACTTAGAGTAAACCACTCTTTAAACTTTCCATAACAACAAGTATCAAGATACTTTCAACATACTTAAAGTCTCTTAGCTTTTGAAAACCAAGATATCCTTAATATTTAAACAAGTGAGTTAATGTCACGACCCGAACCCGGGCCCGTGACTGGTGCCTTACCCCGGGCACCCCAGTGATACAACATCAGAGTAATCAGCGGAACATAAAACAATAACATGAAGCCAATGCAATAAGACAGTGAAATAAGAAGACAGGCTAACCAAAAACGGTTACCTTCAGTATATATAAATAACAATTTGAACAGTTACATCCTATTACAACCCTGCCCACAACAGTACTACAGACCTCTACGAATGATATGACAACAACGACGGGACAGGGCCCCGTCATACCCCTGAATGTAAGCACCTACAACAACAGGGGACTATACCAAGATAAGCCTCCGGAGAAACGGAGCTTTCCCAAACGCTGAACTGTGACCCTAAGAGCGAGGATCAACGACTGGTGTACCTTTACCTGCGGCATGAACGCAGCCAAGGAGGTCGATAACAGTACCAAGTATGTGAAATCAAAATATCAGAAATGAAATCATAGCGCTATATAAAGCAGAGACATGTATGATAACCAAACTACGCTCACAATAAATAAGCAAATATGTCAAGTCGTGACTCACGCCTCAAAGTCATCACTCAAATATAACAATGGGTCTCACGCCCACAACATCAATCATGCCCGTGGAATACCTTCCTCATCGCAGCCTATGATATAAAAGCACCAAGGAATACATACGAACACCGTGTCCCACTGTGTCATCATAAAACCGTGACGGTAAGTAAAGGCATAGCCGACTACTAAAACCTACAAGATAACAAGGTCATAAATCAGATCATGATCCGCCTGCATCGCATGATCAAAGCCGCCACTCGCGCAGCATCTAATGCGCGCGTCAGCCCTCGAACTTCCCGTAGCTCCGCATGGGCCACTCCAATGGCCCGCATGAGGTATTCCCCGCATCGAGGGTAGCTACTCCCCGGCAGCGTCCTGGACTCGCCGTCCGCATGGCCACATAGACCGCATGACCACAAAGGCCGCACACTAACCCGAACTCCCGCAGCTTCCGCATAGGCCATGCACTCCACATAAGGTATTCTCGAATCATAGGTCACACAGACTACCGAGTCTACCCCGCACGGAGGGCAATTTAAACCTAATCATGAGTGATACAATACTAACATAACAACTTATCGTTTAAACAACATAAGCACAATCAAGGGAAACCCCTTTACACAAACATCACCAGATACTAACACACGTAGCATCCTAGCATGTTTACTTTAACAAATCAACAAGAAAGTATTACAAGGCTATCACAAACCAACACAATCAAGTTATACATACAAGGTACTTTCTACTATATGATTAACAAGATCGGGTTTTTATCTCCAAAGTACTTCATACATTAACTCTTTAAAAGATACGTTACTTTCACAAAAGTCACACAATACCCGTAGTATATGAAAATAGAGTGATTATCTTTTGAAGTAAATCAAAACACTTCTCTTTGTAAAATCAAGTAACAACATTCTTTTCCAAACGTTCAAGTTTGCCTAATTTCAAATGTTCACGTTTCTTATTGTAGAAAGGTTTCGTGGTTCATAATCTTATTCATTTAAGAATATAATTCTCTTTTAACAATCTGAGAAACATATGCCTTATATGTGAGTAGGTTATTCTTGTTCATAATCAATCTTATTAAGCAACATGATCTAGAAATATCATTTTGTCTCATCTTAGCTTCTATGCGGATGGAGTTTCTACCGGTTTTAATAATACTTAATTATTCAATACATTTTCCTTTATTAACGCCGCAATGGTTTGTCGATACACATTCGATTTCCAAATCAAGAAAACATTATCCCTTTTAAAACCAAGTACTCATTACTCACGAATGAGGTTTCACACAAAAATTCATATAATTCATTTACGTTAAGTCTCTTATCTTACAAGATCAAGTCTCTTAACTTCTAAAATCAATAAATCATTCGCTTTATCTCTTAAGCCGTTATACCTAACTTCCCATAAAGCTAGTATAACCCTTAAGCTTTTAAAACCAAGTATTACTCTTCTTTAAAAACAGCTTAATTATCTTGAAATACTTCAAGATCTTTATTATTCGCTTAAGTCAAAAGACATTGCCGCATAACCACGCTCAATTAGCACGCCAGACGCCTACCGTACTATATATATATTCTTTTAAAATATCATGCTCAAGAGGATAGGAAGAATCACATACCTCGCGACGATTATCGACTATTAGCAAATCGCTCCACGGCTATAACCCGGCTAGCCTTGTCCACCTTCCAAGTAGCACATGCTACTCACAGAACATTCAACCTATAAAGGTTATACAAGTCTATCAAAGTCTAGACTACTCGGTAGATTAAATCTAGATACAAGATTCTACTAAATTCGGCAAATTTCTTCCCTACCACAACTACACAAGTCTCATCAGAATACAATCCTACGTAATTACAGTTCAGTTCTCTTCTTTAAATTCAGGCTTAAGTCCAAAGACATTGCCGCAAAACCATGTTCAATTCTATATATAGTATACTTCATCTATATATTCCTACAACATGTAATTTCCAATTACAATAGGGGGACAAGATAAATACCTCGATAAGCCCATAATTATCCAAGTAAAATGTCGATCCTTAGCAACGCTTAGCTCCTACTCCGGGTGCTCCAACCCGCTCCAAACAACCCTTAGAAGCTCTACGCGACCTCTACTTAATACTCCAACCAACTATGGAGATTTTCCTTAGGGTTTCGGTTTGAGACAAAAGGACATACCTGAGTATTTCCTGCTCTACGTATAGAGGTATCTTTGGAATACTACAAGGTATACGACTAAGGTAATTTGGGTATAACAACAATACTTTTGAGAGTATTTCTACCAAGAGGGGGGGTATATATACGGGACAACACCACAAAGTGGTGTATACCCTCGCCAACCCCACTAGGGGTATTCTCGCCATGGGAGAGGGCTCTCGGCCAGGGCCTCACAGTGGAGGACGTGAACACCACACAAAGGGGGGGAGCTCTCAAGACTTAGGAAAGTTTAGGAATGGATGAAGAAGTCTTCAAAAGGGGGGGGGGGGGTATTTATAGGTCAAGCCATGGCCAACCAATGGCCAAGATCATGCCAAGTGCAAGACAAGTGTAGGGCTAGGATTCACCCAAGTGTACCTTATCCATCTACCCACAAAATATCCTACCAACTACTTGACAAAAAGCCAAGACCAATCGGCCACTTCACCGCCCCAACGTCCCCAATGAGAGGGTGACAAGTGTCGCCCTCTCGTTGGTCCAAAATGTTTCGTCTCTCGGAAAAATTCGCAAAAAATAGAAATGACATAGCCGAAATTTTTCATCGCAAGTTATGTAAAACGTTTCGTCGAAAAACGACTCTAACCGGGTGTTGTGCACAAAGTAAAATCGGCCAAGCCACTTTTAAAGCCCAAACTTTTCTACGCACGCCCCACGCATATACCGAAATACGGGGTATAACATTCTCCCCTCCTTAGAAACATTCGTCCCGAATGTTCCTTCTAAGTCTCAAAACAAACGTGCGCCAGTATAGTCTTCACTACTATACTTATGAGAACACTCCTGCCACAAATGGCCGCAGAAACACCTGCGCAAATACTTACATCTAAGTCCACGAGGAATCACCTCTAACATCAGAAAATCTCCCACCCGGGGTCTAAAAGATACTCCCTTCGCACCTACTCTTTACAAACGAAATGATCACATCTATGTCCTTACACATGCTCGCTTCTTCCCTTACTCGTCGTACCCTTCTCATACACTCGAACTCTTTCTCATAACTTACCATATTCCTTCTACTGATTCCGTTCCCGAAATCTCTGGGTTACTATCTCCAACTTGGTCATCATTAACTGGGAACACTATGGATGGATCTCCGATACTTTCCCGAACATAGCAATACGAAAGACCGGACATACTTCCTCCCAAGTCGGACGATAAAAGCTAACATACAGGCAACCTGGCCTACTCTTCACATGATCTGAAAGGCCCAAAGTAACTCGGGCTAAGTTCCCTCTGTTTTCCAAAACTCATCGCACCCTATCCGGGGTGGTACCTTCAAGAATTCCGACCGTCAACCTGAACTTTAAGCGTCGACGTCGATTATCCGCACGACTTCCATTGACTCTGAGCTGCCAATGACCTCATCTGGATAAGCTTCACCCTATCCACATTCTACTGGACAAGTATGAACCAACTATCTGAACTTTGCCAACCTCGAACCAATCGAACGGCAACTTACATTTCCGCCCCTACAAGGCGTCATAAGACGACATCCGAATCACTGAAATGGTAGCTTAAACACTCCCTCAACAGGAGACAACAATCCCCACAACTACCCCAGAAATCCAAACACTGGCCCGAGGGCGAATGCGATTCTGAGTCTCACCTGAGTCCCTAACCCTGCCTGGTAAAACTCTCGAAAGAAAGAAGCGGTCAGAACTCGACCCCACTCGCCATAAGGTGAAGGTAGGCACCCCGTGCAGCCTTACAACCTTTCTGATATAACAACACTGCTGAGTATCCGGTCCGATCAAAACCACGACGCTGGTCGCCCCATCGCCCGACCATCGTCGAACGCATCCATGAACTTGTACGCTGGTTAACCAAACCTGGGACTAACACCCTCATGACCCTATCACAAGGCGGGACCACCACAAACTGACCCCACCACCATACAGGTCGCGGGTTGACCCGCAACGTGGCCTCAACCCGATCCGGCAACGCGCAAAACACTAGCTCCCCGATCCGGAACAATTTCGCTAATAACGTTACGAAAACCTAGCGGTCATCTTAGTTCAACTACCCTCTTTCATACCACACTACTTAGGGACCTATCTCAAACATAGCTCACGTGCACTATGCACTCCGATAAGGATCAAACATAACACTACACCTTTACTCGAGATGGCCTTACCTCTAAGGTCTCTACGTATAAAACTCTAAGGCTCACACCTTCTCTATCCCCAAATCTTACTTGGTTAATCGACCAAGATTTCTAATCACAATTTACACAATGCTATCGAATATAACACTTAAGGTATACTCACCTTATCACACATACTATTCCCTGAGGGTTAAAGATCTATCTCAGATTCACCGCTTCACTCCCTTAGTCGTCTAATCAAACCTCGCCTGTAGGCGATAACTGGGGAAGGTGACGAACTACCCACCGATATCAAGGCTAAGTCCTCCTACTAGGACATCCTCTCGCCATCGACTGACGGTCGTAGGTACAATAAGTACCAACTAAAAGACGCCATTCCCGATGACATTCGCACACCGCGGAACCTAAGTCCTGGTGCTCGACTAACTCCGGCATACCCCGAAAGTCCCAATTCGTGGAAGACTACTCTGATCAAGCGAGGTGCATATCTAATGGCCGCGAGGTGACTCGCCAAAGTTACCAAGGACTTGCCGCTCGCCCTTCTTCTCGCCCTTCGTTAACCCGTCGGTTTCTACGCTTTCGGCTGCTGCGCATAAGCCCGCATACGTGCCATGCTCAAGCCTAACTGAAGAATTACTCTTGCACAACCCTCTCTTAGATAGTCATCAAGACTCGCGGTACATCGGTATACTCTCTGGTAGCCAAATCCATAGTTAGTAACAGGGTCGCCTCTTTGCAATCCATATTCTCTGTCCCCGGTCGTGGAACTGAAGGTTCAAATATCATGGCCGCAGTAGGAACTGCCGCCGCCGTGCTAAACTTTGTTGGGGATAGTGACGTCGCAGAACTCTCCAAATGAAGCACCTAACTCAGGTGATGATTGGGCCTGTGCCCTCGTAACCCTCTGAACTCTACTCGCAGCCTCCTTCACGCTTGCCCTCCCGGGTTTCGCCGCTTTGACGGAGGCATAACGGTAAGGGAAAGAAATACGTTAGAGGGGTCCAACTTATAACACAGCTCTAAGCACGATCTCATAGTGAGAAGAATGGAAACCAATCCTAAATATCCTATAGCCTCCTGATTATGGGTGTGGTGCACAACACACCGATAATCAAGACTCTACTGGATACGGTCTGTAGACACTTTCCGAGGATTAACTGCTCTGATACCACTTTTGTCACGACCAACGGGCCCGTGGATCGTGCCTACCCCGCACCCGGTGATACAACATCGAGTAATCGGAACATAAAACAATAACATAAGCCAATGCAATAAGACGGTGAAATAAGACAAAGCAACTAAAAACGGTTACCTTCAGGATATATAAATACCAATTTGAACAGTTACATCCTAGTACAACCCTGCCCACCACAGTACTCCAGACCTCTACGAATGCTATGACAACAACGACGGGACAGGCTCGCCATACCCCGAATGTAAGCACCTACAACAACAGGACTATACTAAGATAAGCCTCCGAGAAACGGAGCTTTCCCAAATGATGAATCGTGACCCTAAGAGCGAGGATCAACGATCGTGTACCTTTACTGCGCAGATGAACGCAGCCGGCGAGGTCGATAAACAGATACCAAGTATGTGAAATCAAATATCAGAATGAAATCATAGCACTATATAAAGCAGAGACATGTATGATAACCAAACTACAGATTCACAATAAATAAGCGATATGTCAAGTCGTGACTCACGCCTCAAAGTCATCACTCAAATATAACAATGGGTCTCACGCCCACAACATCAATCATGCCCGTGGAATACCTTCCTCATCGCCAGCTTCATGATATAAAAGCACCAAGGAATACACATGAACACCGTGTCCCACATGGGTCATCATAAAACCGCACGGTAAGTACGAAGGCATAGCCGACTACTAAAACCTACAAGCATAACAAGGTCATAAATCAGATCATGATCTGCTCAGATCGCATGATCAAAGCCGCCACTCGCTCGCAGATCTAATGTGCGCGTCTAGCCCTCGAACTTCCCGTAGCCCGCACGGCCACCCAATGGCCCGCATGAGGTATTCCGCATCGAGGGTAGCTACTCCGGCAGCCGCCCCGACTCGCCGTCCGCAGCCACATAGATCGCATGACCACAAAGGCCGCGACACTAACTCGAACTCCCGCAGCCCGCATAGGCCACATGCACTCCACATAAGGTATTCTCGAATCATAGGTCACACAGACTACCGAAGTCTACCCCAGACGGAGGCGGCTTAACCCCTAATCATGAGTGATACAATACTAACATAACAGCTTATCGTTTAAACAACATAAGCACAATAAAGGGAAACCCCTTTACACAAACATCACCAGATACTAACACATGTAGCATCCTAGCATGTTTACTTTAACAAATCAACAAGAAAGTATTACAAGGCAATCACAAACCAACACAATCAAGTTATACACACAAGGTACTTTCTACTAAATGATTAACAAGATCGGGTTTTTATCCCCAAAGTACTTCATACATTAACTCTTTAAAAGATACGTTACTTTCACAAAAGTCACACAATACCCGTAGTATATGAAAATAGAGTGATTATCTTTTGAAGTAAATCAAAACACTTCTCTTTGTAAAATCAAGTAACAACATTCTTTTCCAAACGTTCAAGTTTGCCTAATTTCAAATGTTCACGTTTCTTATTTTAGCAAGGTTTCGTGGTTCATAATCTTATTCATTTAAGAATATAATTCTCTTTTAACAATCTGAGAAACATATGCCTTATATGTGAGTAGGTTATTCTTGTTCATAATCAATCTTATTAAGCAGCCATGATCTAGGAAATATCATTTTGTCTCATCTTAGCTTCTATGCAGATGAAGTTTCTACTGGTTTTAATAATACTTAATTATTCAATACATTTTCCTTTATTAACGCTGCAATGGTTTGTCGATACACATTCTGATTTCCGAAATCAGTAAAACATTATCCCTTTTAAAAACCAAGTACTCATTACTCACGAATGAGGTTTCACACAAAAATTCATATAATTCATTTACGTTAAGTCTCTTATCTTACAAGATCAAGTCTCTTAACTTCTAAAATCAATAAATCATTCGTTTTATCTCTCTTAAGCCGTTATACCTAACTTCCCATAAAGCTAGTATAACCCTTAAGCTTTTAAAACCAAGTATTACTCTTCTTTTAAAAACAGTTCTTAATTATCTTGAAATACTTCAAGATCTTTATTATTCGGGCTTAAGTCAAAAGACACCACGCACAATTACGCTCAATTAGCACGCGTCGCCTACCGTACTATATATATATTCTTTTAAAATATCATGCTCAAGAGGATAGGAAGAATCACATACCTCGCGACGATTATCGACTATTAGCAAATCGCCCACTGGCTATAACCCGGCTAGCCTTGTCCACCTTCCAAGTAGCACATGCTACTCACAGAACATTCAACCTATAAAGGTTATACAAGTCTATCAAAGTCTAGACTACTCGGTAGATTAAATCTAGATACAAGATTCTACGGAAATTCGGGCAGCCCTTCCCTACCCGTCAAACTACACAAGTCTCAGTAATACACCCCACGTAATTACGCTCAGCTTCTCTTCTTTAAATTCAGGCTTAAGTCCAAAGACATTGCCGCAAAACCATGTTCAGTTCTATATATAGTATACTTCATCTATATATTCCTACAACATGTAATTTCCAATTACAATAGGGGGACAAGATAAATACCTCGATAAGCCCATAATTATCCAAGTAAAATGTCGATCCTTAGCAACGCTTAGCTCCTACTCCGGGTGCTCCAACCCGCTCCAAACAACCCTTAGAATCTCTACGCGACCTCTACTTAATACTCCAACCAACTATGGAGATTTTCCTTAGGGTTTCGGTTTGAGACAAAAAGGACATACTGAGTATTTCCTGCTCTACGATAGAGGTATCTTTGGAATACTACAAGGCATACGGCTAAGGTAATTTGGGTATAACAACAATACTTTGAGAGTATTTCTACCAAGAGGGGGTATATATACTGACAACACCACAAAGGGGTGTATACCCTCGCCAACCCCACTGGGGTATTCTCGCCAAGTGGAGGGCTCTCGGCCAAGGGCCTCACAAGGGGAGGACGAGAACACCACACAAAGGGAGCTCTCAAGACTTAGGAGAGTTTAGGAATGGATGAAGAAGTCTTCAGGGGAGGGGTATTTATAGGTCAAGCCATGGCCAACCAATGGCCAAGATCATGCCAAGTGCAAGGCAAGTGTAGGGCTAGGATTCACCCAAGTGTACCTTATCCATCTACCCACAAAATATCCTACCAACTACTTGACAAAAATCCAAGACCAATCGGCCACTTCACCGCCCCAACGTCCCCAATGAGAGGGTGACAAGTGTCGCCCTCTCGTTGGTCCAAAATGTTTCGTCTCTCAGAAAAATCCGCAAAAAATAGAAATGACATAGCCTAATATTCCTTCGCAGTTATGTAAAACGCTTCGAAAAACGACTCTAACCGTGTTGTGCACAAAGTAAAATCGCCAAGCCACTTTTTAAGCCCAAACTTTTCTACGCACGCCCCACGCATATACTCCGAAATACGGTATAACGCTTAATTCCCTAACTCAAACAACTTGGGCATTCTTAAAATAAGCCAAGGATATCAAATAAACTAGATTGTCAAAATCTTAGACGCTCACCGTACTATACATTTACACTTGATCATGCTCAAGAAATAAGAAAGTTCCACATACCTCTTCGGTTTAATCCACCGGCTAAGTGCAATCGCCGTACGTAGTATGTCAACCTATAATGACCATAGTACGTCTATTAACTTCTAGTTTCAAACGTAGAATATTCCAAGTGAAAGTCACTAAATTCTACGGAAAATCGGACAGCACTTCCTTTGTTTCTACTCACTTTGCCACCTTTTTCAAGGCCGAATACAATAACCAAACACGCCACATTTAAGGCACAATCCTCACGACTGCCCGGTCAGGATCGTGCCTTACCCCGCACCCTAGTGACACAACATCGAGTAATCACGAACATAAAACACATACATGAACAAGTGAAGTACAAAACAAGAACTGAGGAAAACTTGCCTTCGACATATATAAATAACCACTTTTACAAATGAACAGTTTAATCCTTTTTACAAACCCCGCCACAACAAGATTACATGCACTTCTAAGAAATGATACGACAACAACGACGGACAGGTTCGCCATACCTGAATGTAAGCACCTACAACAACAGGGGACTATACCAAGATAAGCCTCCGGAGAAACGGAGCTTCCCAAAAGCTGAACTGTGACCCTAAGAGCGAGGATCAACGACTGGTGTACCTTTACCTGCGGCATGAACGCAGCCCCCCGAAGGAGGTCAGTACAACAGGTACCGAGTATGTGAAACTAAAAATAAATACTGTAAATGAAATCATAGTAGTCTATACAAAGCAGGAGACATGTATGATAACCAAACTACAGTTCACCATAAATAAGCAGTCATGTCAAGTCAGGGACTCACGCCCTCCAGTCATCACTCAATTTAACAATGGGTCTCACGCCCACCACATCAATCGTGCCCGTGGAATACCTTCCTCACTGCCGGCAGTTTATGATATACAAGCACCAAGGAATACACATGAACACCAGGTCCCACCTGTGTCCTAATAAAACGGTACAGGGTAAGTACGAAGGCATAGCCGACTACTAACACCCACAGTACCAACAAGGTCATAAGCTGTGTCATGATATCTGTCTAGACCGTCACATGATAAAAGCTGGTCACTCGCCCGCAGTATCAAATGTGCGCGTCTAGCCCTGGAACTCTCCGCAGCTCCGCATAGGCCAGTCAGATAGGCCCGCATGAGGTATAACCCCGCATCGAGGGTAGCTACTCCAAGATCGCCCCGACTCGCATCCGCACGCCACAAGCGACCGCATGACCACAAGGGCCGCACACTAACCTGGAGCTCCCGTAGCTCCGCATGGATCCCCTGGACCAGAATGAGGTTTTCTCGAATCATGGTCCTGCATCACCGAAGTCTACCCCGCACGGAGGCGCTTAACCCCGAACACAAGTCAAGGTGAGTGGTACAATACCAACATAACTGATAGTCAAACAACTTTAAGCGCAGTCGAGGGAAAAACCCCTTTACACTAACATCACAAGACACTAACACACGTAGCATCCCAACATGTTTACTTCTCAAATCAACAAGAAAGTATTTACAAGGCTATCACGAACCAATACAACAGAGTATTCACACTAGGTACTTTCTACTAACAAGTTCGTATCTAACCCCAAAGTACTTCACACATTAAATCTTTAAAAGATCTGCTTCTTTCACATAAGTCACACAATACGTAGTATAAAATAGAGTGACTATCCTTTTAAGAAAACCAAAACTCTTACCTTTGTAAAATCAAGTAACAACATTATTTTCCAAACGCCCGAGTTTGCCTAATATCAAATGTTCACGTTTCTTATTTTAGAAAGGTTTCAGTAGTTCATAGTTTTATTCATTTAAGAATATAATTCTCTTTTAAACAATCGGAGAAACATAAGCCTTATATGAGTAGGATATTCTTGTTTATAACAATCTTATTACAATGACCATGATCTAGAAATATCATTTTGTCTCATCTTAGCTTCTATGCGGATGGAAGTTTCTACCGGTTTTAATAATACTTAATTATTCAAAACATTTCCTTTATTAACGCCGCAGTTGGTTTGTCGATACACATTCTGATTTCCGAAATCAGTAAAGCATTCTTAAGCCGTTATACCTAACTTCCCATAAAGCTAGTATAACTCTTAAGTTTTCAAACACCAAGTATTACTTCTCCTTTCAAAATGATTCTTTCTTATCATATAACAAGCCAGTTAAAGTTCAAATCAGTTACCTTTTAAAAACCACATGTATTTTCTTACTAACATAAAGCTGTTATAACCAACTTCCCATAAAGCCGTTATAACACTTTATGTTTTAAACCACTCAAACACATTTAGCACATGTACGTCTACCGTACTACATAGTTCACACATATCATGCTAGAAGAGATAGGAAGAGGTTCACATACCTCGCGACGAGTATCGACTAATAGCAAAACGCTCCAAGTACTCCCAACCGCTTACTCCTAAAGCCAAGTAACGCGCCACACGTAGTACTTCAACCTATAAGGCCACAAGGCGATTATTAACATTAAGATCTTATCTTATAACATTCTAAAGAAAATTCGAAAGACTCTCCCGCAACAATGGCGTAAATCTCCTCCTCTCACTGGCCGCTACCAAGCCAACCAGTGGGTTATACATCTAACCCTAACGGGTACAATTCTACTCCACGGTTGTTATACCCCGTAGTTCTAGGGTATGTATGCGAGGACGTACGTACGAGAATACGACAGAAAGATTGGAAAGGAAGAAAGAGGCGATTTTTCCACGGAAAAGTTTCCTGCTTTTGTGAAGGAAAAGGTTCGTTAATGGGAATTGGATTCCCAGTTTGGTATTCGGACTTCCGAATATTAGAGAATTATGGAATTTTATTTTCGAAAATGGTCACGTGGGCCCACTGAGAAATTTACTGGTTTTGTAGGGCCCACTTTGTTTTCTAGATTTTGGCCATTATGGATATTTTCTAAGATGTTTTATTTTGGGCGAGGGAGGGTGACACGTGTCACCCCGCCTGTGGCTCGCCGAATGGCATTTGGGCACAATGCCGACAGTCGTTTTCGACTAAACGCTTTACATAACTCATGCGAGGAAAATTCGCTATGTCTTTTCTTATTTTTATGGATTTTTCCGAGAGACGGAACATTTTGTACCAACGAGAGGGCGACACTTGGCACCTCTCATTGGCAAGGTGGCGGGCGGGCGATTTGGGAAGGCAAGTGGGAGATATTTTTGGTAGATATTTTGTGTGCAAGTTGGCTAGGTACACATGGGTGAATCTTGGCCCTACACTTGCCTAACACTTGGTGTAATCTTGGCCATTGGTTGGCTTTCACTTGACCTATAAATACCCCCCCCTTTGAAGACTAATTCATTCACAAAATTGCCTAAGTCTTGAAAGCTTCTTCCTTCCCCCTTAGTGTAGTGTCTTGGCCGAGAGCCCCTCTCTCCCCCCTTGGCCGAGAGTCCCCTAGTGGGTAGGCCGAGGGCAGACACCCCCTCCTAGAGTTAGCAGTGGGTACCCCTACCCTAGGTAGTTTTCGTATAATACCCCTTGTTGTGGTATAGAAATACTCTCCTAGTATTGTTATAATGTCCAAATTACCTTAGCCGTATACCTTGTTGTATTCTAAGGTTATACCTATACGAAAAGCCCAGAAATACTATTATACTTCCCACTACCACAAACCGAAACCCTAGGAAAATCTCCATAGTCCGGAGTATTGTGAAGAAGTTGGTTAGAACTTCTAAGGTGGTTTAGAATGGTTGAGCGCTCGGAGTTGAGCTAAACGATTGCCCAGGATCGACTTTATATTTGGATAATTATGGGCTTAGCGAGGTAAATATCTTGTCCCCCTTTTGTAATTGGATATTACATGTCGTTAGATTATATATTTGAAGTATACTATATATATATAATCAACATAGCTTGTGGCAATGTCCTCGACTTAAGCTCAAGAATCGAATCAACTGTTTTACATAGGGCATCAGACATGAGACTTGTGTGGTAGTACTGTGGAGTAGAATTGTACCCGTTCGGGTTAGATGTATAACCCCCCCCTGGTTGGCTTGATGGCCAGGCCCGATAGAGGAGGAGATTTACGCCATGTTGCGGGAGGTCTTTGTCGAATTTTCTAGAATGTTCTACGATAAGATCTAGATGTTAATAAGCGCCTTGTGGCCTTATAGGTCAAGTACTACGTGTGGCGCGTTCTACTTGGCTTAGGAGTAGCCGACGCTTGAGGTACTTGAGCATTTTGCTATTAGTCGATAATCGTCGCGAGGTATGTGAACCTCTTCCTATCTCTTCTAGCATGATATGTTTGAACTATGTAGTACGGGTGACGCGTACGTGCTAAATGTATTCGATGGGTTTAAAACATAAAGTGTTATAACGGCTTTATGGGAAGTTGGTTATAATGACTTTATGTAGATAAGAAAACACTTTGTGGTTTTTAAAAGGTAAATGATTTGTTTATAATCGCTTGATGTGTGATTATAAAGAACTTGAAGTATTTCAAAAGATTTCAAATCGTTTTGAAAGAGAAGTAATACTTGGTTTTGAGAACTTAAGAGTTATACTAGCTTTATGGGAAGTTAGGTATAACGGCTTAAGAACGCTTTTCGATTTTGGAAATCGGGATGTATATCGACAAACCATCGGCGTTAATAAAAGGAAATGTTTTGAATAATTAAGTATTATTAAAACCAAGAGAAACTTCCATCCGCATGAAGCTAAGATGAGACAAAATGATATTTCCTAGATCATGGCTGCTGTAATAAGATTGTTATAAACAAGAATAACCTACTTACATGTAAGGCTTATGTTTCTCAATTGGTTAATAAAAAGGATTATATTCTTGAATGAATAAGACTATGAACTACGAAACCTTTTTAAAATAAGAACCGAACATTTGAAATTAGGCAAACTCGAACGCTTGGAAAATAATGTTGTTACTTGATTTTACAAAGGTAAGTGTTTTGGTTTACTTAAAAGACAAATACTCTATTTTATACTACGTATTGTGTGACTTATGTGATAGGAACGATCTTTTAAAGATTTAATGTATGAAGTACGTTGGGGTTAGATACTGAACTTGTTAGTATAAAGTTACTTGTGTGAACAACTTGATTGTATTGGTTTGTGATAGCCTTGTAATACTTTCTTGTTGATTTGATAAGTAAACATGTTAGGATGCTACTTGTGTTAGTATCTTGTGATTGTTATGTAAGGGGGTCATTCTCACAGGCTTACATTATTAAAAGGTAAGTCCATCAGATCGTTATTATATCACCTACCCCTCGATCGTATACCGGTGGCTTGCCACCCTTGATGCGGTCTATACGGCTATGCGTCCTTGAGACTATGCGAGCCGCGGTATGCTCCGTGATTGACCGATCATTCCGGTGTTTAGCCTGACGCGGGATTCCTACGCGGTCTCGAGGACTATGCGGTCCTCGGCGGCTATGCGGGCCGCGAAGTCCGGGACGGATACCGGTGGTTAGGTCGCTTGACGCGGTATACCTCGTGGTCTAGGACCGTGGATTCGAGGAATACCTTATGCGGTCCATGTGTGACCTATGCGAGTCGCGAGTTCGAGAATAGACGCCAAGACATTGATATCTGCGGGCCGTGCCGCCTTCGATCTGTAGTGCGGCTCTAGAGACCTCGTGATACGCCAGTGGCATTTGTGGTACTGGGTCTTAGTAGTCGGCTATGCCTTCGCATTTACCCCGCACGGTCTTATCAGGATGACTTTGAGGCGTGAGTCCCCGACTTGACATGATCGCTTAGTTGTTGTGAATCAGTAGTTTGGTTATCATACATGTCTCCCGCTTTATATAGACTACTATGATTTCATTCATGATACTTACGCTTCACATACTTGGTACATGTTGTATCGACCTCTTCGGGCCGCGTTCATGCCGCAGTTGAGGTACATCGCCGTTGATCCTAGCTCGTGGTCACAGCGTTTGGGAAGCTCCGTTTCTCGAGGCTTATCAGTATAGTCCCCGTCAGTAAGTGTTTACATTCGTGGTTTGGGCCCCGTCCCGCCATTGTGGTCGTATCATTCTAGAGGTCCAGAGTAATCGCAAGGGCGTGGTTGGTAAAAAGGATTAAGCTGTTCATTTGTAAAAGAGTTGATGGTTATATATATGCCGAGTGCAAGTTTTCACTGATTATTGTTTTATATTTCGTTATCTCATGTTGTTGTTTTATGTTCACGATTACTGATGTTGTGTCACTAGGGTGCCCGGTAAGGCACCATCACGCCCGCCGGGTCGTGACAAAAGTGGTATCGAGCGATTAATCCTGAAAGTGTCTACGCATCAGATCCAAGAGTCTTGATTATCGGTGTGTGCACCACACCAATAATCGTGAGGCTATAGGATATTTAGGATTGGTTTCTATTCTTCTCACTCGAGATCGTGCCTTAGAGTCGTGTTGTAAGTTGACCCTCCGACGAAATTCATTCCTTATCGTTATGCCTCCGCATGGCAACCCGCCCAGAGGCGCAAGGCAGGGAGTGCGAGTAGAGTTCGGAGGTGGCGAGGGCACAGCCAAATCATTACCTAGGTAGTGCTTCATTCGGGATTTCTGCGACGCCACTAGCCCCAGAGAGTTTAGCACGGTGACGGCGGCTCCATCGCGCCCATGACTTTGAACCTTCGGGCCCACGCATCGAACAGTGAATATAGATTGCAAAGAGACAACCTTGTTACTAGCTATGGATTTGGCTACCAGAGAGTATACCGATGTATCGCAAGTCTTGATGACTACCTAAGAGAAGGTTGTGCAAGAGTAATCCTTCAGTTAGGCTTGAGCATGGCCTGTGTACGGGCTTATGCAGCAGCCGAGAACGTAGAGATCGACGGGTTAACCAAGGACAGCAGAAGAGGGCCGAGTAGAGCGCGTCCTTCTGGTAACTTTCAAGGTGAGTATACCTTAAGTGCTATGTTCTGATAGCAGTGTGTTAGTTGTGATTAGAAATCATGGTGGGTTAACCGAGTAAGATTTTGGAGGATAGAGAAAGTGTGAGCCTTAGAGCTTTATACGTAGAGACCTTAGAGGTAAGGCCATCTCGAGTAAGAGACGTATGTTGATGTTTGACCCTTATAGGAGTGCATAGTGCACGTGAGCTGTGTTTGGGATAAGTCCCTATGTAGTATGAAATGAAAGAGGGTAGTTGAGCTAAGAAGACCGCTAGGTTTTCGTAACGTGTTTAGTAAGATTGTTCCTTCGGGGAGATGGTATTTTGCGCCTTGCCGGGTCGGGTTGAGGCTACGTGCGGGTCAACCCGCGGTAGGTTTGGGCGGGGTCGGTTGTGGTGGTCCTCTTTGTGTTAGGGTCATGAGGGTGTTAGGCCCATGTTTAGTTAGCCGCAAGTTCGTGGATGCGTTCGACCGGTGGTCGGGCCGATGGGGCAGCTATCGTGTTCTTCTGGTCGTGGTCGCTCTCGGCGTTGTCGATGTTATCCGAAAGGTTGTGAGGTTGCACGGTGCCTACCTTCACCTTATGACGACAGTGGAGCCAGTGCTACTGTTTCTCTTCTCGAGTTTGTACGAGCGGGGCTAGAACTCAGCAGTCTCCAGACGCATTCGCCTCGCCGGTGTTTTGATTTCGTGGTAGTTGTGAGGATCGTTGTCTCCGGTTGGAGTGTTTAAACTACCATTTCGGTGTTCGGATGTCGCCTTGTGACGCCTTGTAGGGCGAAATGCAAGTTCTTGGCCGATTGGTTCGATGTTGGCAAGGTTCAGATAGTTGGTTCAGGCTTGTTCCAGCAGACGGTGGTTAGGGTGTGACGAGTTTTGGGAAACAGAGGAACTTATCCCGAGTTACTTTGGGCCCTTTTGAGTTCATATGAGGAATAGGCCAGGTTGCCTATAGGTTAGCATCTGCCGTCCGACTTAGGAGGCAGTACGTCCCATTCTTCAGATTGTTATGTTCGGGAAAGTATCGAAGATCCATCCAGAGTGTTCCCAGTAATAATGACCACGTTAGAGATAGTAACCCCGAGTTGTGGAAACTGAAGCCGTATCAGAATGTGGTAAGAGTTCGAGTGTACGAGATCCTCCGGGATCGCAGTTCTCGCACCATTTGTTGGTCGCCTGAGCAAGGCTCGCGACAAAGTGACAAAAGTGGTATCAGTGACTAAGGAAGTATATTTTGACCCCGGGAAGAGGTATTTGTGGTGATGTAGAGGTGTTTCCTCGTGGACTTAGATGTAAGTTTTGCGCAGGTGTTTCCATGGCCAGGTATGGCAGGATTGTTCTCGTAAGTATAGTAGTGAAGACTATATTGGCGACGCTTGTTTTGAGACTTAGAAGGAACATTCTGACGAATGTTTCTAAGGAGGAGAATGTTATACCCCGTAGTTCTAGGGTATGTATGCGAGGACGACGCATTTGAGAATACATGTAAAAGATTGGAAAGGAAGAAAGAGGCGATTTTTCCACGGAAAAGTTTCCGGTTTTTGTGAAGGAAAAAGGTTCGTTAATGGGAATTGGATTCCCAGATTTGGTATTCGGACTTCCTGGAATATTAGAGAATTATGGAATTTTATTTTCGAAAATGGTCACGTGGGTCCCACGTGACAAATTTACTGTTTTGTGGGGCCCACTTTGTTTTCTAGATTTTGGCCATTATGGATATTTTCGAAGATGTTTTATTTTGGGCCGCAGAGGGTGACACGTGTCACCCCGCCAGTGGCTTGGCCGAATGGCATTTGGGCACAAGTGCCGATTAGAGTCGTTTTTCGACGAAACGTTTTACATAACTTGCGAGGGGAAAATTCCGGCTATGTCTTTTCTTATTTTTGCGGATTTTTCCGAGAGACGGAACATTTTGTACCAACGAGAGGGCGACACTTTGCACCCTCTCATGGGCAAGCGCGGCCACTGACGATTTGGGAAGGCAAGTGGGAGATATTTTTGGTAGATATTTTGTGTGCAAGTTGGCTAGGTACACATGGGTGAATCTTGGCCCTACACTTGCCTAACACTTGGTGTAATCTTGGCCATTGGTTGGCTTTCACTTGACCTATAAATACCCCCCCCTTTGAAGACTAATTCATTCACAAAATTGCCTAAGTCTTGAAAGCTTCTTCCTTCCCCCTTAGTGTAGTGTCTTGGCCGAGAGCCCCTCTCTCCCCCCTTGGCCGAGAGTCCCCCCCCCTAGTGGGGTAGGCCGAGGGGTAGACACCCCCCCCTCCTAGAGTTGCTAGCCGTGGGGTACCCCCCCCCTAGCCTAGGTTGTTTTCGTATAATACCCCTTGTTGTGGTATAGAAATACTCTCCTAGTATTGTTATAATGTCCAAATTACCTTAGCCGTATACCTTGTTGTATTCTAAGGTTATACCTATACGAAAAGCCCAGAAATACTATTATACTTCCCGTCAGTCACAAAACCGAAACCCTAGGAAAATCTCCATAGTCCGTTGGAGTATTGTGAAGAAGTTGGTTAGAACTTCTAAGGGTGGTTTAGAGCGGGTTGGAGCGCTCGGAGTCGAGCTAAACGATTGCCCAGATCGACTTTATATTTGGATAATTATGGGCTTAGCGAGGTAAATATCTTGTCCCCTTTTGTAATTGGATATTACATGTCGTTAGATTATATAGTCAAGTATACTATATATATATAATCAACATAGCTTGTGCAATGTCCTTCGACTTAAGCTCAAGAATCAATCAATCGTTTTACATAGGACTGTATTACAGTAGACTTGTGTAGTAGTACTGTGGAGTAGAATTGTACCCGTTCGGGTTAGATGTATAACCCCCCCCTGGTTGGCTTGATAGCCGGCCCCGATAGAGGAGGAGATTTACGCTGCATGGGGAGTCTTTGTCGAATTTTCTAGAATGTTCTGCGATAAGATCTAGATGTTAATAAGCCTTGTGGCCTTATAGGTCAAGTACTACGTGTGGCGCGTTCTACTTGGCTTAAGGAGTAGCCGACGGCTTGAGGTACTCGGAGCATTTTGCTATTAGTCGATAATCGTCGCGAGGTATGTGAACCTCTTCCTATCTCTTCTAGCATGATATGTTTGAACTATGTAGTACGGTAGACGTACATGTGCTAAATGTATTCGATGGGTTTAAAACATAAAGTGTTATAACGGCTTTATGGGAAGTTGGTTATAACAGCTTTATGTAGATAAGAAAACACTTTGTGGTTTTTAAAAGGTAAATGATTTGTTTATAACTGGCTTGATGTGTGATTATAAAGAACTTGAAGTATTTCAAAAGATTTCTGAAATCGTTTTGAAAGAGAAGTAATACTTGGTTTTTGAGAACTTAAGAGTTATACTAGCTTTATGGGAAGTTAGGTATAACGGCTTAAGAACGTTTTACTGATTTTGGAAATCAGGATGTATATCGACAAACCACTGCAGCGTTAATAAAAGGAAATGTTTTGAATAATTAAGTATTATTAAAACCAGTAGAAACTTCCATCTGCATAGAAGCTAAGATGAGACAAAATGATATTTCCTAGATCATGGCTGCTGTAATAAGATTGTTATAAACAAGAATAACCTACTTACATGTAAGGCTTATGTTTCTCAATTGGTTAATAAAAAGGATTATATTCTTGAATGAATAAGACTATGAACTACGAAACCTTTTTAAAATAAGAACCGAACATTTGAAATTAGGCAAACTCGAGCGCTTGGAAAATAATGTTGTTACTTGATTTTACAAAGGTAAGTGTTTTGGTTTACTTAAAAGACGATACTCTATTTTATACTACGTATTGTGTGACTTATGTGATAGGAACGGATCTTTTAAAGATTTAATGTATGAAGTGCGTTGGGGTTAGATACTCGAACTTGTTAGTAGAAAGTACCTTGTGGAACAACTTGATTGTATTGGTTTGTGATAGCCTTGTAATACTTTCTTGTTGATTTGATAAGTAAACATGTTAGGATGCTACTTGTGTTAGTATCTTGTGATTGTTATGTAGGGGTCATTCTTGCGTGCTTACATTATTAAAAGGTAAGTCCATCAGATCGTTATTATATCACCTACCCTCGATCGTATACCGGTGGCTTGCCACCCTTGACGCGTCTATACGGCTATGCGGTCCTTGAGACTATGCGAGCCGCGTATGCTCCGTGATCGACCGATCATTCGGGTGTTTAGCCGATCGCGGGATTCCCTACGCGTCTCCGAGGGACTACGCGTCCTCGAGGCTATGCTGGCCGCGAAGTCCGGGACGGATACCGAGGGTTAGGTCGCTTGACGCGGGTATACCTCGTGGTCTAGGACCGTGATTCGAGGAATACCTTATGCGGTCCGTGTGTGACCTACGCGAGTCGCGAGAGTTCCAGAATAGACGCCAAGACATCGATACCGCGCTGGCCGCCTTCGATCCTGTGGTGCGGTCTAGAGAGACCTCGTGATACAGTTTGTGGCATGTGTGGTACTTGGGGTCTTAGTAGTCGGCTATGCCTTCGTACTTACCCCGTACGGTCTTATTGTGATGACTTTGAGGGCGTGAGTCCCTGACTTGACATGACTGCTTAGTTGTTGTGAACTGTAGTTTGGTTATCATACATGTCTCCTGCTTTATATAGACTACTATTATTTCGCCATGATACTTTACGCTTCACATACTTGGTACATGTTGTCGACTCGCCGGGGCTGCGTTCATGCCGCAGTTGAGGTACATCGATCGTTGATCCTAGCTCGTGGTCACGTCATATTGGGAAGCTCCGCTTTCCGAGGCTTATCGACGTATAGTCCCCGTCGTAGTAAGTGTTTACATTCGTGGTTTGGCGTGTCCCGCCATTGTGGTCGTATCATTCTTAGAGGTCTGTAGTACTGTTGTGGGCAGGGTTGGTAAAAAGGATTAAGTTGTTCATTTGTAAAAGAGTTGATGGTTATATATATGCCGACAGGCAAGTTTTCACAGATTATTGTTTTATATTTCTGTTATCTCATGTTGTTGTTTTATGTTCCGCTGATTACTCTGATGTTGTGTCACTAGGGTGCCCGGGGTAAGGCACCAGTCACGGGCCCAGTTTCGGGTCGTGACAACGGTACTACTACACAAGTCTACTGTAATACAGCCCTAAGTAATTACAGTTCAGTACTCTTCTTTAAATTCAGGCTTAAGTCGCAAGACATTGCCGATAACTACGTTCAGTACTATATATAGTATACTTCAACTATATAATCTAACAACATGTAATTTCTAATTACAACAGGGGGGCAAGATAATTACCTCGATAAGCCCATAATTATCCGAGTTTAATGTCGATCCTTAGCAAAGTTTAGCTCCAACTCCGAGCGCTCCAACCCGCTCTAAACCACCCTTAGAAGTTCTAACCAACTTCTACATAATACTCCAACGGACTATGGAGATTTTCCTAGGGTATCGGTTTTGTGACTGACGGGAAGTATAATAGTGTTTCCGGGCTTTTCGTATAGGTATAACCTTAGAATACTACAAGGTATTTGGCTAAGGTAATTTGGGCATTATAACAATACTTTTGAGAGTATTTCTACACCACAAAAAGTGGTATTATACGAAACAACTAGGCTGTGGGTGCCCCACGGCTAGCAACTCTAGGAGGGGGCACTACTCTGGCTAGCACCCCTGAGGGGGTGCTCTCGCCACAAGTGGGGAGGCCCTTGGCCGAACTCAACACAAGGGAGGGAGAGGATTTTACACTTAGAAACATTTAGGAATGGATGAAGAATTCATCAAAGGGAGAGGGGTATTTATAGCACAAGCCAAGGCCAACCAATGGCCAAGATTGAGCCAAGTGCTACACAAGTGAGGCCAAGATATGCCCAAGTGCCCCCTAGTCCCTACTCCTTAAAACCCTCACAAATATCTACCAAAATATCTACCACTTGACATCCCCATTTCGTCCAAGCACCGCCCACCTTGCCCACCAACGAGAGGTGCCAAGTGCCGCCTCTCGTTGGTCCAAAATGTTCCGTCTCTCGGAAAAATCCGCAAAATAAGAAAAGACATAGCCGAATTTTCCTTCGCAAGTTATGTAAAACGTTTAAAAACGACTCTAACCGTGTTGTGCACAAATGCCAATCGCCAAGCCACTAGGCGGGGTGACACGTGTCACCCTTCTATTGGCCCAAAATAAAACATCTTCCAAAATATCCACAATGGCCAAAATCTCAAAACAAAGTGGCTCTACAAAACCAGAAATTTCTCCCGTGGCCCCACGTGACCATTTCCAAAATAAAATTCCATAATTCTCTAATATTCCAGAAGTCCGATACCAAACTGGGAATCCAATTCCCATTAACGAACCTTTTTCCTTCACAAAACCGAAACTTTTCCGTGGAAAAATCGCCTCTTTCTTCCTTTCCAATCTTTCTGTCAGATTCTCGCACGCACGCCCTCGCATACATACCCGGAACTACGGGTATAACATTCTTCCTTAGAAACATTCGTCGAATGTTCCTTCTAAGTCTCAAAACGAACGCGTGCCAGTATAGTCTTCACTACTATACTTACGAAACAATCCTGCCACAGCTGGCCACAGAAATACCCACGCAAAATACCTACATCCAAGTCCACGAGGAAACACCTCTAACATCACCACAAATAATACTACTTTTGTCACTTTGTCGCGAGCCTTGCTAAAACGACCCAACAAATGGTACCGGGCTGCATGCGATCACTGAAGCTGTCGTACACTCGAATTCTTACCATATTTCTGATACTGCTTTAGTATCCAAAACTCGGTTACTATCTCTAACGAGGTCATCATTAATCGGGAACATTCGGATGGATCTTCGATACTTTCCGAACATAACAATACGAAGACCGGACGCCCTTCCTCCTAAGTCGGACGGCAAATGCTAACATATAGGCAACCCGCCTATTCTTCACATGAACTCACAAAGGCCCAAAGTAACTCGGGCTAAGTTCCTTCGCTTCAAAACTCGTCACACCGTCCAGGTGGTACTTTCAAGACCGCCAACTCGAACTCTAAGCGTGCCGCCGATTATTCGCTCGATTCCTCCGAGCCGCGTAACTTCTTCTAGACAAGCTTCACTATCCACATCACCGGAACAAGCCTAAACCAACTATCTCAACCCCGCCAACATCGAACCAATCGACGAACTTACACTTCCGCCCGCAAGGCTTCAAAAGGCGACATCCGAACACCGAAATGGTAGCTCAAACGCCTCCACAGAGACGACAATCCTCACAACTACCTCGAAATCCACGCGACCGCCCGAGGGCGAATGCGATTCGAGACTCACCGAGTTCTTAACCCCGCTGGTAGGACTTTTCGAAACAAAAACAGCCGTAACACTGGCTCCACTGTCATATAAGGTGAAGGTAGGCACCGTGCAGCCTTACAACCTTCTCGATAAATCAACATCGCCAAGTGAACGGTCCCCGATCAAGAACACGATGGGCTGCCCCCATCGCCCGACCACCGGCCGAACGCATCCACGAACTCGCACGTTGGTTAACTAAACTTGGGCCTAACACCCTCGACTTACCACAAGGCGACCACCCCAAATCGACCCCGCTACCAAACTCCGCGGGTTGACCCGCACGTAGCCTCAACCCGACCCGGCAAGGCGCAAAATACCATCTCCCCGAAGGAACAATCTTACTAAACACGTTACGAAAACCTAGCGGTCTTCTTAGCTCAACCACCCTCTTCATTTCACACTACTTAGGGACCTATCCCCAAACACACGGCACGCACTATGCACTCCTATAAGGTCAAACATAAACATACGTCTCTACCCGAGATGGCCTTACCTCTAAGGTCTTTGCGTATAAAGCTCTAAGGCTCACACTTTCTCTATCCTCCAAAATCTTACTCGGTTAACCCACCATGATTTCTAATCACAACTAACACACGCTATCGAACATAGCACTTAAGGTATACTCACCTTGAAAGTTACCGGGCGACCTTGCCGCCTCGCCCTCTTCTCGCCCCGTTAACCCGTCGATCTCTACGTTTCTCTCGCTGCATAAGCCCGCATACGTGCCATGCTCAAGCCCAATCAAGAATTACTCTTGCACAACCCTTTCTTAGGTAGTCATCAAGACTCGCGTACATCGGTATAATCTCCGTAGCCAAATCCATGGCTAGTAATGGTTGCCTCTTTCGCAATCTATATTCTCGCTCCTGGCCGTGGAACCGAGGTTCACATATCATGGCCGCAGCAGAACCGCCGCCGCCATGCTTAAACTCTTCCGGGCTAGTGACGCCGCAGAAATCCCCGAATGAAGCACTACCCTAGGTAATGATTTGGGCTCGTGCCTCGTGACCCTCTCAGATTCTACTCGCAGCCTCCGCCGCCTTGCCCTCACGGGCCCGTTGCCCTACGCGAGGCATAACGGTAAGGGAAAGAAATACGCTAGAGGTCCAACTTAAAACACACTCTAAGGCACGACTCGAGTGAGAAGAATAGAAACCAATCCTAAATATCCTATAGCCTCCTCGATTATTGGGCGTGCACAACACACCGATAATCAAGACTCTCATCGATACGGCTCAGACACTTTCCGAGGATTAATCGCTCGATACCACTTTTGTCACGACTGCCCGGCCCGTGGATCGTGCCTTACCCCGGGCACCCTAGGGACACAACATCAGAATAATCAGCGGAACATAAAACACATACATTAACAAGTGAAGTACAAAACAGTAATCTGAGGAAAACTTGCCTTTCGGCATATATAAATAACCATTTTTTTACAACTGAACAGTTTAATCCCTTTTACAACCCCTGCCCACACCAGTACTACAGACCTCTAAGAAATGATACGACAACAACGACGGGCGGGGCCGTCATACCACGAATGTAAGCACCTACAACAGGGGACTAAACGAATAAGCCTCGAGAAACGGAGCTTCCCAGCTGATCGTGACCCTAAGAGCGAGGATCAACGATCGGTGTACCTTTACTGCGGCATGAACGCGGCCCCGAAGGAGGTCGATCTGACAGTGCAAGTATGTGAAACTAAAAATAAATCGTAAATGAAATCATAGTAGTCTATACAAAGCGGGAGACATGTATGATAACCAAACTACGATTCACCATAAATAAGCGATCATGTCAAGTCGTGACTCACGCCTCCGATCATCACTCAATTTAACAATGGGTCTCACGCCCACCACATCAATCGTGCGTGGAATACCTTCCTCACTGCCGCTTTATGATATACAAGCACCAAGGAATACACATGAACACGTGTCCGCTGTGTCCTAATAAAGCGATGCAGGTAAATCTGAAGGCATAGCCGACTACTAACACCTGCAGTACCAACAAGGTCATAAGTCGTGTCATGATATCTGTCTGCCGTCACATGATAAAGGCGGTCACTGCCCGCGATATCAAATGTGCGCGTCTAGCCACAGAACTCTCCGCGACTCCGCATAGGCGGTCAGATAGGCCGCATGAGGTATAACCCGCATCGAGGTAGCTACTCCCGGCGTAAATCTGGACTCGCGATCGCGTAGCGCTGCGACCGTGACCACAAGCGCCGCGACACTACCGAGCTCCGTAGCTCGCGTGGATCCCTGGACCCGCATGAGGTATTCTCGAATCATGGTCCTGCATCGCTGAGTCTACCCGCGACGGAGGCAGCTTAACCCGAACACAAGTCAAGGTGAGTGGTACAATACCAACATAACGGTGATAGTCAAACAACTTTAAGCGCGATCGAGGGAAAAACCCCTTTACACTAACATCACAAGACACTAACACACGTAGCATCACAACATGTTTACTTCTCAAATCAACAAGAAAGAATTTACAAGGCTATCACGAACCAATACAATAGATTATTCACACAAGCTACATTCTAATAACAAGTTCGTATCTAACCCCAAAGTAATACACACATTAAATCTTTAAAAGATCATATTCTTACACATAATTCACACAATACAGTAGTATAAAATAGAGTGACTATCCTTTTAAGAAAACCAAAACTCTTACCTTTGTAAAATCAAGTAACAACATTATTTTCCAAACGTCCAGGTTTGCCTAATATCAAATGTTCACGTTTCTTATTTTAGAAAGGTTTCGTAGTTCATAGTTTTATTCATTTAAGAATATAATTCTCTTTTAAACAATCGGAGAAACATAAGCCTTATATGTGAGTAGGATATTCTTGTTTATAACAATCTTATTACAGCAGCCATGATCTAGGAAATATCATTTTGTCTCATCTTAGCTTCTATGCAGATGGAAGTTTCTACTGGTTTTAATAATACTTAATTATTCAAAACATTTCCTTTTATTAACGCTGCAGTGGTTTGTCGATACACATTCGATTTCCAAATCGAGAAAGCATTCTTAAGCCGTTATACCTAACTTCCCATAAAGCTAGTATAACTCTTAAGTTTTCAAACACCAAGTATTACTTCTCCTTTCAAAATGATTCTTTCTTATCATATAACAAGCCAGTTAAAGTTCAAATCAGTTACCTTTTAAAAACCACATGTATTTTCTTACTAACATAAAGCTGTTATAACCAACTTCCCATAAAGCCGTTATAACACTTTATGTTTTAAACCACTCAAACACATTTAGCACGTATGCGTCTACCGTACTACATAGTTCACACATATCATGCTAGAAGAGATAGGAAGAGGTTCACATACCTCGCGACAGTATCGACTAATAGCAAAACGCTCAAGTACTCCCAGTAATCGGCTACTCCTAAAGCCAAGTAGAGCGCCACACGTAGTACTTCAACCTATAAGGCCACAAGGCGCTTATTAACATTAAGATCTTATCGTAGAACATTCTACGTAAAATTGGCGCACCTCCCATGACAGCGTAAATCTCCTCTCTCTGGCCGCTACTGCCAAGCCAGGGGGTTATACATCTAACCCTAACCGTACAATTCTACTCCACGGTACTACTACACAAGTCTCGTGTCTGACCCTAAGTAATTCTGATTCGATTACTCTTCTTTAAATTCGGGCTTAAGTCGCAAGACATTGCCGATAACTACGTTCGATCTTATATATAGTATACTTCAACTATATAATCTAACAACATGTAATTTCTAATTACAACAGTGGCAAGATAATTACCTCGATAAGCCCATAATTATCCGAGTTTAATGTCGATCCTTAGCAAAGTTTAGCTCAACTCAGCGCTCAACCCGCTCTAAACCACCCTTTAAGTTCTAACCAACTTCTACATAATACTCCAACTGACTATGGAGATTTTCCTAGGGTTTCGGTTTTGTAGTGGGAAGTATAATAGTATTTCGGGCTTTTCGATAGGTATAACCTTAGAATACTACAAGGTATTTGGCTAAGGTAATTTGGGCATTATAACAATACTTTTGAGAGTATTTCTACACCACAAAGGGGGTATTATACGAAAACAACTAGGCTAGTGGGTACCCTACCTAGCAACTCTAGGAGGGGGCACTACTCTCGGCTAGCACCCCAGAGGGGGTGCTCTCGACCTGGGGAGTCCCTTGGCGAACTCAACACAAGGAGGAGAGGATTTTACACTTAGAAACATTTAGGAATGGATGAAGAATTCATCAAAGGGAGAGGGTATTTATAGCACAAGCCAAGGCCAACCAATGGCCAAGATTGAGCCAAGTGCTACACAAGTGTAGGGCAAGATATGCCCAAGTGCCCCTAGTCCCTACTCCTTAAAACCCTCAAATATCTACCAAAATATCTACCACTGACATCCCCATTTCGTCCAAGTCGCCCACCTTGCCACCAATGAGAGGGTGCCAAGTGCGCCTCTCGTTGGTCCAAAATGTTCGTCTCTCGGAAAAATCCATAAAAATAAGAAAAGACATAGCGGAATTTTCCGCCGCAAGTTATGTAAAGCGTTTAGTCGAAAACGACTCTAACAAGGTGTTGTGCACAAATGCCAATCGGCGAGCCACTGGCGGGGTGACACGTGTCACCCTTCTATTGGCCCAAAATAAAACATCTTCCGAAAATATCCACAATGGCCAAAATCTCGAAAACAAAGTGGGCCCCACAAAACCGTAAATTTCTCCCGTGGGCCCCACGTGACCATTTCCGAAAATAAAATTCCATAATTCTCTAATATTCCAGGAAGTCCGAATACCAAATCTGGGAATCCAATTCCCATTAACGAACCTTTTTCCTTCACAAAAACCGGAAACTTTTCCGTGGAAAAATCGCCTCTTTCTTCCTTTCCAATCTTTCTGTCGTATTCTCGTACGTACGTCCTCGCATACATACCCTGGAACTACGGGGTATAACAAATCCAAGCAATTAATCAATAGGGGATTACACGCCTACTACAAACATTACCAACCTGGATACGCAATCCACATAATCCTTCCTGGGTCATAACACAAAGGGGATTACACGCATACTACAAACATTACCAACCTGGATACGCAATCCACATAATCCTTCCTGGGTCACTGCTGCCTTTCTCGTAGCTGCAAACAATCATAACTTGTTAGGGAGAGACGACCCTAACCATACAGCTCTATCGCACGATCTTAGAGTGAGAAGAATGGAAACCAATCCTAAATGTCCTGTGACCTCACGATTATAGATGTGGTGCGCGACACCGATAATCAAGACTATTCTGAACACGATGCAGACACTTTCCGAGGACTAATCGCTCGATACCACTTTTGTCACGACCGACCGGGCTCGGTGGTGCCTACTACAGGCACCCTTTTGTAAACATCGAGAGAATAGCGTGAACATACACAACTAAAAAATACTTAAACATAAATTAACAACGGGCTGGCCGATAAGGCCACCTTCCGTAAAAATATACTCAATCCGTAAATAGAAACGGTACATTTTTTCTTTACAACCCAATCCACAATGTGACTACAGACCTCTAAGAATAACAACTCGCGGGACGGGGCCCGCCATACCCCGAATGTCTGATAACCGCAATACCGAGGATAAGCCTCGGAATAAAGGAGCTTCTCAGCGGTGACAGTGATCCTAAGAGCGAGGATCAAAGACAGCACTTTACTGCGGCGTGAACGGCCGAAGGAGTCGATCTGACATGTACCAAATATGTGGCGAAATCTTGTAATGAAATCATAAGTCTAAAATAAAGCGGAGACATGTATGATAACTCAATTAACGATGCATGTGCCTTACTAACAATGAGAGTAAATAGGGTATACTTACAATATAAAGTAGGAAAGCTCACGATCAAAGCGGGACCGCGCCGGTGTCATTAAGCAATCCTATTCCGGGACTACTTCACCCGCGTAGATCCGGTGGACCCACATGAGGTATTCCTCGCGCATGGGACTATTTCACCCGCGTAAGCCCTTACGGACTCGCGTGAGGTATTCCTCGCATAGGCCGGACCCGCGTGGGACTATTTCACCGCGTAAGCCCTACGGACTCGCGTGAGGTATTCCTCGCATCGTGGGTAGCAAATCCACGTAAATATGCAATGCCACAAACCGGGAATGACCGCATCGAATAATATATTACTAGCACAAATCCGCTATCACACATAACATAAGCACTACCTTATCATACAATACATAAGCAAGTTAAGAAATCCCTAACTTCTTATTATTCTTGTTATACATATATACACTCTCATTTTAGTTTACCTAAGGCACTATCATGTCTTTTATAAAAATCAGAATTTAACCCAAAGTACTACGTCTTATTCTTTTTAAAATGACTCATTTCATTATAAACCTTCCAAGACACTAATAATCGTAGTATCAAGTTACAATTTCTTTTCAAGACAAGTCACAATACTCTTAGAAATAAAGTTAGGTTTCTAAATCAAGTGACTCCTTTTCTTATAAAACTTTAGGCAATTGATGCCTTAAAATCGAATTGCCTTCCATTAAATCAAGCCATTTATCTTTCCATAAAGCCAATATAACCAACTCCCCATAAAGTCGTTATATTCACTTTATACCTTAGTCAAGTACAATTTCCTATCCAAGGGACTTATACGTTTAAAACGAAACAAGTATCACAATACTTTAAAACTCTTTAAGTCCCTTAACATGCTTAAATTACTTAGAGTAAACCACTCTTTGAACTTTCCATAACAACAAGTATCAAGATACTTTCAACATACTTAAAGTCTCTTAGCTTTTGAAAACCAAGATATCCTTAATATTTAAACAAGTGAGTTAATTCCCTAACTCAAACAACTTGGGCATTCTTAAAATAATCCAAGGATATCAAATAAACTAGATTGTCAAAATCTTGTACGTCTACCGTACTATACATTTACACTTGATCATGCTCAAGAGATAAGAAAGTTCCACATACCTCTTCGGTTTAATCCACCTGCTAAGTCCAATCGCCGTACGTAGTATGTCAACCTATAATGACCATAGTACGTCTATTAACTTCTAGTTTCAAACGTAGAATATTCCATGTGCAAGTCACTAAATTCTACGGAAAATCGGACAGCACTTCCTTTGTTTCTACTCACTTTGCCACCTTTTTCAAGGCCGAATACAATAACCAAACACGCCACATTTAAGGCACAATCCAAGCAATTAATCAATAGGGGATTACACGCCTACTAGACGTGTAAAATTCCTCCCCACAAACGATAACAAACTAATACAACTACTAGTCCAATTTCGGCCACAATGTATATAACAATACCAATTCTTATTCAATTTCCAATTCAATCCAAATTGGTAGCATAATATGATATCAAGCGCCATTAATTATAGCTACTACATTTTCCAAGTAGGTAACATGCGACAATTCAATTTATCGATCAAATTGGATTTCAATTTCAAATGGCTAAATATGTCATTTTCGGATTTTGAGCTTCCAATTCCATAACACTTATCAAACTTCAAAACACATATCACATGACCACTTATAACTTATCATAACATGAAATCTTCAATTACAAAAGTAAAACGAAGATTATACCTCAATTAGCCCAAATATGATCCAAGAGTACAAGTCGATCTCTAGCACCTTTAGCTCCTCCTTTCGACATTCCAATCCACCCCACGCCACCCTGAGAAGCTTATGAAAAATTCATCTTCAAGTTTCAACTTCAAAGTTGAATAACCCTTTAGTTTTAAGCCTTGCGACTAATACGAAAACACCATTTTTCCGGGATCTTTCTATTGAGATACACTTATAATACCCTTAGGTACCTTGGTTTAAAGTGGGGAGATTATTGGACAACAAACAAAATTTTTCCCTTCAAACCCTAAGCCTAAGCCGAGAGCCTCTATTGAGTTCTTCAAAAATTTTGTAAAATTTGTCTAAGTGTTTTGCCTTGTCTTGCACTAGTATTCCTATATAACAAGATGGAGGGTCAATATTAGAACAAATGGGTGGTTAGGATGCACTTCACAAGGATCAAGCCAAGTGGCATTGACTTGGTCAACAATGTCAAGCTCTTGCCTTTGCAAGACTTGATCTTTTAAATTAGGGTCAAATGACCATTTCCCCCATGTCAATTTCGTCCAAGAGTATTAAGGGGGGGTGACATGTGTCGCCCTCCCGTTCGTCGCAATATTTCATTTTCCGACAAATTCCAAAATTCCGATAAATTTTTACTCGTCTCAAATCTTAACATTTGAGTTCTTATGTACGTTCTTAGAAACATATCCTGAAATTTCCGGGGTGTAACAGCACCAGTCACGGGCCCGAGGTCGGGTCGTGACAGACTTTGTGTTGTGGTATATGTTTTGCCAAGAATGACTTTAAATATGGAACTAGTTTCGTATTAATTTGTGGGGAGGAATTTTACACGTCCTGTTAAGGCGTGTAATCCCCTTTGTGTTATGCCCCGTAGTTCCGGAGTATGTATGTGAGGACGTACGTACGAATGTATACACCCTAATTAGGGTAAGAATGATAGAATGGTTTTCCGACGAAAGTCATTCCGAACCCTGTGAGGGAAATTTTACGTTTTCAATAATTTTTACGGCTATGGAATTTTTCAGAGAGATTAAATATTTTGAACCAATAGGAGAGCGACAAGTGTCACCCATAGATTGGGCCAAGTGGACGAAAATGGGTGGACAATTGGCAAGACAAGTGGCCAACAAATCTTGCCTAGTTGGCATAGTGTTGGACGGCACTATGAAGTTAGTGGGCAAGTCTTTCATGGTCAAGACTTGCATGGCTTTAGTAAGACAAGTGTGGGAAGGCACTTACACACATGATCTCTACCTTACACTTGTGTTAATCCCATCCCTTGGTTGTGCTATATAAACCCCCTAAGTGGATGAAAATCATCCACACTTAACATATTACAAGTCTTGAAAAATATTTCCTCTCCCTCCATCCCTAGTTGCTCTCGTCTAAACAGCCCCCTCCCTTACCAAAAGTTGTCCAAAAACTCTTAAACTTATAAGTATTCTTCCTTAGTATGTTAGTAAGATTACCAACCAAGAGTTAGATAAGATTTCACACCCATAGCCTCTAAAACACCTCACAAACCGAAACTGGACAGTTTTGAAGACTAAGTGTTCTTCACTTTTTAGAGTCAATTCTTGGATAGAAGTTGGTTAGAAACTCCTAAAAGTGACTTATGGTGAGTTGGGACACAAAGAGGAGGAGTTAAAGCACAAAGGTTTGGAGCTAAGACTTGCTTTGGAACAACTCTAAGTGCTTGGATATTGTTGGGCTAGTATTGAGGTAATGAACCTTAAGCTCCTTGTGAATTTGATTATTATGTATATATGAATATTATACATATATTGGAAGTATATTATGGACTATAACTTATATAAAGATTGGAATAAAAGTTGAAGGACTAATGAAGTAATTGGATAAGTAATTTATAAAAGTTGGCCAAGGACCCCAACTTAAGGACCGTATCTACTTTGGACTTCTTTTATTTATTGTTGTTATGAAGGCGAGATAGTAAACCGTGTTACCGTTTGGGCGTGTAATCCCCTTCGTTTATTTATTGTTATTATGAAGGCGAGATAGTAAACCGCGTTACCGTTTGGGCGTGTAATCCCCTTCGTTTATTTATTGTTATTATGAAGGCGAGATAGTAAACCGCGTTACCGTTTGGGCGTGTAATCCCCTTCGTTTATTTATTGTTATTATGAAGGCGAGATAGTAAACCGCGTTACCGTTTGGGCGTGTAATCCCCTTCTTTACTTATTGTATTTATGAAGGAGAGATTGTTAATCGCGTTCCGTTTGGGGCGTGTTATCCCCTTCCTTACTTATCGAAATTATTGCGCCTTATCTATGACACGTTGGTTACTATTACCAGGCTTTATTAAAAGTAGAGAATTAAGTAAAAACGGGGGAAGTGCTGCCCAATTTTCCGTAGACTGAGAGAAACCTTACTTAGAAGAATCCCACGAAAAACTAGAAGTTAATAGTCGTGTTTTGACTGTTATAGGTTGACACTCTGCGCGTGACATATCCGACTTGGCAAGTGGATTTAGCCGAGGAGGTATGTGATTCTTCCTATCCCTTTGAGCATGATATTTTCGAAATATATATAGTACGGTAGACGTACGTGTGTTAAACTAAACTTGGCGTTACTTTGATGTCTTGGGAGTTGAGTTCTAAATAATAAGAATCTTGAATATTTCAAAAGAGTTATAAATCATTTTTGAAAGAAAAGTAATACTTGGATTTCACAAAAAGCTTAAGTGTTATACTAGCTTTATGGGAAGTTAGGTATAACGACTTAAGGAAACAGTTTTATTATTTGTTTATCAAGTGCTTGAAATAATGTTTGAAGGTATGGTATGTTGTTTTGATAAACATGTTATGATACTACGTGTGATAGTATCTTGTGACGTTTGTGTAAAGAGGTTATTCTTGTTATGCTTATGTTGTTTAACGATAAGCCGTGGTGTACGATTATTGTGACGTTTGTGTAAAGAGGTTATTCTTGTTATGCTTATGTTGTTTAACGATAAGCCGTGGTGTACGATTATTGTGATGTTTGTGTAAGGAGGTTATTCTTGTTGTGCTTATGTTGTTTAACGATAAGCCGTTGTGATAATATTATACCACTCACCTCTTGACATGATAATACCGGGGGTTAAGCTGCCCCCCGATGCGAGGGATACCTCATGCGGGTCCCGGGGACCTATGCGGAGCTACGGGAGTTCCAGGATAGTGTGCGAGGAATACCTCATGAAGTCTATGTGGCCATGCGGACTGCGGGAGTCCAGGACGATGCCGAGGATTAGCTACCCTCGATGCGAGGAATACCTCATGCGGGCCTAGGTGGCCTATGCGGACTGCGGGAGTCCAGGATTAGGCACGCATAATGATACTATGGGCGATTGGCCTTGCTTCGATCATTTGCGGCCTAGAAAAGACCAGTTACATTTTATCTATTATTTCTCTTGGTTGTTGTCAGGACCCGACCCCGGGCCCGCGACTGGTGCCCTACCTGGGCACCCTTACAGGTATACATCACAGAAAATCAGCGGAACATACATGAAACTTATAAAATAAAACAACAGAAGTAAAACAACAGGTTAGACGATAGGGCTACCTTCCTGGACATATATATCTGGCCAAGCGGTTGCCTCCTTTCCTTCTGGTGACCCACAATATGTGACTACAGACCTCTAGAGTTTTTAACATAACAAGCGTGGCGGGACGGGGCCCCGCCATACCCACGAATATACATGAATCTACAACCTCGGAAAGCCGTACCAAGAGATAAGCCTCGGAGCAAATGGAGTTTTCCCAAATCGGCGAGATCCTAAGAGCAAGGATCACCAACCTGTGCACCTAATACCTGCGGGCATGAATGCGGCCCAGAAGAAAATCGATTACAACAGTGCGAATATGGAGCAAATAAAAATGCTGATGCAGTCATAAGCGTACAAAGGATGACGAGGGCAAGTATAAAAAGTACATACGGATCCTGCCGTGTCATTACCACTTATGAACTTAATCGTACCTTATTATCTTTTCCACATTTTCAATAAAAGTTATAGTCACTTTCTTACGTACATACTTGGGAAAAATCGTCAAGTTCATTACCATATAACTTACTTATCTTTCATACATAATCCGGCCCTTTATGGAGGGACGCAAATACTACCCGGCCCAATCTGGGACGTGATCAAGTCACACAAATATCAAAGCGTGCCCGTGGAATCCCCCATCACCGCCGACAGCTATAAGTGTAAAATATAACCATGTGACGCGCCCGTGGCATCCCACCTCACTGTCGGCGTACACATACACAATACATATATATATCTCCTGCCCGTGGAATCCCACATCACTGCCGACAGCTGTAGGTGTAACATATACAACACATATATATATATATAACGCGGCCGCATGCCCCGGAATCCCTCATCGTATAAGCATGGCCATAACGTGCCCTCGGCATCCTCATCGTGAGTGCGGTCTTCGTAGAGCTAGCCCATGGAGTAGTAATATAACATGCCCCCGGAATCCCTCATCGTTGGTACATGTCTTCATGGGGAGCTAGCCCATGGAGTAATAATCGTACATAGCATGGTCGCATGCCCCGGAATCTCTCATCGTATAAGCATGGCCATGGGTAATAAAACAAATCAGAATCTAACGCCTCACGGTCACATGCCGGAATCCCACATCGTATAAGCATGTCCAAGGATCAATCATAATGGAAGCATACCGTGGAATCCCACATCAACTGTTAGTGCGTCGAGTAAACTTACAACAAGACAATGCCCTCAACCGAGAGTCACGACAACGTAAACATATAATACTTGCACTCAAAGCTATCACAAGCAAACATAGGCAAGTTCATTAAACCTTTAGACCTCTATTTTTATAAACTCATGGCACTTTCGTTTCACACATAAAAATCCGGGAATTTAACCCCAAGTACTACGTACTTCCATTCTTTTCAAAAGATTCCTTTTCATATAAAACCCCGAGATACTAACACCCGTAGTATCAAGGCTTGTGTACATTTCACATAAGTCACTATACTTTAGAAATACATTTCTCGGCTTCTAAATCAAGTGACCCTTACTTTAAAGCTTTAAGCAAGTGATACCTTTAAAACAAATTGCCCTTCCTTAAATCAAGTTATTTCTTTGCTTACCTTATTAGAGAAAACCATTCTCTTAACCTTCCATAAAGCCGTTATAACCAACTTCCCATAAAGTCGTTATAACCCTTTATGGTTTTAGACAAACTCATTCCTTTTATAACCAAGAGACTTATACTTTTTAAAACCAAGTATTAAATACTTTCAAATCAATTCTCTTAACTTTTAAAATACAATTAGTCTCTTAACTTTTAAGAAAACAAGTTTCTTAACTTTAGAAATCAAGTCTTTCCAAATCGAGTATTCTATACTTGTAAATCAATTCATTTCTTCCTTTAAGAATCAAGTCTCCTAACTTGAAAAATAAAGTCTCTTAACTTTTAAGAATTTGAGATCCATAGCCTTAAAGCTTCATACGTAAATTCTTATAAGTTAAGTAACATATACTTTGGTGTGTTGTGAATAAGTTATACTTATTTATAACGATCTTATTCAAGTAGCCATGATCTAGAAAATGTAATACAATTTTGTCTTATCTTAGCTTCTATGCAGATGGAGAATTCTACTCATTTTAACATAATTGATTGTCATTACATTTTACTTTATTAACGCTGCAATGGCTTGCTCGATACTTATTCTCATTCGTGCCATAAATTAGCCAAGTCAACTCGACTCCAAATACTTCCTAACGACTCTTACCAACATCCCCCATAAGACTTGGTAAGAACTTAGGATTTCTTAGACGTAGCTTTTACATAGAGTAAATCAACATAACTACCTCTTAACTTCTAAGAGTAGACGGAATCATGAAATACTACTACATGTATATTTCATACATAGAATCATGCCAAAAGAAGGAAGAGGTTCACATACCTCGCGACGATTGTCGACAAGTAGCAAAATGCTCCAAAGTACTTCAACCTTGAGCTATTCCATTCTTCAAGTAGGATACGCTATACTTAGTACTTCAACCTATAATGGTCACAATACGTCCATTAACCTCTTACTTCAAACGTAGAATATTCACAGTGCTAAGTCACTAAATTCTACGGAAATTTGGGCAGCACCTCCTTTGTTTCTACTTACTTTGCCACCTTTTTCAAGGCCGAATTCAATAACCAAACACGCCACATTTAAGGCCCAATCAACACAATTAATCAATAGGGGATTACACGCCTACTAGACGTGTAAAATTCCGCCCCACAATTGATATCAACTAATACAAACTACTAGGCCAATTTCGACAACAATGAGATACAACACTACCAATTCTTATCCAATTTCCTTTTCAATCCAAGTTGTTAGCATAACATGCTATTAAGTCGCAATCGATTATAACCACTATAATCTTCAAGTAAGTAACATGCGACGATTCTAAATACGACCAAATTGTAATCCAACTTCAAATGGCTAATATGTCATTTCGGATTTTAGGCTACAACAATCCATAACACTTATAAGACTTCAACACATATACTTCATGCTAGCAAAATGTAAAGCTAACAACAATACATAATCTTGTAACACTTAAGAGCCAAGATTATTACCTCAACGATTTTTAGTCCAACTCCAATTCCGAAGTCGCTCCTTAGCACTTAGAGCTTCTTCTAGACACTTCAATACACCACTTGAGACCCTTAGAATATCACAAACCACTTCCCTTAAAACTTCCAATCAAAACCTAGAAAAGCAACTAGGTTTTCATCTTGCGACTACTACGAAAACTATCTTTTTCCGGGATTTTTCTATTGAGATACCCTTACAATACCCTTAGGAACCTTGGTTTAAAGTGGGAAGATTATTGGACAACAAACAAATTTTTTTCCTTTTCGACTTGCTAGAACCCGAGAGCACATTGCTCTTGTTCTTCAAATTCTCTTGAAAATTTGGCTAAGTGTGGACTTGTCTCACTACTAGTAGTATTATATAGTAACATGGAGGGTTGAGATTAGCACAAATGTGTGGTTTGGATGAAGTTCTTCTAAATATCAAGCTAGTGGTCCCATTGACTAAGTCAAACATGTCAAGCTTTACTACTTGCAAGACTTGTCTTCCTAACAAGGGTCAAATGACCCTTGTGCCCATGTAATTTCGTCCAAGACATCCAATAAGGGGGGTGACATGTGTCGCCCTCCCATTCGTCACAATATTACGTTTTTCGACAAATTCCATAATTCTGATAAATTTTTACAAGTCTCTAATCTTAACATTTGGGATTCTTACGTTCGTTCTTAAAACATGTCCTGTAAATACGGGGTGTAACAGTTGTGATATGGCACTATGTGCGGTTAACTTGGTTAGTTTCGTACATATTTGTGAATTGGTTTTAAAAATGTTATAGTTGTATACATATATATCAGTACTTTACCGTTTCACATACTTGGTACCTGTTATACTGACCTCCTTCGGGGGGCTGCGTTCATGCCGCAGGTAAAGGGAAGCAGGTGGTATATCCTCATTCTTAGGATCTTTTCTCAGGTGTCAGGAGCTCCATTTCTCCGGAGGCTCGACTTTTGGTATGGTTCTCCCTGGTGTCGTAGATGTTTTGTACATTCAGGGGTATGACGGGGCCCTGTCCCGTCATAGTGTTTACACTTCCTTAGAGGTCTGTAGTCCTGTCGTATTTTGGGATGTAACTGTTCACTATTGGGTAATTATATATATATATGCCGAAAGGCAACTTTTCTTTGGATATATTATTCTTACTTTATTGTTTCATGTCTTGGTTTTATATTCCGCTGGTTACTCTGATGTTTGGCTACTTGGGTGTCCGGGTAAGGCACCAGTCACGGGCCCCGGAACGGGTTGTGACAAAAGTGGTATCAGAGCAGTTAATCCTCGGAAAGTGTCTACAGACCGTGTCTAGTAGAGTCTTGATTATCGGTGTGTTGTGCACCACATCTATAATCAGGAGGCTGCAGGACATTTAGGATTGGTTTCCATTCTTTCTCATTCTGAGATCGTGCCTTAGAGTTGTGTTATAGGTTGATCCCTTCTGACGAATTTCTCTTTCTTATCAGTTATGCCTCCACGTAAGGCAACCCGGGCCCGAAGAAGGCAAAGCGGTGAGGAGCCGCTAGTAGTACACGAGAGGGTTACGAGGCCTGTGCCCAACCCTTACCCGAGGTGATACCCCAGACGGCGAGTTCCACGACGCCGCCGGCCCCAGCAGAGTTTAGGGCCGCAGGAGTGGCTACTGAGGCCACGACACCTGAGCCTCCAGCCCCACAGCCTGGAGCAGAGGAGATGGGTTACAAGGAGATGGCCCAAGTGTTAGCCAGGGTCGTAGCGAGGCACGAGGATAGGCTGGATCTGGCGATTCCAGTTCAGCGATGCAGTGGTTCACCCGGAGTCGGATAGTTTGAGACCGGGACTTTACGAGTTGCGCCCGCGAGTTCTATGGGTCGAGGCACGAGGATGATCCGCAGAGTTCATCCGGCGATTCTGACGGATCATGAGAGTGATCAAAGCCGAGACCGAGTCGGTGGTCTTAGGTTCAAATCGTGCGTGATCTGCGATCGGGTTTGATTCTTGGGAGCTGTCCCGGGGGGAGCAGGCGCCTCCAGCTATTTGGGACGAGTTCTCAGAGGCATTTCTCGCTCACTTCTTGCCTCCACAGATGAAGAGGGCACGAGCCGATAGGTTTTTGATGCTGAGACAGAGGGGGCGCACAGTTCGGGAGTACAACGTGGAGTTCGACTCGTTGGCTCGGTATGTCCCCGCGTTAGTAGCGGATATGGAGGACCGAGTTCACCGCTACGTCAAAGGGCTTGATGACTACTTGGCAGAGTCTTGTTCGGGTGTAGCTCTTCAGCCGGGCATGGATATTTCCCGCATGCAGGCTCATGCACTTGGTTGTGAGGAGCGCAGAGGTCGACGGGTTGACAGGTACCAGCAGAAGAAGGCTAGGACGACAGGGTCTTTTGGTAGCTCTCGGGGTGGACGATCTCAGCAGTGGACTAGATTTGCACCTCAGCCAGCTCAGAGCACTCCTACACCAGCTTCAGGACAGACAGGGTATTCGAGGGCAGGTCAGGGCCCCAGGACTTCGGATTTCCAGGGTAGCAGAGGTGCTAACCGATCGGGACCACCTTCCTCTCAGTGTGGCCGATGCGGTAGATTCCATTACGGGAGTTGTGGTCCTACTTCAGGAGTTTGTTTCACTTGCGGCCAGAAGGGTCATTTTGCGAGAGACTGTCCGACTAAGGGCAGCGTAGATGGTAGGGCTCAGCCTACAGGGTCATTTGTCGGTTCTTCATCTCCTACGGTTACCCGCCCCGGAGGGCAGGGTGCTCATGGGCCAGCAGGTCGCGGCAGAGGTCGTGGCAAGGGTGCTAGTTCCAGCGGTCCTCAGAACCGCATTTATGCCATGTCCAGCCGCCAGGACCAGGAGGCGTCACCGGATGTCATCACAGGTACTTTATCAGTTTTTTGTTGCGATGTATATGCCTTGATAGATCCAGGTTCTACCTTGTCCTGTATATCTCCCCTTATTGCTAGTAAGATAGGGATAGAGCCTGAGTTCATAGACCCTTTTGAGGTAGCTACGCCAGATGGATTGGGTAGGCGGCGTATAGGGCTTGCCCGGTGACTATATCACGATCGTCGGACTCTGGCGACTTGATAGAGTTAGATATGACCGATTTTGATGTGATCATGGGTATGAATTGGTTAGCTTCTACGCCAATGTAGTAGGAAGCGGTTGGTGCAGTTCCGATTTTACGGGAGCCGGTTATCGAGTGGGAGGGGAACACTTTGTCGCCGAGGGGTAAGTTTATTTCTTACCTCAAGGCCAGGAAGATGGTTCAGAAGGGGTATATCTACCATCTCGTTCGGGTATTTGACATTAAGGCGGTGACACGGACCTTGATCGATTCCGATGGTCGTGAGTTTCGGATGTGTTCCCAGACGACCTCCCGGGTATCCCTCCTGAGAGGGAGATAGAGTTTTGCATTGATATTCTGCCTGATACTCGACCTATATCCATTCTTCCATACAGAATGGCACCTGCCGAGTTGAGAGAGTTGAAGGACCAGCTGAGAGATTTGCTGGAGAAGGGCTTCATCAGACCTAGTGTTTCTCCCTGGGGAGCGCCGGTATTGTTCGTAAAGAAGAAGGATGGGACGATGCGTATGTGTGTTGATTACAGGCAGCTGAACAAGGTGACTATTAAGAACAGATACCCCCTTCCCAGGATTGATGACTTGTTCGACCAGTTGCAGGGTGCGAGGTGGTTCTCCAAGATAGACCTACGATCTGGTTACCATCAGGTACGAGTTAGGGAGTCAGATATCCCTAGGACTGCGTTCCGGACCCGGTACGGGCACTATGAGTTCAGGGTCATGTCTTTTGGCTTGACCAATGCTCCGACGGTATTTATGGATCTGATGAACCGGGTGTTCAAGCCATTTTTGGATACGTTTGTGATAGTATTCATAGATGACATCTTGATTTATTCTCGCTCGGAGCAGGAGCATGCAGAGCATTTGAGGACGGTGTTGAGAGTCCTCCGGGACCAGAAGTTGTATGCCAAGTTTTCGAAGTGTGAGTTTTGGTTAGCTTCGGTGGCGTTCTTAGGGCACATTGTAGGGGCCGATGGTATTCGGGTGGATACGGCAAAGATCGAGCGATCGAAGTTGGCCTAGACCTACTACCCAGACAGTGCGCGACTTTTGGGCCTTGCGAGTTACTACCGAAGGTTTGTGGAGAAGTTTGCTTCTATTTCAGCACCTTTGACCAAGCTGACTCAGAAGGCAGCTAAGTTTCAGTGGACGGATGCTTGCGAGAAGGGCTTCCAGTTACTAAAGGAGAAGTTGACGACCGCCCCAGTTCTTACTCTCCCAGAGGGTCCAGACGGCTATGTGGTTTATTGTGATGCGTCGGGCATCTGGCTTGGATGTGTGTTGATGCAGCAGGGCAAGGTTATAGCTTACGCATCTCGACAGCTCAAGAAGCATGAGAAGAACTACCCCACACATGACTTAGAGTTGGCAGCGGTGATTCATGCCTTGAAGATCTGGAGACATTATTTGTATGGAGTTCACGTGGACATTTACACAGACCACAAGAGCCTCCAGTATATCTTCAGCCAGAGGGAGCTGAACTTGCGACAGAGACGGTGGTTAGAGCTACTCAAGGATTATGATGTTGATATCCTATACCACCCAGGAAAGGCCAATGTAGTGGCAGATGCCCTTAGTCGTAGGTCGATGGGTAGTCTATCAGATGTGCAGCCAGATAGGAGAGGCATGGTCCGCGAGATACATCAGCTAGCGAGCCTTGGAGTCCGATTGATTGATTCTGACAGTAGCGGGGTTCGGGTTCGAGAGGTTGCCGAGTCTTCCATCGTCGAGGAGGTGAAGAGGTGACAGTATGAGGATCCAATTATGACACAGTATCGTGATACGGCTCTTCGTGAGGGGAAGGGTCCATTTGAGGTAGCACCTGATGGGGTGCTAAGGTTTGAGGGCAGGTTGTGTGTTCCAGATATTGCAGGACTTCGATAGCAGGTTCTAGGGGAAGCACACAGCGCGCGTTACTCTATCCATCCAGGGTCGACAAAGATGTACCACGACCTCGGATCGTGTATTGGTGGGGCGGCTGAAGAGGGGCGTTGCGAGTTTGTTGCTCGATGCGAGTTGTCGTGGTCAGGTGGAGCACGGAGGCACAGTGGGTTGTTGCGGGCTATAGAGATTCCGACATGGAAGTGGGAGGTGATCAATATGGACTTTATTACGAGGTTACCTCGCACTCGGAGGAAGCATGATTCTATCCGGGTTATCGTCGGCGGTGTGAAATCAGCCCATTTTCTTCCGTCGGGCGACTTTTTCTAGAGGATTACGCTAAATTGTACATCAGGAGATCGTGAGACTACATGGGGTCCTATTTCTATCATATCGCATGCAGGAGCTCGGTTCACGGCTAACTCGGAGGTCTTTCCGAGAAGGGATTAGGAACGCAGTGAGCCTCGATTTCATTCCATCCCAGGCCAAGCGGACAAAGCGGAGCGTCTTATCCGCACACTCGAGGATATCTTTGCGAGCCTGTGTTATTGATTTCAGAGGTAGCTGGGAAGATCATTTGCCGCTAGTAGAGTTTGCGTATAACAACAGCTACCACTCCAGTATACAGATGGCGCCTTACGAGGCCTTATATGGGAGGAAGTGCAGGTCACCGATAAGCTGGTTTGATGTGGGTGAGGTGCAGTTAGTCGGTCGAACTTGGTTCGTGACGATGGATAAGGTGAAGCTTATCCAGGAGCGGTTATTGACAGCTCAGAGTCGACAGAAGTCGTATGCAGATCATCGGCGTCGACATTTAGAGTTTGAGGTTGAGGATTGGGTTTTTCTGAAGGTATCACCCATGAAGGGTGTGATGAGGTTTGGGAAGAAAGGGAAGCTCAGCCCAAGGTACATTGGGCCTTATCAGATTGTCCGTAGGGTAGGCAAGGTTGCCTATGAGTTGGATCTGCCGTGTTACACCCCGTAAGTCCAGGACATGTAAAAGAGAATGTGCTTAAGGAATCAAGACTTAGAAATTAGTACGAAAGGAAGAATTGTTTTTCCGACGGAAAATCTTCCGAACGCCGGAAAGGAAAAATGTTCGTTGTTGAGAATTGGATTCTCAAAATGCATTATTTGAAGAGTATGGAACTCTTAACTTTTTGGAAATTTATTTTGACGGATTTGGTCATGTGGGGCCCACCCGAGGAATTTTACGTTTTGTGGGGCCCACGAGTGTTACGGAATTTTATGGACGAATGAGAGGGCGACACGTGGCACCCCCACATTTGGTCTTGGACGAATTGGTGTAAGGGTAAAATGGTCATTGACCACTTTGGAAGATTAGTCTTGCTAGCATGACATTGTTGACTTGTCAACTTGTCCATATGGGCTTGATCCTAGTGAAACCCATCCAAGCCTCACATTTGTTGTAATCTAAGCCTTCCAATGTGTTTTAAATACTACACTAGTAGAAAGACTTGGCATTTCTACACTTGGAAAAATTAGAGAACACCTTGTTCCACAATAGTTGCTCTCGGCCAAGGCCTCTTTAGGAAGACAAAATTTTGTAGTTTTGATCCATTAGCCACAAGACTTAAACCCAATGTCCCTAAGGGTATTATAAGGATATCTCAATAGAAAGATTCCGGAAAAACGGCGTTTTCGTATTAGTCATGGCGGAACTTGAGAGTTCTTGACTTTGAAGTTGGAACTTGAAGATGGGTTCTTCATAGGCCTCTAAGGAGTGCTTGGAGCGGTTTGGAACCTAAGGAAAGGAGCTAAGAATTGCTAAGGCGCGACTTTGAATCTTGGAAATTTTAAGGGCTTGGAAAGGTATAATTTTGTCGTTTTAGCAATTAAGTTTACTTATTGATTGTAGCTATGGTTATTAGCAAGCATGAGATGTATAGTATGATGTTTGATAATTATATTGTCTATTGGAACCCTAATCCGAAAACTAGCATGTTAGCCTTAAGACTACAATTCAAGTTGAATACTAGTTTAAGTCGTCGCATGTTGTATAAAGAAGGAAATTGTAGTTGTTGAAGTTGTTTATGGCTATATAACATGTTAGACCTTAGAACTTGGAATTGGAAAAGGATTGGAAAAGACTTAGTGTTGTTGGTTATATGTTGGCCGAGAATGGCTAGAATATGGAACTACTTCGTATTAATTGTGGGGCGAAATTTTACACGTATTGTAAGGCGTGTAATCCCCTTTGTTTGGTTGTTGTTTGGAGCCTTAAATGTGGCGTGTTGGTTATTGTATTCGGCCTTGAAAAAGGTGGCAAAGTGAGTAAAAACAAAGGAAGTGCTGCCCGATTTTCCGTAGAATTAGAGACCGTATACTTAGTATTATTCTACGTTGGAGACTAGAAGTTGATAGTCTTGTTGTGACCATTATAGGTTGACACTTCTACGTACGGCGTATTCGGCTTAGCTTGTGGATATTAGCTGAAAAGGTATGTGAACTATCTCCTCTTCTAGCATGACTCCTTAAGATAAAGAAAGTATTTCCTACTCCTTAAATGATCCATTCCTTGGTTGTATTTGGATTGCCTAAAATAGAATTTGTTCTATGTACTTCCTAGTTTGTACTTTGATGATTAATTTGGAAGTTGTATAATCCATTGCCTTAGTGAAGTTGGATTCTTAAAAGTGAAAGTATTTTACTTAAAGTACATAGAGTCTTGAAAAGGAAGTGGTTTCCAAATCTTTTGGCTAGTGTCTTAGTTCCAAAACCTAAAGGTCATTATAATGACTTTAGGGGAGTCAAAGGAGTGATTTACTTAATGGTTTTAAAAGAGGAGAAATGACATGATTTAAGAGAAGTAACTTGTTTCAAAGGTGTGAGTTACTTGAGGTTTAAAAGTAGAAGAAACTTGTTTTCTATATATTAAGAGACTCAAAGTATTTTAAAAGTTAAGAGACTTGATTTGAAAGTTTGTGATACTTGGTTTTAAGTATAAGTCTCTTGGTTATAAAAAGAATGGAAATGTCTAAAACCATAAAGGGTTATAACGGCTTTATGGGAAGTTGGTTATAACGGTTTTATGGAAAGTTAAGAAAGTTGTCTATTTTGATTTATGGGCATGAGTTGCCTAGATTGTGAAAATTTGAAGTAACTTGGTTTCAAGTTTTGAAATGAGTTTCTAAAAGTATAGTAAATTACTTTGAAGAATAGACACGCCTTGATACTACGGGTGTTAGTATCTTGGGATTTTACATAAAAAGGAGTCTTTTGAAAAGAATGTACGTACGTAGTACTTTGGCTTGTTAAATGAGAATTATTCTATTTGTGCCCTGATAAGTACTTTGGCTTGTTAAATGAGAATTATTCTATTTGTGCCCTGATAAGTAATTTGGCTTGTTAAATGAGAATTATTCTATTTGTGCCCTGATAAGTATTTTGGCTTGTTAAATGAGAATTATTCTATTTGTGCCCTGATAAGTACTTTGTCTTGTTAAATGAGAATTATTCTATTTGTGCCCTGATAAGTACTTTGGCTTGTTAAATGAGAATTATTCTATTTGTGCCCTGATAAGTACTTTGGCTTGTTAAATGAGAATTATTCTATTTGTGCCCTGATAAGTACTTTGGCTTGTTAAATGAGAAGTATTCTATGTGGGCCTTGATAAGTACTTTGGCTGGATTAATTGAGAATTGCCTATGTGTGCTGGTGATAGCCTTTGAGTGCAAGTATTATGTTTTATTACGTTGCCGCGACTCTCGGTTGGAGAATTCGGTGACTTGTTGTAAGTTACTTGGGCGTCTGCAAGCGGTGATGTGGGATTCCACGGGTATGCTTCCGTTATTTGTAGTGCTTGGGTTAAATTCCCGGATTTTTATGAAAGACATGGTAGTGCTTATGTTTTGTTTAATGGTCGGTTGAGATATGGTAAGAGTATAAATGAGGGGCAATCCCCAAGACGTTATACCACCTTCTCCAGGGTAAGAGTATAAGTGAGGGGTAAACCCCCAAGATGCTATACCACCTGCTTTATCACCTTCTCCAGGGTAAGAGTATAAGTGAGGGGTAAACCCCCAAGATGCTATACCACCTGCTTTACCACCTTCTCCAGGGTAAGAGTGTTATACCCCGTATTTCCAGAGTATGTACGTAAGGACGTACGTAGAAAAGTTTGGGCTTTTAAAGTAGGCTTGGCCGAATTATTTTTGTGCACAACACCCGGTTAGAGTCGTTTTTCGACGAAACGTTTTACATAACTTGCGAAGGGAAAATTCCGGCTATGTCATTTTTAATTTTTGCGGATTTTTCCGAGAGACGAAACATTTTGGACCAACGAGAGGGCGACACTTGTCACCCTCAAGTTGGTGGAGTGTGGGGCGGTAGCTTGGCCGAAAGTGGTGCCATAGTTGGTAGGATATTTTGTGAGGGTTTTAAGGAGTAGGGACTAGGGGGGCACTTGGGCATATCTTGGCCCTACACTTGCATAGCACTTGGCTAGATCTTGGCCATTGGTTGGCCTTTGCTTGGCCTATAAATACCCTCCCCCTTTGAAGACTTCTTCATCCAAAAATCTCTAAGTCTTGAGAGCTTTCCCCCCCTTTGTGTTGAGGTCTCGTCTAGCCTCCCCCTCCCCCCTTTTGAGAGGCCCCTTGGCCGAGAGTCCCCTTCCACATGGCGAGAGTACCCACTCCTGAGTGGGGTTGGTAGAGGTATACACCCACTTGTGGTGTTGTCTCGTATAAATACCCACTCTTGGTATAAATACTCTCCAAAGTATTGTTACTATACCCAAAATACCTTAGTCGTATACCTTGTAGTATTCCAAAGATACCTCTATCGTAGAGCAGGAAATACTCTAGTATGTCCTTTTTGTCTCAAACCGAAACCCTAGGGAAAATCTCCATAGTTGGTTGGAGTATTAAGTAAGTTGGTTAGAACTTCTAAGGGTGGTTTGGAGGCGGGTTGGAGCGCACGGAGTTGGAGCTAAGCGGTGCTCGGGAGCGACATTAAACTTGGATAATTTTGGGCTTATCGAGGTAAATATCTTGTCCCTATTGTAATTGGAAATTACATGTTGTAGGAATATATAGTTGAAGTATACTATATATAGAACTGAACTTAGTTTTGCGGCAATGTCTTTGGACTTAAGCACGAATTTAAAGAAGAGAAATGAACAGTACTTACATAGGATGTTTCTGATAGAATTGTGAAGTTTGTGGTAGGGAGAGTGCTTGATTTTCTGTAGAACTTGTATCTAGATTTACTCTTCCAGATAGTCTGGACTTTGATAGACTGTATAACCTTTATAGGTTGAATATTCAGTGAGTAGCATGTGCTACTTGAAAGGTGGACAAGGGTAGCCGGGTTATAGCCGTGGAGCGATTTGCTAATAGTCGATAATCGTCGCGAGGTATGTGATTCTTCCTATACCCTTGAGCATGAAGTATTTTAAAAGAATGTATATATATAGTACGGTAGATGTACGTGTGGCAATGTCTTTTGACTTAAGCCTGAATAATATATATATGTAGTACGGTAGACGTACGTGTGTTAACTGAACGAAGTTGTGTGGCAATGTCTTTTGACTTAAGCCTGAATAATAAGAATTTTGAAGTATTTCAAAATATTTAAGAACCGTTTTTTAAAGAAGAGTAATACTTGTTTTTAAAAAAAGAAGCTTAAGAGTTATACTAGCTTTATGGGAAGTTAGGTATAACGGCTTAAGAAAGATAAAAAGAATGGTTTATTGATTTTAGAAGTTAAGAGACTTGATCTTAAAAGATAAGAGACTTAACTTAATTAAATTAATATGAATTTTGTGTGAAACCTCATTCGTGAGTAATGAGTACTTGGTTTTTAAAAAAGGAATAATCTTTTACTGATTTTCGGAAATCAGAATGAGTATCGACAAACCACTGCAGCGTTAATAAAGGGAAATGTTTTGACTAATGAAGTATTATTAAAACCGAGAAACCCCATCTGCATAGAAGCTAAGATGAGACAAAATGATATTACATTTCCTAGATCATGGTGCTTAATAAGATTGATTATGAACAAGAATAACCTAATCACATATAAGGCACATGTTTCTCAGTTGTTTAAAGAGAATTATATTCTTAAATGAATAAGACTATGAACTACGAAACCTTTCTAAAATAAGAAACGTGAACATTTGAAATTAGGCAAACTTGGACGTTTGGAAAATAATGTTGTTACTTGATTTTACAAAGGGAAGTGTTACAGTTTACTTAAAAGGGCGATCACTTTATTTTATACTACGGGTATTGTGTGACTTCGTGAAAGAAGCGGATCTTTTAAAGAGTTAATGTATGAAGTACTTTGGGGATAGATACGAACTTGATTAGCATAAAGTACATTGTGTGAATAACTTGATTGTGTTGGTTTGTGATAGCCTTGTAATACTTTCTTGTTGATTTGATAAGTAAACATGTTAGGATGCTACGTGTGTTAGTATCTTGTGATTGTTGTAAGGGGGTCTCTCTTGTTGTGCTTACGTTGTTAAACGTTAAGCGGTTATCTTGTTATCGTATCACATACCCTCGACTTATTATCTGAGGGCTTTCCACCGATGCGGGTCTATCGGCTATGCGGTCTGTGAGACTATGCGAGCGGCGGTATGCTCGAGATTGATCATTCGGGTATTTAGCCCGATCACGGGGATGCCTATCGCGGTCTTTGAGGGACTATGCGGTCTTTGAGGACTATGCGAGTGCGGAGTCGAGCGGATCGAGGGTTAAGCGCCTTCGATGCGGGGTATACCTCGAGCGGTGCAGGACCGTGATTCGAGGAATACCTCATGCGGTGCGTGTGTGACCTATGCGGAGCTGCGGTAAGTTCGAGGATAGACGCGCCGCGGTGATCTGCGGCGAGTGGCGGCCGATCATGTGGTGCGGTCTAGAAAGACCTCGTGATACAGTTTATGGTATTTTTGGTACTTTGGGTCTTAGTAGTCGGCTATGCCTTCGTACTTACCCCGTACGGTTCTTTTGTGATGACTTTGAGGGCGTGAGTCCCTGACTTGACATGACTGCTTATTTATTGTGAACTGTAGTTTGGTTATCATACATGTCTCTGCTTTATATAGATTACTATGATTTCATTCTGATATTTCTTTTGATTTCACATACTAATTTTTGTTATTGACCTCCTTGGTGCGTTCATGCCGCGGTAAAGGTACACGATCGTTGATCCTCGCTCTTAGGGTCAGATTCAGCGTTTGGGAAAGCTCCGTTTCTCCGAGGCTTATCTTCGTATAGTCCCTGTTGTTGTAGGTGCTTACATTCGGGGTATGGCGAACCATCCGTCGTTGTTGTCATATCATTCGTAAGTGCAGTAATCTTGTTGTAGGCGGGGTTGTAATGGGATGTAGCTGTTCAAATTGTTATTTATATATCTTGAAGGTAACCGTTTTGGTTAGTCTGCTTTCTTATTTCAACTTTGTCTTGTGCATTGGCTTCATGTTATTGTTTTATGTTCGCTGATTTTCTCGATGTATGACTACTTGGGTGCGGGTAAGACACGATCCACGGGCCGGAACAGGTCGTGACAAAAGTGGTATCGAGCGATTAATCCTCGGAAAGTGTCTGAGCCGTATCGATGAAGTCTTGATTATCGGTGTGTTGTGCACCACACCAATAATCGTGAGGCTATAGGATATTTAGGATTGGTTTCTATTCTTCTCACTCGAGATCGTGCCTTAGAGTTGTGTTGAAAGTTGGACCTCTAACGTATTTCTTTCCACCGCTATGCCTCGCGTAGGCAACCGGGCCCGGGAGGCTAGGCGGCCGAGGAGGCTGCGAGTAGAGTTCGGAGGGTTACGAGGGCACAGCCTAATCATTACCTAGGGTAGTGCTTCATTCGGGAGTTCTGCGGCGTCACTAGCCCAGGCGAGTTTAGCACGGCGGCGGTTCCTCTGCGGCCATGATATTTTGAACCTCGGTTCCACGGCCAGGGGCGAGAGAATATGGATTGCAAAGGCGACCACTGTTACTAACTATGGATTTGGCTACCGCGAGTATACCGATGTATCTGCGAGTCTTGATGACTATCGAGAGAGTTGCACAAGAGTAATTTTTGATTAGGCTTGAGCATGGCACGTATGCGGGCTTATGCGCAGAAGGCCGAGAAACGTAGTGATCGACGGGTTAACGAGGCGGAGAGAGGGCGAGCAGCAAGGTCCTTTAGTAACTTTCGGCGAATCACCTCACGGCCAGATTGATTATGCACATCCACGGTCTGGAGAGGTCCTCCGGGGTTCGGGACGTTCGGGGTAGGCAGGAGTTGGTCAGAGCTCCAGGGCTTCCGGTTCACAATGTGACAGACATCATCCCGGGGAATGTCGTCTTTTTGTTGGTACTTGTTGTACCTGCGGCCGTCAGGGCCAGGTGTCGAAAGGGTGTCCTAGTAGGAGGGATGCAAGTAGGAGGACTCAGCCTTCAGGATCGGTGGGTAGTTCGTTACCTTCCCTAGCTATGCGCCCTACGGGGCAGGTTTGATTAGAACGACTAAGGGGAGTGAAGCAGTAGATATAGATATATCCTTAACCCTCTAGAGATCAGTATGTGTGATAAGATGGGTATATCATAAGTGCTATGTTCTGATAGAAGTGTGTTAGTTGTGATTAGGAATCATGGTTAGTAGCCGGGAAAGATTGGGGGATAGGAAGTGTAAGCCTTAGAGCTTTTTACGTGGAGACCTTAGAGGCAAGGCAATCTTGAGAAAAAGATTACATTTGTGTTTAACCCTTATCGGAGTGCATTGTGCACGTGAGCTATGTTTGGGATAAGTCCCTGAGTAGTGTGGAATGAAAGAGGGTAGTTGAGCTAAGAAGACCGCTAGGTTTTCGTAACGTGATTAGTGAGAGTTTTCCGGATCGGGGAGCTAGTGTCTTACGCGTTGCCGGGTCGGGTTGAGGCCACGTTGCGGGTCAACCCGCGGCCTGTTTGGTGGTGGGGTCAGTTTGTGGTGGTCCCGCCTTGTGATAGGGTCACGAGGGTGTTAGGCCCAAGTTTAGTTAACCAGCGTACGAGTTCGTGGGTGCGTTCAACCAGTAGTCGGGCCGATGGGGGCAGCCCATCGTGTTCTTCGGTCAGGATCGTTTACTCGGCTGTGTTGGTATATCAGAAAGGTTGTAAGGCTGCACGGGGTGCCTACTTTCACCTTATGTCAGACAGTGGGGCCCAGGGTACGGCTGTTTCTTTTTTCTAGAGGATTTACCAGGCAGGGTTAAGAACTCAGGCGAGTCTCAGATCGCGTTCGCCTCGGGCGATGTTTGGATTTGAGGGTAGTTGTGAGGATTGTTGTCTCCTGTGGAGGGAGTGTTTTAGCTACCATTTCAGTGTTTGGTTATTGCCTTATGAAGCCTTGTAAGGGCGAAAGTGTAAGTTGCCGGTCGATTGGTTCGATGTTGGCAAGGTTCAGATAGATGGTTCAGACTTGTTCCAGCAGACTGTGGATAGGGTGAAGCTTGTCTAGAAGAGGTTTTGGCAGCTCAGAGAAATCGTGCGGATAATCGGCGACGACGCTTAGAGTTCAGGTTGACGGTCGGTCTTCTTGAAGGTACCACCCCGGATAGGGTGTGCCGAGTTTTGGAAACCGAAGCAGTAACAGAAATGTGGTAAGAGTTCGAGTGTACAAGAAGGGTACGACACGTAAGGGAAGAAGCGAGCATGTATGGCGAGCATAGATGTGATCATCTCTTTTGTAAAATGAAGGTGCGAAGGAAGTATATTTTAGACCCCGGAGAGAGGTGTTTGTGGTGATGTTAGAGGTGTTTCCTCGGGGACTTGGATGTAAGTATTTTTACGCAAGTTATTTCTGTGGCCATGTGTGGCAAGGATTGTTTCGTAAGTATAGTAGTGAAGACTATACTGGCGCACGTTTGTTTTGAGACTTAGAAGGAACATTCGGGATGAATGTGTTATACCCCGTATTTCCAGAGTATGTACGTAAGGGAATACGTACAAAAAGTTTGGCCTTAAAGTTAGCCTTGGACGTTTTTTTTTTTGTACACAACTCACTAAAAGAATCGTTTTCCGACGAAACGTTTCCACAGCTTTCGTAGGGAAAATTCCGGCTATGCCATTACTAATTTTTGCGGATTTTTCCGAGAGACGAAACATTTTGGACCAACGGGAGGCGACACTTGGCACCCTCCCATTGATGGACAGATCGCCCATTGGACGAAATTGGAGAGAAGTGCGTTTTTGTGCCTTGTACACAAGTCAAGGAGTTGGTAGGATATTTGTGTGGAGTAAATCTTCACCATACACTTGCCTTGCACTTGTCTTAATCTTGGCCATTGGTTGGCCACTTCTTGACCTATAAATACCCCCCTTAAGATGAAGAGTTCTTCATCCACAAAGTTATCTTCCAAGTCTAAAAATCCTCTCCTCTCCCTTGAGCCATTTCGTCCAAACACCTTCCCCCACTTTTGAGTAGTTGGCGAGGCTTCCTCCCCACTAGCCTAGCCAAAACCTACCTCCCTTGGTAGAAAAAGTTGCCTTCTTGTATTGTTATAATGCCCAAAATACCTAGCCCAAATACCTTAGTACTTAGTAGAAGTTGTGAAGAACTTCTAAGGTTTCTGGAGCATACAACTTAGGAGCAAAACCTTGCTCGGTAGCGACTTTTCTAGGATATTATTGGGCTTACCGAGGTAACTAATCCTAACCCTCTTTTGAATTAGAGAATACTTCTTGTTGTAGTATTAGAATAAGTATTAAATACTTAGAAGAATATCACGAATAGAATTGAACTGTTACCACAGTAGAAGGGTTTAAAGAAGAATAATCAAAGCAGTACTTACTTAGAATTTGTTTTCACGATGAAACTTATATAGCTCACGGTAGGGATGTCTTGCCCAACTTTCCATAGAATTGTGAACCCCGCTTAGAATGACCTTCGAGTAGTCTTTGATAGATGTGCGTGACTATTATAGGTGACTCTGTAGCGACATATTGACTTGGCGGTGGTTTTATTTGAGAAGGTATGTGATTCTTCCTAAAGCATGATATTTTACAATATATATAGTACGGTGAGCGTACATGTGTTAACTAAAATATAACTACGGCAATGTCTTTGACTTAAGCTGAATAATACTTACGGCAATGCCTCGGCTTAAGCTGAATAACACTTACTGCGATGCCTCACGCTAGCTTTGAATAATAAAAATCAAAACATTTCATAAGAATCTTGAATCATTTTTATGAAGAGAACTAACTGGTTTTTAAAACAGAAGCTTAAGAGTTATACTAGCTTTATGGGAAGTTAAGTATAACCACTTAAGATTGATAAAAGAAACAAGTTTGTCTATGTGTTTATAACAGACTTATGTTGAATTGTGAAAAGAATAATAAGATGGTTTGATAAGTAGACATGATATGATGCTATTTGTGTTAGTATCTTGTAACGTTTGTATAAGAGAGTATCCTTGTTGTGCTTATGTTGTTTAAAGATAAGTTGTTATGTTAGTGTACCATCACTCACCTCTTGAGATGATCTGGGGTTAAGGCGCCTCCGTCGGGTAGACTCGGTGATGCAGGACCATGATTCGAGAATACCTCATGCGGGTCCAGGGGGCCTATGCGGAACTACGAGAGTTCCAGGTTAGTATGCGGGGTTATGCCTCATGCGGTCTATGTGGCCATGCGGACAACGAGTCCAGGATGATGCCGAGGAGTAGCTACCCTCGATGCGGGGTTATACCTCATGCGGGCCCATGTGAGTGGCCTATGCGGACTCAGAGTCGAGTTAGGCTTGGAGAGTGATAATACGGCGAGTGGCCTGCTTCAATCATTCGCAGCCTAGAAAATACCTATTACATTTTACCTAGTGTAACTCTTGTTTTTGGTGTTGCACTATGTGCGGTTCCCTTGATTGCTTCATACATATTTGTAAACTGGTTTTAAAAAGTGTTATGATTTCATTTAAGTTTCACATACTTAGTACCTGTTGTACTGACCTCCTTCGGGGGGCTGCGTTCATGCCGCAGGTAAGGGCAAGCAGGTGCTAGATCCACATTCTTAGGATCTCTACGTTGGTGTCGGGAGCTCCATATTTTCCGGAGGCTCTACTTTTGGGTATGATCTCCCTGTTGTAGATAGTTTTGTGCGATCGAGGGTATGGCGGGCCCCTGTCGCCATAGTTGTATATTTCCTTAGAGTGCAGTAGTCATGTTATGCGATTGTCGGATGTAGCTCGCTAAACCATGTTTATATATATATCGAAAGCGATGTTTTCTCATAAAGCGTATGCTTATTTTATAAAGCTGTTTCATGTCTTGCTTTATATTTCGTGATTACTCGATGTATGACTACTTGGGTGCCGGTAAGGCACGATCACGAACCGGCAGTCGTGACAAAAGTGGTATCGAGCGATTAATCCTCGGAAAGTGTCTGACCGTATCTAGTAAGTCTTGATTATCGGTGTGTTGTGCACCACACCAATAATCGAGAGGCTATAGGATATTTAGGATTGGTTTCCATTCTTCTCATTACGAGATCGTGCTTTAGAAGGCGTGTTATAGGTTGGACCCTCTAACGTATTCCTTTCTATGCTGATTATGCCTCACGTAAAACCGGGCCCAGAAGGGCAAAGCGTAGGAGGCGCTAGCGAGACACCCAGAGTCACGAGGGCTCGAGCCCGATCTATCTGGAGGCGGCGAGTTCTATGACGCCGCCCGGCCAGCGAGACCACAGTACCCACACCTCGTCCCACGGCTGGGCGGAGAGTTAGGAAACAAGGAGATAGCCCGGCTATTGGCTAAAGTTGTGGCCCGTCGAGGAGAGATTGGATCGCGGTTCGATTCGGCTCGGCTCGGTCGCACCCGTAGTGCACCCGAGGGCAGATAGTTTGAGACTACGGGATTTCCTTAGTTGTAGCCCGCAGAGTTTTACGGGTCGAGTCCGGAGGATGATCGCGAGGAGTTCATCCGTCGGCTCTGAAGAATCATGAGGTGATCAAGGCCTCGGAGGCAGTCTGTGACCTTTGGTTCGCGTCGGTGCGTGATACCGCGATCGATTGGTTTGATTCATGGGAGTTATCCGGGAGAGCACGCGTCCCAGACTTGGGATGAGTTCTCGGAGGCTTTCCTCGCTCACTTGCCTCGCGGATGAGGAGGCGCGGGTGATAGATTTTTACTGCGAGGCGAGAGAGGGCCTTTGTCGAAGTACAATGTCGAGTTTGATTCATTGGCTCGATATGTCCCAGCATTGGTAGTAGATATGGAGGATAGGGTGCACCGCTATGTCAGGAGCTGAAGCGACTATATGGCGAGTCGTATGCGGGTGTTTCTCTCGGTAGGGTATGGACATTACCGCATGCGACTCACGCCCTTGGATGCGAGGCGCGAAGGTCGGCGAGTGGGCGACGCAGCGAAGAAGGCCGGGGCGGGAGGTCTTCGGTGGTTATCGTGGTGGCGGCCTCGGCGGCGATCTAGGTCGCCGCGCGGCGGCTGAGCACTCCTGCACCGTCCTCGGCCACGGCGAGTTTTCGAGGCGGACCGGGGCCCTGTGGCTTGAGCGTCGAGTAGCGAGTGCGGCGATCTGGACCACCCGATGTGGCCGTCGGTAGATCCCATTACGGGAAGTGTGGTACTACTTTTGGAGCTTGTTACAGTTGTGGCGGGGGCCACTTTGTGAGGCTTGTCAGGCCAGGCGTGGCGGTGGTAGGGCTCGACGCCGAGTTCTTGCCGCTCATCATCTCCTACGATTACTCGCCGGGCGAGGTACTCATGGGTCGGCCAGTCGCGGCGAGTCGTGGCTCGGGTCCCGATTCTAGCGGTCCTCGAACCGCATTTATGCTTTAATCGGTAAGCAGGATCAGGAGGCCTCACCTGATGTCGTCACAGGTACCTTATCAGTTTCTGGGTTTGATGTGTATGCTTTGATAGATCCGGGTTCTACTCTGTCCTATATATCTCCCCTTGTTGCTAGTAGGATAGGGATAGAGCCTGAGTCCATAGACCCTTTCGAGGTAGCTACGCCAGTGGGTGATTCGGTGGTAGCTCGGCGGGTATATAGAGCTTGTCCTGTGACCATTTACGATCGTCGGACCTGGCCGACTTGATAGAGTTGGAGATGATTGACCGGCGTGATTATGGGGATGGATTGGCTAGCTTCTTGCTACGCCAATGTGAAGCTGAGAGAAAGTAATGCAGTTCGGTTTCTGAGGCGGTTGTTGAGTGGGAGAACGCGGTATCGCCGAGGGTAGGTTTATTTCCTACCTCAAGGCTAGGAAGATGGTGCGAAGGGTATATCTACCATCTCGTTGGGTGTTTGATCTGAAGGCTGCGGTACCAGATTTTCGTCGATTCGATGGTCGAGAGTTCCCAGACGTGTTTCCAGACGACCTCCCGGGTATCCCTCCTGAGAGGGAGATTGAGTTTTGTATTGACATATTGCCAGACACTCGGCCTATTTCCATTCCTCCATACAGAATGGCACCTGCCGAGTTGAGAGAGCTGAAGGACCAGCTGAGAGATTTGCTGGAGAAGGGTTTTATCAGACCTAGTGTTTCTCCCTGGGGGGCGCCGGTATTGTTCGTGAAAAAGAAGGACGGGGCCAGCTGCGCATGTGTTGACTCTGAGCGGTGAACAAGGTGACCATTAAACGAATACCCTTCCGTGATTGATGATTTGTTCGACGATTGCGAGCGCGAGATGTTTCTCAAGATTGATCTGCGTTGGGCTATCATCGAGTTCGTGTCGAGAGAGGTGGATGTCCCTAGGATCGCATTCGGACGATGCGGGCATTATGAGTTCGGGTCATGTCTTTTGGGTTGACCAATGCTCGTGGTATTCATGGATTTGATGAACCGAGTGTTCAAACCATTTTGACACGTTTGTGATAGTGTTCATTGATGATATCTTGGTTTATTCTCGCTCGAGCGAGAGCATGCGGAGCATTTGAGGCTGTCTTGCGATTCTCGAGACCAGCGATTTATGCGCCAAGTTTTCCAAATGTGAGTTTTGGTTGACTTGATGGCGTTTCTTGGGCATATTATGGTGATGGCATTCGAGTTGTCTGGCGAATCGGCGATCGAGGACTTGGCCTGACCTACTACTCGGCAGAGGTTCCGCGATTTCACGGGCCTTGCGAGGATATTATCGGTTCGTAGAAGTTTGCTTATCTACGCACCATTGACTAGGTGACTCGAGAAAGGCAAGTTTGATGGGTGATGCTTGTGGCGGGGTTTCGATTCTTTGAAAAGAGATCAAGACCGCCCGTTCTTACTCTTCCGGAGGTCGGATGGTTCGTCGTGTATTGCGATCGTCGGGCATCGGGTTGGGATGTGTTGATGCGGCATGGCGGGGTTATAGCATATGCGTCCCGGCGGTGAAGAAACACGAGAGGAACTACCCACCCATGATTTGGAGTTGGCGGTGTGATTCACGCCTTGAAGATCTGGAGGCACTATTTGTATGGGGTTCACGTGGATATTTTTACGCACCACAAGAGCCTCGGTATATCTTCACCGGAGGAGCTGAACTTACGGCGAGGCGGTGGTTAGAGTTGCTTAAGGATTACGATGTTGATATCCTGTACCACGGGAAGGCCAATGTTGTGGCGTATGCTTTTAGTCGTAGGTCGATGGGAGCCTATCGGATGTGCGGCTATGGAGGAGGACATGGTTCGTGATTTGCATCGATTAGCGAGCCTTGGTGTCCGTTTGATTGATTACGATAGCGATGGGGTTAGAGTTCGTGAGGTTGCGAGTCTTCCATCGTCGAGGAGGTGAAGAGGCAGTTCGAGGATCGGCTTTGATTCGATATCGTGATCTGACTCTTCGTGAGGAAGGGTCCTTTTGAGGTAGCACGATGGGGTGCTAAGGTTTGAGGCGGTGTGTGTTCGGATGTTTGAGACTTGGCGGAGTTCTTAGGAAGCACACAAAGCGCGTTACTCTATACATCCAGGGTCGACCTAGATGTACCCCGACCTTAGATCTGTGTATTAGTGGGATGGCTTGAAGAGGGCGTTGCGAGTTCGTAGCTCAATGCCGTGTTGTCGGCAGTGAAGGTAGAGCACGGAGGCCCGGTGGTTTATTCTGACGATTGAGATCGACACGGAAGTGGGAGGTAATCAACATGGACTTCATCACGGGATTACCTCGCACTCGGAGGAGACATGATTCTATATGGGTTATCGTCGACGGTGACGAAATCAGCCCACTTTCTTCCCGTCGGGGCGACTTTTTCGGTGAGGATTATGCGGACTTTACATCCGAGAGATCGTCGATCGCATGAGTCCCTACTGATCATATCGCAGAGGAGCCCGGTTCGGCTAACTTACGGAGGTCCTTCCGAGGGTTTAGGGGCCGCGGTGAGCACGATCGCATTTCATCCACAGAGCAGACGGACAGCGAGCGCACTATCGGACTCTTGAGGATATCTGCGAGCTGTGTTATTGACCGATGGTAGTTGGGAGGATCATTTGCCTCTAGTTGAGTTCGCGTATAATAATAGCTACCACTCCAAATATTCGGATGGCGCCTTATGAGGCCTTGTATGGGAGGAAGTGCGGATCGCCTATAGGTTGGTTCGATGTGGGCGAGATGCGGCTAGTGGGACCAGTTGATACGGCAGAGCGATGGATAAGGTGAAGCTTATCCGAAGGCGGCTATTGATGACTCGAGTCGGCCAAGTCGTATCACGAGATCATCGTCGTCGGCATCTTGAGTTCGAGGTTCATGATTGGGTTTTCCTAAAGGTGTCACCCATGAAGGGTGTGATGAGATTTGGGAAGAAGGAAACTCGGCCCAAGGTACATTGGGCGTTTGGTTGTCGCGAGGTAGGCAAGGTTGCCTATGAGTTGAATCTGCCGTCCGTCTGGGCGGTGCATCCGGTTTTCACGTATCTATCTTTGAGGAGATGTATCGGGATCCATCTAGGGTACACCCGATTGACGATGTCAGTGACCGAGGGTTATCGTATGAGGAGATTCCCATAGCGATAGTCGATCGTCGGAGTTAGGCGTCTGCGGACGAAGGGCGTGACTTAGTCAAAGTCTTGTGGCGTAACGAGCTCAGGGAGGAGATGACGTGGGAAGCCGAGGAGGACATGAGGCAGAAGTATCCTCACCTATTCCCCACACCTCCAGGTAATTCACTTTCCTACTTGTAAATTTCCATTATCATTTATGCCTAAGTGTTATTTTGTGGCCATGTGTGGCACTTACAAACTGTTTAAGCTTCATCGATAACTGTCTTGAGAAGGAACATTCGGGACGAATGTTTCTAAGGAGGGGAGAATGTTATACCCCGTATTTCCAGAGTATGTACGTGAGGGAATACGTCTAAAAGTTGGCCTTAAAGTTAGCATTGTACGTTTTATTTTGTAAACAACTCACTAAAAGAATCGTTTTCCGACGAAACGTTTCCACAGCTTTCGTAGGGAAAATTCCGGTTATGCCATTACTAATTTTTGCGGATTTTTCCGAGAGACGAAACATTTTGGACCAACGGGAGGGCGACACTTGGCACCCTCCCATTGATGGACTTGAATCGTCCATTGGACGAAATTGGAGAGGAAGTGCACGTTTTTTGTGCCTTGTGCACAAGTCAAGGAGTTGGTAGGATATTTGTGTGGAGTAAATCTTCACCCTACACTTGCCTTGCACTTGTCTTAATCTTGGCCATTGGTTGGCCACTTCTTGACCTATAAATACCCCCCTTAAGATGAAGAGTTCTTCATCCACAAAGTTATCTTCCAAGTCTAAAAATCCTCTCCTCTCCCTTGAGCCATTTCGTCCAAACACCTTCCCCCCCCCCCCCCCTTTTGAGTAGTTGGCCGAGGCTTCCTCCCCCCCTAGCCTAGCCAAAACCTACCCCCTCCCTTGGTAGAAAAAGTTGCCTTCTTGTATTGTTATAATGCCCAAAATACCCTAGCCCAAATACCTTAGTACTTAGTAGAAGTTGTGAAGAACTTCTAAGGTTTCCTTGGAGCATACAACTTAGGAGCAAAACCTTGCTCAGGCGCGACTTTTTCTAGGATATTATTGGGCTTACCGAGGTAACTAATCCTAACCCTATTTTGAATTAGAGAATACTTACTGTTGTAGTATTAGAATAAGTATTAAATACTTAGAAGAATATCACGTAATAGAATTGAGTATTACCATAGTAGAAGGGTTTAAAGAAGAATAATCAAACGTACTTACTTAGAATCGTTTTCTGAGAAACTTATATAGCTCAGGGTAGGGATGTCTTGTAACTTTCCATAGAATTGTGAACCCACTTGTTTAGAATGACCTTGAGTAGTCTTTGATAGATGTTTGTGACTATTATAGGTGACTCTGTAGCGACATATTGACTTGGCGGTGGTTTTCATTTGAGAAGGTATGTGATTCTTCCTAAAGCATGATATTTTACAATATATATAGTACGGTAGACGTACATGTGTTAACTAAAATATAACTACGGCAATGTCTTTGACTTAAGCCTGAATAATACTTACGGCAATGCCTCACGGCTTAAGCCTGAATAACACTTACGGCAATGCCTCACGGCTTAAGCCTGAATAATAAAAATCTGAAAACATTTCATAAGAATACTGAATCATTTTTTAACAGAAGAGAACTAACTGGTTTTTAAAACAGAAGCTTAAGAGTTATACTAGCTTTATGGGAAGTTAAGTATAACCACTTAAGATTGATAAAAGAAACAAGTTTGCCTATGTGTTTATAACAGACTTATGTTGAATTGTGAAAAGAATAATAAGATGGTTTGATAAGTAGACATGATATGATGCTATGTGTGTTAGTATCTTGTAACGTTTGTATAAGAGAGTATCCTTGTTGTGCTTATGTTGTTTAAAGATAAGTTGTTATGTTAGTGTACCATCACTCACCTCTTGAGATGATACCGGGGGTTAAGCTGCCCTCCGATGCGGGGTAGACTCAGGCGGTCTGGGACCATGATTCGAGAATACCTCATGCGGGTCCAGGGGGCCTATGCGGAACTACGAGAGTTCCAGGTTAGTATGCGGGGTTATGCCTCATGCGGTCTATGTGGCCATGCGGACAACGAGTCCAGGACGATGCCGAGGAGTAGCTACCCTCGATGCGGGGTTATACCTCATGCGGGCCCATGTGAGTGGCCTATGCGGACTCGGAGTCGATTAGGCTTGCGAGTGATAATACGCGAGTGGCCTGCTTCAATCATTCGCGACCTAGAAAAGACCTATTACAGTTTACTATTGTTGCTCTTGTTTGTGATGTGGCACTATGCGGTTCCTCGATTGCTTCATACATATTTGTAAACCGGTTTTAAAAAGTGTTATGATTTCATTTAAGTACTTTCTGATTTCACATACTTAGTACTGTTGTCTTGACCTCGCCCGGGGCTGCGTTCATCTGCAGTAGAGGCGGCAGTGCTAGATCCACATTCTTAGGATCTCTACGTTGGTGTCGGGAGCTCCATCTTCTCCGAGGCTCTACTTTTGGGTATGATCTCCTGTTGTAGATAGTTTTTATCTGATCGGTATGGCGGGGCCACTGTCGCCATAGTTGTATATTTCCTTAGAGTGCAGTAGTCGTATTTATGCGATTGTCGGATGTAGCTGCTAAACCATGTTTATATATATATCTTAGAAAGCGATGTTTCTCACATAAACTGTGTCTTATTTTATAAACTGTTTCATGTCTTGCTTTATATTTCCGCTGATTACTCTGATGTATGACTACTTGGGTGCCCCGGTAAGGCACCAGTCACGGGCCCCGAAATGGGTCGTGACAGAATGTTTCTAAGGAGGGGAGAATATTATACCCCGTATTTCCAGAGTATGTACGTAAGGACGTACGTAGAAAAGTTTGGGCTTTTAAAGTAGGCTTGGCCGAATTATTTTTGTGCACAACACCCGGTTAGAGTCGTTTTTCGACGAAACGTTTTACATAACTTGCGAAGGGAAAATTCCGGCTATGTCATTTTTAATTTTTGCGGATTTTTTCGAGAGACGAAATTTTTTGGACCAACGAGAGGGCGACACTTGTCACCCTCAAGTTGATGGAGTGTGGGGCGGTAGCTTGGCCGAAAGTGGTGCCATAGTTGGTAGGATATTTTGTGAGGGTTTTAAGGAGTAGGGACTAGGGGGGCACTTGGGCATATCTTGGCCCTACACTTGCATAGCACTTGGCTAGATCTTGGCCATTGGTTGGCCTTTGGCCTATAAATACCCTCCCTTTGAAGACTTCTTCATCCAAAATCTCTAAGTCTTGAGAGCTTCCCCCCCTTTGTGTTGAGGTCTCGCCTAGCCTCCTCCCCTTTTGAGAGGCCCTCGGCGAGAGTCCCTTCCCTGGCGAGAGTACCCCTCTGAGTGGGGTTGGCCGAGAGGTATACACCCCCTTGTGGTGTTGTCTCGTATAAATACCCCCCTCTTGGTAGAAATACTCTCCAAAGTATTGTTACTATACCCAAAATACCTTAGCCGTATACCTTGTAGTATTCCAAAGATACCTCTATACGTAGAGCCCGAAAATACTACCGTATGTCCTTTTTTGTCTCAAACCGAAACCCTAGGGAAAATCTCCATAGTTGGTTGGAGTATTAAGTAGAAGTTGGTTAGAACTTCTAAGGGTGGTTTGGAGCGGGTTGGAGTGCACGGAGTTGGAGCTAAACGGTGCTCAGGAGCGACATTAAACTTGGATAATTTTGGGCTTATCGAGGTAAATATCTTGTCCCCCTATTGTAATTGGAAATTACATGTTGTAGGAATATATAGTTGAAGTATACTATATATAGAACTGAACTTAGTTTTGCGGCAATGTCTTTGGACTTAAGCCTGAATTTAAAGAAGAGAAATGAACTGTACTTACATAGGACTATTTTACAGTAGAATTGTGAAGTTTGACGGGTAGGGAGGTACTGCCCAATTTTCCGTAGAACTTGTATCTAGATTTACTCTTCCAGATAGTCTGGACTTTGATAGACTGTATAACCTTTATAGGTTGAATATTCAGTGAGTAGCATGTGCTACTTGAAAGGTGGACAAGGCTAGCCGGGTTATAGCCGTAGAGCGATTTGCTAATAGTCGATAATCGTCGCGAGGTATGTGATTCTTCCTATACCCTTGAGCATGAAGTATTTTAAAAGAATATATATATATAGTACGGTAGACGTACATGTGGCAATGTCTTTTGACTTAAGCCTGAATAATATATATATGTAGTACGGTGAAGCGTCACGTGTGTTAACAGGCGTAGTTGTGTGGCAATGTCTTTTGACTTAAGCCTGAATAATAAGAATTTTGAAGTATTTCAAAATATTTAAGAACCATTTTTGAAAGAAGAGTAATACTTGTTTTTAAAAAAAGAAGCTTAAGAGTTATACTAGCTTTATGGGAAGTTAGGTATAACGGCTTAAGAAAGATACAAAGAATGGTTTATTGATTTTAGAAGTTAAGAGACTTGATCTTAAAAGATAAGAGACTTAACTTAATTAAATTAATATGAATTTTGTGTGAAACCTCATTCGTGAGTAATGAGTACTTGGTTTTTTAAAAAAGGAATAATCTTTTACTGATTTTCGGAAATCAGAATGAGTATCGAAAAACCACTGCAGCGTTAATAAAGGGAAATGTTTTGACTAATGAAGTATTATTAAAACCAGTAGAAACCCCCATCTGCATAGAAGCTAAGATGAGACAAAATGATATTACATTTCCTAGATCATGGCTGCTTAATAAGATTGATTATGAACAAGAATAACCTAATCACATATAAGGCACATGTTTCTCAGATTGTTTAAAAGAGAATTATATTCTTAAATGAATAAGACTATGAACTACGAAACCTTTCTAAAATAAGAAACGTGAACATTTGAAATTAGGCAAACTTAGACGTTTGGAAAATAATGTTGTTACTTGATTTTACAAAGGGAAGTGTTCTGGTTTACTTAAAAGGACAGTCACTTTATTTTATACTATGGGTATTGTGTGACTTCTGTGAAAGAAACGGATCTTTTAAAGAGTTAATGTATGAAGTACTTTGGGGATAGATACCCAAACTTGATTAGCATAAAGTACCTTGTGTGAATAACTTGATTGTGTTGGTTTGTGATAGCCTTGTAATACTTTCTTGTTGATTTGATAAGTAAACATGTTAGGATGCTACGTGTGTTAGTATCTTGTGATTGTTGTAAGTGGTCTCTCTTGTTGTGCTTACGTTGCTAAACGTTAAGCGGTTGTCTTGTTATCGTATCACATACCCCTCGACTTATTATACAGGGCTTGCCACCCTTGATGCGGTCTATACGGCTATGCGGTCTGTGAGACAATGCGGAGCGGCGGTATGCTCCGAGATTGATCATTCGGGTGTTTAGCGACGCGGGATGCCCTATGCGGTCTTTGAGGACTATGCGGTCTTTGAGGACTATGCGGGCTGCGGAGTCGAGCGGATACCGAGGTTAAAGCGCGCCGATGCGGGTATACCTCGAGTGATGCAGGACCATGATTCGAGAATACCTCATGCGGTGCATGTGTGACATATGCGGGTCTGCGGTAAGTTCGAGGATAGACGCGCGCGGTGATACTGCGGGCGAGTGGCGGCCGATCATGTAGTGCGGTTTAGAAAGACCTCGTGATACGCTTTATGGTATTTTTGGTGCGTGGGTCTTAGTAGTCGGCTATGCCTTCGCATTTACCGTGCGGTTCTATTGTGATGACTTTGAGGCGTGAGTCCCGACTTGACATATTCGCTATTTATTGTGATCGTAGTTTGGTTATCATAGATGTCTCTGCTTTATATAGACTACTATGATTTCATTTCTGATTTATTTTCGATTTCACATACTCTGCACTGTTGTCTCGACCTCCTTGGCTGCGTTCATCTGCCGTAAAGGTACACCAGTCGTTGATCCTCGCTCTTAGGGTCACATTTCAGCGTTTGGGAAAGCTCCATTTCTCCAGAGGCTTATCTTGGTATAGTCCCCTGTTGTTGTAAGTGCTTACATTCAGGGGTATGACGGGGCCCTGTCCCGTCGTTGTTGTCATATCATTCGTAGAGGTCTGTAGTAATGTTGTGGGCAGGGTTGTAATGGGATGTAACTGTTCAAATTGTTATTTATATATACTGAAGGTAACCGTTTTTTGTTAGCCTGTCTTCTTATTTCACTTTCTTATTGCATTGGCTTCATGTTATTGTTTTATGTTCCGCTGATTTTCTCTGATGTATGACTACTTGGGTGCCCGGGTAAGGCACCAGTCACGGGCCCCGGAACGGGTCGTGACAAAGAGTATAAGTGAGGGGTAAACCCCCAAGATTCTATACCACTTGCTTCATCACCTTCTCCAGGGTAAGAGTATAAGTGAGGGGTAAACCCCCAAGACGCTATACCACCGGTGGGACTTGGTGTTCATGTATGCATATTGGTGTTATATTATATCATGGACTGCCGGTAGTGAGGAAGGATTCCACGGGCATGATTGATATTATGGGCGTGAGACCCATGGTTATATTTTAGAAATGACTTGAGGGCATGCGTCCCTGACTTGTTATGACTGCTTATGTGTTGTGTACTGTAGGTTGGCTATCATACATGTCTCCTGTTTTTTTAGACTGTTATGATTTCATTACGGATTTCTCGCTCACATACTTGGTACATTCTTCGTCTTGACCTCGCCTTGAAGTGCGTTCATCTGCAGTTTAGGTACGCATTTGGTGATCTGCAGTGTAGGACCTTTCGTAGTTTTGGATAGCTCCTTACATTGGAGTTTATCTTTTGGTATAGTTCCTTCAGTACAGGTTTTTGTACGGTTATGGGTACGGCGGGGCCTTGTCCCGTCATGTTTCTGTAAACTTTTAGAGGTCTGTATTCATATGTGGGATTGGACTCGTGTACAGTGTAGTGTCTTTTGTTTATGTATATTATGGCAGCCTTGTCGGCTTTGCCCTTGCACGTATGTTGGAAAAAAAAAAGGTGTTATTTAATTTCGCATTTACTTAGTTGTTAAGGTAGAAGGGTGCCGGGTAGGGCACCGATCACGGGCAGGGGCACGGTGTGGCAGTGGTATCGAGCGATCGATCCTCGGAATGTCTGAGACCGTGTCTAGTAGAGTCTTGATTATCGGTGTGTTGCGCGCCACACCCATAAGCGAGGCTACAGGACATTTAGAGTTGGTTTCTATTCTTCTCACTCTAAGATCGTGCCATAGAAATTTGTGTTAGTAAGATAATTCCTCTCCGACGTATTGTTGTGTTCTGATTATTCCTCGAGGAGAACAGCCGCCTTGATAGGGCAAAAGAGTAGCGGAGCTACCAATGGACTCAGAGTTGATAGGGCTTATGCCCAGGGTATACCGGATATTGTGCCGCAGTCGGCGAGTTCTTCTGCGCCAGGTTTTGAGACCCCAGCACCCGAGCCTCCAGTTTCTCAGTTAGGAGAAGACTATAGGGTCATGAGAGAAGCAGTTATGTTATTGACCAAGATAGTGGTGCTAGCAGTTGTAGGTGATAGTACCCCAGAGGTAGGGATACTTTGATTAGTAAAGTGAAAAGTTAAGAAGGTTGACAAGAATGGTAAGTGAACTGAGACTATAGTTGTGTAGAGTTCACACGTAGTAATTGCCCCATGTGATGTAAGACCAATAGGGAAGGATGTATAGTAGAAATACTTTGGCTTATGTGACGAACCTCTAGTGAATGGGAGGATAGGGTGAGAAGTACCTTGAGATAAGAGAAAGATTTATTGCAGACTAAGAATGAGAAGTTAAGTGTGACGATGAGTCGGGTTATGGACTCATTTCGGGTCCGCATATAGAATGGAATTGTCACGACCCGATCCCGGGCCCGTGACTGGTGCCTTACCCCGGGCACCCTAGTGATACAACATCAGAGAAAATCAGCGGAAATAAAAACTTTAAACATTAAACAAGAGATATGAATAAAAACAGGCCAACCAACCGGTTACCTTTTTGCATATATACTAAAGCTGAGCGATTACATCCTTACAAACCACCTTGCAGTACTACAGACCTCTAAGAGTTTTTATACAACATGACGGGACGGGGCCCGCCATACCACGAATGTACAAGTACCTACGATGTGAGGACTATACCAAAAGATAAGCCTCGGAGAAAGCGGAGCTTCCCAATCTGTTGCTGTGATCCTATGGCGAGGATCAACGATCGTGTACCTCTACCGTGGCATGAACGCAGCCCGAATGAGTCGATCTGACAGTACCAAGTATGTGGCCGAAAATCACGTAAATGAAATCATAGTAGTCTATATAAAGCAGAGACATGTATGATAACCAAACTACGATCCATAATAAATAAGCGATCATGTAAGTCGTGACTCACGCCTCAAAGTCATCACTCAAATATAACTATGGGTCTCACGCCTCAACATAAATCATGCGTAGAATACTTTCCTCACGGCGATGCATGATATAATAACACCAGGTACATGAACACCAAGTCCTACATGAGTCATAAAACCGTACGGGGAAAGTACGAAGGCTAAATACCAGATACCAAAGCCGCATCATCAACTGACCGGGGCAAGTACGAAAGCCAACTACCAGATACCAAAGTCGTACTAACAATACTATACAATCAAACCACGAGGCGATACGGGCACGAAAGCCAACTACCGGATACTCGGCGTGTCACGTGTGGCGGCCGGCAAGTACGAGGGCTAACTACGGATACCAAGGTCGTATCACGAGACTCCGCCACGGTGAAGCGGGGCAAGTCTGAAGCCAACTACGGATACCAAGGCGTGTCAAGTAGTGGCCGGGGCAAGTACGAGGGCTAACTACGGATACCAAGGTCGTATCACGAGACTTCGCCACTAAACCGAATCGGCAAGTCACGAAGGCTAACTACCAGGTACCAAGGCCGAATCAACCACGAGACGGGGCAAGTACGAAAGCCAACCACCAGATACCAAGGCCGAATCAGTAAAAACCTCATGGAGAGCTAGTCCATGGAATAACAATATCAACGAGGCGTGCGTGGAATTCTCGTCACTGCCAGACGTCAAGTAATATCATAACAAATCAATGCCCTCCATTGAGAGACGCGGTGGTATAGAAATACAATACTAGCACGACAAGGCTATCACACGCAAACATAGGCAAGTTACACACAACTCAAGGTACTTTCATTTTATGCCAAAGTCCAGGTTTTTAACCCAGAGTACTACGTACGTTAAATTCTTTTTAAAGGATCCATTTCTTTTACAAAGGTCACCCGATGCCCGTATTATAAAAATAGAGTGACTAACATTTTTAAGTAAACCAAAACAACTTCCATACCTTCTTTTTTAAACCAAAACACTTCTTCTTTTAAAATCAGTTACAACATTCGTTTCCAAAGTTCAAGTTTGCCTAATTTCAAATATTCACGTCTCTTATTTTCGAAAGATTTCATAGTTCATAGTCTTAATCATTTAACAACGTAATTCTCTTTTAAAACATTTTGAGCAACATATGCCTTATGAGGGATTTTTGTTTATAACAATCTTATTAAAGCAGCCATGATCTAGGAAATGTAATACGATTTTGTCTTATCTTAGCTTCTATGCAGATGGAGGTTTCTACTGGTTTTAATATAATTACTTATTTGTCAATACATTTTCCTTTATTAACACTAGCGTTGGTTCATTCGATACTTATTCTCATTTCCAAATCAAGAAACATTATTCTTTAAAAACCAAGTACTCATTACTCGAATGAGGTTTCACACTTCTAAACAACTTTCATATCAATTCGATTAAGTCAAGTCTCTTATCTTTTAAGATTAAGTCTCTTCACTTCTAAAATCAATAAACCATTCTTTTTATTTCTCTTAAGTCGTTATACGTAACTTCCCATAAAGCTAGTATAACTCTTAAGCTTTTAAAACCGTATTACTCTTCTTTAAAAAGCGATTCTTAATTCTTTTGAAATACTTCAAGATTCTTATATTATTTAAAACTCAAGTCAAAAGACATCAAGTAAAACCACGTTCGGTTAACACACGTCGTCTACCGTACTATATATATTCTTTTAAAATATCATGCTCAAGAGGATAGGAAGAATCACATACCTCGCGACGATTATCATTATTAGCAAAAAGCTCCAATCTTGTAATCCTGCTAGCCTTTTCCACCGCCCGGTAGAATCGCTACTCGCGATTTCAACCTATATCGGTCAAATAAGTCTATTAACATCTAGACTACTCTGCAGAATAATTCTAGATACAGATTCCTTTATTCTACGGAAAATTGGGCGGCCCAATCTACAAGTCTCACAAATCTGATCTATGTAAGAAATCTGATTCGGTCTTTCTTTAATATTCTTCGATGTGATTTCAATTCAATTCTCTTCTCTTATACCATCCTTCTATATATCTTATACTCATTTCTATACTACTACAGTATGTAATTTCCAATTACAATAGAAGGACAAGAGTATTTACCTCGATAAGCCCAAAATTATCCAAGTTTTAATGTCGATCCTGAGCAACGTTTAGCTCCTACTCTGGGCGCTCCAACCTGCTCCAAACAACCCTTAGAAGTTCTACACAACTTCTTCTTAACTTCAACTCGCTAAGAAGATTTCCTTAGGGTTTCGTTTAGTGGCTAAAGGAAGTATAATAGTATTTCTGGGCTTTTTGTATAGGTGTAACCTTGGAATACTACAAGGTATTTGGGCAAAGGTATTTTAGAATAGTAACAATACTTGGAGAATACTTTTCTACCAAGGGGGGGGGGGGTATTTTACGAAAACAACTAGGCAAGGGGGGGAATGTTTCGACCAAGGCCTCTCAAAGGGGGAGGGGGAGCCTTGGACGAAAACTACACTAAGGGGGAGAGGGTTTTTAGACTTGGAATTTCAAGTGAGGATGAAGAAATAGTCTTGCATTAGAGGGGTATTTATAGGACATTCAATGGCCAAGATTAAGCCAAGTGGTGGGCAAGTGTAGGGTGAAGATTTGGACATGTGTTTGTGGGTCCCACTTGCTCATCAACTACACAAAATATCCTACCAACTCCTTGACAAAAAATGAAAGGCAAAACGTGCCATGTTTTCGTCCCAACTTCCGCCCACTCGAGGTGACACTTGTCCGTCACCCTCTTCAAAATATTTCATCTCTCGGAAAAATCCGCAAAATTATAAATGTTGCAACGTATTTTCCTTCGCAAAGTCGGAAAGCGTTTCGTCGGAAAACGATTCTTTTCGCTAGTTGTGCACAAAATTTCGTCCCTTAGTCTACTTTAAGGCTTAAAATTTGATGCGTGCGCCTCACGTACATACTGGAAATACTGGTATAACATTCTCCTCTCCCGAAACATTCGTCCCGAATGTTCCTTCTCAAGACGGATAACGATAAAGTTCCTCATAACAAGTTGCGATGCCACACTGGCCACCAAATAACACACGCAAATACCTATCCCAAGTCAACAAGGAATCACCTCTAGCATTACAAAAGCTTCCACCCGGTCTAAAAGATACCCCCGCGCTTTACTTCACAAAAGTAATGATCATTTCTATTCTCTCAGCACATGTTCACTTCTTTCCTTACTCGTCGTACTTTTCTCGAACACTTGAACTTTTTCTAGTGTACGTACCATACTTAAGTCATCGCTTCAGTTTCCAAAACTTTGGAGTCACCACCTCCAAACTTGGTCATCTTACTAGCCTCAATCTCCCTTAAGGCCATTCCCGGCTTTCACGATCCGATTCTGGTCGAACATATCCACGAACTCATACGATGGTTACCTAAACCTGGGCCTAGCACCCTCGTGACCCTACCACCCGGCGGGACCACCTCGAACTGACCTCACCACATTTCAGGTCGCGGGTTGACCCGCGATTGATCCTCAACCCGACCCGCTATCGCGCTAAACACTTGTTCCCCCGATTCGGAAAAATCTTACCTATACAAGTCACGAAAGCTACCACTTTCATTTTACACAACCTAAGAAATTTTCCCACAATTACTCCACGTATACTTATGTATTCCGACAAAGATTAATCGTAAAGTCTTTTATTCAAGCCGGCCTTACATCTAAGGTCTCAACGTGTAATATTCTAAGGTTCATACCTTCCCTGTCCCCATACTTATTCTTTCAACTAACCATATCTCTAAACCACAATATACACAATGCTATCTGTACATAGTACTCAACATATAATCATCATAACACGTGCGATCTCTAGAGGTCAAGGATATACCGAAAAGATAGGCGGTTCAAAGGGCGCTAAAATTGGGAACTTCTACCGCGACCTCTGTGGTAGCTGCCGGTGTATGAGCATCCGCCTAGCTATGGAAGGTGAAGAACCCGCAATCGATCTCGTAGTGCATGCTATCCCACGATGCTACCCACAGTCGGACGATCTCGCCGGATGGCCTGTTGGCGCAAGAATAACAATCTCCCAAATTAGTACGACACTCTCCCTTATGAAGTTTTCCACAACGCCCACTGAGACAAGAGGCGACCTCATCCGCGAGCACTCTACTCCCGAAAATCTGAAACACAGGAGCCCCGACCGCTCTCGAATATCTGAAGGTCGAAGGCTATGGAGGACCACTCTGTCTTGGCGGAGTACATAACTAGTCTGCTGAGGCGGTCCGCCTCGAAAGTTATCAAAGGACCTGCTGCGGCCTCTTACGCTGATCTTGGTCATTCCGTCGACCTCTCGCTCCTCACACCCAGTGCATAAGCTGCGTGCGGGCAATGTCCATGCCGGTGAAGAGCTACACCGCGCAACTCTCGCCAAATAATCGCCGAGCCACGTGACATAGCGGTGCACTCTGTCCTCCATCTCGAAACTAACGCGGGGACATACGAGCCAATGAGTCGAACTCACATTGTACTCCCGAACCGTCGCCGCTCTGCCTCAACACCAAAAATCATCGGCCCGAGCCCTCGCATGCGTGAGGCAAGAAATGTGCAAGAAATGCCTCAGAGAACTCGTCCCAAATAGCTGGAGGCGCCTGCTCCCCCCCGGGATAGCTCCCACGAATCAAACCAGTCGACTGCAGTATCACGCAGCCGATGCGAACCTAAGACCACTGACTCGGTCTCCGAAGCCTTGATCACTCTCATGATCCGGAATCGCTTGATGAACTCCTGCGGATCATCCTCGTGCCTCGATCCATAAAACAACGGCGGGTGCGACTCGTAAAGTCCAGCAGTCTCAAACTATCCGCTCTTGGGTGAACTACGGGTACTACCGGTACCGGAATCGCTGCATCCAGCTTATCCTCGTGCCTTGCCACTATCCTGGCCAATAACTGGGCCATCTCCTTGTAACCCATCTCTTCTGCTCCAGGCTGTGGGACTGGAGGCTCAGGTACTGTGGTCTCAGCAGCCACTGCTGCGGCTCTAAACTCTACTGAGGCTGGCGGCGTCGCAAAACTCGCCGTCTGAAGCACTATCTCAGGTAATGACTGGGCCTGCGCCCCCGTACTCCTCTGTATCCTACTAGCGCTTTCCTCATTGCCTTGCCCGTGGGCCGGGTTGCACTGCGGAGGCATAATCGGTAAAACGAAATGCGTCGGAGGGTCCAACTTATAACACAGCTCTAAGGCACGATCTCAGAATGAGAAGAATGGAAACCAATCCTAAATGTCCTGCAGCCTCCTGATTATAGATGTGGTGCACAACACACCGATAATCAAGACTCTACTAGACACGGTCTGTAGACACTTTCCGAGGACTAATCGCTCACGATACCACTTTTGTCACGACCCGATCCGGGCGTGGTCGTGCTACCGGGCACCTAGTGATACAACATCGGAGAAAATCACGGAAATAAAAACTTTAAACATTAAACAAGAGATATGAATAAAAGCGATCCAACCAGGTTACCTTTTGCATATATACTAAAAGCTGGAGCGATTACATCTTACAAACCACGCTTGCAGCAGACTACGGACCTCTAAGAGTTTTTATACAACATGACGACGGGGCCGCCATACCACAGATGTACAAGTACTACGGTGTGAGGACTATACCAAAAGATAATCCTCGAGAAAGCGGAGCTTCCCAATCTGTTGAATCGTGATCCTATGGCGAGGATCAACGGCGGTGTACCTACTGCGGCGTGACGCGGCCACGAAGGAGTCGATCTGACAGTACCAAGTATGTGGCGAAAACATCGTAAATGAAATCATAGTAGTCTATATAAAGCGGGAGACATGTATGATAACCAAACTCATCCATAATAAATAGCGATCATGTAAGTCGTGACTCACGCCTCAAAGTCATCACTCAAATATAACTATGGGTCTCACGCCTCAACATAAATCATGCCGTGGAATACCTTCGCCATGGCGATCTATGATATAATAACACAAGGGTACATGAACACCAAGTCCTACGAGTCATAAGCAAATGCGGGGCAAGTAAGAAGGCTAAATACCAGATACCAAAGCCGCATCATCAACTGACCGGGGCAAGTACGAAAGACAACTACCAGATACCAAAGTCGTACTAACAATACTATACAATCAAACCACGGAGGCGTCACGGCAAGTATGAAAGCTACTAGATACGAGTCGTGTCACGTGGTGGCCGGGCAAATCTGAGGGCTAACTACGGATATCAAGGTATCACGAGACTCGCCATGAAGGCGTCTGAGGCAATCTGAAGCCAACTACGGATACCAAGGCGTGTCACGTAGGTGGCCGGCAAGTCTGAGGGCTAACTACGGATACCAAGGTAGTATCGAGACTTCGCCACTAAATCGAGCAGGCAAGTCACGAAGGCTAACTACGAATACCAAAGCCACATCATCAATCGGCCGGCAATCGAAGCCAACTACGGATACCAAAGTCGTACTAACAATACTATACAATCAAACACTGAGGCGATATGGGGCAAACGAAAGCCAACTACTAGATACCGCGCCGTGTCACGTGGCCGGGGCAAGTCTGAGGGCTAACTACGGATATCAAGGGCGTATCACGAGACTCGCCATGAAGGCGTCACGGGGCAAGTCGAAGCCAACTACGGATACCAAGGCGTGTCACGTGGCGGCCAGGCGTACGAGGCTAACTACGGATACTGAGGTCGTATCACGAGACTTCGCCACTAAACCGAGCAGGCAAGTCCGAAGGCTAACTACCAGTACCAGCGAATCACCACGAGATCGGGCAAGTACGAAAGCCAACCACGGATACCAAGGCGAATCGGTAAAAACCTCGCGGAGAGCTAGTCCATGGAATAACACTATCAGCGGAGGCGTGCAGTGGAATTCTCCGTCGCTGCAGACGCGTCAAGTAATATCATAACAAATCAGTGACCCTCCATTGAGAGACGGTGGTATAGAAATACAATACTAGCGACAAGGCTATCACACGCAAACATAGGCAAGTTACACACAACTCAAGGTACTTTCATTTTATGCCAAAGTCGGGTTTTTAACCAGTACTACGTACGTTAAATTCTTTTTAAAGGATCCATTTCTTTTACAAAGGTCACCTGATGCCCGTATTATAAAAATAGAGTGACTAACATTTTTAAGTAAACCAAAACAACTTCCATACCTTCCTTTTTAAACCAAAACACTTCTCCTTTTAAAATCAGTTACAACATTCTTTTCCAAAGTTCAAGTTTGCCTAATTTCAAATATTCACGTCTCTTATTTTCGAAAGATTTCATAGTTCATAGTCTTAATCATTTAACAACGTAATTCTCTTTTAAAAAATTTTGAGCAACATATGCCTTATGAGGGATTTTTGTTTATAACAATCTTATTAAAGCAGCCATGATCTAGGAAATGTAATACGATTTTGTCTTATCTTAGCTTCTATGCAGATGGAAGTTTCTACTGGTTTTAATATAATTACTTATTTGTCAATACATTTTCCTTTATTAACACGACAGTGGTTCATTCGATACTTATTCTCATTTCCGAAATCAGTAAAACATTATTCTTTAAAAACCAAGTACTCATTACTCACGAATGAGGTTTCACACTTCTAAACAACTTTCATATCAATTCGATTAAGTCAAGTCTCTTATCTTTAAGATTAAGTCTCTTAACTTCTAAAATCAATAAACCATTCTTTTTATTTCTCTTAAGTCGTTATACCTAACTTCCCATAAAGCTAGTATAACTCTTAAGCTTTTAAAACCAGGTATTACTCTTCTTTAAAAAAAACGATTCTTAATTTTTTTGAAATACTTCAAGATTCTTATATTATTTAAAACTCAAGTCAAAAGACATCGAAGTAAAACCACGTTCAGTTAACACACGTACGTCTACCGTACTATATATATTCTTTTAAAATATCATGCTCAAGAGGATAGGAAGAATCACATACCTCGCGACGATTATCATTGTGTAAAAAGCTCCAATCGTAATCCTGCTAGCCTTTTCCACCGCCGAGTAGAATACGCTACTCGCGATCTTCACTATATCGGTCAAATAAGTCTATCAACATCTAGACTACTCTGCAGAATAATTCTAGATACAAATTCCTTTATTCTACGAAAAATTGGACAAAGACTTCCTACTTAATCTACACAAGTCTTGTAAATACATTCACATGTAGTCTGATTCGATCTTCTTTAATATTCTTCTGATGTGATTTCAATTCAATTCTCTTCTCTTATACCATCCTTCTATATATCTTATACTCATTTCTATACTACTACAGTATGTAATTTCCAATTACAATAGAAGGACAAGAGTATTTACCTCGATAAGCCCAAAATTATCCAAGTTTTAATGTCGATCCTGAGCAACGTTTAGCTCCTACTCTGGGCGCTCCAACCCGCTCCAAACAACCCTTAGAAGTTCTACACAACTTCTTCTTAACTTCAACTCGCTAAGAAGATTTCCTTAGGGTTTCGTTTAGTGGCTAAAGGAAGTATAATAGTATTTCTGGGCTTTTTGTATAGGTGTAACCTTGGAATACTACAAGGTATTTGGGCCAAGGTATTTTAGAATAGTAACAATACTTGGAGAATACTTTTCTACCAAGGGGGTATTTCTGAAAACAACTAGGCAAGTGGGGAATGTTTCACCAAGGCCTCTCAGGGGAGGGCCTTGGGACGAAAACTACACTAAGGGGGAGAGGGTTTTTAGACTTGGAATTTCAAGTGAGGATGAATAAATAGTCTTGCATTAGAGGGGTATTTATAGGACATTCAATGGCCAAGATTAAGCCAAGTGGTGGGCAAGTGTAGGGTGAAGATTTGGACATGTGTTTGTGGGTCCCACTTGCTCATCAACTACACAAAATATCCTACCAACTCCTTGACAAAAAATGAAAGGCAAAACGTGCCATGTTTTCGTCCCAACTTCCGCCCACTTGAGGGTGACACTTGTCACCCTCTCGTTGGTCCAAAATATTTCATCTCTCGGAAAAATCCGCAAAAATTATAAATGTTGCAACCGTATTTTTCCCTTCGCAAAGTCCAGAAAACGTTTCGTCGGAAAACGATTCTTTTCGCTAGTTGTGCACAAAATTTCGTCCCTTAGTCTACTTTAAGGCTTAAACTTTGGTACGTACGCCCTCACGTACATACTCTGGAAATACGGGGTATAACAGGAATGGGGTGATATCAGTTAGAAATGGTCCCGTTATGTGGCAGGGTCCCTAGGATGCAAGGCCCAAGTCTAGTTGATCGTTGTACGAGTTCGTGGATGCGTTCCACCGGAACTAGGTCGTAAGGACCGAGAAGAGCCTTAACGGGAATGTAAGTAACTATATGGCCAAGTTTGGATAGTAACTTTAAGGATTGGAGCAGAGAAACAAAATTTGAGATTTTGTACGTGTACTAGATAAGTTTGAAAGTACGAGAAGGTATGACAAGTAAGGAAAGAAAGGAACCTCTAAGGATCCCGTGTTTTAGAAGACTGTAACCTTCGAGTATGGTGGGAAGGGACCACGGACGGAAGGTCCATTATTATGTTCACATATGTTGTGGTGGCCATGTGTGGCATCATTGGTCTTGTGCATGTTTTGATTGTTAGGAATAGTATAGAGTTTATGTCGGAGTTTGTATAGCTTGGCAACCGACTAAGAACATTCGGGGACGAATGTTTCTAAGGGGGGAAGAATGTTACACCCCGTAAGTCCAGGACATGTAAAAGAGAATGTGCTTAAGGAATCAAGACTTAGAAATTAGTACGAAAGGAAGAATTGTTTTTCCGACGGAAAATCTTTCGAACGCCGGAAAGGAAAAATGTTCGTTGTTGAGAATTGGATTCTCAAAATGCATTATTTGAAGAGTATGGAACTCTTAACTTTTTGGAAATTTATTTTGACGGATTTGGTCATGTGGGGCCCACCCGAGGAATTTTACGTTTTGTGGGGCCCACGAGTGTTACGGAATTTTATGGACGAATGAGAGGGCGACACGTGGCACCCCCACATTTGGTCTTGGATGAATTGGTGTAAGGGTAAAATGGTCATTGACCACCTTGGAAGATTAGTCTTTCTAGCATGACATTGTTGACTTGTCAACGTGTCCACATGGGCTTGATCCTAGTGAAACCCATCCAAGCCTCACATTTGTTGTAATATAAGCATTCCAATGTGTTTTAAATACTACACTAGTAGCAAGACTTGGCATTTCTACACTTAGAAAAATTAGAGAACACCTTGTTCCTGATAGTTGCTCTCGGCCAAGGCCTCTTTAGGAAGACAAAATTTTGTAGTTTTGATCCATTAGCCACAAGACTTAAACCCAATGTCCCTAAGGGTATTATAAGGATATCTCAATAGAAAGATTCCGGAAAAACGGCGTTTTCGTATTAGTCGCAAGGCGGAAACTTGAGGAGTTCTTCAACTTTGAAGTTGGAACTTGAAGATGGGTTCTTCATAGGCCTCTAATGAGTGCTTGGAGCGGTTTGGAACCTAAGGAAAGGAGCTAAGAATTGCTAAGGCGCGACTTTGAATCTTGGAAATTTTAAGGGCTTGGAAAGGTATAATTTTGTCGTTTTAGCAATTAAGTTTACTTATTGATTGTAGCTATGGTTATTAGAAAGCATGATATGTATAGTATGAAGTTTGATAATTATATTGGCTATTGGAACCCTAATCCGAAAACTAGCATGTTAGCCTTAAGACTACAATTCAAGTTGAATACTAGTTTAAGTCGTCGCATGTTGTATAAAGAAGGAAATTGTAGTTGTTGAAGTTGTTTATGGCTATATAACATGTTAGACCTTAGAACTTGGAATTGGAAAAGGATTGGAAAAGACTTAGTGTTGTTGGTTATATGTTGGCCGAGAATGGCTAGAATATGGAACTACTTCGTATTAATTGTGGGGCGAAATTTTACACGTATTGTAAGGCGTGTAATCCCCTTTGTTTGGTTGTTGTTTGGAGCCTTAAATGTGGCGTGTTGGTTATTGTATTCGGCCTTGAAAAAGGTGGCAAAGTGAGTAAAAACAAAGGAAGTGCTGCCCGATTTTCCGTAGAATTAGAGACTGTATACTTAGTATTATTCTACGTTGGAGACTAGAAGTTGATAGTCTTGTTGTGACCATTATAGGTTGACACTTACGTGCAGCGTATTCGGCTTAGCTTGTAAATATTAGTGAAAAGGTATGTGAACTATCTCCTTCTAGCATGACTCTTAAGATAAAGAAAGTATTTCCTACTCCTTAAATGATCCATTCCTTGGTTGTATTTGGATTGCCTAAAATAGAATTTGTTCTATGTACTTCCTAGATTGTACTTTGATGATTAATTTGGAAGTTGTATAATCCATTGCCTTAGTGAAGTTGGATTCTTAAAAGTGAAAGTATTTTACTTAAAGTACATAGAGTCTTGAAAAGGAAGTGGTTTCCAAATCTTTTGGCTAGTGTCTTAGTTCCAAAACCTAAAGGTCATTATAATGACTTTAGGGGAGTCAAAGGAGTGATTTACTTAATGGTTTTAAAAGAGGAGAAATGACATGATTTAAGAGAAGTAACTTGTTTCAAAGGTGTGAGTTACTTGAGGTTTAAAAGTAGAAGAAACTTATTTTCTATATATTAAGAGACTCGAAGTATTTTGAAAGTTAAGAGACTTGATTTGAAAGTTTGTGATACTTGGTTTTAAGTATAAGTCTCTTGGTTATAAAAAGAATGGAAATGTCTAAAACCATAAAGGGTTATAACGGCTTTATGGGAAGTTGGTTATAACGGTTTTATGGAAAGTTAAGAAAGTTGTCTATTTTGATTTATGGGCATGAGTTGCCTAGATTGTGAAAATTTGAAGTAACTTGGTTTCAAGTTTTGAAATGAGTTTCTAAAAGTATAGTAAATTACTTTGAAGAATAGACACGCCTTGATACTACGGGTGTTAGTATCTTGGGATTTTACATAAAAAGGAGTCTTTTGAAAAGAATGTACGTACGTAGTACTTTGGCTTGTTAAATGGGAATTATTCTATTTGTGCCCTGATAAGTACTTTGCTTGTTAAATGAGAATTATTCTATTTGTGCCCTGATAAGTACTTTGTCTTGTTAAATGAGAATTATTCTATTTGTGCCCTGATAAGTACTTTGGCTTGTTAAATGAGAATTATTCTATTTGTGCCCTGATAAGTACTTTGGCTTGTTAAATGAGAATTATTCTATTTGTGCCCTGATAAGTACTTTGGCTTGTTAAATGAGAATTATTCTATTTGTGCCCTGATAAGTACTTTGGCTTGTTAAATGAGAATTATTCTATTTGTGCCCTGATAAGTACTTTGGCTTGTTAAATGAGAAGTATTCTATGTGGGCCTTGATAAGTACTTTGGCTGGATTAATTGAGAATTGCCTATGTGTGCTGGTGATAGCCTTTGAGTGCAAGTATTATGTTTTATTACGTTGCCGCGACTCTCGGTTGGAGGGCCGGCTGACTTGTTGTAAGTTACTTGGACGTACCGACAGTGATGTGGGATTCCACGGGTATGCTTCCGTTATTTGTAGTGCTTGGGTTAAATTCCCGGATTTTTATGAAAGACATGGTAGTGCTTATGTTTTGTTTAATGGTCGGTTGAGATAGGGTAAGAGTATAAATGAGGGGCAAGCCCCAAGACGTTATACCACCTTCTCCAGGGTAAGAGTATAAGTGAGGGGTAAACCCCCAAGATGCTATACCACCTGCTTTACCACCTTCTCCAGGGTAAGAGTATAAGTGAGGGGTAAACCCCCAAGATGCTATACCACCTGCTTTACCACTTCTCCAGGGTAAGAGTATAAGTGAGGGGTAAACCCCCAAGATGATATACCACCTGCTTCACCACCTTCTCCAGGGTAAGAGTATAAGTGAGGGGTAAACCCCCAAGACGCTATACCACCGGTGGGACTTGGTGTTCATGTATGCATATTGGTGTTATATTATATCATGGATCAGCCGGTGAGGAAGGATTCCACTGCATGATTGATATTATGGGTGTGAGACCCATGGTTATATTTTAGAAATGACTTGAGGCATGCGTCACGACTTGTTATATTTGCCATGTGTTGTGTACTATAGGTTGGCTATCATACATGTCTCTTGTTTTGTTTAGACTGTTATGATTTCATTACAGTACTTACTGTTCACATACTTGGTACATTCTTCGTACTGACCTCCTTCGGGGGGCTGCGTTCATGCCGCAAGTTTAGGTACGCAGTTTGGTCATCTGCAGGTGTAGGACCCTGCTCGGAGTTTTTGGATAGCTCCTTCTGTTCGGGAGTTTATCTTTTGGTATAGTTCCTTCAGTACAGGTTTTTGTACGGTTATGGGTACGGCGGGGCCTTGTCCCGTCATGTTTCTGTAAACTTTTAGAGGTCTATATTCATATGTGGGATTGGACTCGTGTACAGTGTAATGTCTTTTGTTTATGTATATAATGGCAGCCTTGTCGGCTTTACCCTTGCACGTATGTTGGAAAAAAAAAAGGGTGTTATTTAATTTCCGCAGTTTACTTAGTTGTTAAGGTATAAGGGTGCCTAGGTAGGGCACCAGTCACGGGCCCGGGGCACGGGGTGTGACATGCCGCCCGATCTGGAGGCAGTACATCCAGTCTTTCATGTTTCTATGCTGAGGAGATGTATCGGAGATCCGTCTAGAGTGCACCCGATTGATGATGTCCAGGTGACAGAGGAGTTATCGTATGAGGAGATTCCCATAGCGATACTCGATCATCAGGTTAGGCGACTGCGGACAAAGGATGTGGCTTCCGTCAAGGTCTTATGGCGGAACGAGAACAGAGAGGAGATGACGTGGGAAGCAGAGGAAGATATGAGGCAGAAGTACCCCCACTTATTCCCCACACCTCAAGGTAACTCACTTTCATACCAGTTAATTTAAATTGTCATATGTACTTAAGTATTCTATTGTGGCCATATGTGGCATTTTGCTAATTGTTCAAATTATGGAGGACTATGTCGTTATCTGAGTTATTGAATCTTGAAGGAACATTCGGGACGAATGTTTCTAAGGGGGGGAGAAAGTTATGCCCCGTAGTTCCGGAGTATGTATGTGAGGATGTACGTACGAATGTATACGCCCTAATTAGGGTAAGAATGATAGAATTGTTTTCCGACGATAGTCATTCTGAACCCTGTGAGGGAAATTTTACGTTTTCAATAATTTTTACGGCTATGGAATTTTTCCGAGAGATAAAATATTTTGCACCAATAGGAGAGCGACAAGTGTCACCCATAGATTGGGCCAAGTGGACGAAAATGGGTGGACAATTGGCAAGACAAGTGGCCAACAAATCTTGCCTAGTTGGCATAGTGTTGGACGGCACTATGAAGTTAGTGGGCAAGTCTTGCATGGTCAAGACTTGCATGGCTTTAGTAAGACAAGTGTGGGAAGGCACTTACACACATGGTCTCTACCTTACACTTGTGTTAATCCCATCCCTTGGTTGTGCTATATAAACCCCCTAAGTGTCACGACCCGTTCCGGGGCCCGTGACTGGTGCCTTACCCGGGCACCCAAGTAGTCATACATCAGAGTAATCAGCGGAATATAAAACAACCAAGATATGAAACAGTATAAATTGAGACACAGTTATCTGAAGAAAAGTTGCCTTTCGGCATATATATATAAATACCCAAAGTGAACAGTTACATCCAAACCTTTTAACAGGGCTACAGACCTCTAATGATTTATAACAACAATGGCGGGACAGGGCCCCGCCATACCCCTGAATACAAATACCTACAACGGCAGGGGACCATACCAAAAAGCAAAGCCTCCAGAGAAACGGAGCTTTCCCAACGCCAAACGATGATCCTAAGGCGGGGATCAACAACAGAGTACCTTTACTGCGGCGTGAACGGCCCCAGAGGTCGATAACAAATACCAAGTATGTGAAAATGTAAAGTACTTTAAATGAAATCAAAGTATTTAAAACCATTTGTAAATACAATTAGTTCAATTTGCACATAGTGCCATATCACAAACAAGAGCAATAATAGGTAAAGAATGTGTCTTTCCTAGGCCGCGAATGATCGAAGCAAGGCCAATCGCCCATAGTATCATTATGCATGCCTAACCTCGACTCCGCATCCGCATAGGTCACACATAGACCGCGTGAGGTATTCCTCGCGACGGTAGCCAACCGGTACCTCCGGACTCGCAGTCGCATAGTCTCAATAGACCGCATAGTCACACGGACCGCATAGGCATCCCGCGTCGGGCTAATACACCGGAATGATCAATCTCGAGCATACCGCGCTCGCATAGTCACACAGACCGCATAGGCCGTAGAGACCGCATCAAGGGTGGCAAGCCTCCGGTATAATAAGTCGGAGGGTATGTGATATAATAACGATCTCCGCTTAACGTTTAACAACGTAAGCACAATAAGAATAACATCACAAGACACTAACACACGTAGTATCATAACATGGGCACTTATCAAACCAGCAGGAAGGTATCACAAGGCTATTACCAGCAAAACATAGACAAGCTAACCACACAAGGTACTTTAATGTTTACGTTAACAAAACCAAGTTCTATCTCCAAAGTACTACATACATTAATTCTTTAAGAGGTCAATTTCTTTTATAAAGGTCACCCGATACCCGTAGCAATAGAGTGACTAATATTTCTAAGTAACCCAGAACACTTTCCTTTTTATAAATCAAGTAACAACATTCTTTTCTAAACGTTCAAGTTTGCCTAATTTCAGATGCTCAAGTTTCTCATTTTCGAAAGGTTTCGTAGTTCATAGTTTTAATCATATAATGATATAATTCTCCTTTAAAAAGATTTGAGAAACATATGCCTTATATGTGAGTAGGTTATTCTTATTTATAACAATCTTATTAAAGCATCCATGATCTAGGAAATATCATTTTGTCTCATCTTAGCTTCTATGCAGATGGAGGTTTCTACTGGTTTTAGTAATACTTCATTATTCAGTACATTTCCTTTTATTAGCGTTGTTGTGGTTTGTTCGATACTTATTCTGATTTCCGAAATCAGTAAAAGATTATTCCTTTTAAAAACCAAGTACTCATTACTCACGAATGAGGTATCACACTTTTTAACTAAAGTTCATATCAATACAATTAAGTCAAGTCTCTTATCTGTTAAGATTAAGTCTCTTAACTTCTAAATCAGTAAACCATTCTTTTTATCTCGCTTAAGACGTTATACCTAACTTCCCATAAAGCTAGTATAACTCTTATGTTTTCAAAACCAAGTATTACTCTTCTTTCAAAAAGGTTTCTTAATTCTTTTGAAATACTTTAAGATCTTTATTATTCAGGCTTAAGTCAGAAGACATTGCCGTAGTTATTATTCAGGCTTAAGTCAAAAGACATTGCCGTAATTATTATTCAGTTAACACTCGTACGTCTACCGTACTATATATATATATTTAAAATATCATGCTCAAGAGTATAGGAAGAATCACATACCTTCTCGGCGAAATCCTCCTGCCAAGTCGAATATGTCGCGCGCAGAGAATCGTCCTATAACAGTCAAATACGTCTATCAACGTCTAGACTGTACTGTATAAAGCTCTAAGCAGAGGGTTCTCTATTCTATGGAAATTTGGGCAGCATTTCCCTACCCGGTAAACTATACAGTCTACTGTAAATACAATCCTATGTAAGTACAGTTCAATTATTCATCTTTTATACCCTTCTACAGTGATAACAATTCAATTCTATTCTGTAATACCTTCTAAGTATTTTATACTTATTCATATACTTCTACAGTATGTATATTCTAATTACAAAAGGAGGATAAGATTTTTTACCTCGATAAGCCCAATATTATCCAAGTATAAACGTCGATCCTGAGCGAGGTTTAGCTCCTACTCCGTACGCTCCAACGTGCTCCAAGAACCCTTAGAAGTTGCTACACAACTTCTACTTACTACTTCAATCAATAATGAAGTTTCTCTTAGGGTTTCGTTTGTGACTAAGGAAGTATAGATAGTATTTGGGCTTTTAGTATAGAGGGGACTTTGGAAATACTACAAAGTATAAGGGCTAAAGTATTTTGCCATAGCAACAATACTTGAAGAGTATTTTCTACTAAGGGAGGGGGGGTTGGTTTCGGCTAGCTCTTTAGAGGGGGGGGGGGGGGGGGACTTAGACGAGAACAACTCTCAAAGGGGGGGGGATTTAAAGACTTGGAAAATCATTTTGGATGAAGAAAGTCTTGAGTTAGGGAGTATTTATAGGCCAACCAAGGGCCAACCAATGGCCAAGATCAATCCAAGTGTTAGGCAAGTGTAGGGCTAGGATTTAACCATGTGTCCCTAACCAACTACTACACAAAATATCCTACCAACTCCTTGACAAAAAGCCATACTTTCGTCCCCTATTGCCGCCCCAACGTCCACCAATTAGAGGGTGACAAGTGTCGCCCTCTTCTTGGTCCAAAATATTTCGTCTCTCGGAAAAATCCGCAAAAATTATAAATGACATAGCTGTATTTTTCCCTTCGCAAGTTTAGTAAAACGTTTCGTCGAAAAACGACTCTAATCGGGTGTTGTGCACAAAAGTTTTCGGCCCTAGCCTACTTTTAAGGCTCAACTTTTCTACGTACGTCCTCACGTACATACTCTGAAAATACGGGGTATAACATTCTCCCCTCCTTAGAAACATTCGTCCCGAATGTTCCTTCTAAGTCTCAAAACAAACATGCGCCAGTATAGTCTTCACTATTATACTTACGAGAACAATCCTGCCACACCTGGCCACAGAAACACCTGCGCAAATACTTACATCCAAGTCCACGAGGAATCACCTCTAACATCAGAAAATCTCCCACCCGGGGTCTAAAAGATACTCCCTTCGCACCTACTCTTTACAAACGAAATGATCACATCTATGTCCTTACACATGCTCGCTTCTTCCCTTACTCGTCGTACCCTTCTCATACACTCGAACTCTTTCTCATAACTTACCACATTCCTGTTACTGCTTCAGTTTCCAAAACTTTGGGTTACTACCTCCACTTGGTCATCATTAACTGAGAATACTCTGGATGGATCTCCGATACTCTTCCGAACATAGCAATATGAAAGATCGGACGTACTGCCTTCTACGTCGGACGGCAATGCTAACTATAGGAAACCTGGCCTATTCTTCACATGATCTGAAAAGGCCCAAAGTAACTTGGGCTACGTTTCCTCTGCTTTCCGAATCTCGTCACACCCTTCCGGGGTGGTACCTTCAAGAAGACCCACCGTCAACCTGAACTCCCAACGTCGTCGCTGATTATCCGCACAACTTCTGTTGACTCTGAGCTGCCAATAACCTCTTCTGGATAAGCTTCACCCTATCCACATCCTGCTGAACAAGTATGAACCAACTATCTGAACCTTGCCAACATCGAACCAATCGAACGACAACTTACATTTCCGCCCCTACAAGGCGTCATAAAGCGACATTCGAATATTGAAATGGTAATTATAAAACATTCCCTCAACAGGAGGCAACAATACCCGGTATCCTCGAAATCAAACTCGCCCGGCGAGGCGAATGCGTCATCGATACTTACCTGAGTTCCTAACCCTGCCTGGTAAATCTTCCCGAAAAGAAACAGCCATAACTTGGGCTCCACTATCTGTCATAAGGTGAAGGTAGGCACCTCGTGCAGCCTTACAACCTTCCTGAAATAATCATCTCGCAACTTACTACCGAGTACACGGGTTGACTAAAAGATAAGACGGGCTGACCTCACCGGCCCGACCATCGGTCGAGCAACGTCCACGAACTCGTACGATGGTTAACTAAACCTGGGCCTAACACCCTCGTGACCCTAACACAAAGCGGGACCACCACAACTGACCCCACCACCATACAGGCCGCGGGTCGACCCGCAACATGGCCTCAACCCGACCCGGCAACGCGCAAAACACTAGCTCCCCGATCCGGAACAATCTCACTAATCACGTTACGAAAACCTAGCGGTCTTCTTAGCTCAACTACCCTCTTCCACTTCACACTACACAGGGACTTATTATACAAATATATCTCACGTGCACTATGCACTCCGATTAAGGGTCAAACACAAATGTAATCTTTTACTCAAGATTGCCTTGCCTCTAAGGTCTCCACGTATAAAGCTCTAAGGCTCACACTTTTCCTATCCCCCAATCTTTCCCGGTTACTAACCATGATTTCTAATCACAATTAACACAATGCTATCCGAAAATAATACTTAAGATATTCGCATCTTACTATACATACAAATCTCTAGAGGGTTAATGATATACTTGTGTCTTCTGCTTCACTCTCCTTTGTCGTTCTAATCAAACCTGCCCTGTTGGGCGCATAGCTGGGGAAGGTGATGAACTAGCCACTGATCCCGAAGGCTGAGTCTCCACATCCGCACCACCCTTTATCGAACAATTCCTCGCAAAATGGCCCTGCTGGTCGCAAAAAAAACAAGCGTCAGTAGTCGACACTCACGAATGACACCTACCACAACGGCCACACCGAGATGGGGGTGGCCTCCTCTGGCTAACGCCCCTTCCTCTCCGAACCACTGAATCTGCAACTAATCTGATAGGCTGAGTCCTCCTACTTGCATCCTTCCTCATAGAACATTCCCTTGTCACATGGCCCTGACGGCCGCAGGTAAAACAAGAACCATCAAAAAGACGACATTCCCCGGGATGACGCCTGCCACATCGTGAACACTGAGGAAAAACTGAACCCTGTGGAGGGACACTCTGCACTGGCGGAGGCGCATGTCCAATCTGCTGCTGAGGCGGTTCGCCTCGAGAGTTACCAAATGATCCTGCCAATCGGGCCCTCTTCTGCTGATCTTGGTTAATCTGTCGATCTCTATGTCTCTCAGCCTGCTGCACATAAGCCTGAACGCAAGCCAAGCTCATTCCTGACTGAAGAGCTACTTCTTCACAACCCTTCTTTAGATAATCATCAATACCATTGATATAACGGTACATAAAATACTCTCTGGTTGCCAAATCCATTGCTAGTAACAGGGCCGTCTCCTTGCAATCCATATTTTCTGCTCCTAGTCGTGGAACTGAAGGTCCAGATGTCATGGCCGCAGAGGCTACGCCATTGCCAAACTCGCTGGGTGGCGACGTCTCGTAACTCCCGAATGAAGCATCACGGGTGATGATTGGGCATGTGCCCTTCTAACTCTCTCAGACTTTACTCGCGGCTCCGCTTGCCTTGCCTCTGGGCCGAGTTACTGGCGCGGAGGCATAACTGGTAAAGGAAAGGAATACGTTAGAGGGGTCCAACTTATAACACAACTCTAAAGCACGATCTCAGAGTGAGAAGAATGGAAACCAATCCTAAATATCATATAGCCTCCTGATTATTGGTATGGTGTACAACATACCGATAATCAAGACTCTACTAGATACGGTCTGTAGACACATTCCGAGGATTAACTGCTCTGATACCACTTTTGTCACGACCCGTTCGGGGCGTGGATCGTGCCTTACCGCACCCAAGTAGTCATACATCGAGTAATCGTGAATATAAAACAACCAAGATATGAAACAAAGATAAATTGAGACACGCTTATCTCAAGAAAAGTTGCCTTTCGGCATATATATATAAATACCCAAAGTGAGCGATTCATCCAAACCTTTTAACAGTACGGACCTAATGATTTATAACAACAATGGCGGGACAGGGCCCCGCCATACCCCTGAATACAAATACCTACAACGGCAGGGGACCATACCAAAAAGCAAAGCCTCCAGAGAAACGGAGCTTTCTCAAACGCTGAAACGATGATCCTAAGAGTGGGGATCAACAACAGGAGTACCTTTACCTGCGGCATGAACGCAGCCCCCCGAAGGAGGTCAGTACAACAGGTACCAAGTATGTGAAAATGTAAAGTACTTTAAATGAAATCAAAGTATTTAAAACCATTTGTAAATACAATTAGTTCAATTTGCACATAGTGCCATATCACAAACAAGAGCAATAATAGGTAAACTGTAACAGGTCTTTCTTAGGCCGCGAATGATCGAAGCAAGGCCAATCGCCCATAGTATCATTATGCATGCCTAACCTCGACTCCGCATCGCATAGGTCACACATAGACCCGCATGAGGTATTCTCGCGACGGTAGCCAACCCGGTATTCTCCTCGACTCCGCGATCCGCATAGTCTCAATAGACCGCATAGTCACACGCACCGCATAGGGCATCCCGCGTCGGGCTAATACACCGGAATGATCAATCACGAGCATACCGCTGCTCCGCATAGTCACACAGACCGCATAGGCGTAGAGACCCGCATCAAGGGTGGCAAGCCCTCGGTATAATAAGTCAAGGGGGTATGTGATATAATAACAGTACAACGGGCTTAACGTTTAACAACGTAAGCACAATAAGAATAACATCACAAGACACTAACACACGTAGTATCATAACATGGGCACTTATCAAACCAGCAGAAAGGTATCACAAGGCTATTACCAGCAAAACATAGACAAGCTAACCACACAAGGTACTTTAATGTTTACGTTAACAAAACCAAGTTCTATCTCCAAAGTACTACATACATTAATTCTTTAAGAGGTCCATTTCTTTTATAAAGGTCACCCGATACCCGTAGCAATAGAGTGACTAATATTTCTAAGTAACCCAGAACACTTTCCTTTTTATAAATCAAGTAACAACATTCTTTTCTAAACGTTCAAGTTTGCCTAATTTCAGATGCTCAAGTTTCTCATTTTCGAAAGGTTTCGTAGTTCATAGTTTTAATCATATAATGATATAATTCTCCTTTAAAAAGATTTGAGAAACATATGCCTTATATGTGAGTAGGTTATTCTTATTTATAACAATCTTATTAAAGCAGCCATGATCTAGGAAATATCATTTTGTCTCATCTTAGCTTCTATGCAGATGGAGGTTTCTACTGGTTTTAATAATACTTCATTATTCAGTACATTTCCTTTTATTAGCGTTGCTGTGGTTTGTTCGATACTTATTCTGATTTCCGAAATCAGTAAAAGATTATTCCTTTTAAAAACCAAGTACTCATTACTCACGAATGAGGTATCACACTTTTTAACTAAAGTTCATATCAATACAATTAAGTCAAGTCTCTTATCTATTAAGATTAAGTCTCTTAACTTCTAAATCAGTAAACCATTCTTTTTATCTCGCTTAAGACGTTATACCTAACTTCCCATAAAGCTAGTATAACTTTTATGTTTTCAAAACCAAGTATTACTCTTCTTTCAAAAAGGTTTCTTAATTCTTTTGAAATACTTCAAGATCTTTATTATTCAGGCTTAAGTCAGAAGACATTGCCGTAGTTATTATTCAGGCTTAAGTCAAAAGACATTGCCGTAATTATTATTCAGTTAACACTGCGTCTCTAAGTACTATATATATATATTTAAAATATCATGCTCAAGAGTATAGGAAGAATCACATACCTTCTCGCGAAATCCTCCCGCCAAGTCGAATATGTCGCATGAAGAATCGTCTATAATGATCAAATACGCCTATCAACGTCTGTGACCATCAGTATAAAGCTCTAAGCAGAGGGTTCTCTATTTTATGGAAATTTGGGCAGCATTTCCCTACCCGGTAAACTATACAGTCTACTGTAAATACTGTCCTATGTAAGTACAGTTCAATTATTCATCTTTTATACCCTTCTACAGTGATAACAATTCAATTCTATTCTGTAATACCTTCTAAGTATTTTATACTTATTCCTATACTTCTACAATATGTATATTCTAATTACAAAAGGAGGATAAGATTTTTTACCTCGATAAGCCCAATATTATCCAAGTATAAACGTCGATCCTGAGCGAGGTTTAGCTCCTACTCCGTACGCTTCAATGTGCTCCAAGAACCCTTAGAAGTTGCTACACAACTTATACTTACTACTTCAATCAATAATGAAGTTTCTCTTAGGGTTTCGTTTGTGACTAAGGAAGTATAGATAGTATTTGGGCTTTTAGTATAGAGGGGACTTTGGAAATACTACAAAGTATAAGGGCTAAAGTATTTTGCCATAGCAACAATACTTGAAGAGTATTTTCTACTAAGGGAGGGGGGTTGGTTTCGGCTAGCTCTTTAGAGAGGGGACTTAGACGAGAACAACTCTCAAAGGGGGAGGGATTTCAAGACTTGGAAAATGATTTTTGGATGAAGAAAGTCTTCAAGTTAGGGGAGTATTTATAGGCCAACCAAGGGCCAACCAATGGCTAAGATCAATCCAAGTGTTAGGCAAGTGTAGGGCTAGGATTTAACCATGTGTCCCTAACCAACTACTACACAAAATATCCTACCAACTCCTTGACAAAAAGCCACACTTTCGTCCCCTATTGCCGCCCCAACGTCCACCAATTATAGGGTGACAAGTGTCGCCCTCTTGTTGGTCCAAAATGTTTCGTCTCTCGGAAAAATCCGCAAAAATAATAAATGACATAGCCGTATTTTTCCCTTCGCAAGTTTAGTAAAACGTTTCGTCGAAAAACGACTCTAATCGGGTGTTGTGCACAAAAGTTTTCTGCCCTAGCCTACTTTTAAGGCTCAACTTTTCTACGTACGTCTCACGTACATACTCTGAAAATACGGGGTATAACACTAAGTGGATGAAAATCATCCACACTTAACATATTACAAGTCTTGAAAAATGTTTCCTCTCCCTCCATCCCTAGTTGCTCTCGTCTAAACAGCCCCCTCCCTTACCAAAAGTTGTCCAAAAACTCTTAAACTTATAAGTATTCTTCCTTAGTATGTTAGGAATATTACCAACCAAGAGTTAGATAAGATTTCACACCCATAGCCTCTAAAACACCTCACAAACCGAAACTGGACAGTTTTGAAGACTAAGTGTTCTTCACTTTTTAGAGCTAATTCTTGGATAGAAGTTGGTTAGAAACTCCTAAAAGTGACTTATGGTGAGTTGGGACACAAAGAGGAGGAGTTAAAGCACAAAGGTTTGGAGCTAAGACTTGCTTTGGAACAACTCTAAGTGCTTGGATATTGTTGGGCTAGTATTGAGGTAATGAACCTTAAGCTCCTTGTGAATTTGATTATTATGTATATATGAATATTATACATATATTGGAAGTATATTATGGACTATAACTTATATAAAGATTGGAATAAAAGTTGAAGGACTAATGAAGTAATTGGATAAGTAATTTATAAAAGTTGGCCAAGGACCCCAACTTAAGGACCGTATCTACTTTGGACTTATTTTATTTATTGTTGTTATGAAGGCGAGATAGTAAACCGCGTTACCGTTTGGGCGTGTAATCCCCTTCGTTTATTTATTGTTATTATGAAGGCGAGATAGTAAACCGCGTTACCGTTTGGGCGTGTAATCCCCTTCGTTTATTTATTGTTATTATGAAGGCGAGATAGTAAACCGCGTTACCACTTGGGCGTGTAATCCCCTTCGTTTATTTATTGTTATTATGAAGGCGAGATAGTAAACCGCGTTACCGTTTGGGCGTGTAATCCCCTTCGTTTATTTATTGTTATTATGAAGGCGAGATAGTAAACCGCGTTACCGTTTGGGCGTGTAATCCCCTTTACTTATTGTATTTATGAATGAGAGATTGTTAATCGCGTTCGTTTGGGCGTGTTATCCCTTCCTTACTTATCGAAATTATTGCGCTATCTATGACACGTTGGTTACTATTACCGGGCTTTATTAAAAGTAGAGAATTAAGTAAAAGCGGAAGTGCTGCCCAATTTTCCGTAGACTGAGAGAAACCTTACTTAGAAGAATCCCACGAAAAACTAGAAGTTAATAGTCGTGTTTTGACTGTTATAGGTTGACACTCTGCGCGCGACATATCCGACTTGGCAAGTGGATTTAGCCGAGGAGGTATGTGATTCTTCCTATCCCTTTGAGCATGATATTTTCGAAATATATATAGTACGGTAGACGTACGTGTGTTAAACTAAACTTGGCGTTACTTTGATGTCTTGGGACTTGAGTTCTAAATAATAAGAATCTTGAATATTTCAAAAGAGTTATAAATCATTTTTGAAAGAAAAGTAATACTTGGATTTCACAAAAAGCTTAAGTGTTATATAAGCTTTATGGGAAGTTAGGTATAACGACTTAAGGAAACGGTTTTATTATTTGTTTATCAAGTGCTTGAAATAATGTTTGAAGGTATGGTATGTTGTTTTGATAAACATGTTATGATACTACGTGTGATAGTATCTTGTGACGTTTGTGTAAAGAGGTTATTCTTGTTATGCTTATGTTGTTTAACGATAAGCCGTGGTGTACGATTATTGTGACGTTTGTGTAAAGAGGTTATTCTTGTTATGCTTATGTTGTTTAACGATAAGCCGTGGTGTACGATTATTGTGACGTTTGTGTAAAGAGGTTATTCTTGTTATGCTTATGTTGTTTAACGATAAGCCGTGGTGTACGATTATTGTGATGTTTGTGTAAGGAGGTTATTCTTGTTGTGCTTATGTTGTTTAACGATAAGCGTTGTGATAATATTATACCACTCACTCTTGACATGATAATACGGGTTAAGCTGCCCCGATGCGAGGATACCTCACGCGGGTCCCGGACTATGCGAGCTACGGAGTTCGGGATAGTGTGCGAGAATACCTCACGCGGTCTATGTGGCCATAGGGATCGCGGAGTCGGGGCGATGCCGAGGATTAGCTACCCTCGATGCGAGGAATACCTCATGCGGGCCTAGGTGGCCTATGCGGACTGCGGGAGTCCAGGATTAGGCACGCATAATGATACTATGGGCGATTGGCCTTGCTTCGATCATTTGCGGCCTAGAAAAGACCAATTACATTTTATCTATTATTGCTCTTGGTTGTGATATGGCACTATGTGTGGTTAACTTGGTTTGTTTCGTACATATTTGTGAATTGGTTTTAAAAATGTTATAGTTGTATACATATATATCAGTACTTTACCGTTTCACATACTTGGTACCTGTTGTACTGACCTCCTTCGGGGGGCTGCGTTCATGCCGCAGGTAAAGGGAAGCAGGTGGTAGATCCTCATTCTTAGGATCTTTTCTCAGGTTTCAGGAGCTTCATTTCTCCGGAGTCTCGACTTTTGGTATGGTTCTCCCTGGTGTCGTAGATGTTTTGTACATTCAGGTGTATGACGGGGCCCTGTCCCGTCATAGTGTTTACACTTCCTTAGAGGTCTGTAGTCCTGTCGTATTTTGGGATGTAACTGTTCACTATTGGGTAATTATATATATATATGCCAAAAGGCAACTTTTCTTTGGATAGATTATTCTTACTTTATTGTTTCATGTCTTGGTTTTATATTCCGCTGGTTACTCTGATGTTTGGCTACTTGGGTGTCCGGGTAAGGCACCAGTCACGGGTTCGGGAACGGGTTGTGACACTTTGGTTAGCTGAATTGTTGGGCCTTAAATGTGGCGTGTTTGGTTATTGAATTCGGCCTTGAAAAAGGTGGCAAAGTATGTAGAAACAAAGGAAGTGCTGTCCGATTTTCCGTAGAATTTAGTGACTTTGCACTTAGATTATTCTACGCTTAAAGCTAGAGGTTTAATGGACGTATTATTGCCATTTTAGGTTAAAGTACTAGTATGGCGTATTCTACTAGAAGGATAGAATAGCTATCAAGGTTGAAGTACTTTGGAGCATTTTGCTATTTGTCGATAATCGTCGCGAGGTATGTGAACATCTTCTTTCTTTTGACATGATTCTATGTATGGAATATACATGTAGTACTACTTCATGATTTCTTCTACTCTTAGAAGTTAAGAGGTAGGTATGTTGATTTACTCTACGTAAAGGTTATGTCTAAGTTATCCTAAGTTCTTACCAAGTCTAATGGGGGATGTTGGTAAGAGTCGTTATGAGGTATTTTGGAGCCAAGTTGACTTGGCTAAGTTACGACACAAATGAGAATAAGTATCGAACAAGCCACTGCAGCGTTAATAAAGGAAAATGTAATGACAATCAATTAAGTTAAAATGAGTAGAATTCTCCATCTACATAGAAACTAAGATAAGACAAAATTGTATTACATTTTCTAGATCATGGCTACTTGAATAAGATCGTTATAAATAAGTATAACTTATTCACAACGCATCAATGTATATGTTACTTAACTTATAAGAATTTACGTATGAAGTTTTAAGACTATGGATCTCATATTCTTAAAAGTTAAGGGACTTTATTTTTCAAGTTATGAGACTTGATTCTTAAAGGAAGAAATGAATTGATTTACAAGTATAAGAATACTTGATTTGGAAAGACTTGATTTCTAAAGTTAAGAAACTTGTTTTCTTAGAAGTTAAGAGACTCGAAGTATTTTGAAAGCTATGTGATTTGATTTGAACGTATAAGTCTCTTGGTTATAAAAGGAATGAATTTGTCTAAGACATAAAGAGTTATAACGACTTTATGGGGAGTTGGTTATAACAACTTTATGGAAGATTAAAAGAATGGGTTTTCTTCAGTAATGTAAGCAAATAAATGACTTGAAATAAAGAAGGGCAAATTGTTTTAAAGGTACCAATTGCTTAAGGTTTTAAAGAAAGAAGTCACGTGATTTAGAAGCCTATAATTGTATTTTCTAAAAAGGTATCGTGACTTGTCTTGAAAAGTAAGTATGACTTGATACTACGGTTATTAATATCTTGGACGTTTTATTTGAAAAAGAGTCATTTTAAAGGAGTAGAGGTGCGTAGTACGTTGGGTTAAATTCCCGGATTTTTATGTGTGAAACGAAAGTGCCATGAGTTTATAAAAATTGAAGTCTAAAGGTTTAATGAACTTGCCTATGTTGCATGTGATAGCTTTGAGGGCAAGTATTATATGTTTACGTTGTCGTGACTCTCAGTTGGAGGGTCGGCTGTCTTGTTGTAAGTTTGCTTGGACGTACCGACAGTGATGTGGGATTCCACGGGTATGCTTCCATTATGATTGATCCTTGGACATGCTTATACGATGTGGGATACCGGGGCATGTGACCAGGAGGCGGGTTAGATTCCCGGATTTGTTTTATTACCCATGGCCATGCTTATACGATGAGGGATTCCGGGGCATGCGACCATGCTATGTACGATTATTACTCCATGGGCTAGCTCCCCATGAAGACATGTACCCACGATGAGGGATTTCGGGGGCATGTTATATTATTACTCCATGGGCTAGCTCCCCATGAAGACATGCACCTACGATGAGGGATGCCGAGGGCACGTTATGGCCATGCTTATACGATGAGTGATTCTGGGGCATGCGGCCACGTTATATATATATATATATATATGTTGTTTATGTGTATGCCGAAAGTGAGGTGGGATGCCACGGGCGCGTCACATGGTTGTATGTTACACCTACGGCTGTCGGCAGTGATGTGGGATTCCACGGGCAGTAGATATATATATGTATTGTGTATGTGTACGCCGACAGTGATGTAGGATGCCACGGGCGCGTCACATGGTTATATGTTACACTTATGATTGTCGGCAGTGATGGGGGATTCCACGGGCACACTTTGATATTTGTGTGACTTGATCGCGCCCTAGATTGGGTCGGGTAGTATATGCGTCCCTCCATAAAGGGCCGAATTATTTTATGAAAGATTAGTAAGTTATATGGTAATGACACGGTAGGATCTGGTATGTACTTTTTTTTATATACTTGCCCCTGTCATTCTTTTCTACAGTTATGATTTGTTTACTGTACCTTATTTTCCGTTCCATATTCGCATTTTGTTATCGACCCGGGCCGCGTTAAATGTCGCAGTTTAGGTACGATTGTGGATCCGCGAGCTTAGGATCTGGTTCAGATTTTGAGATGGCTCCAATGTTCCGAGTTGTCATGGCTATGTATATTCAGTGCACGGGGCCTTGTCCGTCATAGTATTTGTTCAAATCTTAAGTGCAGTATTCACGTAATTTGGATGGTTAGAGTTGTAATTACATTTTTGGATAGTATAAGCCCTTTTTGGGTGATTTATATTATGGCAGCCTTATCGGCTTTGCCTTGGTTTTAAAAAAAAATGTGTGTTATTTATCTTCCGCAGTTTACTATGTAGTATGATTAGAAGGGTGCCCAGGTAGGGCACTAGTCGCGGCCCGGGGTCGGGTCGTGACAAAAGTGGTATCAGAGCAGTTAGTCCTCGGAAAGTGTCTACAGACCGTGTCTAGTAGAGTCTTGATTATCGGTGTGTTATGCACCACATCTATAATCAGGAGGCTGCAGGACATTTAGGATTGGTTTCCATTCTTCTCACTCTGAGATCGTGCGATAGAGCTGTGTTGTTAGGGTCGTCTCTCCCTAATGAGTTATGTTGATTGCAGCTACGAGAAAGGCAGCAGTGACCCAGGAAGGACTATGTGGATTGCGTATCCAGGTTGGTAATGATTATAGTATAGTTGGTATTGTGACATACATCTATACGGAGTTATGTATGAGGGTCAGACGCGTATTGCCTAGGATGATTTTAGATTACCAAGAGTTGGTAAAGACTAACTAGATACCGGGAAGGTATGGAACAGTTAATGAATTCTCGCCAAGGTCTTATGTTTTATTTTGGGATAATTGGGAAAGGATGAATCATGCGATAGGCGGTGAACCCTTAAGAAGTCATGTTAAGAAACTTAATGGAATACCATGTTAATATATTAAGCTACGTGGTAGGCTTAAGAGAATTGTACGGATGAGGTCCGTATAGAGTAAGTAAGGGTTGTGGTGATCAAGATGACACGATTGTGGTATTATGAGAAGTTTTTGTACTCGTTGACTGGGGGACTGGTAAGGTAGGCTTGGAGCATGGAAATTGCGAGCCTAAGAATATTGATGACCGCTGAGACCTTAGATGTACAAGGTCTTCTCGGGTAGAAAGATTTATTATAGACCAAAAATAAGAGTTAAGTGCGACGGTGGGGCGGGGTGAGGACTGTGTGGGTCGCCCCATAGCTGAAATGGAGTGGGATCGGTTGGTAGTAGTTCCGCTACATGACAGGTCCGTTATTATACCGTATTTCAGTATATGCGTGAGAATACGTGCAAAGTCTAGCCTTAAAGATAAGCCTTGGACGTTTTTATTTGTGCACAACTCACTAAAAGAATCGCTTTCCGACTAAACGTTTCCACGACTTTCGTAGGTAAATTCCGCTATGCCATTTCTAATTTTTGCGGATTTTTCCGAGAGACGAAACATTTTGGACCAACGGGAGGGCGACACTGGCACCCTCCAATTGGTGGACTCAATCGCCCATTGGACGAAATTGGGAGAGCATTCGCACGTTTTTGTGACTTGTGCACTAGTCAATGAGTTGGTAGGATATTTGTGTGGAGTAAATATTCACCCTACACTTGCCTTGGAATTGTCTTAATCTTGGCCATTGGTTGGCCACTTCTGACCTATAAATACCCCTTAGAGATGAAGAGTTCTTCATCCACAAATCTTTCCAAGTCTTGAAAATCCTCTCCTCTCCCTTTGTAGCCTTTTCGCCCAAACCCTCCCCTCCTCAAGGCCCTGGCCGAATACCCCCTAGCCTAGCCAAAATCTACTCCCTCCCTTGGTAGAAAAGTTGCCTTCTTGTATTGTTATAATGCCCAAAATACCCTAGCCCAAATACCTTAGTACTTAGAAGTTGTGAAGAACTTCTAAGGTTTCCTCGAGCATACAACTTAGAGCAAAACCTTGCTCAGCGACTTTTCTAGGATATTATTGGGCTTACTTAGGTAACTAATCCTAACCCTCTTTTGAATTAGAGAATACATACGTAGTAGTATTAGAATAAGTATTAAATACTTAGAAGAATATCACGAATAGAATTGAACTGTTACCACAAGTAGAAGGTTTAAAAGAAGAATAATCAAATCAGACTTACATAGGACTGTTTTCACAATGAACTTATATAGCTCACCGCAGGGAAGTGCTGCCCAACTTTCCATAGAATTGTGAACCTCTGTTTAGAATGACCTTGAGTAGTCTTTGATGGATGTCTGTGACTATTATAGTCGACTCTCACGCGACATATTCAACTTGGCGGTGGTTTTCACGGTAGGTATGTGATTCTTCCAAAAGCATGATATTTTACAATATATATAGTACGGTAGACGCATACGTGTTAACGAATAATAACTACGGCAATGTCTTTGACTTAAGCCTGAATAACACTTACGGCAAAGCATCACCTCTTAAGCCTGAATAATAAAGATCCAAAGCATTTCAAAAGAATCCAATCATTTTTAATGAAGAGAACTAATTGGTTTTTAAACAAGCTTAAGAGTTATACTAGCTTTATGGGAAGTTAAGTATAACCACTTAAGATTGATAAAAGAAACAGTTTGCCTATGTGTTTATAATGGACTTTATATGAATTGTGAAAAGAATAATAAGATGGTTTGATAAGTAGACATGATATGATGCTATGTGTGTTAGTGTCTTGTAACGTTTGTGTAAAAGAGTATTCTTGTTGTGCTTATGTTGTTTAACGATAAGCTGTTAGGTTAGTGTAACATCACTCACCTCTTGACATATTACAGGGGTTAAGCCGCCTCCGATGCGGTAGACTCGGGTGGTCCAGGACCATGATTCGAGAATACCTCACGCAGTCCGAGGACCTATGCGGAGCTACGGGAGTTCCAGGTTAGTGTGTGGGGTTATACCTCATGCGATCTATGTGGCCATGCGGACTACGAGTCCAGGACGATGCCGAGGAGTAGCTACCCTCGATGTGGGGTTATATACCCTATGCGGGCCTATGTGATTGGCCTATGCGGACTACGGGAGTCCAGGATTAGGCTTGCATGGAGATACTACGGGCAATTGGCCCTGCTTCGATCATTCGCAGCCTAGAAAAGACCATTCTGATTTACCTATTCACGCTCTTGTTTGTGATGCGGCACTATGCGCGTTTCTCGTTGTTTCATAAATACTTGCAGAACTGTTTTTAAAATGATATGTTTCATTTAAGTATTTTACAGTTTCATATACTTAGTACCTGTTCGACCTCCTTCTGGGCCGCGTTCATGCCGCAGTAAGGACAAGTGTGCTAGATCCACATTCTTAGGATCTATACGTTGCGCTGAGCTCCATCTTTTCCGAGGCTCTACTTTTGGGTATGATCTCCCGTTGTAGTTAGTTTTGTACAGGTATATGGGCCCCGTCCCGCCATAGTTGTATATTTCAGAGGTCTGTAGTCATGTTGTACAAAGGTTTCCGATGTAATCGCTAAACCATGTTTATATATATATGCCGAAAGGCGATGTTTTCTCACATAAATCGTGGTCTTATTTTATAAATCGTTTCATGTCTTGCTTTATATTTCGCCGACACTGATTATGACTACTTGGGTGCCCGTGAGGCACTACCACGCCCCGAACGGTCGTGACAAAAGTGGTATCGAGCGATTAATCTCTGGAAAGTGTCTGCACCGTATCTAGTAGTTCTTGATTATCGGTGTGTTGTGCACCACACCAATAATCGTGAGGCTATAGGATATTTAGGATTGGTTTCCATTCTTCTCATTCCGAGATCGTGCTTTAGAGGCGTGTTATAGTTGGACCCTCTAACGTATTCCTTTCTGTAATGCTTATGCCTCCACGTAAGGCAACCCGCCCGTGGCGGCAAGGCAGCGGAGGAGTCGCTAGCGTGACACCCAGAGTCACGAGGGCTCGTGCCCGCCTATACCGAGACGGCGAGTTCTATGACGCCGCCCCAAAGAGACCACAGCACCCACACCTCCGCGCCTCACACCGGGCGGAGGAGTTAGGGTACAAGGAGACGGCCCACTATTGGCTAAAGTGTGGCCCGATACGAGAGAGGTCGACGCGCAGCCTGGGCCTAGCTCACCCACCGCATCCGTGGTGCACCCGAGGCGAATAGTTTGAGACTACGAGATTTCTTGAGTTGTAGCCCGCCGAGTTTTACGGGTCGAGGCCGAGGATGATCCGCAGGAGTTCATCCGCCGCCACAGAGGATCATGAGGTGATCAAGGCCTCGAGACAGAGTCTGTGACGCCGGTTCGCGTCGGCCGCGTGATACCGCAATGATTGGTTTGATCTACGGAGTTATCCTGTGGAGAGCACGCGCCTCCCTACTGGGATGAATTCTCGAGGCTTTCCTCACCCACTTCTTGCCTCCACAGATGAGAGGCGCGGTCGATAGATTTTTACTGCCGAGGCGCAGAGGACGACCGTCGTGAGTACAATGTCGAGTTTGATTCATCGCTCGATATGTCCCAAAGATTAGCAGCGATGAGGATAGGTGCACCGCTACGCCACCGCTAGATGACTATATGGCCGAGTCACGCGGTGTTTCTCTCACCGTATGGACATTACCCGCATGCAGCTCATGCTCTTGGATGTGAGAGTGTAGAGATCGCCGTTGACAGCAAGCAGGTAAGACCAGACGGGCGAGGTCGTTTGGTAGCTATCGTGGTGGCAGCCTCGAGCTAGCCTAGATTTGCACCACGCCACCAGAGCACTCTGCACCGCCCTCACCGGCCCAGATATTCGAGGCGCACAGGCCCCGTGACTTCGCACATCCGCAGCGCAGAGGTTCTGCCGATCGACCACCCCTCGCCAGTGGCCGACGGTAGATCCCACTTCGAGTTGTGGTACGGAGTTTGTTTCGGGCCAGGCCGCAGGTCACTATGCGAGGAACCGTCCACCGCGGCGTCTTGATGGTAGGGTCACCACGTGTTCTTTCACGGTCTTCTTCATCTCCTACGCTTACTCGCCGAGGCGCGTGTTATACCCCGTATTTCCGGAGTATGTACGTGAGGACGTACGTACAAAAGTTTAGCCTTAAAGATAGGCCAAGTTCGAAATTTGTACACAACTCGCTAAAAGAATCGTTTTCCGACGAAACGTTTCCACAGCTTTCGTAGAGAAAATTCCGGCTATGTCATTAAGTATTTTTGCGGATTTTTCCGAGAGACGAAACATTTTGGACCAACGGGAGGGCAACACTTGGCACCCTCCCATTGATGGACTTGAATCGTCCATTGGACGAAAATGGAGAACATTGGCACGTTTTTTGTGCCATGGCACAAGTCAAGGAGTTGGTAGGATATTTGTGTTTAGTTAATCCTCACCCTACACTTGCCTTGCACTTGTCTTCATCTTGGCCATTGGTTGGCCAAGGCTTGAGCTATAAATACCCCCTTTGATGAAGAGTTCTTCATCCACAAAGTTATCTTCCAAGTCTAAAAATCCTCTCCTCTCCCTTTGTAGCCATTTCGTCCAAACACCTCCCCCTCCCCTTGTGAAGGTGGCCTTGGCCGAATACCCCCCCTAGCCTAGCCAAAAATCTACCCCCCCTCCCTTGGTAGAAAAGTTACCTTCTTGTATCGTTATAATGCCCAAAATACCCTAGCCCAAATACCTTAGTACTTAGTAGAAGTTGTGGAGAACTTCTAAGGTTCTTGGAGCATACAACTTAGGAGCAAAACCTTGCTCAGGCGCGACTTTTTCTAGGATATTATTGGGCTTACCGAGGTAATAATCCTACCCCTCTTTTGAATTAGAGAATACTTACTGTTATAGTATAAGAATAAGTATAAACACTTAGAAGTATATCACGTAATAGAATTGAAGTGTTAATCACTTAAAAGGGTTTAAAGAAGAATAATCAAATCAGATTTACATAGGACTGCTTTCACAAAGAGACTTATATAGCTCACCGGTAGGGAAGTCGCCCGACTTAGTAGAATTATGAACCCTGCTTAGAATGACCTTCTGAGTAGTCTTTAATAGATATCTGTGACTATTATAGGTCGACTCTGCGCGCGACATATTCAACTCGGTGGTTTTCATTGGAAGGTATGTGATTCTTCCTAAAGCATGATATTTTACAATATAACTACGGCAATGTCTTTGACTTAAGCTGAATAATACTCACGGCAATGCCTCACGCTTAAGCCCGATAATACTCACAGAATGCCTCACCGCTTAAGCCTGAATAATAAAGAATCAAAACATTTCAAAAGACTACCAATCATATTAATGTAAGAGAACTAATTGGTTTTTAAAAAGCTTAAGAATTATACTAAGCTTTATGGGAAGTAAGTATAACCACTTAAGATTTATAAAAGAAACAAGTTTGCCTATGTGTTTATAACAGACTTGTATTGTGAAAAGAATAATAAAGATGGTTTGATAAATAGACGATATGATGCTATGTGTGTTAGTATCTTGTAACGCTTGTATAGGTGAGTATCCTTGTTGTGCTTATGTTGTTTAAAGATAAGTTGTTATGTTAGTATACTATCACTCACCTCTTGAGATGATACAGGGGTTAAGTCGCCTCCGACGCGGGGTAGACTCAGCGATGCAGGACCATGATTCGAGAATACCTCATGCGGGTCCAGGGGCCTATGCGGAGCTACGAGTTCCGTGTTAGTATGCGGGTTATACCTCATGCGGTCGGTGGCCATGCGGACAGCGAGTCCGGGGCGACGCCGAGGAGTAGCTACCTCGATGCGGGTTATACCTCATGCGCCCACGTGAGTGGCCTATGCGGACTCGGAGTCCGAGATTAGGCCTCGCATGATGATGGGGCGAGTGGCCTGTTTCGATCATTCGCAGCCTAGACAAGACTCATTACGATTACCTATTGTTGCTCTTGTTTGTGATGGCACTATGCGCGTTTCTCGTTGTTTCATACATATTTGTAAACTGGTTTTAAAAATGATATGTTTCATTTAAGTACTTTACAGTTTCGCATACTTAGTACCTGTTGTACTGACCTCCTTCGGGGGGCTGCGTTCATGCCGCAGGTAAGGGCAAGCAGGTGTTAGATCCGCATTCCTAGGATCTCTACGTTGGTGTCGGAGCTCCATCTCTTCCGAGGCTCTACTTTTGGTATGATCTCCCGTTGTAGATAGTTTTGTATGCAGTGGTATGGCGGCCCTGTCCCGCCATAGTTGTATATTTCCTTAGAGGTCTCAGAGTCATGTTGTACAAAGTCGGATGTAATCAGAACTATGATTATATATATGCCGAAGCGGTGTTTTTCTCACATAAATCGTGTCTTATTTTATAAAGCTTTCATGTCTTGTTTTATATTTCCGCTGATTTCTCGATGTATGACTACTGGTGCCCCAGAAGGCACGACCACGCCCCGAACGGGTCGTGACAAAAGTGGTATCGAGCGCTTAATCCTCTGGAAAGTGTCTGCACCGTATCTAGTAGAAGTCTTGATTATCGGTGTGTTGTGCACCACACCAATAATCGTGAGGCTATAGGATATTTAGGATTGGTTTCCATTCTTCTCATTCCGAGATCGTCTTTGTAGAGTCGTGTTATAGGTTGGACCCTCTAACGTATTCCTTTCCTCGTATGATTATGCCTCCACGTAAGGCAACCCGCCCGAAGGCGGCAAATGGCGGAGTCGCTAGCGAGACACCCAGAGTCACGAGGGCTCGTGCCCGCCTATACCGCAGACGGCGAGTTCTATGACGCCGCCAAATTTCAAAGACCACAGCACCCACACCTCCCGCCCCACACCGGGCGGAGGAGTTAGGGTACAAGGAGATGGCCCGACTTTTGGCTAAAGTGTGGCCCGACACGGAGAGAGGCCGACGCGGCAGCTCCACCCAGGTCGTGCCGTTGTTCACCCGAGGCGAGAGTTTGAGGCTACGAGATTTCTTGAGTCAGAACACGGAGTTTTATGGGTCGAGGCCGAGGATGATCCGCAGGAGTTCATCCGCCGATTCGAGGATTTTGAGAGTGATCGCGTCCGAGACCGAGTCCGTGATCTTTGGTTCACATAGTCGCGTGATACCGCAGCCGATTGGTTTGATTCATGGAGTTATCCCGTGGAGAGCACGCGTCCCGCTACTGGGATGAGTTCTCGAGGCTTTCTCACTCACTTCTTGCCTCCACTGCATGGCGAGGGCGGGCCGATAGATTTTTACCGCCGAGGCGCAGAGGACGACCGCTGGAGTACAATGTCGAGTTTGATTCATTGGCTCGATATGTCCCAAAGATTGCAGCGAGATATGAGGATAGGGTACACCGCTATGTCACCGCTAGATGACTATATGGCCAGTCTTGTGCGGGGTTTCTCCACCGGTATGGACATTACCCGCACGCAGCTCACGCCTTGGATGCGGCGAGCGCAGAGGTCGGCGAGTGACGGACAAAGCAGCAGAAGGCCGGGACGGAGGGTCTTCCGTGGTTATCGTGGTGGGCGGCCTCAGCAGCCTAGATTCGCACCACACCCGGCTGAGCACTCCCGCACCGCCCTCAAGACCAGAGTTTTCGAGGCGCACTGAGGCCCAGTGGCTTCGACGCCCGAGTAGCGAGGCATCGCCGACGGACCACCCCAGTGTGGCCGATGCGGTAGATCCCATTACGGGAAGTGTGGTACTACTTATGGATCTTGTTACGATTGTGGCCGCAGGTCACTTTGCGAGGATCGTCCGACCGGGGCGGTGGTAGGCCCACCTTCGTGTTCGTGGCGCCATCATCTCCTACGATTACTCGCCCGAGGCGTGGTGCTCTGGGTCAGCGTGTCGCGGCAGGTCGTGGCGCGCAGTCCCGATTCTAGCGGTCCTCGTAACCGCATATATGCTTTGTCCAAACCGACAGATCGTGAGGCCTCACCGATGTCGCCACGTACCTTATCGGGCCGGGTTTGATGTGTATGCTTTGATAGATCCGGTTCTACTGGCCCAATATATCTCCCCTTGTTGCTAGTAGGATAGGGATAGAGCCTGAGTCCATAGACCCTTTCGAGGTAGCTACGCCAGTGGGTGATTCGGTGGTAGCTCGGCGGGTATATAGGGCTTGTCCTGTGACCATTTACAGTCGTCAGACCCTAGCCGACTTGATAGAGTTGGAGATGATTGACTTCGACGTGATCATGGGTATGGATTGGCTAGCTTCTTGCTACGCCAATGTAGACCGCAGAGAGAGTAATGGTTCCGCTCGGCGAGGAGCCATTGTTGAGTGGGAGGAGCACGGTATCGCCGAGGGGTAGGTTTATTTCCTACCTCAAGGCTAGGAAGATGGTGCAGAAGGGGTATATCTACCATCTAGTTCGGGTGTTTGATACTGAGGCTGCGATACCAGATTTCCAGTCAGTTCCCGTAGTCAGCGAGTTCCCAGACGTGTTCCCAGATGACCTCGGGTATCCTCCCGAGAGGAGATTGAGTTTTGTATTGACTTATGGCGGATACTCGCCTATTTCCATTCCGCCATACGTAATGGCACCGCCGAGTTGAGAGAGCCAAGGATCACCAGGATTTGCTAGAGAAGGGCTTCATTAGGCCCGTTTCTCCCAGGGCGCGTATTGTTCGTGAAGAAGAAGGGCGACGCCAGCGCATGTGTTGATTACAGCAAACAACAAGGTGACCATTAAGAACGAGATACCCTCCCCGGGATTGATGATTTGTTCGACCAGTGCGAGTGCGAGATGTTTCTCCAAGATTGATCTGCGATCGCTATCATCAGTCACGAGTCGAGAGGTGGATGTCCCTGGGATCGCATTCCGACCCAGACGCATTATGAGTTCGTGGTCATGTCTTTGGTTGACCAATGCTCCGGTATTCATGGATTTGATGAACCGAGTGTTCAAACCATTTTTGGACACGTTTGTGATAGTGTTCATTGATGATATCTTGGTTTATTCTCGCCAGAGCGAGAGCACGCGAGCATTTGCGATCTTGCCGAGCTTCTCCAGACCTTGCAACAGATCGCCAAGTTTTCCAAATGTGAGTTTTGGTTGACTTCGGCGTTTCTTGGGCATATTGTCGGGCTGATGGCATTCGAGTTGATACGCCAAGATCGAGGCAGCGAGACTTGGCCGAGACCTACTACTCCGGCAGAGGTTCGCAGCTTGGGCCTTGCAGTTATTATCGGCGGTTCGTGGAGAAGTTTGCTTCTATCTCGCACCATTGACTAGGCCGACTCGTAAGCGCAAGTTTGATGGATGATGCTTGTGGCGTGGTTTCGATTCTTGAAAGAGAGACCGACGACCGCCCGTTCTTACTCTTCCGAGGTCCGGATGGTTATGTCGTGTATTGTGATGCGTCGAGCATCGGGTTGGGATGTGTGTTGATGCGGCATGGCGAGTTATAGCATATGCATCCCGACACCAAGAAACACGAGGAACTACCCCACCCATGATTTGGAAGCCGGCGGTGATTCACGCTTTGAAGATCCGGAGGCACTATTTGTATGGGGTTCACGTGGATATTTATACGGACCACAAGAGCCTCGGATATCTTCACCAGAGGAGCTGAACTTACGGCGAGACGGTGGTTAGAGTTGCTTAAGGATTACGATGTTGATATCCTATACCACCCGGAAGGCCAATGTTGTGGCGTATGCCCGAGTCGTAGGTCGATGGGAGCCTATCGATGTGCACTAGAGAGGAGGACATGGTTCGTGATTTGCATCGATTAGCGAGCCTTGGTGTCCGTTTGATTGATTACGATAGCAGGGGTTAGAGTTCGTGAGGTTGCCGAGTCTTCCATCGTCGAGGAGGTGAAGAGGCAACGATTCGAGATCCACTTTGATTCGATATCGTGATACTCTTCGTGAGGGCAAGGGTCCTTGAGGTAGCACCGATGGGGTGCTAAGGTTTGAGGGCGTGTGTGTTCCGGATGTTTCGTGACTTCGCAGTTCTTGGGGAAGCACACACAAGCGTTACTCCATCCGTGGTCGACCAAGATGTACCACGACCTTAGATCCGTGTATTGGTGGGATGGTTTGAAGAGGACGTTGCGAGTTCGTAGCTCGATGCCCGTGTTGTCGGCAGTGAAGGTAGAGCACCGAGGCCGGTGGTTTGTTACGCATTTATAGAGATCCCGACCGAAGTGGGAGGTGATCAACATGGACTTCATCACGGGATTGCCTCGCACTCAGAGTAGACATGATTCCATATGGGTTATCGTCGACAGGCTGACGAATTCAGCCCACTTTCTTCCCGTTCGGACGACCTTTTCTGAGATTATGCGCCGACTTTACATCCGAGAGATCGTCGATCGCATGAGTCCCTAGTTCGATCATATTGACAGGAGCCCGGTTTACGGCTAACTCTGAGGTCCTTCCAGAGGGTTTAGGGACGCAGTGAGCACGAGTATCGCATTTCATCCACGCATGCACGACAGCAGAGCGCACTATCCGAACTCTCGAGGATATGCCGCGAGCCCGTGTTATTGACTTGTGGTAGTTGGGAGGATCATTTGCCCCTAGTTGAGTTTGCATATAATAATAGCTACCACTCCAGATTCGGATGGCGCCTTATGAGGCCTTGTATGGGAGGAAGTGCAGACGCCTATAGGTTGGTTCGATGTGGGCGAGTGCGGCTAGTGGGACCAGATTTGGTACAACGAAAGTGGATAAGGTGAAGCTTATCCGAGAGCGGCTATCGACAAACCTGAGTCGATGTAAGTCGATGCAGATCATCGTCGTCGGCATCTTGAGTTCGAGGTTCATGATTGGGTTTTCCTAAAGTGTCACCCATGGCGGTGTGATGAGGTTCGGGAAGAAGGAAACTCACCAAGGTACATCGGGCCATTTCAGTTGTCCGCAGGTAGGCAAGGTTGCCTATGAGTTGGATCTGCCGTCCGATCTGGAGGCAGTGCATCCGGTTTTTCACGTATCTATGCTGAGGAGATGTATCGGGGATCCATCTAGGGTACACCCGATTGGCGATGTCCAGGTGACCGAGGGGTTATCGTATGAGGAGATTCCCATAGCGATAGTCGATCGTCAGGTTAGGCGTCATGACCAAGGACGTGGCTTCCGGCCAAAGTCTTGTGGCGGAACGAGCTTAGGGAGGAGATGACGTGGGAAGCTGAGGAGGACATGAGGCAGAGGTACCCTCACCTATTCCCCACACCTCCAGGTAATTCACTTTCCTACTTGTAAATTTTCGTTATCGTTTTTACCTAAGTGTTGTTTTGTGGCCGTGTGTGGCTTTTGCAACTGTTTAAGTTTTGAAGAACCTGATCATTATCTGTCTTGGGAAGGAACATTCGGGACGAATGTTTCTAAGGAGGGGAGAATGTTATACCCCGTATTTCCGGAGTATGTACGTGAGGACGTACGCATGAAAGTTTAGCCTTAAAGATTGGACAAGTTCGAAATTTGTACACAACTCGCTTAAAGAATCGTTTTCCGACGAAACGTTTCATGACTTTCGAGAAAATTCGGCTATGTCATTAAGTATTTTTGCGGATTTTTCCGAGAGACGAAACATTTTGGACCAACGGAGGGCAACACTTGGCACCTCCCATTGATGGACTTGAATCGTCCATTGGACGAAAATGGAGAACATTGGCACGTTTTTTGTGCCATGGCACAAGTCAAGGAGTTGGTAGGATATTTGTGTTTAGTTAATCCTCACCCTACACTTGCCTTGCACTTGTCTTCATCTTGGCCATTGGTTGGCCAAGGCTTGAGCTATAAATTACCCATTTGATGAAGAGTTCTTCATCCACAAAGTTATCTTCCAAGTCTAAAAATCCTCTCCTCTCCCTTTGTAGCCATTTCGTCCAAACACCTCCCCCTCCCCTTGTGAAGGTGGCCTTGGCCGAATACCCCCCCTAGCCTAGCCAAAATCTACCCCCCCTCCCTTGGTAGAAAAGTTACCTTCTTGTATCGTTATAATGCCCAAAATACCCTAGCCCAAATACCTTAGTACTTAGTAGAAGTTGTGGAGAACTTCTAAGGTTCTTGGAGCATACAACTTAGGAGCAAAACCTTGCTCAGTGCGACTTTTCTAGGATATTATTGGGCTTACCGAGGTAATAATCCTAACCCTCTTTGAATTAGAGAATACTTATCGTTATAGTATAAGAATAAGTATAAACACTTAGAAGTATATCACGTAATAGAATTGAAGTGTTAATCACTTAAAAGGGTTTAAAGAAGAATAATCAAATCAGATTTACATAGGACTGCTTTCACATGAGACTTATATAGCTCACCTGTAGGAAGTGCTGCCCGACTTACCGTAGAATTATGAACCCCCTGTTTAGAATGACCTTCAGAGTAGTCTTTAATAGATATCTGTGACTATTATAGGCTGACTCTCTGCGCGCGACATATTCAACTTGGCAGGTGGTTTTCGCTGAGAAGGTATGTGATTCTTCCTAAAGCATGATATTTTACAATATAACTACGGCAATGTCTTTGACTTAAGCCTGAATAATACTTACGGCAATGCCTCACGGCTTAAGCCTGAATAATACTCACTAAGAATGCCTCACGCTTAAGCCTGAATAATAAAGAACTAAAAACATTTCAAAAGACTACTGAATCTTATTAACAAAAGAGAACTAATTGGTTTTAAAATGTGCTTAAGAATTATACTAAGCTTTATGGGAAGTAAGTATAACCACTTAAGATTTATAAAAGAAACAAGTTTGCCTATGTGTTTATAACAGACTTGTATTGTGAAAAGAATAATAAAGATGGTTTGATAAATAGACATGATATGATGCTATGTGTGTTAGTATCTTGTAACGTTTGTATAGGTGAGTATCCTTGTTGTGCTTATGTTGTTTAAAGATAAGTTGTTATGTTAGTATACTATCACTCACCTCTTGAGATGATACCGGGGGTTAAGTCGCCTCCGACGCGGGTAGACTCAGCGTGTGCAGGACCATGATTCGAGAATACCTCATGCGGGTCCAGGGCCTACGCGAGCTACGAGTTCCGTGTTAGTATGCGGGTTATACCTCATGCGATGCGTGGCCATGCGGACAATGAGTCCAGATTTACGCCGAGGAGTAGCTACCCTCGATGCGGGGTTATACCTCATGCGGGCCCATGTGAGTGGCCTATGCGGACTCCGGGAGTCCAGGATTAGGCCTGCAGAATGATGATGGGGGCGAGTGGCCCTGTTTCGATCATTCGCAGCCTAGACAAGACTCATTACAGTTACCTATTGTTGCTCTTGTTTGTGATGTGGCACTATGTGCGGTTTCCTTGGTTGTTTCATACATATTTGTAAACTGGTTTTAAAAATGATATGTTTCATTTAAGTACTTTACAGTTTCGCATACTTAGTACCTGTTGTACTGACCTCCTTCGGGGGGCTGCGTTCATGCCGCAGGTAAGGGCAAGCAGGTGTTAGATCCGCATTCCTAGGATCTCTACGTTGGTGTCGGGAGCTCCATCTCTTCCGGAGGCTCTACTTTTGGTATGATCTCCCTGTTGTAGATAGTTTTGTACAGTCAGGGTATGGCGGGGCCCTGTCCCGCCATAGTTGTATATTTCCTTAGAGGTCTGTAGTCATGTTGTACAGTGTCGGATGTAACTGCTGAACTATGATTATATATATGCCGAAAGGCGGTGTTTTTCTCACATAAACTGTGTCTTATTTTATAAATCGTTTATGTCTTGTTTTATATTTCCTGATTTCTCGATGTATGACTACTTGGGTGCCCGGTAAGGCACGATCACGCCCCGAACGGGTCGTGACAGCAGGTACTCATGGGTCAGCCAGGTCGCGCGCAGGTCGTGGCTCGGGTCAGATTCTAGCGGTCCTCGAACCGCATTTATGCTTTGTCCACCGACAGATCGTGAGGCCTCACCGATGTCGCCAGTACTTTATCGGTTCGGGTTTGATGTATGCTTTGATAGATCCGGTTCTACTCATGTCCTATATCTCCCTTGTTGCTAGTAGGATGTGGATAGAGCCCGAGTCCATAGACCCTTTCGAGGTAGCTACGCCGGGTGATTCGGTGGTAGCTCGGCGGGTATATGAGCTTGTCTGTGACCATTTATCGTCGGACCTAGCCGACTTGATAGAGTTGGAGATGATTGACTTCGACGTGATCATGGGGATGGATTGGCTAGCTTCTTGCTACGCCAATGTAGACCGCAGAGAGAGTAGTGCGGTTCCGATTTCTCGAGAGCGGTTGTTGAGTGGGAGAACCAGATCGCCGAGAGGTAGGTTTATTTCCTACCTCGGCTAGGAAGATGGTGCAGAAAGGGTATATCTACCATCTCGTTCGTGTTTGATCTCAAGGCTGCGGTACCAGATTTTGATCGATTCGAGTCACGAGTTCCCGACGTGTTTCGGATGACCTCCGGGTATCCCTCCGAGAGGAGATCGAGTTTTGTATAGATGTGTTGCGGATACTCGGCCTATTTCCATTCCGCCATACGAATGGCACTGCCGAGTTGAGAGAGTTGAAGGACCAGTGAGGATTTGGCCGGAGAAGCGGCTTCATCGCCTAGTGTTTCTCCCAGGGAGCGTCGGTATTGTTCAGAAGAAGAAGGGCGGACGCATACATGTGTGTTGATTACGGTGAACAAGGTGACCATTAAGAACGAATACCCTTCCCGTGATTGATGATTTGTTCGACGATTCGGTGGTGCGAGATGTTTCTCCAAGATTGATCTGCGATCGGGCTATCATCAAAGTGCGAGTCGAGAGGTGGATGTCCCTAGACTACATTCGGGACCCAGACGCATTATGAGTTCGTGGTCATGTCTTTTGGGTTGACCAATGCTCGCGGTATTCATGGATTTGATGAACCGAGTGTTCAAACCATTTTTGGACACGTTTGTGATAGTGTTCATTGATGATATCTTGGTTTATTCTCGCCAGCGAGGAGCACGCGGAGCATTTGGCGACTTGGCCGACGCTTCTCCAGACAGCAGCTTGTACGCCAAGTTTTCCAAATGTGAGTTTTGGTTGACTTGATGGCGTTTCTTGGGCATATTGCTGGCTGATGGCATTCGAGTGGATACGCCAAGATCGAAGCGATCGGGACTTGGCCTGACCTACTACTCCGAAAGAGGTTCGCAGCTTTCAGGCCTTGCAGGATATTATCGGTTCGTGGAGAAGTTTGCTTATCTTCGCACCATTGACTAGATCGACTCGTAAGCAACAAGTTTCATGGATGATGATTGTGAGCGGGGTTTCGATTCTTCGAAAAGAGACCGACGACCGCTTCGCTTTACTCTTCCGCAGGTCCGGATGGTTATGTCGTGTATTGTGATGCGTCATGAATCGGGTTGGGATGTGTGTTGATGCAGCATGGCAGGGTTATAGCATATGCATCCCGACAGCTGAAGAAACACGAGAGGAACTACCCCACCCATGATTTGGAGTTGGCAGCCGTGATTCACGCTTTGAAGATATGGAGGCACTATTTGTATGGGGTTCACGTGGATATTTTTACGCACCACAAGAGCCTCCAAGATATCTTCACCAGAGGAGCTGAACTTACAGCGAGACGGTGGTTAGAGTTGCAAGGATTACGATGTTGATATCCTGTACCACCCGGGAAGGCCAATGTTGTGGCGATGCTCTAGTCGTAGGTCGATGGGAGCCTATCGGATGTGCAGCTAGAGAGGAGGACATGGTTCGTGATTTGCATCGATTAGCGAGCCTTGGTGTCCGCTTGATTGATTCGATAGATGGGGTTAGAGTTCGTGAGGTTGTCGAGTCTTCCATCGTTGAGGAGGTGAAGAGGCAACAGTTCGAGGATCCAGCTTTGATTCGATATCGTGATACAGCTCTTCGTGAGGGCAAAGGTCTTTTTGAGGTAGCACCTGATGGGGTGCTAAGGTTTGAGGGAAGATTGTATGTTCCAGATGTTTCAGGACTTGGCAGAGTTCTTGGGAAGCACATAGCGCATTTACTCTATCCATCCGGTCGACCAAGATGTACCACGACCTTAGATCTGTGTATTGGTGGGATGGCTTGAAGAGGACGTTGCGAGTTCGTAGCTCGCCCGTGTTGTCGATGAGCGAAGGTAGAGCACCGCAGGCCTCGTGGTTTGTTACAGCGATTGAGATCCCGACCGGAAGTGGGAGGTAATAAACATGGACTTCATCAGGATTACCTCGCACTCGAGGAGACATGATTCTATATGGGTTATCGCCGACAGTCGACGAAATCAGCCCACTTTCTTCCCGTCAGACGACTTTTCTACCGAGGATTATGCCGACTTTATATCCGAGAGATCGCCGATCGCATGAGTCCCTACTTCGATCATATCGCATGCAGGAGCCCGGTTTACGCTAACTTCTGAGGTCCTTCCAGGGGTTTAGGACGCAGTGAGCCCGAGCACGCATTTCATCAACATGACGGACAGGCAGAGCGCACTATCCAGACTCTTGAGGATATGCTGCGAGCCGGTCTTATTGACTTCAGTGGTAGTTGGGAGGATCATTTGCCTCTAGTTGAGTTCGCGTACAATAATAGCTACCACTCCAAAGATTCGATGGCGCATTATGAGGCCTTGTATGGGAGGCAGTGCAGATCTCCTATAGGTTGGGTCGTTGTGGGCGAGGTGCAGCTAGTGGGACGAGTTTTGGTGCAGCAGGCAGTGGATAAGGTGAAGCTTATCCGAGAGCGGCTATTGACACCGTAGTCGGCATGCGTCGATGCAGATCATCGTCGTCGGCATCTTGAGTTCGAGGTTCATGATTGGGTTTTCCTAAGGTGTCACCCATGGCGGTGTGATGAGATTCGGGAAGAAGGGAAACTCAACCCAAGGTACATCGGGCCGCTTCAGATTGTCCGCAGGTAGGCAAGGTTGCTATGAGTTGGATCTGCCGTCCGATCCGAGGCGCGCATCCGGTTTTTCACGTATCTATGCCGAGGAGATGTATCGGATCCATCTAGGTACACCCGATTGACGATGTCCAGTGTGACCGGGGTTATCGTATGAGAGATTCCCATAGCGATAGTCGATCGTCGAAGTTAGGCGTCTGCGGACGTGGCTTCCGTCAAAGTCTTGTGGCGAACGAGCTCGGAGGAGATGACGTGGGAAGCCGAGGAGGACATGAGAAGTATCTCACCTATTCCCACACCTCCGGGTAATTCACTTTCCTACTTGTAAATTTCGTTATCGCTTTACGCCTAAGTGTTGTTCGTGGCCGTGTGTGGCATTTGCAAATCGTTTAAGTTATGAAGAATCTTATCGTTAATCGCTTGGGAAGGAACATTCGACGAATGTTTCTAAGGGGAGAATGTTATACCCGTATTTCGCAGTATGTGCGTAAGGGAATACGCATAAAAGTCTAGCCTTAAAGATAAGCCTTGGACGTTTTTATTTGTGCACAACTCACTAAAAGAATCGCTTTCCGACGCAAACGTTTCCACTTTCGTAGGGTAAATTCCGCTATGCCATTTCTAATTTTGCGGATTTTTCCGAGAGGCGAAACATTTTGGACCAACGGAGGGCGACACTTGGCACCTCCAATTGGTGGACTCAATCGCCCATCGACGAAATTGGAGAGCATTGGCACGTTTTTGTGCCTTGTGCACAAGTCAAGGAGTTGGTAGGATATTTGTGGAGTAAATCTTCACCCTACACTTGCCTTGCACTTGTCTTAATCTTGGCCATTGGTTGGCCACTTCTTGACCTATAAATACCCCCTTAGAGATGAAGAGTTCTTCATCCACAAATCTTTCCAAGTCTTGAAAATCCTCTCCTCTCCCTTTGTAGCCTTTTCGTCCAAACCCCTCCCCCTCCCCTTGTGAAGGCCCTTGGCCGAATACCCCCCCTAGCCTAGCCAAAATCTACTCCCCCTCCCTTGGTAGAAAAGTTGCCTTCTTGTATTGTTATAATGCCCAAAATACCCAAGCCCAAATACCTTAGTACTTAGTAGAAGTTGTGAAGAACTTCTAAGGTTTCATTGGAGCATACAACTTAGGAGCAAAACCTTGCTCAGCGACTTTTCTAGGATATTATTGGCTACTGAGGTAACTAATCCTAACCCTCTTTTGAATTAGAGAATACATACCGTAGTAGTATTAGAAAGTATTAAATACTTAGAAGAATATCACGTATAGAATTGAATGTTACCACGTAGAAGGGTTTAAAAGAAGAATAATCAAATCAGACTTACATAGGATCGTTTTCACATGAGACTTATATAGCTCACCTGCAGGGAAGTGCTGCCCAACTTTCCATAGAATTGTGAACCCTCTGCTTAGAATGACCTTGAGTAGTCTTTGATGGATGTCTGTGACTATTATAGGTGACTCTCACGCGACATATTCAACTTGGCAGGTGGTTTTCGCTGAGAAGGTATGTGATTCTTCCTAAAGCATGATATTTTACAATATATAGTACGGTAGACGTACATATGTTAACTGAATAATAACTACGGCAATGTCTTTGACTTAAGCCTGAATAAGACTTACTAAGAATGCCTCACGCTTAAGCTGAATAATAAAGATCCAAAGCATTTCAAAAGAATACTGAATCATTTTTAACAGAAGAGAACTAATTGGTTTTTAAACAGAAGCTTAAGAGTTATACTAGCTTTATGGGAAGTTAAGTATAACCACTTAAGATTGATAAAAGAAACAGTTTGCCTATGTGTTTATAACAGACTTATATTGAATTGTGAAAAGAATAATAAGATGGTTTGATAAGTAGACATGATATGATGCTATGTGTGTTAGTGTCTTGTAACGTTTGTGTAAAAGAGTATTCTTGTTGTGCTTATGTTGTTTAACGATAAGTTGTTAGGTTAGTGTAACATCACTCACCTCTTGACATATTACCGGGGGTTAAGCTGCCCTCCGATGCGGGGTAGACTCGGTGATGCAGGACCATGATTCGAGAATACCTCATGCAGTCCAAGGGACCTATGCGGAGCTACGGAGTTCCGTGTTAGTGTGCGGGTTATACCTCACGCGGTCTATGTGGCTACGGACTACGAGTCCGGGGCGATGCCGAGTAGCTACCCTCGACGCGGGTTATATACCCTATGCGGGCCTATGTGATTGGCCTATGCGACTACGGAGTCCGAGATTAGGCTTGCATGGAGATACTACGCAATTGGCCTTGCTTCGATCATTCGCAGCCTAGAAAAGACTGTTCGATTTACCTATCACGCTCTTGTTTGTGATGTGGCACTATGCGCGTTTCTCGTTATTTCATACATACTTGCAAAACTGCTTTTAAAATGATATGTTTCATTTAAGTATTTTACTGATTTCATATACTTAGTACTGTTGATCGACCTCCTTTCTGGGCTGCGTTCATGCCGCAGTAAGGGCAAGCAGTGCTAGATCCACATTCTTAGGATCTCACGTTGGTGCCTGAGCTCCATCTTTCCGAGGCTCTACTTTGGGTATGATCTCCGTTGTAGTTAGTTTTGCATATCGAGGTATGGCGGCCCTGTCCCGCCATAGTTGTATATTTCCTTAGAGGTCTCAGAGTCATGTTGCGATGTCGGATGTAATCGCTAAACCATGTTTATATATATATGCCGAAAAGGCGATGTTTTCTCACATAAAGCGTGTCTTATTTTATAAATCGTTTCATGTCTTGCTTTATATTTCCGCTGATTACTACGATGTATGACTACTTGGGTGCCCAGAAGGCACGACCACGGTCCCTGAACGGGTCGTGATCCACGAGGTGCAAGGCCCAAGTCTAGTTAATTGTTTTACGGGTTCGTGGACGCGTTCCACCGGAACCAGGTCGTGAGAGCCGGAAATGTCCTTATGTTGTTTAGTAGAGTGACTCCAAAAGATTGGGGGCTAGAATCGGTATGGGGGTTATGTATGTATGCTAGTATGAGTTGGAAGTACGGAAAGAGTGCGACCAGTAAGAAGGATAGCAACCAAGTGTAAAGGAATAGAGCCTGAATCCATAAGAACATTTTAAGGTAACTACACCCGTGAGTGTTTGGGGTGGTAGATGAGCGGGTATATGATATTTGCCCGGTGATAATACAGTCGTCAGACCATAGTAAACCTAGTAGAGATGATTACGACAGACTTTGAGGTCATTATGAGTATGGACTAGTTGGCTTCGTGAGTGCCAAGGTTGACATCTTAGTATAAATATTGTTATGTGGCCATGAATGGCATATGTTATATGAAGGGTGTAGTAAAAGGAGACTATGTCGCTATCTAATTAGATTGAACTCCGAAAGAACATTCGGGGACGAATGTTTCTAAGGGGGGAAGAATGTTACACCCCGTAATTCCAAGACAAATAAGAGAATGTATGTAAGGAACACAAGACTTGAAAAGGGTACGAAAGAAAGAATTGTTTTTCCGACGGAAAATCTTCCGAACGTCGGAAAGGAAAAATGTTCGTTGAAGAGAATTGGATTCTCAAAATGCATTTATTAAGGATTATGGAATGTATTATCATTATGGAAATTTAGTTGTACGGATTTGGTCATGTGGGGCCCACCCGAGGAATTTTACGTTTTGTGGGGCCCACGAGGGTTACGTAATTTTATGGACGAATGGGAGGGCGACACATGGCACCTCCCCCACATGGCTTGGACGAAATATTCAAGGGTAGAGTGGTCATTGACCATTGAAGATGAACAAAGTCTTGCTAGCTTGAGATTGTTGACTAGTCAACTTGTCCACTTGGATAATTATTAATTGCTCTTCATCCTAGCCCCACATGTGTTATTATCTAAGCCCTCCTTTGTAGTATATATCCTACACTAGTGCAAGACAAGTTCTATACTTAGAAAAAATTTCAAGAAAACATTGTGCTAGCTTTAGGTGTTCTCGGCCAAAGGGATTTTTAGAGACAAAAATTTTGCAATTGTGGTTCATTATTCACAAGACTTTAACCCAAGGTCCCTAAGGGTATTGTAAGGATATCTCAATAGAAATATTTCGGAAAAATGGCGTTTTCACGTTAGTCGCAAGGCGAAAACCTAAGGCTTTTTCATGGGTTTTGATTCAAAATGGAAGAGAAGTTGGTTGTGAGCTTCTAAAGGCTTCAAATAACGGATTGGAGCGTAAAGGAAAGGAGCTAAGAATTGCTAAGGAGCGACTTTGAATCTTGGAAATTATAAGGGCTTGTAAAGGTATAATTCTTGTCGTTTTAGTAATTAAGATTACTTATTGTTGTAGCTATGGATATTAGCAAGTATGAGATATATATATTATGAAGTTGATAAGTGTTATGGATATTGGAACCCTAAGCCGAAAATTAGTATGTTTAGGCTTGAGATTTCAATTCAATTGGATTATTAGTTTAATCGTAACATGTTATATAAGGAAGGAATTATAATTGTTAAGTTGTTTATGACAATATAACATGTTAGAGCTAAGAAGTTGGATTGAAAAAGAATTGGAAAAAAGACTTTGTGTTGTGGTATATGTTTTGCCAAGAATGGCTTTAAATATGGAACTAATTTCATATTAATTTGTGGGGCGGAATTTTAAACGTCCTGTAAAGGCGTGTAATCCCCTTTGGTTAGCTGAATTGTTGGGCCTTAAATGTGGCGTGTTTGGTTATTGAATTCGGCCTTGAAAAAGGTGGAAAAGTATGTAGAAACAAAGGAAGTGCTGTCCGATTTTCCGTAGAATTTAGTGACTTTGCACTTAGATTATTCTACGCTTAAAGCTAGAGGTTTAATGGACGTATTATGGCCATTTTAGGTTAAAGTACTAGTATGGTGTATTCTACTTGAAGGATGGAATAGCTATCAAGGTTGAAGTACTTTGGAGCATTTTGCTATTTGTCGATAATCGTCGCGAGGTATGTGAACCTCTTATTTCTTTTGACATGATTCTATGTATGGAATATACATGTAGTACTACTTCATGATTCCTTCTACTCTTAGAAGTTAAGAGGTAGGTATGTTGATTTACTCTACGTAAAGGTTATGTCTAAGTTATCCTAAGTTCTTACCAAGTCTAATGGGGGATGTTGGTAAGAGTCGTTAGGAGGTATTTTGGAGCCAAGTTGACTTGGCTAAGTTACGGCACAAATGAGAATAAGTATCGAACAAGCCACTGCAGCGTTAATAAAGGAAAATGTAATGACAATCAATTAAGTTAAAATGAGTAGAATTCTCCATCTGCATAGAAACTAAGATAAGACAAAATTGTATTACATTTTCTAGATCATGGCTACTTGAATAAGATCGTTATAAATAAGTATAACTTATTCACAACGCACCAATGTATATGTTACTTAACTTATAAGAATTTACGTATGAAGTTTTAAGACTATGGATCTCAAATTCTTAAAAGTTATGGGACTTTATTTTTCAAGTTATGGGACTTGATTCTTAAAGGAAGAATGAATTGATTTACAAGTATAAGAATACTTGATTTGGAAAGACTTGATTTCTAAAGTTAAGAAACTTGTTTTCTTAGAAGTTAAGAGACTCGAAGTATTTTGAAAGCTATGTGATTTGATTTGAACGTATAAGTCTCTTGGTTATAAAAGGAATGAATTTGTCTAAGACATAAAGAGTTATAACGGCTTTATGGGGAGTTGGTTATAACAACTTTATGGAAGATTAAAAGAATGGTTTTTTTTCAGTAATGTAAGCAAAGAAATGACTTGAAATAAAGAAGGGCAAATTGTTTTAAAGGTACCAATTGCTTAAGGTTTTAAAGAAAGAAGTCACGTGATTTAGAAGCCTATAATTGTATTTTCTAAAAAGGTATCGTGACTTGTCTTGAAAAGTAAGTATGACTTGATACTATGGTTATTAGTATCTTGGAAGTTTTATTTGAAAAAGAGTCATTTTAAAGGAGTAGAGGTGCGTAGTACGTTGGGTTAAATTCCCGGATTTTTATGTGTGAAACGAAAGTGCCATGAGTTTATAAAAATTGAAGTCTAAAGGTTTAATGAACCTGCCTATGTTGCATGTGATAGCTTTGAGGGCAAGTATTATATGTTTACGTTGTCGTGACTCTCAGTTGGAGGGTCGGCTGTCTTGTTGTAAGTTTGCTTGGGCGTGCAAGCTGATGTGGGATTCCACGGGTATGCTTCCATTATGATTGATCCTTGGACATGCTTATACGATGTGGGATTCCGGGGCATGTGACCAGGAGGCGGGTTAGATTCCCGGATTTGTTTTATTACCAATGGCCATGCTTATACGATGAGGGATTCCGGGGCATGCGACCATGCATGCGATTATTACTCCATGGGCTAGCTCCCACGAAGACATGTACCGCGATGAGGATTCCGGGGGCATGTTATATTATTACTCCATGGGCTAGCTCCCCATGAAGACCTGCACCTACGATGAGGGATGCCGAGGGCACGTTATGGCCATGCTTATACGATGAGGGATTCCGGGGCATGCGGCCACGTTATATATATATATATATGTGTGTGTGTGTGTGTGTGTGTTGTTTATGTGTACGCCGACAGTGAGGTGGGATGCCACGGGCGCGTCACATGGTTGTATGTTACACCTACGGCTGTCGGCAGTGATGTGGGATTCCACGGGCAGGAGATATATATATGTATTGTGTATGTGTACGCCGGCAGTGAGGTAGGATGCCACGGGCGCGTCACATGGTTATATGTTACACTTATGGTACCGGCGGTGATGGGGATTCCACGAGCACGCTTTGATATTTGTGTGACTTGATCGCGCCCCAGATTGGGCCGGGTAGTATATGCGTCCCTCCATAAAGGGTCGGATTATGTTATGAAAGATAAGTAAGTTATATGGTAATGACACGGTAGGATCTGGTATGTACTTTTTTTTATATATTTGCCTCTGTCATTCTTTTGTACAGTTATGATTTGTTTACTGTACCTTATTTTCCGTTCCATATTCTGCACTGTTGTGATTTCTTCTGGGCCGCGTTCATGTCTGCGAGTTTAGGTACGATTGTGGATCCGCGAGCTTAGGATCTGGTTCAGATTTTGAGATGGCTCCAATGTTCCGAGTTGTCATGGCTATGTATATTCAGTGCAGCGGGGCCTTGTCCCGTCATAGTAATTGTTCAAATCTTAAGGTCCGTATTCACGTGTGAATGGGTAGTTAGAGTTGTAATTACATTTTTGGATAGTGTAAGCCCTTTTTGGGTGATTTATATTATGGCAGCCTTATCGGCTTTGCCTTGGTTTTAAAAAAAAAGTGTGTTATTTATCTTCCACTGTTTACTATGTAGTATGATTAGAAGGGTGCCCAGGTAGGGCACTAGTCGCGGCCCGGGGTCGGGTCGTGACACAAAGTCCCGAAAACTGCCTAGTTTCGGTCAACTTAGCCAAAAATGCCCACACGCCTTTTATTCTCCATTTTTCTTAACCCAAGTTCATCTAATAACTATAACAACAAGTAATATCCAATTACTTCAAGAGGAAGAAGAATTTTACCTTAAATGTTAGCCCAAAACCGTCCAACAGTACCACAGTTTTTGGCCCACAGTTTTGTCTTAGCTCCACTTCTTCAAGTTCAAATCATACACATACATCCTCTACAAGCTCATAACCATCTTCACCTCTTGTTTTACTTCCAAAAAGTTGATAAACAAGCCTAGGGTTTCTCTTTTCTTTTGTGGCAGATTCGGCCCAACACTCTTTTTGGAGAATATTGGAGAGTTACCTTAGCTTAAGACTTGATTAGGGTGCTTAATCTTGGATAATAATCAACTCTTGTTCTTGCACTTTCAAGAGAATTCGAAACTTAGGCTTAAGGGAGAGAAAAGAGCAAGTTTTAGTTGATGAAGATAATGTGAAATGAAGCTAAGTCTCAATACATATCTCTATATAGATATTTGTCATGCAAGACAAGTAGATGAGGGACACATGTCACCCTCCCATTGATCGAAATCCCCTTTCTTGAAAATATCTCAACACTTGGCCAAAATATCTAATTTTTCGAAGGGCCCCACAAAATTGTGAAATTCCCAGCGGGCCCCATATTATCAATGCCAAGACTTCGTAATAAATATACTAAGTCCATAAATCCAAATTAGGGAATCTAACTACGAGTTAATAAATTTTTGTCTTCACATTTTTCCGAAATTTTTCCTTAAGAAAATGTGACTATATTTTCCTTCCAATAGTCGAATCTTATTTCCTTACGTACGTTCTCAATTAGTAGCCCTGGTATTACGGGTGTAACAGAAGTACTACTTGAGACTTATTCTAGTTGTCAAGTTGGTATAGCCTATAAGGTATGTGAACTATCTTTTCTTCTTTTGATATGTTTATATGAAGTAAGTGTACGACGGACGTACATAGTTCTATTGGATCCTAATCCTTAATGACATGATAGTACTTTTGTTTTTCTAAAATGAAAGTTGAGTTTTATAAAGTGAGTGTACGGCGACGTACATAGTTTTATTGGATCTTAATCCTTAATGATGCATGATATGTGTTACACCCCGTAGTTCCAGGACATGTGTTTAAGAGAATGTACGTGAGGATATACGACTTTAAGTTTGATACGAAGGATTTCTTCTTCCTACGGAAAATGATTTTGAACCTCGGAAAAGAATAATGTTTGTAAATTGAGACTCGTAAATTTGTCGGAATTATGGAAATGTCGGGAAATGAAGTATATGGACGAATGGGAGGGCAACACGTGTCACCCCCCCTAATTAGGCTTGGACGAAATTATCATGGAAAATGGGTCAAGTCTTGAACAAGCCAAGGTTTGACATTGTTGACTAAGTCAACTAGCCAACTTGACATTAGATCTTTTAAACCCCAATGAATCTAGGCCACACAAATGTTCTAATCTTGACCATTGGAAGTAGTATATCATCACACTAGTAGTAAGACAAGCCTTACACTTAGAAAAAATTTGCAAAACTTAAGGTGCACTACAAGGTGCTCTCGGCTTTGTGCTAGAAAGAAGAAGAAATTTTTTTGTTTGTGGTTCAATAATCTCAATACTTTAAACCAAGGTTCCTAGAGGTATTGTAAGGATATCTCAATAAAAAGATTCCAGAAAAGGACGTTTTTACGTTAGTCGCAAGGCGAAAACCTAAGGTGTTTTTCAACTTTGAAGTTGGAAATAGAAGAGGAGTTTCTCACAAGCTTCTAAGGGTTGCAAATAGCGGATTGGTACGTCAAGAAAAGGAGTTGAAGTTGCTAAGGATCGACTTTAGGTTTTGGATTGTTTTGGGCTCAAAGAGGTAATAAACTTCGTTTTACTATAGTAATTGAAGATTCCATGTTATGATAAGTTAGAAATGATCATGTGATATATATTGTGAAGATTTATAAGTGTTATGGATATTGGAACCACTAATCCGAAACTTGCAAGTTTAGTCTTTGAGATTGTAATTCAATTTGGCTATTAGTTTTAGTCGTCGCATGTTGTATAAGAAGGGATTATAATTGTTATTATTTATTGCGACTATGTAACATGTTAGAATAACAACTTGGATTGAAAAGGAATTGAAAGAGAATTAATGTTGTTGTAGCCGAGAATGGCATGGAATTATTGGATTGTTTGGAATTAATGTGGGGCAGAATTTTACACGTCCTGTTAAGGCGTGTAATCCCCTTTGGATAGATGAATTGTTGGGCCTTAAATATGGCGTGTTTGGTTGTTAGATTCGGTCCTTGAAAAAGGTGGAAAAGTACGTAGAAACAAAGGAAGTGTTGTCCGATTTTCCGTAGAATTTGGTGACTTTACACTTAGAATATTCTACGTTTGAAGCTAGAGGTTAATAGACGTATTATGGCCATTATAGGTTGAAGTACTACTAGTAGCATATTCTACTTGAAGGGTGGAAAAGCTAGCAAGGTTATAGTACTTTGGAGCATTTTGCTACTTGTCGATAATCGTCGCAAGGTATGTGAACCTCTTCCTTCTTTTGGCATGATCCTACGTATGAAATAGCCATGTGGTATTATTTCATGATTCCTTCTACTCTTAGAAGTTAAGAAGTATTCACGTTGTTGATTCTAAGTTAAAAGTATGTTTAAATTATCCTAAGTCCTTACCAAGTCTTATGGGAGATGTTGGTAAGATTGGTTAGGAAGTTATGAGATTTGATTTAAAGCTATGTGTCTTGATTTATTTAAAGTAAGTAAGTTGATTTTATGTTTGAAAATGACTTGAATTTATATGTGAAAAGGGGATTGATTTTAAAAGTGGAAGTTATATGATTTTAAAGAGAATAAGCTACTTGGTTTTGGAAGTGTATGAAACTTTATTTTTCAAGTTATGGGACTTGATTCCTAAAGTATATATGACATGATTTTATAAGTATAAGTAAATGGACTTTAAAGAATGTATGTTATGAAGTTTTAAGACTATGAACTTTGATTTTCTTTAAAGGATTATGAAACTTTATTTTTCAAGTTATGGGACTTGATTTCTAAAGTATAAGCGACATGATTTTAAAGAGTGTATGCTACGAGGTGTTAAGACTATAAGCCTTGATTTTATAAGTGGAAATGACTTAATTTTAAAAAGTATGGCTTCTTAATTTATTTCAAAAGCTAAGAAGATGGTTTCCAAAAGAGTATGTGACTTGAGCTTTAAAAAGAAAGGAGTTTTATGATTCTTTTTAAGTAAGTATGTACGTAGTATTTTTGGGTTTAGTTTCCCTAATGTTGCAAGAATAAAGTGCCTTAAGTTCTCTAAAATGAAAGGTTATTATAATAGCTTTATGGGAAGTTGTTATGACGACTTAAGAAGAAGTGAAAAGATGGTTTAAAAATGTTATGTAAGAAAAATTACACCGAGCCTACAAATAGGCCGGATTATGTTATGAGATACACCGAGCCTACAAATAGGCCGAATTATGTTATGAGATACACCGAGCCTACAAATAGGCCAGATTATGTTATGAGATACACCAAGCCTACACATAGGCCGGATTACGCCATATTACCCCGAGCATATACATAGGTCGGGTTACGTCATCTTACACCGAGACCCACAGGCGGGCCGGATTATGCTACATGATTCCACATTACACCGAGCTCCAAAGGCGGGCCAGATTATGCTACATGATTCCACAGTACACCGAGCTCCACAGGCGGGCCGGATTATGCTACATAATTCCACAGTACACCGAGCTCCACAGGCGGGACGGATTATGCCACATGATTCATCAGTACACCGTGTCCCGCAAATGGGCTGGATTACGTTATCATATATGGATAATCAAAGTAAGCTCCCAAATAAGAAGTCCCTCCATAAAGGGCCGGATTATGTTATGTAAGATATGTAAGTTATGTGAAAAAACTTGATTGAATCCTTAAGTATGTATGTAAGAATATGATGATTAATTCTCAGTGAAAGAAGGAAAAGAACGGTTAATGTACGATTGATTTCAGGAGTTAAAATGGCACGATAGGATCTGGTATTTCATTTTATACTTACCCATGTCATCCCTTTATACAGTTATGATGTGGTTACTGTACCTTATTTCTGTTCCATACTCGATACCTGTTGTACTGACCCCCTTCGGGGGTTGCATTCATGCCCGCAGGTATTAGGTACACTGGTTGGTGATCCTCGCTCTTAGGATCTCTGTTCAGTTTTGGGTAAAAGCTCCATTTCACTCCGGAGGATTATCTCTTAGTATGAATCCCTGTCGTTGTAGATTATGTACATTCAGGGGTATGACGGGGCCCTGTCCCGTCACAGTTGTTATGTCAAAACTCTTAGAGGTCTGTAGTCATGTATGTGGGTTGTATTTTCAAAGGATGTAAGTTCTTTTGTTATATATGTATGTATGGTGGCAGCCTATTCGACTTTGCCTTTGTTTAAAAAAAAGTGATATTTATCTTCCGCGTTTTAAATGTGATGTATGATTAGAAGGGTGCCCAGGTAGGGCACCAGTCGCGGGCCCGGGGTGCGGGTCGTGACAAAAGTGATATTAGAGCAGTTAGTCCTCGGAAAGTGTCTACAGACCGTGTCTAGTAGAGTCTTGATTATCAGTCTGTTGTGCACCACATCTATAATCAGGAGGTTGCAGGACATTTAGGATTGGTTTCCGTTCTTCTCACTCTGAGATCGTGTGATAGATCTGTGTTGTTAGGGTCGTCTCTCCCTAACGAGTTACGTTAATTGCAGCTGTGAGAAAGGTAGCAGTGACCCAGAAAAGATTATATGGATTGCGTATCCAGGTTGGTAATGATTGTAGTATAGTTGGTATTATGACATACAACTATACGGAGTTATGTATGAGGGTCAGACGCGTGTTGCCTAGAATGATTTTAGATTACCAGGATTTGGTAAGGACTAAATAAATACCGGGAAGGTATGAAACTGTTACACCCCGGAATTCCAATATATGTTTATAAGAACGTACGTAAGAACTAAAAAATGTTAAGATTTGAGACGAGTAAAAATTTATCGGAATTATGGAATTGTCGGAAAACGATATATTGCGACGAATGGGAGGGCGACACATGTCACCCCCCCCCCCCTTAGTGGTATTGGACGAAATGGACATGGTTAGATGGTCATTTGACCATTATTGAGATGATCAAGTCTTGCAAAGACTTGAGCTTGACATTGTTGACTTAGTCAAGAGCCACTTGGCTTGATCCTTGTGAAATGCATCCAAGCCACACATTTGTGCTAATCTTGACCCTTCCTAGTGTTATTTAAGTATGCTAGTATCAAGACTTTGTCATTACTACACTTAGAAATTTTTTGAAATCTTGTTCTTGCTCTTTAAGGAGCTCACGGCAATAAGGCCTTTTGGAGGAGGAAATTTTGCAATTGTTGTTCAAAATTCACAATACTTCAACCCAAGGTTCCTAAGGGTATTGTAAGGATATCTCAATAGAAATATCCCGGAAAAACTACGTTTTCACGTTAGTCGCAAGGCGAAAACCTAAGGAGTTCTTCCACTTTGAAGTTGGAACTTGAAAATGAGTTCTTCATAAGCTTCTAAGGGTTGCTTGGAGTGGATTGGAACGTCGAAAAAAGGAGCTAGAGTTGCTAAGGATCGACTTGTATCTTGGATTATATTTGGGCTAAATGAGGTAATAATCTTCGTCTTACTATTGTAATTGAAGATTCCATGTTATGATAAGTTAGAAATGTGCATGTGATATATGTTATGAAGATTGATAAGTGTTATGGGATTTTAGAAGCCCAAATCCGAAATGACATGTTGAGCCATTTGAAATTGAAATACAATTTGGTCTCTAACTAGAATCGTCGCATGTTATCTACTTGAAGATTATAGTTGTTATAATCGATTGTGGCTTTATAACATGTTATACTAAACAACTTGGATTGAAAAGGAATTGGAAAAGATTATGTATTGTGGTCCCTCAAATTGCCGAATGTAATATTGTATGTTGGACTAGTTTGATATCAATTGTGGGGCGGAATTTTACACGTCTTGTAGGCGTGTAATCCCCTTTGTATTGCTGAATTGTTGAGCCTTAAATGTGGCGTGTTTGGTTATTGAATTTGGGCCTTGAAAAAGGTGGAAAAGTATGTAGAAACAAAGGAAGTGCTGTCCGATTTTCCGTAGAATTTAGTGACTTTGCACTTAGAATATTCTACGTTTGAAGTAAGAAGTTAATAGACGTATTATGGTCATTATAGGTTGACATACTACGTACGGCATATTAGACTTAGCAAGTGGATTAAACCGAAGAGGTATGTGGAAACTTTCTTATCTCTTGAGCATGAGTAGTTATAAAGGTATAGTACGGTAGACGTACGAGATTTAAATGAATTCATTTTATTTGATATCCCTGACTTGTTTTAAGAATGTCTAAGTTGGTTGAGTTAGAGAATTAACTCACTTGTTTTTAAAGGATATAAATGCCTTGGTTTCAAAAGAATAAAGTTGGTTGTGATAACTTTATGGAAGGTAAAAAGAATGGTTTATTCTAATAAGGTAAACAAAGATTTCTTGACTTGAAAATGTATAGAATACTTGATTTGAAAAGTATTGATTCCTTGAGCTATTCTAAAGTTAAGAAACTTGATTACTAAAGATAAGAGACTTGAAGCATTTTGAAAGTATAGGATACTTGGTTTTCGAAAGTATAAGTCTCTTGGTTATGAAAGGAATGTAAGTGTCTAAAGTATAAAGCTAGTATAACGACTTTATGAGAAGTCGGTTATAATAGTTTTATGGAAAGTTAAAAGAGTGGTTTACTCTAAGTAATGTAAGTAATGATAAATGACTTGGAATAATGAAAGACAAATTGATTTAAAGGCATCAATTGCTTAAGGTTTTAAAAGAAAGAAGTCACTTGATTTAGAAGCCTATAAATGTATTTCTAAAAGGTATTGTGACTTGTCTTGAAAAGTAGTTATGACTTGATACTACGGTTATTAGTATCTTGGAAGTTTTATATGAAAAAGAGTCATTTTTAAAAGAGTAGAAGTACGTAGTACTTTGGGTTAAATTCCCGGATTTTATGATGACATGTTAGTGCCTTAAGTAAACTAAAATGAGAGTGTATATGAACAAGGCTAATAAGAAGTTAGGGGATTTCTTAACTTGCTTATGTTACGTATGATAAGCCGGTAGTGTTTATGTTATGTATGATAAGCCGGTAGTGCTTATGTTATGTATGATAGCCGGTTGTGCTAGTGATATATTGTTCATTCTGAGGTCATTCCGGGTTTGTGGCATTTGCATATTCCGTGGATTTGCTACCCATGATGCGAGGAATACCTCATGCGAGTCCGTAGGGCTTATGCGGGTGAAATAGTCCTATGTGGGGTGGACCAGTCCTATGCGAGGAATACCTCATGCGGGTCTATACGACCTATGCGGGCGGATACAGTCTATGCGAGGAAGTTACCTCATGCGGGTCCATACGACCTTTGCGGGTGAAATAGTCCCAGGAGTAGGATTGCTTAATGATACTACGGGCGGGTGGCCCTACTTTGATCATGAGCCTCCTATTTTATGCAGTAAAGTATACTCTTATTTACTCTCATTGTTAGTAAGGCACAGTGTACTGTTATTTGAGTTATCATACATGTCTCCAGTTTTATATTAGACTTTATGATTTCATTCTACGATTTCAGCCACATACTTGGTACATGTTGTACTGACCTCATTCGGGGGCTGCGTTCATGCCGCAGGTAGAGTATACAGGTTGCTGATCCTCACTTTTAGGATCACTGATTCAGCTGTTGGGAAACTTCATTACTCCGGAGGCTTATCCCGGGTTCAGGTCCCTGGTATGGTCGGTTGTTGTATATTCAGGGGTATGGCGGGGCCCTGTCCCATCACAGTTGTTATTCTTAGAGGTCTATAGTCACATTGTGGATTGGGTTTTTAAGAACAGAAATGTACTAGTTTATTTTATTTTGGTTCATGTATATTTTACGGAAGGTGGCCTTATCGGCTAACCTGTTGATATTTACTATTTAAGTATTTATGAGTTTTATATGTTCCGCTGCTATCCTATGATGTATACCTGTGAGGGGTACCCAGGTAGGGAACCAGTCGCGGGCCCGGGGTTGGGTCGTGACAAAAGTGGTATCAAAGCAGTTAGTCCTCAGAAAGTGTCTACAGACCGTGTCTAGTAGAGTCTTGGTTATCGGTGTGTTGTGCACCACATCTATAACCAGGAGGCTGCAGGACATTTAGGATTGATTTCCATTCTTCTCACTCTGGGATCGTGCGATAGAGCTGTGTGGTTAGGGTCGTCTCTCCCTAACGAGTTATGTTGATTGCAGCTACGAGAAAGGCAGCAGTGACCCAGAAAAGATTATGTGGATTGCGTATCCAGGTTGGTAATAATTGTAGTATAGTTGGTATTATGACATACAGCTATACGGATATATGTATGAGGGTCAGACGCGTGTTGCCTAGAATGATTTTAGATTACCAGGATTTGGTAAGGACTAAATAAATACCGGGAAGGTATGAAACAGTTTAATGAACTCTCATCAAGGTTTTACGTACTAATTTGAGATAATGAGTTGTCTGAGAAGGTAATGGACCCTTAAGAAGTTATAATTAAGGGACTTAATGGGAGACTATGTTAGTAACTTAAGCTACGTAGCAAGATTAAGAAAATGGTACGGGTGAGATCCGTATGGAGTAAGTATGGTTGTTGTGGTCAAGAAAACACGATTATGGTATTATGAGAAGTTATTGTACCCGTTTACGGGGGGACTGATAAGGTAGGCTTGGAGCATGGAAATTGCGAGCCTAAGAATATTGATAACCGCCGAGACCTTAGGTATATAAGGCCTTCTCGGGTAGTAAAAATTTAAGCCATACCAAGGATAAGAGTTAAGTACGACGCCGAGTCGGGTTGAGGGCCTATTAAGGGTCACTCCATAGCCTGTAATGGAATGGGATCAGTTGGTAGTAGTACCGCTACGTGACAGGGTCACGAGGGTGCAGGGCCCAAGTCTAGTTAATCGTTTTACGGGTTCGTGGACGCATTCTAGTGGAACCAGGTTGTGAGAGCCGGAAATGGCCTTATATTGTTTAATTTAGTAACTCCAAAGATTGGGGGCCAGATTTAGTATGGAAGTTATGTACGTATACTAATATAATTTTGGAAGTACGGAAAGAGTACGACCAGTGAAAAAGAGAGAAACCAAGTGTAAATAAATAGAGCCTGAATCCATGAGAACCTTTCGAGGTGACTACACCCGGGAGTGTTGGGTGGTAGCTGAGCAGGTAGATAATAATTGCCGGTAACGATACAGTCGTTGGACCCTAGCAGACCTAGCAGAGCTGTTATGATAGACTTTGAGGACATTATGGGTACGGGCTAGTTGGCCTCCTGTTATGCCAACGTTGACGGCAGAGAGAGATTGGCTCGATTCCGGTTTCCTGGTAAGCCGGTTATCGAGTGTAAAGGAAGTGAAGTGGTGGTAACCAGTGAATTACCCTTCCTTCTTTGACACCATTGTTTTTAATAAGTCTGTGTGACTTGTTCATTTGAGGTGAATTGAGGCAGAATGTCACGACCCGTTCCGGGGCCCGTGACTGGTGCCTTACCCGGGCACCCAAGTAGTCATACATCAGAGTAATCAGCGGAATATAAAAACAAGACATGAAACAAATGTAAATTGAGACACAGTTTATCTGAGAAAAGTCGTCTTTCGGCATATATATATATAAACCAAAATCTGGCAGTTACATCCCAACTGTACAATAGGACTACAGACCTCTAAGAAAGTGAATAACTATGGCGGGACAGGGCCCCGCCATACCCTGAATGTACATATATCTACAACAACAGGGAGAACCATACCAAAAGTCGAGCCTCCGGAGAAGATGGAGCTCCTGACACCAAAGCAAAAGATCCTAAGGATGCGGATCTAGCACCTGCTTTCCCTTACCTGCGGCATGAACGCAGCTGTTATACCCCGTAGTTGCAGGGTATATATGTGAGGACGTACGTGCGAGAGTACGACAGAAATTTTGAAAAGAAAGAAAGATGTGAGTTTTCGACGGAAAAGTTTCCGGTTATTTGTGAAGAAAAAGGTTCGTTAATGGGAATTGGATTCCCAGATTTGGTATTTGGACTTCATAGATTATATTAGAATTTTGAGATTTTATTTTGGAAATGGTCACGTGGGCCCACGGAGAAATTTACTGGTTTTGTGAGGCCCGCTTTGTTTTGAGATTTCGGTATTTTGGATATTTTCAAGGACGAAATATTCAGGCGAATCGGGCGACACGTGTCACCCCAGTGGCACCGTGGCGAATTTACCTTTGTGCACAACACCCGTTAAGTCGTTTTTCGACGAAGCGTTTGCATAACTTGCGAGGGAAAATTCCGACTATGTCGTTTTGTATTTTGCGGATTTTTCCGAGCGGAACATCTTTGGGCCAACGAGAGGTGACACTTGTCACCCAGTAACGATTTGGGTAAGCGAGGGGCGTCTTCCTCCTTGTTTTGTGCCTTGTTTTGGCCTTGTTTGGTGCATTGTTTTGTGGAGTGTTTTGTGGAGTAGGGTTTAGGGTGCACGTGGCTTGATCTTGGCCTTACACTTGCCTTGCACATGGCTTGATCTTGGCTATTGGTTGGCCTTTGGTTTTGCTATAAATACACACCCTTATGTTGATTCACTATTCCTCCACAAATAAAACCTTACAAGCCTAAAATCCCTCCTCCTCTAGTGTTGAGTTCGTCAACTCATCCCCCTCTTTTGAGAGTCTTGGCCGAGGCCTCCTCCTCCCTTTGTGGTGCCTTGGCGTGGGGTACCCACTAGCCTAGTTGTTTTCGTATAATACCTCCTCGTGGTATTGAAATACTTCTCTAGTATTGTTATAATGCCCAAAATACCTTAGCCTTTACCTTGTTGTATTCCAAAGTTACCTCTATCGTAGAGCAGGAAATACTACCTTTTGTCCTTTTAGTCTCAAACCGAAACCCTAAGGAAATCTTCATTGGTTGAAGTATTTGAGTAAGTTGGTTAGAACTTCTAAGGGTTGTTTGGGCGCGGAGTAGGAGCTAAACCTTGCTCGGGATCGACATTATAACTTGGATAATTTTGGGCTTATCGAGGTAATTATCTTGTCCTCTATTGTAATTGGAAATTACATGTTTGTTAGAATATATAGTTGAAGTATACTATATATGGAACTACTTAGTATTCGGCAATGTCTTTTGACTTAAGCCTGAAGAACTGAACTGTATTTACATAGGGTGTATTGCGATAGACTTGTGTAGTATTCTTGAGTAGAATTGTACACGTCCGGTTAGCCATGCAAACCCCCCCCCCCCTAGTTGGCTTGGTAGCCGGCCTCGATAGAGGAGGAGATTTCTGTTGTTGCGGGGAGGTCTTCTTAGAATTTTCTATAGAAAGATAGAAACTTGTGTTTTGGAGTTAATAGGCGTTTGTGACCTTTATAGGTGAAAGTACTAAGAGTAGCGTATTCTACTCGAAAGTGGAAAGGGCTAGCAAGGTTGTAGTACTTGGAGCATTTTGCTTATTATCGATAAATCGTCGCGAGGTATGTGAACCTCTTCCTATCTTTTCTAGCATGATTGTTGTGAACTATGTAGTATGCGGTGACGTACATGTGCTAAGTGATTTGGTCGGTTTAAAACATAGGGTGTTATAATAGCTTTATGGGAAGTTAGTTATAACGACCTTATGTAGGTGAAAATGGTTTACTGATGTTAGAAGTTAAGAGACTTGATCTTATAAGATAAGAGACTTAACTTATTTGTTTCAATGTGGATGTTGTGTGAAACCTCATTCGTGAGTAATGAGTACTTGGTTTTTAAAGGGATAATGTTTCTTGATTTGGAAATCGTAATGTGTATCGACAGGACCACTGCAGCGTTAATAAAGGAAAATGTATTGAATAATGATGTGTTGTATTAAAACCAGTAGAAACCTCCATCTGCATAGAAGCTAAGATGAGACAAAATGATATTTCATTTTCTAGATCATGGCTGCTGTAATAAGATCGTTATAAACAAGAATAAACTACTCACATATATGACATATGTTACTCAATTGTTCTAAAAAGGAATCAAGTGATTAAGTTTGGGAACTATGAAACCATTTGAAAATGAGAAGCTTGAGTAATTGAAACTAGGCAAACTAGAACTTAGGAAAAGAATGTTGTTACTTGATTTTGAAAAGGAAGGTGGGTTGGTCATTCTAATACTACGGGTATCGGGTGACTTTTATAAAAGTAATGGATCTCTTTTAAACGAACTTAACGTATGTAGTACCTTGGGGTTAAAAACCCGGACTTTGGCATAAAATGGAAGTACTTTGAGTTGTTGTGAAACTGGCCTATGCTTGTTGTTGTGAAACTTGCCTATGCTTGTTGTTGTGAAACTTGCCTATGCTTGTGATGATAGCCTTTGTTGTGCAAGTGTGGTATTTACGTATTCTGGCGTCTCGATAGAGGGCGGTCGACTTGTTGAGAACTTACTTGGGCGTCTTTGGCGGTGATGGAGAATTCCACGGGTATGTTTCCATTTTGATTCTTGTCTTGTTGATGATGTCACATGGGCATGTCTACCGAGGTAGAATTCGGGGCATGCGGCCGTGCGGTCGGGTTGATTACCGATATATTGTTATTGTGGTTACATGGACATGTCTACACCGAGGTAGAATTCGGGCATGTGGCCGTGCGGCGTGGTTGATCACCCGATATATTATTGTTGATGTCACATGGGCGTGTCTACACCGGTAGAATTCGGGGCATGTGGCCATGGGGCATTGGTATTATTGTTGCATCATGGACATGTCTACCGTCTGAATTCGGGCATGCGGCCATGACGCGAACATGATTGATGTTGTGGGCGTGAGACCCATAGTTATATTTGAGTGATGACTTGAGGCGTGAGTCACTGATCGACATGATCGCTTTTATGTTGTGAGCAGTAGTTTGGTTATCATACATGTCTCGCTTTATATAGACTAGTATGATTTCATTCTGATATTTCTGATTTCACATACTTGGTACTGTTATCTTGACCTCCTTGAGGCTGCGTTCATCTGCAGTAGAGTACATCGGTCGTGGATCCTCGCTCTTAGGATCTCGGATTCAGCGTTTTGGGAAGCCCGTTTCTCGGAGGCTTATCTTTTGGTATGTGTTCCACTGAGTTGTAGGTTCTTGTACATTCGTGGTATGGCGAAGCCACTGTCCGTCATAGTCGTTAATAAATCTTAAGTGCATGAAATCTTGTTGTAGGCGGGGTTGTAAAGGATTTAAGCGTTCGGAGTTTTATGTATATCTTGAAGGCAACCGTTTTGGTTGCTTTGTTTATTATTATATCTCTTGTTTCATGACTCATGTTTTATTTTCCATTGGTTTTCTCGATGTTGTATCACTAGGGTGCGGGGTAAGACACGATGTGGGGCAGGCAGTCGTTACAAAAGTGGTATCGAGCGATTAATCCTCGGAAAGTGTCTGACCGTGTCTAGTAGAGTCTTGATTATCGGTGTGTTGTGCACCACATCTATAATCGGAGGCTATAGGACATTTAGGATTGGTTTCCATTCTTCTCATTACGAGATCGTGCCTTAGAGTATGTGTTGTAAGTTGGACCCTGCAGCGTGTCTCGTTTTTACGATTATGCCTCCGCCAAGGCAACGAGCCAGAGGGCAAGGCGGCCGAGGGTGCGCTAGTGAGATCTGAGGAGATGCGCAGCGCGAGCAGTACGAGGTTGTGCTTGACGGCCCGGGTTTTGTGCCGCCCGGCCCAGCGAGAGGTTAGAGTCGCGGCAATGGCTGCTGAGACGCGATACACGAGCCTCCATCCCGATGCAGGCGAGAGGAGATGGGTTACAAGGAGATGGCCCGATTCTTGGCGGTCGTGGCGATATGAGGATAAGGCTGAATCGTGATTCGATTCGATGCACCGATGGTTCACCCCGGCGAGATAGTTTGAGGCTACGGGACTTTACGAGTTGTAGCCGCCAGAGTTTTATGGGTCGAGGCACGAGGATGATCGCGAGGAGTTCATCCGGCGATTCTGCGGATCATGAGTGATCAAGGCCGGAGACCGAGTCGGTGGTCTTAGGTGCGCGTCGGTGCGCGATACATGATCGATTGGTTTGATTCATGGGAGCTTTCGGGAGAGCATGTACCTCAGCGGTATGGGATGAGTTTTGGGGCTTTCTCACGCACTTCTTGCCTCCGCAGATGAGGAGAACGCGGGCAGATTTTGATGCTTAGACGAGCGGGCGTGCGGTTGGGAGTACAATGTGAGTTCGACTCATTGGCGTGCGTCAGCGTTGGTAGCTAGTATGGAGGATCGAGTGCACCGATATGTTACGAGGCTCGATGATTACATGTCGAGGCATGTTCGGGAGTAGCTCTTGGGACATGGACATTGCCGCATGCGAGCTCATGCGGCGGGATGTGAGGCACGGAGAGGTCGACGGAATGACGAAGATCGCGAGAAGAGGCGAACAACAGGTCCTTTGGTGACTTCGAGGCGGACCGCCTCGGATACTAGTTTTGTACCTCCGCCCGGTCAGAGTGGTCCTCCACAACCTTGAGTATTCGGGGCGGTCGTGGCTCGAGGTTCGAGTTTCGAGGAAGTAAGTGTTGGCGGATGCGGTCAACCCTACCTCGGTGTGGTCGATGTGGTAGACCGCATTTGAAGTGTCGTGGTGCGAGGAGCTTGTTATTTTTGCGGCCAGCGGGGCCATTTTGCGAGGAATCCGACCAAGGGTAGCACGGATGTTACGACTCGGCCTCTACGGATCGATGGTGGTTCGCCGCGCCTACGATTATGCACCTGCGGTGGGCCTAGGATTAGAGTGGGCGGTAGCTTCGGTATATCCTTAACCCTCTAGAGTTTTGGTATGCTTGTTATGATGGTCTCATTATATTGTGCTATGTACGAATAGCGTTGTGTTAATTGTGAGTTAGAAAACATGCTTAGTTGGGAGGATACGTATGGGGGCATGGTAAGTGTGAACCTTAGACTATGTCACGGGAGACCTTAGGGTAAGGTCGTCTTGAGTTAAAGATTTATTTTTGACCCTTATCGTAGTAGTATACGTGGGATTTATTTGTGTGATAAGTCAGTGGGTAGTGTGAGATGGAAGTGGTAGCTTTCGTGATGTGAATTAGTAAGATTGTTCGGATCGGGAACAAGAGTTTAGCGCGGTTGGGGTCGGGTTGAGGACCATTTGCGGGTCAACCGTAACCGGTTTGGGGTGGGGTCAGTTAGGTGGTCCGCGGTGGTAGGGTCACGAGGATGCTAGGCCCAAGTTTGTATGATCATCGTATGAGTTCGTGGACGCGTTCGATCGAGCGGTTCGTAAAGGCGGGAATGGCCTTAAGGAAGTTTGAGGTTAGTAAGATGACCAAGTTTGGAGGTAGTGACTCCGCAGATTTTCGAGGCAAGTAATGGTGAAGTATGGTACGTACTGGGAGAGTTCAAGTGTTCGAGAAGGGCACGACGAGTAAGGAAAGAAGAGGACGTGTGTTAGTTCGTGGCCAAGCTGTGGCGTCGGCAACTTGTTAGAGGAACTTTATCGTTATCCGACTTGAGAAGGAACATTCGGGACGAATGTTTCTAAGGAGGGGAGAATGTTATACCCCGTAGTTGCAGGGTATATATGTGAGGACGTACGTGCGAGAGTACGGCATAAATTTTGAAAAGAAAGAAAGATGTGAGTTTTCGACGGAAAAGTTTCCGGTTATTTGTGAAGAAAAAGGTTCGTTAATGGGAATTGGATTCCCAGATTTGGTATTTGGACTTCATAGATTATATTAGAATTTTGAGATTTTATTTTGGAAATGGTCACGTGGGGCCACGGAGAAATTCTGATTTTGTGGGGCCCGCTTTGTTTTTGAGATTTCCGGTATTTTGGATATTTTCGGAAGACGAAATATTCTGGGCGAATCGGGGGGCGACACGTGTCACCCCCATGTGGCACCCTTGGCCGAATTTACCTTTGTGCACAACACCCGATTAAGTCGTTTTTTTGACGAAACGTTTTGCATAACTTGCGAGGAAAATTCGACTATGTCGTTTGTATTTTTTGCGGATTTTTCGGCGACGAACATCTTTGGGCAACGAGAGGGTGACACTTGTCACCTCGAGTAACGATTTAGGTAAGCGAGGGCGTCTTCCTCCTTGTTTTGTGCCTTGTTTTGGCCTTGTTTGGTGCATTGTTTTGTGGAGTGTTTTGTGGAGTAGGGTTTAGGGTGCACTTGGCTTGATCTTGGCCTTACACTTGCCTTGCACATGGCTTGATCTTGGCTATTGGTTGGCCTTTGGTTTTGCTATAAATACCCCCCCGTATGTTGATGAACTCTTCATCCACAAATAAAACCTTCCACGCCTCGAATCCCTCGCTCCGCTCGTGTTGAGTTCGTCCAACTCATCCCCTCTTTTGAGAGTCTTGGCCGAGTGCCTCCTCCCTCCCCCTTTGTGGTGCCTTGGCCGTGGGGTACCCACACATGCTAGTTGTTTCGTATAATACCATCCTCGTGGTATTGAAATACTTCTCTAGTATTGTTATAATGCCCAAAATACCTTAGCCTTTACCTTGTTGTATTCCAAAGTTACCTCTATCGTAGAGCAGGAAATACGACCTTTTGTCCTTTTAGTCTCAAACCGAAACCCTAAGGAAATCTTCTTTGTTGGTTGAAGTATTTGAGTAGAAGTTGGTTAGAACTTCTAAGGGTTGTTTGGAGCGAACGGAGTAGGAGCTAAACCTTGCTCAGGATCGACATTATAACTTGGATAATTTTGGGCTTATCGAGGTAATTATCTTGTCCTATTGTAATTGGAAATTACATGTTTGTTAGAATATATAGTTGAAGTATACTATATATGGAACTACTTAGTATTCGCAATGTCTTTTGACTTAAGCTGAAGAATCAATGAATCAGTATTTACATGGGAGTATTGCGATAGACTTGTGTAGTATTCGAGTAGAATTGTACACGTCCAGGTTAGGCGTGTAAACCCCACTGGTTGGCTTGGTAGCGGCCTCGATAGAGGAGGAGATTTCTGTTGTTGCGGGAGAGTCTTTGCCGAATTTTCTATAGAAAGATAGAAACTTGTGTTTTGGAGTTAATAGACGTTTGTGGCCTTTATAGGTGAAAGTACTAAGAGTAGCGTATTCTACTCGAGGAGTGGAAAGGGCTAGCAAGGTTGTAGTACTTGGAGCATTTTGCTTATTGTCGATAAATCGTCGCGAGGTATGTGAACCTCTTCCTATCTTTTCTAGCATGATTGTTGTGAACTATGTAGTACGGTAGACGTACATGTGCTAAGTGATTTGGTCGGTTTAAAACATAGGGTGTTATAATAGCTTTATGGGAAGTTAGTTATAACGACCTTATGTAGGTGAAAATGGTTTACTGATGTTAGAAGTTAAGAGACTTGATCTTATAAGATAAGAGACTTAACTTATTTGTTTCAATGTGGATGTTGTGTGAAACCTCATTCGTGAGTAATGAGTACTTGGTTTTTAAAGGGATAATGTTTCTTGATTTGGAATCGAATGTGTATCGACAGGACCAACTGCGGCGTTAATAAAGGAAAATGTATTGAATAATGATGTGTTGTATTAAAACCAGTAGAAACCTCCATCTGCATAGAAGCTAAGATGAGACAAAATGATATTTCATTTTCTAGATCATGGCTGCTGTAATAAGATCGTTATAAACAAGAATAAACTACTCACATATATGACATATGTTACTCAATTGTTCTAAAAAGGAATCAAGTGATTAAGTTTGGGAACTATGAAACCATTTGAAAATGAGAAGCTTGAGTAATTGAAACTAGGCAAACTAGAACTTAGGAAAAGAATGTTGTTACTTGATTTTGAAAAGGAAGGTGGGTTGGTCATTCTAATACTACGGGTATCGGGTGACTTTTATAAAAGTAATGGATCTCTTTTAAACGAACTTAACGTATGTAGTACCTTGGGGTTAAAAACCCGGACTTTGGCATAAAATGGAAGTACTTTGAGTTGTTGTGAAACTGGCCTATGCTTGTTGTTGTGAAACTTGCCTATGCTTGTTGTTGTGAAACTTGCCTATGCTTGTGATGATAGCCTTTGTTGTGCAAGTGTGGTATTTACGTATTCTGCGCGTCTCGATAGAGGCGGTCGACTTGTTGAGAACTTACTTGGGCGTCTTTGGCGGTGATGGAGAATTCCACGGGTATGTTTCCATTTTGATTACTGTCTTGTTGATGATGTCACATGGACATGTCTACACCGAGGTAGAATTCCGGGGGCATGCGGCCATGCGGTCGGGTTGATTACCCGATATATTGTTATTGTGGTTACATGGACATGTCTACACCGAGGTAGAATTCCGGGGGCATGTGGCCATGCGGCAGGGTTGATCACCGATATATTATTGTTGATGTCACATGGGCGTGTCTACGAGGTAGAATTCCGGGCATGTGGCCGTGGGGCATTGGTATTATTGTTGCATCATGGACATGTCTACACCGATCACGAGTCGGGCATGCGGCCGTACGAACATGATTGATGTTGTGGGCGTGAGACCCATAGTTATATTTGAGTGATGACTTGAGGCGTGAGTCACAGATCGACATGGCTGCTTTTATGTTGTGGCGTAGTTTGGTTATCATACATGTCTCTGCTTTATATAGACTAGTATGATTTCATTCTGATATTTTCTGATTTCACATACTTGGTACTGTTATCGACCTCCTTGAGGCTGCGTTCATGCCGCAGTAGAGGTACATCGGTCGTGGATCCTCGCTCTTAGGATCTCGATTCAGCGTTTTGGGAAGCCGTTTCTCGGAGGCTTATCTTTTGGTATGTGTTCCACTGAGTTGTAGGTTCTTGTACATTCGGGGTATGGCGAGACCCGTCCGTCATAGTCGTTGTAAATCTTAGAAGTGCAGTAATCTTGTTGTGGCGGGGTTGTAAAGATTTAAGCTGTTCGAGTTTTATGTATATCTTGAAGGCAACCGCTTTGGTTGCTTTGTTTATTATTATATCTCTTGTTTCATGACTCATGTTTTATTTTCCATTGGTTTTCTCGATGTTGTATCACTAGGGTGCCCGGTAAGGCACGATGCAGGGGCGGGCAGTCGTTACAAAAGTGGTATCGAGCGCTTAATCCTCGGAAAGTGTCTGCACCATGTCTAGTAGAGTCTTGATTATCGGTGTGTTGTGCACCACATCTATAATCGTGAGGCTATAGGACATTTAGGATTAGTTTCCATTCTTCTCATTCCGAGATCGTGCCTTAGAAGTGTGTTGTAAGTTGGACCCCTCGGCGTGTCGTTTTTACCGATTATGCCTCGCGCAAGGCAACGAGCCCAGAGGGCAAGGCGGCGAGGGTGCTGCTAGTGAGATACTGAGGAGTACGAGCGCAGCCCGAGCGATACGAGGTTGTGCTTGACGGCGGGTTTTGTGACGCCGCCAGCCCCAGCAGAGGTTAGAGTCGCAGCAATGGCTGCTGAGACCGATACACGAGCCTCGGTCCACGATGCAGGCGGAGAGATGGGTTACAAGGAGATGGCGATTCTGGCGGTCGTGGCAGATATGAGGATAAATTTGAATCTGGCGATTCGATTCGATGCACGATGGTTCACCCGAAGCGAGATAGTTTGAGGCTACGGGACTTTCCGAGTTGTAGCCGCGAGTTTTATGGGTGAGGCACGAGGATGATCCGCAGGAGTTCATCCGGCGATTCTGACGGATCATGAGAGTGATCAAGGCTTCGGAGACCGAGTCGGTGGTCTTAGGTGCGCATCGGCTGCGCGATACCGCAGTCGATTGGTTTGATTCATGGGAGCTTTCCCGGGGAGAGCATGTACCTCCAGCAGTATGGGATGAGTTTTCGGGGGCTTTCCTCACGCACTTCTTGCCTCCGCAGATGAGAGCACGCGGCGACAGATTTTGATGCTTAGACAGGCGGGCGTGCGGTTCGGGAGTACAATGTGAGTTCGACTCATTGGCGACGTCGGCGTTGGTAGCTAGTATGGAGGATCGAGTGCACCGATATGTTCTGAGGCTCGATGATTACATGTCGAGGCATGTTCAGAGTAGCTCTTCACCGGCATGGACATTGCCGCGTGCAGCTCATGCGACCGATGTGAGGCACGGAGAGGTCGGCGGAATGACGAATCGCGAAGAGGCGAGAACAACAGGGTCGCTGGTGACTTTCGAGGCGGACCGCCTCGGCCATACTAGTTTTGTACCTCCGCCCGATGCAGTGGTCCTCCACAACCTTGAGTATTCGGGGCGGTCGTGGCTCGAGGTTCGTGTTTCGAGGAAGTAAGGGTGTTGGCCAGATGCGGTCAACCCTACCTCGGTGTGGTCGATGTGGTAGACCGCATTTCGGGGAGTGTCGTGGTGCCAGGGGAGCTTGTTATTTTGCGGCCAGCGGGGCCATTTTGCGAAGGCTGTCCGACCAAGGGTAGCACGGATGTTACGACTCACCCTACGGATCGATGGTGGTTCGCCGCGCCTACTGATTATGCACTGCAGGGCAGGCCTAGGATTAGAGTGGAGCGGTAGCTTCAGGTATATCCTTAACCCTCTAGAGTTTTGGTATGCTTGTTATGATGGTCTCATTATATTGTGCTATGTACGAATAGCGTTGTGTTAATTGTGAGTTAGAAAACATGCTTAGTTGGGAGGATACGTATGGGGGCATGATAAGTGTGAACCTTAGACTATGTCACGGCCCGAGACCTTAGGGGTAAGGTCGTCTTGAGTTAAAGATTTATTTTTGACCCTTATCGGAGTAGTAGTATACGTGGGATTTATTTGTGTGATAAGTCGTGGGTAGTGTGAGATGGAAGTGGTAGCTTTCATGATGTGAATTAGTAAGATTGTTCGGATCGGGAACAAGAGTTTGGCGGTTGGGGTCGGGTTGAGGACCATTTCGGGTCAACCCGTAACCGGTTTGGGGTGGGTCGATTCGGTGGTCCCGCCGGTGGTAGGGTCACGAGGATGCTAGGCCCAAGTTTGTATGATCATCGTATGAGTTCGTGGACGCGTTCGACCGAGCGGTTCGTAAAGGCGGGAATGGCCTTAAGGAAGTTTGAGGTTAGTAAGATGACCAAGTTTGGAGGTAGTGACTCGCAGATTTTCGGAGCGGAGTAATGGTGAAGTATGGTACGTCTTGGGAGAGTTCAAGTGTTAGAGAAGGGCACGAAGATTAAGGAAAGAAGAGGACGTGTGTTAGTTCGTGGCCAAGCTGTGGCGTCGGCAACTTTTTAGAGGAACTTTATCGTTATCAGACTTGAGAAGAAACATTCGACGAATGTTTCTAGAGAGGAGAATGTTATACCCGTAGTTGCGGGGTATATATGTGAGGACGTGCGTGCGAGTCTGCAGTAAATTTTGAAAAGAAAGAAAGATGTGAGTTTTCGACGGAAAAGTTTCCTGTTATTTGTGAAGAAAAGGTTCGTTAATGGGAATTGGATTCCCAGTTTGGTATTTGGACTTCATAGATTATATTAGAATTTTGAGATTTTATTTTGGAAATGGTCACGTGGGGCCACGGGAGAAATTCTGATTTTGTGGGCCCGCTTTGTTTTGAGATTTCGGTATTTTGGATATTTTGGAAGACGAAATATTCTGGCGAATCGGGGCGACACGTGTCACCCCATGTGGCACCCATGGCGAATTACCTTTGTGCAACACCCGATTAAGTCGTTTTTAAATGACGTTTTCATAACTTGCGAGGAAAATTCCGACTATGTCGTTTTGTATTTTTGCGGATTTTTCGGCGGCGGAACATCTTTGGGCCAACGAGAGGGTGACACTTGTCACCTCAGTGGCGATTTGGGTAAGCGAGGGGGCGTCTTCCTCCCTGTTTTGTGCCTTGTTTTGGCCTTGTTTGGTGCATTGTTTTTTGGAGTGTTTTGTGGAGTAGGGTTTAGGGTGCACTTGGCTTGATCTTGGCCTTACACTTGCCTTGCACATGGCTTGATCTTGGCCATTGGTTGGCCTTTGATTTTGCTATAAATACCACTTATGTTGATGAACTCTTCATCCACAAATAAAACCTTCAAGCCTAAAATCCCTCCTCCTCTAGTGTTGAGTTCGTCAACTCATCCCCTCTTTTGAGAGTCTTGGCCGAGGCCTCCTCCTCCCCTTTGTGGTGCCTTGGCGTAGGGTACCCCACTAGTCTAGTTGTTTCGTATAATACCCTCAGTGGTATTGAAATACTTCTCTAGTATTGTTATAATGCCCAAAATACCTTAGCCTTTACCTTGTTGTATTCCAAAAGTTACCTCTATCGTAGAGCAGGAAATACTACCTTTTGTCCTTTTAGTCTCAACCAGAAACCCTAAGGAAATCTTCGTTGGTTGAAGTATTTGAGTAGAAGTTGGTTAGAACTTCTAAGGGTTGTTTGGAGCGCGGAGTAGGAGCTAAACCTTGCTCAGGATCGACATTATAACTTGGATAATTTTGGGCTTATCGAGGTAATTATCTTGTCCCTCTATTGTAATTGGAAATTACATGTTTGTTAGAATATATAGTTGAAGTATACTATATATGGAACTACTTAGTATTCGGCAATGTCTTTTGACTTAAGCCTGAAGAACTGAACTGAACTGTATTTACATAGGACTGTATTGCAGTAGACTTGTGTAGTATTACTGAGTAGAATTGTACACGTCCGGTTAGACGTGTAAACCCCCCCTGGTTGGCTTGGTAGCCGGCCTCGATAGAGGAGGAGATTTACGCTGTTGCGGGGGGGGGAGGTGCTGCCGAATTTTCTATAGAAAGATAGAAACTTGTGTTTTGGAGTTAATAGACGTTTGTGACCTTTATAGGTGAAAGTACTAAGAGTAGCGTATTCTACTCGAGGAGTGGAAAGGGCTAGCAAGGTTGTAGTACTTGGAGCATTTTGCTTATTGTCGATAAATCGTCGCGAGGTATGTGAACCTCTTCCTATCTTTTCTAGCATGATTGTTGTGAACTATGTAGTACGGTAGACGTACATGTGCTAAGTGATTTGGTCGGTTTAAAACATAGGGTGTTATAATAGCTTTATGGGAAGTTAGTTATAACGACCTTATGTAGGTGAAAATGGTTTACTGATGTTAGAAGTTAAGAGACTTGATCTTATAAGATAAGAGACTTAACTTATTTGTTTCAATGTGGATGTTGTGTGAAACCTCATTCGTGAGTAATGAGTACTTGGTTTTTAAAGGGATAATGTTTTACTGATTTCGGAAATCAGAATGTGTATCGACAGACCACTGCAGCGTTAATAAAGGAAAATGTATTGAATAATGATGTGTTGTATTAAAACCAGTAGAAACCTCCATCTGCATAGAAGCTAAGATGAGACAAAATGATATTTCATTTTCTAGATCATGGTCATTGTAATAAGATCGTTATAAACAAGAATAAACTACTCACATATATGACATATGTTACTCAATTGTTCTAAAAAGGAATCAAGTGATTAAGTTTGGGAACTATGAAACCATTTGAAAATGAGAAGCTTGAGTAATTGAAACTAGGCAAACTAGAACTTAGGAAAAGAATGTTGTTACTTGATTTTGAAAAGGAAGGTGGGTTGGTCATTCTAATACTACGGGTATCGGGTGACTTTTATAAAAGTAATGGATCTCTTTTAAACGAACTTAACGTATGTAGTACCTTGGGGTTAAAAACCCGGACTTTGGCATAAAATGGAAGTACTTTGAGTTGTTGTGAAACTTGCCTATGCTTGTTGTTGTGAAACTTGCCTATGCTTGTGATGATAGCCTTTGTTGTGCAAGTGTGGTATTTACGTTACCGCGTCTCGATAGAGGCGGTCGACTTGTTGAGAACTTACTTGGGCGTCTTTGGCGGTGATGGAGAATTCCACGGGTATGTTTCCATTTTGATTCTTGTCTTGTTGATGATGTCACATGGGCGTATCTCCGAGGTAGAATTAGGGGCATGCGGCCATGCGGTCGGGTTGATTACGATATATTGTTATTGTGGTTACATGGACATGTCTACACCGAGGTAGAATCCGGGGCATGTGGCCGTGCGGCGGGGTTGATCACCAGATATTATTGTTGATGTCACATGGACGTGTCTACACCGAGGTAGAATTCGGGCATGTGGCCATGGGGCATTGGTATTATTGTTGCATCATGGACATGTCTACACCGATGCGAGAATTCGGGGCATGCGGCCCGACGCGAACATGATTGATGTTGTGGGCGTGAGACCCATAGTTATATTTGAGTGATGACTTGAGGCGTGAGTCCCCGATCGACATGATCGCTTTTATGTTGTGATCAGTAGTTTGGTTATCATACATGTCTCTGCTTTATATAGACTAGTATGATTTCATTCTGATATTTTCTGATTTCACATACTTGGTACTGTTATCTTGACCTCTCTCGGAAGTGCGTTCATGCGCAGTAGAGTACATCGGTCGTGGATCCTCGCTCTTAGGATCTCGATTCAGCGTTTTGGGAAGCCCCGTTTCTCCGAGGCTTATCTTTTGGTATGTGTTCCACTGAGTTGTAGGTTCTTGTACATTGGGGTATGGCGAGCCTGTCCGTCATAGTCGTTGTAAATCTTAAGTGCATGTCTTGTTGTGGCGGTGGTTGTAAAGGATTTAACTGCTCGTGTTTTATGTATATCAAGGCAATTTTGGTTGCTTTGTTTATTATTATATCTCTTGTTTCATGACTCATGTTTTATTTTCCATTGGTTTTCTCGATGTTGTATCACTAGGGTGCCGGGTAAGGCACGATGCGGGGCGGGCAGGTCGTTACAAAGAACCCGGAAGAGGTCGATCAACAGTACCAAGTATGTGAAAGCGTAAAGTACTTAAATGAAATCATATCATTTTAAAACCAATTTTACAAATATGTTCAAAACAATCAATGTAACCGCACATAGTGCCACATCACAAACAAGACCAATAATAGGTAAGCTGTAACAGGTCTTTTCTAGGCTGCGAATGATCGAAGCAAGGCCAATCGCCCAGTATCATCATGCATGCCTAATCCGACTCCGCGATCTGCGTAGGCCACTAGGCGCGTGAGGTATTCCCGCATCGAGGTAGCTACTCCCGGCATCGCCCCGACTCTCGTAGTCGCATGGCCACATGACCGGATGAGGTAATCCGCACACTAACTCGGAACTCGTAGCTCGCATAGGTCCCTGGACCGCGTAGGTATTCTCGAATCATAGTCACACTGCATCGCATGAGTGTACCTCGCGTGAGGCGGCAACCCCGGTATAACATGTCAAGAGGTGAGTGATATAATACTAACATAACGGCTTATCGTTAAACAACATAAGCACCATAAGAATAACCTCTTTACACAAACGTTACAAGATACTAACACACATAGCATCATAGTATGTCTACTCAACAAACCATCTTACTATACTTTCCAGAAATCAATACAAGTCTTTCATAACACATAAGTAAACCATTCCTTTTATCTTTCTTAAGTTGTTATACCTAACTTCCCATAAAGCTAGTATAACTCTTAAGCTTTTTGTTTAAAAACCAAGTATTACTCTTCTTTAAAAAATGATTCATAATTCTTTTGAAATACTTCAAGATTCTTTATTATTTAGACTCAAGTCAAAAGACGTCAAGTAAAACCATGTTCGCTTAACACGTCGTCTACCGTACTATATATATATTTTAAAATATCATGCTCGAGGATAGGAAGAATCACATACCTTCTGAAATCCACCGCCAAGTCGAATATGTAGTATCACGACCAAATCGGGCGTGGATCGTGCCTTACCCCGCACCCTAGTGACACAACATCGAGTAATCGGAACATAAAACAACAACATGAGATAACGAAATATAAAACAATAATCGTGAAAACTTGCACCGGCATATATATAACCATCAACTCTTTTACAAATGAGCGGCAATCCTTTTTACCAACCCCGCCCACAACTACATGCACTTAAGAATGATACGACCCAATGGCGGGCGGGCCCGCCAAAACCACGAATGTAAACACTTACTACGACGGGGACTATACCATCGATAAGCCTCGGGAGCGGAGCTTCCCAACGCTAACTGTGACCACGAGAGCTAGGATCAACGGCCCGATGTACCTCAACTGCGGCATGAACGCGGCCAAGGACCAGTACCGCAGTATGTGAAACTAAAAATAAATCAGTAAATGAAATCATAGTAGTCTATACAAAGCGGGAGACATGTATGATAACCAAACTACGATTCACCATAAATAGCGATCATGTCAAGTCGGGGACTCACACGTCAAGTCATCACTCAATTTAACAATGGGTCTCACGCCCAACATCAATCGTGCGTGGAATACCTTCCTCACCGCCGGCTTTATGATATACAAGCACCAAGGAATACATATGAACACGTGTCCACGTGTCCTAATAAAGCATGCAGGGTAAGTGCGAAGGCATAGCCGACTACTAACACCAGCGGTACCAACAAGGTCATAAAGCGTATCATAAGATCTGTCTAGGCGTCACATGATCAAAGGCCGCCACTTGCCCGAGATCTAATGTCGCGTCTAGTCCTGAACTTCCCGCGACTCGCGTAGGCCAATCTCATCGCCCGCATGAGGTATTCCCGCATCGGTAGCTACTCCCGTCGTCACCGACTTTCGAGTCGCGTAGCGCATGACCGCGTGCCCATAAAGGACGCACACTAACACGGAACTCGTAGCTCGCGATAGGCCCCGTGACCGCATTAGGTATTCTCGAATCATGGTCCTGCATCGCTGAGTCTACCGCGTGGAGCGGCTTAACCCGGAATCATCTCGAGATGAATGCCACAATACTATCATAACGATGATAGTTAATAAGCACAATCAAGGAAACCCCTTACACAAACATCACAAGATACTAACACACGTAGCATCCTAACACGTTTACTTATCAAAGCAACAAGAAAGTATTACAAGGCTATCACAAACCAATACAATCAAGTTATTCACACAAGGTACTTTACTAACAAGTTCGGTATCTATCCCCAAAGTACTTCACACATTAAAATCTTAAAAAAGATCTGCTTCTTTCACATAAGTCACATAATACGTAGTATAAAATAGAGTATCTATCCTTTTAAGAAAACTAAAACTCTTACCTTTGTAAAATCAAGTAACAACATTATTTTCCAAACGTCAAGTTTGCCTAATTTCAAATGTTCACGTTTCTTATTTTAGAAAGGTTTAAGTAGTTCATAGTCTTATTCATTTAAGAATATAATTCTCTTTTAAACAATCAGAAACATAAGCCTTATATGTGAGTAGGATATTCTTGTTTATAACAATCTTATTACAATGACCATGATCTAGGAAATATCATTTTGTCATCTTAGCTTCTATGCAGATGGAAGTTTCTCTTGGTTTTAATAATACTTAATTATTCAAAACATTTCCTTTTAACGTATTTGCGATGGTTTGTCGATACATTCGATTTCGAAATCGAGAAAGCATTCTTAAGCGTTATACCTAACTTCCCATAAAGCTAGTATAACTCTTAAGTTTTCAAACACCAAGTATTACTTCTCCTTTCAAAATGATTCAAAAATCTTTTGAAATACTTCAAGTTCTTTCTTATCATATAACAAGCCGTTATAGTTCAAATCGATTACCTTTTAAAAACCACATGTATTTTCTTACTAACATAAAGTCATATAACCAACTTCCCATAAAGCCGTTATAACACTTTATGTTTTAAACCACTCAAACACATTTAGCACGTATGCGTCTCCGTACTACATAGTTCACACATATCATGCTAGAAGAGATAGGAAGAGGTTCACATACCTCGCGGCAGTATCGACTCATAGCAAACGCTCCAAGTACTTCCAAACGTCGGCTACCCGCCAAGCCACGTAGATCGCGCCACACGCGTACATCAACCTATAAGGCCACAGCGTGACATTAACATTTAGATCTCATCGTAGAACATTCTACCGAAAATTCGACACTCGCCATGACAGCGTAAACCTCCTCCACTATCGGTAGGCTACGAGCCAACCAGGGGTTATACATCTAACCTAACTGTACAATTCTACTCCATGCTACTACACAAGTCTCGTAATGTCTGGCTATGTAATTACTGATTCGATTCTTCGAGCTTAAGTCGAGGACATTGCCACAAGCTATGTTCGATTATATATATATAGTATACTTTAACTATATTTTCCTCTGACATGTAATATCCAATTACAAAAGGGGACAAGATAGTTACCTCGATAAGCCCATAATTATCCGAGTTTAATGTCGATCCTTAGCAAAGTTTTAGCTCAACTACGAGCGCTCAACCCGCTCAAACCACCGCCAGAAGTTCTAACCAACTTCTACACAATACTCACGGACTATGGAGATTTTCCTAGGGTTTCGGTTTTGTGGTATCGGGAAGTATAATAGTATTTTCTGGGCTTTTGTATAAGTATAACCTTAGAAATACTACAAGGTATTTGGGCCAAGGTATTTGGACATTATAACAATACTAGGAGAGTATTTCTATACCACAACAAGGGGTATTATACGAAAACAACCTAGGCTAGGGGGGGTGGTACCCCACGGCTAGCAACTCTAGGAGGGGGGGCACTACTCTCGGCTAGCACCCACCAGAGAGGGTGCTCTCGGCCACAAGGGAGGCCACTTGGCGAACTCAACACAAGGAGGAGAGGATTTTACACTTAGAAACATTTAGGAATGGATGAAGAATTCATCAAAGGGAGAGGGTATTTATAGCCAAGCAAGGCCAACCAATGGCCAAGATTGAGCCAAGTGCTACACAAGTGTAGGGCAAGATATGCCCAAGTGCCCCTAGTCCCTACTCCTTAAAACCCTCACAAAATATCTACAAAATATCTACCACTTGACCTCCCCATTTCGTCCAAGTCGCCACTTGCCGCCAATGAGAGGGTGCCAAGTGCGCCTCTCGTTGGTCCAAAATGTTCCGTCTCTCGGAAAAATCCATAAAAATGAGAAAAGACATAGCCGAATTTTCCGCCATGAAGTTATGTAAAGCGTTTAGTCAACGACTCTAACAGGGTGTTGTGCACAAATGCCAATCGGCGAGCCACTGGCGGGGTGACACGTGTCACCCTCTATTGGCCCAAAATAAAACATCTTCGAAAATATCCATAATGGCCAAAATCTCGAAAACAAAGTGGGCCCACAAAAGCGTAAATTTCTCCGTGGGCCCACGTGACCATTTTCGAAAATAAAATTCCATAATTCTCTAATATTCCAGAAGTCCGAATACCAAATCGGGAATCAATTCCCATTAACGAACCTTTTCCTTCACAAAAGCGGAAACTTTTCCGTGGAAAAATCGCCTCTTTCTTCCTTTCAATCTTTCTGCGTATTCTCGCACGTATGTCCTCGCATACATACCTCGGGACTACGGGTATAACATTCTTCCCTCGTAGAAACATTCGTCGAATGTTCCTTCTAAGTCTCAAAACAAGCGTCGCGATATAGTCTTCACTACTATACTTACGAAACAATCTGCCATACCGCCACGTAAATACTGCGCAACATACTTATATCCAAGTCTACGAGGAAAACACCTCTATATCACCACAAATACCTCTTCCGGGTCAAAATATACTTCCTTAGTCATGATACCACTTTTGTCACTTTGTCGCGAGCCTTGCTCGGCGACCCAACAAATGGTGCGAACAACTGCGATCATTGAAGGCTCGTACACTCGAACCCTTACCACATTTTAAATCGCTTTAGTTTCCAAAACTCGGGGTTACTATCTCTTTACGTGGGCATCATTAATCGGGAACATTCGGATGGATCTTCGATACTTTCCGAACATAACAATCTGAAAAGACGGAAATCACGCCTCCTAAGTCGGACGGCAAAAGCTAACATATAAATGACTGGCCTATTCTTCACATGAACTAAAGGGCCCCAGTAACTCGGGCTAAGTTCCCTTTGTTTCCAAAACTCGTCACACCTAACAGGTGGTACTTTCAAGAAGACCGACCGTCGGCTGAACTCTGGCGTCGTCGCCGATTATCCGCACGATTTCTGAGCGCGTAACTTCTTCTAGACAAGCCCGCACTATCCACGATCTGCCGGAACAAGCTGAACCAACTAATCAACCTTGCCAACATCGAACCAATCGATGGCAACTTACACTTCCGCCCTACAAGGCTTCAAAAGGCGACATCCGAACAACGAAATGGTAGCTTAAACACTACCTCCACAGAGACAACAATCCCCAACTATCCCCGAAATCAAACACCGGCGAGGCGAATGCGATCTGAGACTTACGAGTTCTTAACACATGCCCGCAAAACTTCCGAAACAAAACAGCGTAACACAGGCTCCACTGCGCCATAAGGTGAAGGTAGGCACCGTGCAGCGCTTACAACCTTTCGATAAATCAACATCGCTGAGTGAACGGTCCGATCAAGAACACGATGGGCTGCCCCATCGACCGACCACCGGTCGAACGCATCCACGAACTCGTCTGCTGGTTAACTAATCTTGGGCCTAACACCCTCGTGACCGCTTCCTGGCGGGACCACCACAACGGACCCACCACCAAACATGCCGCGGGTTGACCCGCAACGTGGCCTCAACCCGCAGGCCGTGGCGCAAAATACTATCTCCCCGAAGGAACAATCTCTCAAAACACGTTACGAAAACCTAGCGGTCTTCTTAGCTCAACTACCTTCTTTCAAATCACGCTACTCAGGGACTTATCCCACGAACATAGCTCACGTGCACTATGCACTCCTAAAAGGGTCAAACATAACACTACACCTTTCTCGAGATGGCCTTACCTCTAAGGTCTTTGCGTATAAAGCTCTAAGGCTCACTTTCTCTATCCTCCAAAATCTTACTCGGTTAACCCACCATGATTTCTAATCACAACTAACACACCGCCATCGAACATAGCACTTAAGGTATACTCACGCGAAAGTTCCGAAGGACGCGCTTTGCTCTGGCCTCTTCTCGCTGTCCTTGGTTAACCCGTCGATCTCTACGTTTCTCGACTGCTGCGCATAAGCCCGCATACCATGCCATGCTCGAAGCCTAATCGAAGGATTACTCTTGCACAACCTTCTCTTAGGTAGTCATCAAGACTCGCGATACATCGGTATACTCTGCCGTAGCCAAATCCATAGCTAGTAACAAGGTTGTCTCTTGCAATCTATATTCTCGGTTCGGTCGTGGGCGAAGGTTCACATATCATGGCGCGATGAACTGCGCCGCCATGCTTAAACTCTCGGGGCTAGTGACGTCGCAGAAATCCCGAATGAAGCACTACCTAGGTAATGATTTGGCTGTGCCTCGCCACCTCGAACTCTACTCGCGGCTCCCGGCCGCCTTGCCTCGTGGCTCGGGTTGCCTACGCGGAGCATAACGATAAGAAATAATTTCGTCGGAGGTCCAACTTACAACACACGGCTCTGAGCGATCTCGAGTGAGAAGAATAGAAACCAATCCTAAATATCCTATAGCCTCACGATTATTGGTGTGGTGCACAACACCCGATAATCAAGACTTCATCGATACGATGCGTAGACACTTTCAGGATTAATCGCTCGATACCACTTTTGTCACGACCAAGGCGGGCGTGGTCGTGCCTTACCGGGCACCCTAGTGACACAACATCAGTAATCGGCGGAACATAAAACAACAACATGAGATAATGAAATATAAAACAATAATCATGAAAACTTGCATGTCGGCGTATATATAACCATCAACTCTTTTACAAATGAACGGCTTAATCCTTTTTACCAACCCCGCCACAACAAGATTACTGGACCTAAGAATGATCGACCACAATGGCGGGACGGGGCCCCACCAAACCACGAATGTAAACACTTACTACGACGTGGGACTATACCACTGATAAGCCTCCGAGAAACGGAGCTTCCCAAACGCCGAATCACTGACCACGAGCTAGGATCAACGATCGATGTACCTCAACTGCGGCGTGAACGCGGCCCGAAGAGTCGGTCAAGTGCAACCAGTATGTGAAACTAAAAATAAATCGTAAATGAAATCATAGTAGTCTATACAAAGCGGGAGACATGTATGATAACCAAACTACGATTCACCATAAATAGCGATCGTGTCCGTCGTGACTCACACCTCAAGTCATCACTCAATTTAACAATGGGTCTCACGCCCACAACATCAATCGTTCGTGGAATACCTTCCTCACCGCTGCAGCTTTATGATATACAAGCACCAGAATACATATGAACACCGTGTCCGCGTGTCCTAATAAAACATGCAGGGTAAATGCGAAGGCATAGCCGACTACTAACACCCAGCAGTACCAACAAGGTCATAAATCGTATCATAAGATCTGCCTGCAGTCACATGATCAAAGGCCGCCACTTGCCCGATATCTAATGTGCGCGTCTAGTCCTGAACTTCCGCGACTCGCGTAGGCCAATCTCATCGCCCGCGTGAGGTATTCCGCGTCGAGGGTAGCTACTCCGGCGTCGTCCCGACTTTCGAGTCGCGTAGCGCCACAGGACCGCATGCCCATAAAGGACGACACTAACTCGAACTCGTAGCTCGCATAGGCCCCGTGACCCGCGTGAGGTATTCTCGAATCATGGTCCTGCATCGCTGAGTCTACCCGCATCGAGGCGACAACCCGGAATCATCTCGAGATGAATGCCACAATACTATCATAACGATCGATAGTTAATAAGCACAATCGAGAAACCCTTACACAAACATCACAAGATACTAACACACGTAGCATCCTAACACGTTTACTTATCAAAGCAACAAGAAAGTATTACAAGGCTATCACAAACCAATACAATCAAGTTATTCACACAAGGTACTTTCTACTAACAAGTTCGTATCTATCCCCAAAGTACTTCACACATTAAAATCTTAAAAAAGATCATTTCTTTCACATAAGTCACATAATACCCGTAGTATAAAATAGAGTAGTATCCTTTTAAGAAAACTAAAACTCTTACCTTTGTAAAATCAAGTAACAACATTATTTTCCAAACGTCCAAGTTTGCCTAATTTCAAATGTTCACGTTTCTTATTTTAGAAAGGTTTAAGTAGTTCATAGTCTTATTCATTTAAGAATATAATTCTCTTTTAAACAATCGAGAAACATAAGCCTTATATGTGAGTAGGATATTCTTGTTTATAACAATCTTATTACAATGACCATGATCTAGGAAATATCATTTTGTCTCATCTTAGCTTCTATGCGGATGGAAGTTTCTCTAGTTTTAATAATACTTAATTATTCAAAACATTTCCTTTTATTAACGCGATGGTTTGTCGATACACATTCGATTTCGAAATCGGAAAGCATTCTTAAGCGTTATACCTAACTTCCCATAAAGCTAGTATAACTCTTAAGTTTTCAAACACCAAGTATTACTTCTCCTTTCAAAATGATTCAAAATCTTTTGAAATACTTCAAGTTCTTTCTTATCATATAACAAGCGCTTATAGTTCAAATCGATTACCTTTTAAAAACCACATGTATTTTCTTACTAACATAAAGTCGTTATAACCAACTTCCCATAAAGCCGTTATAACACTTTATGTTTTAAACCACTCAAACACATTTAGCACGTATCGTCTGCGTACTACATAGTTCACACATATCATGCTGTAAGAGATAGGAAGAGGTTCACATACCTCGCGGCAGTATCGACTCATGTAACGCTCAAGTACTTCCAAACGTCGGCTACCTTAAGCCACGTAGATCGCGCCACACGTGATACATCAACCTATAAGGCCACAAGGCGCTTATTAACATTTAGATCTCATCGTAGAACATTCTAGAAAATTCTAAGAAGCCTCCCCCATGCAGCGTAAACCTCCTCCACTATCGAGGCCGCTACCAAGCCAACCAGGGGTTATACATCTAACCTAACTGTACAATTCTACTCCACGGTACTACTACACAAGTCTCTTGTAATACAGCTATGTAATTCTGATTCGATTCTTCGAGCTTAAGTCAAGGACATTGCCACAAGCTATGTTCAGTTATATATATATAGTATACTTTAACTATATTTTCCTACAACATGTAATATCCAATTACAAAAGGGGGACAAGATAGTTACCTCGATAAGCCCATAATTATCCGAGTTTAATGTCGATCCTTAGCAAAGTTTTAGCTCAACTCAGGCGCTCCAACCCGCTCTAAACCACCCTTAGAAGTTCTAACCAACTTCTACACAATACTCCAACGGACTATGGAGATTTTCCTAGGGTTTCGGTTTTGTGACTGACGGGAAGTATAATAGTATTTTCTGGGCTTTTGTATAAGTATAACCTTAGAAATACTACAAGGTATTTGGGCCAAGGTATTTGGACATTATAACAATACTAGGAGAGTATTTCTATACCACAACAAGAGGTATTATACGAAAACAACCTAGGCAGGGGTACCCACTGGCTAGCAACTCTAGGAGGGGCACTACTCGGCTAGCACCCCTAGAGGGGGTGCTCTCGGCCACATGAGGGAGGCCCTGGCCGAACTCAACACTGAGGAGGGAGAGGATTTTACACTTAGAAACATTTAGGAATGGATGAAGAATTCATCAAAGGGAGAGGGTATTTATAGCATGAGCCAAGGCCAACCAATGGCCAAGATTGAGCCAAGTGCTACACAAGTGTAGGGCCAAGATATGCCCAAGTGCCCCTAGTCCCTACTCCTTAAAACCCTCACAAAATATCTACCAAAATATCTACCACTGACCTCATTTCGTCAAGTACCGCCCACTTGCCCACTGACGAGAGGGTGCCAAGTGCCGCCTCTCGTTGGTCCAAAATGTTCGTCTCTCGGAAAAATCCATAAAAATGAGAAAAGACATAGCGGAATTTTCCTTCGCAAGTTATGTAAAGCGTTTAAAACGACTCTAACCGTGTTGTGCACAAATGCCATCGGCTAAGCCACTGGCGGGGTGACACGTGTCACCCTCCTATTGGCCCAAAATAAAACATCTTCCAAAATATCCATAATGGCCAAAATCTCAAAACAAAGTGGGCCCACAAACGTAAATTTCTCCGTGGGCCCACGTGACCATTTTCAAAATAAAATTCCATAATTCTCTAATATTCCAGAAGTCCGAATACCAAATCGGAATCAATTCCCATTAACGAACCTTTTTCCTTCACAAAAACCGGAAACTTTTCCGTGGAAAAATCGCCTCTTTCTTCCTTTCCAATCTTTCTGTCGTATTCTCGTACGTATGTCCTCGCATACATACCCTGGGACTACGGGGTATAACAGTAGCGCGCAGAGTATCAACCTATAATAGTAAAATACGTCTATCAACGTCTAGACTACTCTGTAGGATATTCTAGGCAGAAGGTTCTTAATTCTACGGAAAATCGGGCGTGACTTCCTACCGTTAAACTACACAAGTCTCGTAAATACATTCTATGTAAGTCTGATTCAATCTTCTTTAATATTCTTCTGATGTGATTACAGTTCAATTCTCTTTTTTTTATACCATCCTTCTATAAGTCTTATACTTAGTTCTATACTTCTACAATATGTAATCTCTAATTACAATAGAAGGATAAGATATTTACCTCGGTAAGCCCAAAATTATCCAAGTTATAAGTCGATCCTGAGCAAGGTTTAGCTCTAATCATGCGCTCCAATCCGCTCCAAGAAACCCTTAGAAGTTTCTACACAACTTCTACTTACTACTTCAACCAACTATGAAGATTTTCCCAGGGTTTCGTTTAGTGACTAATGGATATAAGATAGTATTTATGGGCTTTTTGTATAGGGGTGACTTTGGAATACTACAAGATATACGGCTAGGGTATTTTGGGGATAGTAACAATACTTGGAGAGTATTTTCTACCAAGAGGGAGGGCTTTTGCCGAGACTACTAGGAAGGGTGGGAAAGGGGGTGTTTGACCTAGCTCTTGAGAGGGGAGAAGGCTTTGGGCAGAGCTTCTCTCAAAGGGGGTTTGAGACTTGGAAGATGATTTGTGGATGAAGAAGTCTTCAACTCAAGGGGTATTTATAGGGCTTTCAAGGGCCAAGATTAAGGCAAGTGGAGGGCGTGGAGGGTGTGGATTTGCCAAGTGCCACATCCCTACTCCACAAATCACTCACCAAACATCGACCTATGGTTTAGGCCACAAAATCGTGCCATGCTTGCCCACATGTTGCCGTCCACTTGAGGTGACAAGTGTCGCCTCTCGTTGGTCCAAAATATTTCGTCTCTCGGAAAAATCCGCAAAAATATAAATGTCATGTAGTAATTTTCCCTTCGCAAGTTTTGGAAAACTTTTCGTCGGAAAACGATTCTTTTCGTAGGTTGTGCACAAATTTTGTCCCTTATGCCTAACTAAGGCTAAACTTTTGTACGTACGCCCTCACGTACATACTCTGGAAATACGGGGTATAACATTCTCCCCTCCTTAGAAACATTCGTCCCGAATGTTCCTTCCCAAGACAGATAACGATAAAGTTCCTCATAACTTAAACAGTTTGCAAATGCCACACATGGCCACTGACACTTAAGCAAATATGACAATGAAAATTTACAAGTAGGAAAGTGAGTTACCTGGAGGTGTGGGGAATAGGTGAGGATACTTCTGCCTCATGTCCTCCTCAGCTTCCCACGTCATCTCCTCCCTGAGCTCGTTCCGCCACAAGACTTTGACGGAATCCACGTCCTTGGTGTCACGACCCGAGCCCGGGCCCGTGACTGGTGCCTTACCCCGGGCACCCTAGTGATACAACATCAGAGTAATCAGCGGAATATAAAACACAACATGAAACAATGTAAAGGAGACACATGTTTATCTGAAGAAAAGTTGCCTTTCGGCATATATATATATAAAAACTTAGATCCGAACAGTTACATCCCATTACAACTCTGCCCACAACAGTACTACAGACCTCTACGAATGATATGACAACAACGACGGGACAGGGCCCCGCCATACCCCTGAATGTAAGCACCTACAACAACAGGGGACTATACCAAAGATAAGCCTCCGAAGAAACGGAGCTTCCCAGAACGCTGAATTGGCGTGACCACATGGCGAGGATCAACATCGTGTACCTCTACTGCGGCATGACGCGGCCCGAAGGAGGTCGATAACAACGTACCAAGTATGTGGCGAAAAATCAGTAAATGAAATCATAGTAGTCTATATAAGGCAGGAGACATATATGATAACCAGACTACAGTTCACAATAAATAAGCAGTTATGTCACGTCAGGGACTCACGCCCTCAAGGTCATCACTCAAACATAACTATGGGTCTCACGCCCACCACATCAATCATGCCCGTGGAATACCTTCCTCACTGCCGGCAATCTATGATATAAAAGCACCAAGGAATACACATGAACACGTGTCCACGCGTCATAATAAAACCGTCTGGGGTAAATGCGAAGGCATAGCCGACTACTAACACCCATGCACCAACAAGGTCATAAATCAGATCATGAGATCTGTCTGACCGCCACATGATCGGCCGCCACTCGCGCGATTATCTAATGTCGCGTCTAGTCCTGAACTTCCGCACTCCGCATAGGCCACCCAATGGCCCGCATGAGGTATTCCTCGCATCGAGGGTAGCTACTCCCGCAACGTCCCCGACTCGCACCGCATAGCCACATAGACCGCATGACCACAAAGGCGCACTAACACCTCGAACTCTCGTAGCTCCGCATAGGTCACCTGCACCGCATGAGGTATTCTCGAATCATAGGTCACACAGACTACTGAGTCTACCCGCGTGGAGGCGCCTTAACCCCCGGAATCATGTCAAGAGGTGAGTGATATAATACTAACATAACAACTTATCGTTAAACCACATAAGCACAACAAGGGAAACCCCTTTACACAAACATCACAAGATACTAACACACGTAGCATCCTAACATGTTTACTTATCAAATCAACAAGAAAGTATTACAAGGCTATCACAAACCAACACAATCAAGTTATTCACACAAGGTACTTTCTTTATGTTAACAAGTTCGGGTTTTTATCCCCAAAGTACTTCATACATTAACTCTTTAAAAGATCCGTTTCTTTCACAAAAGTCACACAATACCCGTAGTATAAAAATAGAGTGACTATCTTTTTATGTAAACCAAAACACTTCCCTTTGAAAAATCAAGTAACAACATTATTTTCCAAACGTTCCAGTTTGCCTAATTTCAAATGCTCAAGTTTCTCATTTTCGAAAGGTTTCGTAGTTCATAGTTTTAATCACTTAATGATGTAATTCTCCTTTAAAACAATTTGAGAAACATATGCCTTATATGTGAGTAGGTTATTCTTGTTTATAACAATCTTATTAACGCAGCCATGATCTAGGAAATGTAATATCATTTTGTCTCATCTTAGCTTCTATGCAGATGGGGGTTTCTACTGGTTTTAATAATACTTAATTTAGTCAATACATTTCCCTTATTAACGCTGCAGTGGTTTGTTCGATACTTATTCTGATTTCCGAAATCAGTAAAACATTATTCCTTTTAAAAACCAAGTACTCATTACTCACGAATGAGGTTTCACACTTTTTAACAAAACTCATATTAATTTAATTAAGTCAAGTCTCTTATCTTTTAAGATCAAGTCTCTTAACTTCTAAAATCAATAAATCATTCTTTTTATCTCTCTTAAGCCGTTATACCTAACTTCCCATAAAGCTAGTATAACTCTTAAGCTTTTAAAACCAAGTATTACTCTTCTTTCAAAAAAAGGTTTCTTAATTCTCTTGAAATACTTTAAGATTCTTATTATTCAGGCTTAAGTCAAAAGACCTTGTCGTAAAACTACGTTCAGTTAACACACGTACGTCTACCGTACTATATATATATATATTCTTTAAAATATCATGCTCAAGAGGATAGGAAGAATCACATACATCGCGACGATTTATCGACTATTAGCAAATAGCTCCAATGTACTGTAATCCTGCTAGCCTTTTCCACCCTTCGAGTAGAATACGCTACTCGCAGTACTTCAACCTATAACGGTTATACAAGTCTATCAATGTCTAGACTACTCGGTAGAATAAATCTAGATACAAGATTCTACGGAAAAATTGCGTGACTTCCACTGCGTCAATCTTCACAAGTCTACTGTAAATACAGTCCTATGTAAGTACAGTTCAATTCTCTTCTTATATACCTTCCTTGTAAATAACTTATACTTAATTCTTATACTTCAACAGTATGTAAACTCTAATTACAATAGGGGGACAAAAGTATTTACCTCGATAAGCCCAAAATTATCCAAGATTTAATGTCGATCCTGAGCAACGTTTAGCTCCTACTCCGGGTGCTCCAACCCGCTCCAAACAACCCTTAGAAGTTCTACGCAACTTCTTCTTAATACTTCAACCGGCTATGAAGATTTTCCTTAGGGTTTCGTTTTGAGACAAAAAGGACATAAGGTAGTATTTCCGGGCTCTACGTATAGAGGTAACTTTGGAATACTACAAGGTATAAGGCTAAGGTATTTTGGTATAGTAACAATACTTGGAGAGTATTTTCTACCAAGAGGGGGGGTATTTTACGAGAACAACTCAAGGTAGGGGGGGTACCTCTCGGCCAAAGCCTTCTCAAGGGGGGGGGGTGCTCTTTTGGACGAGAGCTTCAACAAGAGGGGGGGGGGGAGGATTTTCAAGACATAGAAACTATTTTTGGATGAAGAAGTCTTCCACAAGGGGGGGTATTTATAGGGAGATCAATGGCCAAGATCAAGCCAAGTGGTGGGCAAGTGTATGGTCATGATTTGGACAAGTGTTTGTGGGTCCCACTTGCTCATCAACTACACAAAAATATCTACAAATATCCTACCAACTCCAAGGCAACAAAAACGTGCCAAGAATGGCCCTTTGCCGTCCACTTTGAGGGTGACACCCGTTGGTCCAAAATATTTCATCTCTCGGAAAAATCCGCAAAAATAATAAATGACATAGCCGTATTTTTCCCTTCGCAAGTTTTGTAAAACGTTTCGTCGAAAAACGATTCTTTTCGGTAGTTGTGAACAAAATTTCGTCCTTGCCTAACTTTAAGGCTCAAACTTTTATACGTACTCCCTTACGTACATACTCTGGAAATACGGGGTATAACATTCTCCCCTCCTTAGAAACATTCGTCCCGAATGTTCCTTCTAAGCCTCAAAACACACAAGTGCCTGTATAGTCGTCACTACTATACTTACGAAAACAATCATGCCGTACCTGGCCATAACATAACACACGCGCAATTACTCAACTTCAAGTCTACGAGGAATCACCTCCATCACTACAAAAGCTCCCACCCAAGGTCTAAAAGATACTCCTTTCGCACCTTTTCTTTACGAAAGCAATGATCACTTTTATTCTCTTACTCGTCGTACCCTTCTCGTACACTCGAACTCTTTCTCATAACTTACCACATTTCCATTACTGCTTCATTTACCAAAATCTCTGGGTTACTACCTCTAACTTGGTCATCATTACTGGGAACACTCTGGATGGATCTCCGATACTTTCCGAACATGGCAACACGAAAGACCGGACATACTGCCTCCTACGTCGGACGACAATGCCAACTATAGGCAACCTGGCCTACTCTTCACAAGATCTGAAAGGCCCAAAGTAACTCGGGCTAAGTTTCCTCTGTTTCCCAAACTCGTCACAGTACCTTCAAGAATACCGACCGTCAACCCGACTTCAAGTGTCGACGTCGATTATCCGCACGACTTATGTTGACTCTGAGCTGCCAATAACCTCTTCTGGATAAGCTTCACCCTATCCACATCCTGCTGAACAAGTATGAACCAACTATCTGAACCTTGCTTACATCGAATTAATCGACCGGCAACTTACACTTCCGCCCCTACAAGGCCATAAGGCAATATCCGAATCTGAAATGGTAGCTAAAAACACTCTCAACAGAGGCAACAATCCTCACAACTACCCCGAAATCCAAACATCGGCGAGGATGAATGCGATCACGGGACTCACCAGTTCTAACCTGCTCGTAAAACTTCCGTAAAAGGAATAGCTAAAACACTGGCTTCATTGTATGCGCCATAAGGTGAAAGTAGGCCTTCGTGCGACCTTACAACCTTCCCGATATAACCTTTCGCATAACCCTCTGCGAGTAAACGGTCCTGGCGAAAGACAAGATGGGTGACCTCATTGGCGAATCTGGTCGAACGCATCCACGAACTTCGTCTGGTTAACTAAACTTGGGCCTAACACCCTCGTGACCCTATCACAAAGCGGGACCACCCCAATGACCTACCACCATACAGCCGCGGGTTGACCGAAATCGGTTCATGACGAGCTATCGCGCCAAACACTTGCTCCTGTTATACCCGTATTTCCGCAGTATGCGAGGGCGTATGTAGGAAATTTCGAACTTCAAGTAAGGCTTGGCGAATTAATGTTTGTTCACAACACCCGTTTGGAGTCGTTTTTCGGAAAACGTTTTCCACGACTTTCGTAGGGAATTTCGGCTATGTCATTTTTAATTTTTGCGGATTTTTCCGAGACGAACATTTTGGACCAACAAGAGGCGCCACGTGGCCCCCTCTCCATGGTGGACTTGAAACGTCCTTAGGACGAAATGGACAAGGGTGGAGCACGTTTTTTGTGCCTTTGAAAAGTCAAGGGTTGGTAGGATATTTGTGTTTGGTAAATCCTAGCCCTACACTTGCCTAACACATGGATTGATCTTGGCCTTTGGTTGGCCATCCCTTGACTATAAATACCCCCTTAAGGTTGAAGACTTCTTCATCCAAAATGCCTAAGTCTTGAGAGCCTTCTCCTCCCTTTGTGTGAGTTCGAGAGCACCCCCTCTAGGGGTGCTAGCGAGTGTACCCCTCCCTTGGCGAGAGTACCCCACAGTGGGGTAGGCCGAGGTATACACCCCTAGCCTAGTTGTTTCGTATAATACCCCCTTTGTGGTATAGAAATACTCTCCAGTATTGTTATAATGCCCTAATACCTTAGCCTTATACCTTGTAGTATTCTAAGGTTATACCTATCTGAAAAGCCGTAAATACTATTATACCTTCCTTCAACACTAACGAAACCCTAAGGAAAATCTCCATTGTTGGTTGGAGTATTATTAAGAAGTTGAGTAGAACTTATAAGGGTTATTTGGAGCGGGTTGGAGCACCCGGAGTAGGAGCGAAACATTGCTAAGGATCGACTTTTAACTCGGATAATTATGGGCTTATCGAGGTAATTATCTTGTCCTATTGTAATTGGATATTACATGTTGTTAGAATATATAGTTGAAGTATACTATATATAATCAACGTAGTTAGTTGGCAATGTCTTTTGACTTAAGCTGAAGAATAAAGAATCTGATCGTAATTACATAGGTGTATTCAGTGGACTTGTGTAGTGGTGCGTGGAGTAGAATTGTACGTCAGGTTAGGCGTGTAGAACCCCCAGTTGGCTTGATGGCGGCCTCGATAGAGGAGGAGATTTCTGTTTGTGGCGGGAGGTCGCGAATTTTCGTAGAATGATCTACGATAAGATCTAGATGTTAATAAAGCGCCTTGTGTCCTTATAGGTTGAAGTACTACGTGTGGCGCGATCTACTTGGCTTAAGGAGTAGCGACGTTTGGAAGTACTTGGGCGTTTTGCTATTAGTCGATACTCGCCGCGAGGTATGTGGACCTCTTCCTATCTCTTCTAGCATGATATGTGTGAACTATGTAGTACGGTGACGTCATGTGCTAAATGTATTTGATTGATTTAAAACATAAAGTGTTGTAACGGCTTTATGGGAAGTTGGTTATAATAGCTTTATGTGGATAAGCACATACTTTGTGGGTTTTAAAAAGGTAAGCGATTTGAATAATAAGCGGCTTGATATGTGTTAATAAAGAACTTGAAGCATTTCAAAAGATCTATGAATCGTTTTGAAAGAATGAGTATTACTTGGGTTTTGAAAGCTTAAGAGTTATACTAGCTTTATGGGAAGTTAGGTATAACGGCTTAAGAATGTTTCTTGATTTGGAAATCGAATGTGTATCGACAAACCATCTGCGGCGTTAATAAAAGGAAAATGTATTGACTAAAGAAGTATTATTAAAACCAGTGAAACCTCCATCCGCATAGAAGCTAAGATGAGACAAAATGATATTACATTTCCTAGATCATGGTGCTTAATAAGATTGATTATAAACAAGAATACCTACTCACTTATAAGACATAGGTTTCTCAAAACGTTTAAAGGAGAATTATGCTTTAAAGGATTTAAAACTATGAACTACTGAAACCTTTTTCTAAAATGAGAAACTTGAGCATTCAAATTAGGCAACTTGAACGTTTGGAAAATAAGGTTGTCACTTGATTTTACAAAGGAAAGCATTTTGGTTTACTTAACAATGTTAGTCACTCAAATCTTATACTACGGTTATCGGGTGACCTTTGTAAAAGGAATGGATCTTAAAAGGAATTTAACGGACGTAGTACTTTAAGGTTAAAATCGGACTTTGATATAAAATGAAAGTACCTTGAGTCGTGTGTAAGTTGCTTATGGTTGTTGTTATGATACTTGACCATGTTACGTGTGATAGCCTTGTTGTGTAATCGTGTTCTACTCGACTCGGTCATCCGAATGTATATCACTTGATTCTGGGTTCATCCGAATGTATTTCACTCGATTAGGCTCATCCGGAATGTATTTCACTTGAGGCCGGTTCATCCGGAATGTATTTCACTTGAGGACCGGTTCATCGGAATGTATTTCACTTGAGGACCGGTTCATCCGAATGTATTTCACTTGACTAGGTTCATCCGAATGTATTCACTCGACTCTGGTTCATGGATGAACAGGAATGTATTCCACCATTTTCTATATTGGGTCCATAAGACGGCCGAGACTCATTATACGTATCACATGATTTGTACCTAGGCTGGCGGTGAGGAAGGAGTTCCACGGGCATGAGGATGACTTTTAGGGCGTGAGTCACGACTTGACATGGCTTCTATGTTGTGAATCGTAGTTTGGTTATCATACATGTCTCGCTTTATATAGACTACTATGATTTCATTTACGATGATTTATTTTCGTTCACATACTAAATTTTTGTTATCGACCTCCGGGGCTGCGTTCATGCCGCAGTAAAGGTACACGATCATTGATCCTCGCTCTTAGGGTCACAATTCGGCATTTGGGAAAGCTCCGCTTCTCCGAGGCTTATCGATGGTATAGTCCCTGTTGTTGTAGGTGTTTACATTCGTGGTATGGCGGGGCCTGTCCGCCATTGTTGTCGTATCATTTCTTAGAGGTCCATGTAATCATGCGTAAGCGTGGTTTGTGAAAAGGATTAAAGCTCATTTGTAAAAGTTGTTATTTATATATGCCAAAGGCAAGTTTTCCTCGACATCGTTTTGTACTTCACTTGTTTCATGTATATGTTTTATGTTCGATTACTCGATGTTGTGTCACTAGGGTGCCCGGTAAGGCACGATCCACGGGCCGATTTGGTCGTGACAAAAGTGGTATCGAGCGATTAATCCTCGGAAAGTGTCTACGCATCGTATCGATGAAGTCTTGATTATCGGTGTGTTGTGCACCACGCCAATAATCGTGAGGCTATAGGATATTTAGGATTGGTTTCTATTCTTCTCACTCGAGATCGTGCCTTAGAGCCGAGTTGTAAGTTGGACCCTCGATGAAATTCTTTCCCATATCATTATGCCTCGCGTAGCAACCCGGGCGGGAGGGCAAAGCGGCCAGGAGCCGCGAGTAGAGTTCGAGGAGGTTACGTGGGCACAGCCAATCATTACCTAGGGTAATGCTTCATTCGGGATTCTGCGACGTCACTAGCCCAGCAGAGTTTAAGAACGGCGACGGCAGTTCCTACTGCGGCCATGATATTTGAACCTTCAGTTCCACGACCAGGAACAGAGAGTATGGATTGCAAAGAGGCAACCCTGTTACTAGCTATGGATTTGGCTACCAGAGAGTATACCGTTGTATCGCAAGTCTTGATGACTACCTAAGAGAAGATTGTGCAAGAGTAATCCTTCAGTTAGGCTTGAGCATGGCCTGTGTACGGGCTTATGCGCAGCAGGCCGAGGAACGTAGAGATTGACGGGTTAACGAAGGACAATGTAAGAGGGCAGGCGGCAAGGTCCTTTGGTAACTTTCGAGGCGAGTCGCCTCACGGCGAGATTAGGTTATGCACATCCACGGTGCAGTGGTCTTCCACGGGTTCGGGACGTTCGGGTTATGAAGGAGTTGGTCAGAACTCCAGGGCTTCCGGTTCACTATGTGACAGACGTCATCCCGGGGAATGTCGTCTTTTAGTTGGTACTTGTTGTACCTATGACCGTCAGGGTCTGGTGTCGAAGAGTGTCCTTGTAGGAGGACTTAGCCTTCAGGATCGGTGGGTAGTTTGTCATCTTCCTTAGCTATGCGCCCTACGGGGCAGGTTTGTTTAGAACGACTAAGGGAGTGAAGCGAGAGATATAGATATATCTTTAACCCTCTAGAGTTTTGTTTATGTGATAAGGTGAGTATACCTTAAGTGCTATGTTCTGATAGCAGTGTGTTGGTTAGTTAACCAAGTAAGATTCGGGGGAATAGAGAAGGTGTGAACCTTAGAGTTTTGTTACGTAGAGACCTTAGAGGTAAGGTCATCTAGAGTAAAGACGTATGGTTATGTTGATCCTTATCGGGGTGCCTAGTGCACGTGAACGATGGTTGTGAGATAAGTCCCTGAGTAGTGTGGGATGAAAGAGGGTAGTTGAGCTAAGAAGACCGCTAGGTTTTCGTAACGTGTTTAGTGAGATTGTTCCTTCGGGGAGCTAGTATTGTGCGCGTTGCCGGGTCGGGTTGAGGCCCCGTTGCGGGTCAACCCGCGGTAGGTTTGGTGGTGGGGTCAGGTTGTGGTGGTCCCGCCTTGTGTTAGGGTTGTGAGGGTGTTAGGCCCAAGTTTAGTTAACCAGTGCGAGTTCGTGGATGCGTTCGACCGATGGTCGGGCGATGGGGCAGCCCATCGTGTTCTTGATCGTGACCATTCACTCGGCGGTGTTGATTTATCGTAAAGGTTGTAAGGCTGCAGGGTGCCTACCTTCACCTTATGACAGCATGGAGCCTGTGTTACTACTGTTTTGTTTACGGAAGTTTTACGTGCAAGATTAAGAACTCGGTGAGTCTCAGACCGCATTCGCCCTCGGGCGATGTTGGATTTCGGGTAGTTGTAGGGATTGTTGTCTCTGTGGAGGAGTGTTTAAGCTACGATTCGGTGTTCGGATGTCGCCTTTTGAAACCTTGTAGAGGCGAAGTGTAAGTTGTCGGTCGATTGGTTCGATGTTGGCAAGGTTCGAGATAGTTGGTTCAGCTTGTTCCGGAAATTGTAGGTAGTGAAGCTTGTCTAGAAGGGGTTCCGCAGCTCGGAGATATCGTGCGGATAATCGGCGACGCTTAGAGTTCAAAGTTGACGGTCGGTCCTCTTGAAGGTACCACCCGGTTAGGGTGTGACGAGTTGTGGAAAAAGCAAGAACTTAGCCCGAGTTACTTTGGGCCTTTGTGAGTTCATGTGAAGAATAGGCGGGTTGCCTATATGTTAGCATTTGCCGTCCGACTTAGGAGGAAGGGCGTCCGCTTCGTATTGTTATGTTCGGAAAGTATCGAAGATCCATCCGAATGTTCCCGGTGATGACCACGTTAGAGATAGTAACCCGAGTTTTGGATACTAAGCGATCGTAAATGTGGTAATAATTCGAGTGTCACGGCTTGATGATCATGGCGGCCGGCACCATTTGTTGGGTCGTCGAGCAAGGCTCGCGACAAAGTGACAAAGTGGTATCTCAGACAAAGTGACAAAGTAGTATTATTTGTGGTGATGTTAGAGGTGTTTCCTCGTGGACTTAGATGTACGTATTGTGCGCAGTTGTTTTTGTGGCCATGTGTGGCGAGTTTGTTCTCGTAAGTATAGTAGTGAAGACTATCTTTGGCGTTTGTTGTGAGACTTAGAAGGAACATTCGGGACGAATGTTTCTAAGGAAGGAGAATGTTATACCGTATTTCCAGTATGTACGCGGGACGCACGTAGGAAATTCGAACTTCAAGTAAGGCTTGGCGAATTAATGTTTGTTCACAACACCCGCTTGGAGTCGTTTTTCGGCAAACGCTTTCCACGCTTTCGTAGGGAATTTCCGCTATGTCATTTTTAATTTTTGCGGATTTTTCCGAGAGACGAAACATTTTGGACCAACAAGAGCGCCACTTGGCACCCTCTCCTTGGTGGACTTGAAACGTCCTTAGCACGAAATGGACAAGGGTGGAGCACGTTTTTGTGCCTTTGAAAAGTCAAGGTTTGGTAGGATATTTGTGTTTGGTAAATCCTAGCCCTACACTTGCCTAACACATGGATTGATCTTGGACTTTGGTTGGCCATCCCTTGACCTATAAATACCCCAAGGTTGAAGACTTCTTCATCCAAAATGCCTAAGTCTTGAGAGCCTTCTCCTCCTTTGTGTGAGTTCGAGAGCACCCCTCTAGGGGTGCTAGCCGAGAGTGTACCCCTCCTCGGCGAGTACCCCACTGAGTGGGGTAGGCCGAGGTATACACCCCTAGCCTAGTTGTTTTCGTATAATACCCCCTTTGTGGTATAGAAATACTCTCAAAGTATTGTTATAATGCCCTAATACCTTAGCCTTATACCTTGTAGTATTCTAAGGTTATACCTATCTGAAAAGCCGTAAATACTATTATACCTTCCTTCAGTCACTAAACGAAACCCTAAGGAAAATCTCCATTGTTGGTTGGAGTATTATTAAGAAGTTGAGTAGAACTTCTAAGGGTTATTTGGAGCGGGTTGGAGCACCCGGAGTAGGAGCGAAACATTGCTAAGGATCGACTTTTAACTCGGATAATTATGGGCTTATCGAGGTAATTATCTTGTCCCCCTATTGTAATTGGATATTACATGTTGTTAGAATATATAGTTGAAGTATACTATATATAGAATCAACGTAGTTAGTTGGCAATGTCTTTTGACTTAAGCCTGAAGAATAAAGAACTGAACTGAACTGTAATTACATAGGACTGTATTACAGTAGACTTGTGTAGTGGTACTGTGGAGTAGAATTGTACACGTCCGGTTAGACGTGTAGAACCCCCCCCTGGTTGGCTTGATAGCCGGCCTCGATAGAGGAGGAGATTTCTGTTGTGGCGAGGGAGGTCTTTGCGAATTTTCTGTAGAATGATCTACGATAAGATCTAGATGTTAATAAGCGCCTTGTGGCCTTATAGGTTGAAGTACTACGTGTGGCGCGATCTACTTGGCTTAAGGAGTAGCCGACGTTTGGAAGTACTTGGAGCGTTTTGCTATTAGTCGATACTCGTCGCGAGGTATGTGGACCTCTTCCTATCTCTTCTAGCATGATATGTGTGAACTATGTAGTACGGTAGACGTACATGTGCTAAATGTATTTGATTGATTTAAAACATAAAGTGTTATACGGCTTTATGGGAAGTTGGTTATAATAGCTTTATGTGGATAAGCACATACTTTGTGGGTTTTAAAAAGGTAATCGATTTGAATAATAACTGGCTTGATATGTGTTAATAAAGAACTTGAAGCATTTCAAAAGATCTATGAATCGTTTTGAAAGAATGAGTATTACTTGGGTTTTGAAAGCTTAAGAGTTATACTAGCTTTATGGGAAGTTAGGTATAACGGCTTAAGAATGTTTCTTGATTTGAAATCGAATGTGTATCGACAAACCATCTGCAGCGTTAATAAAAGGAAAATGTATTGACTAAAGAAGTATTATTAAAACCGGTAGAAACCTCCATCCGCATAGAAGCTAAGATGAGACAAAATGATATTACATTTCCTAGATCATGGCTGCTTAATAAGATTGATTATAAACAAGAATACCTACTCACTTATAAGACATAGGTTTCTCAAAACGTTTAAAGGAGAATTATGCTTTAAAGGATTTAAAACTATGAACTACTGAAACCTTTTTCTAAAATGAGAAACTTGAGCATTCGAAATTAGGCAACTTGAACGTTTGGAAAATAAGGTTGTCACTTGATTTTACAAAGGAAAGCATTTTGGTTTACTTAACAATGTTAGTCACTCAAATCTTATACTACGGGTATCGGGTGACCTTTGTAAAGGAATGGATCTTAAAAGGAATTTAACGGACGTAGTACTTTAAGGTTAAAATCCGGACTTTGATATAAAATGAAAGTACCTTGAGTCGTGTGTAACTTGCTTATACTTGTTGTTACGAAACTTGACCATGTTACGTGTGATAGCCTTGTTGTGTAAGTCGTGTTCTACTCGACTCTTTGGGTCATCCGAATGTATATCACTTGATTCACGGTTCATCCGAATGTATTTCACTCGACACGGCTCATCCGAATGTATTTCACTTGAGGACCGGTTCATCCGGAATGTATTTCACTTGAGGCCAGGTTCATCGGAATGTATTTCACTTGAGGACCGGTTCATCCGAATGTATTTCACTTGACTACGGCTCATCCGAATGTATTCCACTCGACTAGGTTCATGGGATGAGCAGAATGTATTCCACCATTTTCTATATTGGGTCCATAAGACGGGCCGAGACACATTATCGTATCACATGATTTGTACCTAGACCGGCGGTGAGGAAGGAGTTCCACGGGCATGAGGATGACTTTTAGGCGTGAGTCACGACTTGACATCGCTTCTATGTTGTGAATCGTAGTTTGGTTATCATACATGTCTCTGCTTTATATAGACTACTATGATTTCATTTACGATATTTATTTTGATTTCACATACTCTTTTGTTATCGACCTCCTTGAAGTGCGTTCATGCCGCAGTAAAGGTACACCGATCATTGATCCTCGCTCTTAGGGTCACGATTCGGCATTTGGGAAAGCTCCGTTTCTCCGAGGCTTATCGATGGTATAGTCCCTGTTGTTGTAGGTGTTTACATTCAGGGGTATGGCGGGGCCCTGTCCCGCCATTGTTGTCGTATCATTTCTTAGAGGTCTGTAGTACTGTCGTGGGCAGGGTTTGTGAAAAGGATTAAACTGTTCATTTGTAAAAGTTGTTATTTATATATGCCAAAAGGCAAGTTGTCCTCGACATCGTTTTGTACTTCACTTGTTTCATGTATATGTTTTATGTTCCGCTGATTACTCTGATGTTGTGTCACTAGGGTGCCCGGGGTAAGGCACCAGTCACGGGCCCAGTTTCGGGTCGTGACATCCCCGATCCGGAATCAATCTCACAATCAAGTTACGAAAACCTAGAGGTTTTCTTAGCTCAACTACCCTCTTTCATTTCATGCCACTCCGGGACTTATCACACGCATATATCTCATTATCTGTGCACTCTGATAAGTGTTAAACATAAATAAAAAAATAAATCTCTTACTCGAGATGGCCTTGCCTCTAAGGTCTCTACGTATAAAACTCTAAGGCTCACACTTTCCTTATCCCCAATCTTACCCGGTTAACTAACCATGATTTCTAATCACAATTAACACAATGCTATCTGAACATAACCCTTAAGGTATACTCATCTTATCACACATACAAATCTCTAGAGGGTTAAGGATATACCTGCATCTATTGTTTCACTTCCCTTTGTCGTTCTAATCAATCCTTCCCGGTTGGGCTCATAGCTAGGGAAGATGATGAATTAGCCACTGATCCCGAAGGTTGAGTCTCTACATCCGCGCCACCTCTGGTCGCACAATTTCTCGCAAAATGGCCCTGCTGCCGCAAGCATAACAAGCTGTCGAAGAAGCACGACACTCCCCACAATGACATCTACCACAACGGCCACACCGAGGTGGGGGTGGCCTCCTCTGGCTAACACCCCTTCCTCTCCGAACCACTGAATTCAGCTGGCTGGAACCGACGTGTATCTGTGAAATAGAAGCCCTGGAGCTCTGACCAACTCCTGCATACCCCGAACGTCCTGAACCCTGTGGAGGACCATTCTGCACTGGCGGAGGCGCATATCTAATCTGCTGCTGAGGCGGTTCGCCTCGAAAGTTACCAAAGGACCATGTTGTTCTGGCCCTCTTCTGTTGATCTTGGTTAATCCGTCGATCTCTATGTTCCTCTGCGTCTTTGCGCATAAGCTGTCTGTGGGCAATATCCATGCATCAAGAGCTACTCTTGCACAACCTTTCTTTAGATAGTCATCAAGACCCGTGATATATCGGTGCACTCTATATTCTCTGGCTGCTAAAATCCTAGCTAGTAAAAGGTCCATTCCTTTGTAATCCATATTCTTTGTTCCATTGGGCGAAGGCTCATATATCATGGCCGCAGAGGATGCCGTCGTGCTAAACTCTGCTGAGTGGCGGCGTCGTGAACTCCTCAAATGAAGCACCACCAGTGATGATTGGGCACGTGCCCTAGTAACCCTCATGCTCTACTCGACTCCGCCTTGCGCCGCCTTCGGGCGGGTTGCCTTACGCGAGGCATAGCGGTAAGGAAAGAAATACGTTAGAGGGTCCAACTTATAACACAACTCTAAGGCACGATCTCGAGTGAGAAGAATGGAAACCAATCCTAAATATCCTATAGCCTCACGATTATTGGTGTGGTGCACACCGATAATCAAAACTACTAGATACGGTGTAGATACTTTCCAGGATAACTCGGCTCGATACCACTTTTGTCACGACCGAACCGGGCGTGGTAGTGCCTTACCGGGCACCCTAGTGATACAACATCGAGTAATCACGAATATAAAACACAACATGAAACAATGTAAAAGGAGACATGTTTATCTCAAGAAAAGTTGCCTTTCGACATATGTATATATAAAAACTTAGATCCGAACGATTACATCCCATTACAACTCGCCCACAACGATTACTCTGCACCTCTACGAATGATATGACAACAACGACGGGACGGGGCCCGCCATACCACGAATGTAAGCACCTACAACAACAGGGGACTATACCAAAGATAAGCCTCCGGAGAAACGGAGCTTCCCAAACGCTGAACTGTGACCCTATGAGCGAGGATCAACACTGGTGTACCTCTACCTGCGGCATGAACGCAACCCCCCGAAGGAGGTCAGTACAACAGGTACCAAGTATGTGAAACTGAAAAATACTGTAAATGAAATCATAGTAGTCTATATAAGGCAGGAGACATATATGATAACCAAACTACAATTCATAATAAATAAGCAGTTATGTCACGTCAGGGACTCACGCCCTCAAGGTCATCACTCAAACATAACTATGGGTCTCACGCCCACCACATCAATCATGCCCGTGGAATACCTTCCTCACCGCCAATCTATGATATAAAAGCACCAAGGAATACACATGAACACGGGTCCCGCGTGTCATAATAAAACCGTCACGGGGTAAATGCGAAGGCATAGCCGACTACTAACACCCGCAGTACCAACAAGGTCATAAATCGTATCATGAGATCTGTCTGAACCGCCACATGATCGGCCGCCACTCGCGCGATATCTAATGTGCGCGTCTAGTCCTGGAACTTCCGCAGACTCGCGTAGGCCACTCCAATGGCCGCGTGAGGTATTCCTCGCGTCGGTAGCTACTCCCGACGCGTCCCGACTCGCGATCCGCATGGCCACATAGACCGCATGACCACAAAGGCCGCACACTAACACCGGAACTCGTAGCTCGCGGTCCACAGACCCGCGTGAGGTATTCTAGAATCATAGGTCACACAGACGCTTTGAGTCTACCCGCGTGGAGGCGGCTTAACCGGAATCATGTCAAGAGGTGAGTGATATAATACTAACATAACAGCTATCGTTAAACCACATAAGCACAACAAGGGAAACCCCTTTACACAAACATCACAAGATACTAACACACGTAGCATCCTAACATGTTTACTTATCAAATCAACAAGAAAGTATTACAAGGCTATCACAAACCAACACAATCAAGTTATTCACACAAGCTACTTTCTTTATGTTAACAAGTTCGGGTTTTTATCCCCAAAGTACTTCATACATTAACTCTTTAAAAGATCCGTTTCTTTCACAAAAGTCACACAATACCCGTAGTATAAAAATAGAGTGACTATCTTTTTAAGTAAACCAAAACACTTCCCTTTGAAAAATCAAGTAACAACATTATTTTCCAAACGTTCCAGTTTGCCTAATTTAAAATGCTCAAGTTTCTCATTTTCGAAAGGTTTCGTAGTTCATAGTTTTAATCACTTAATGATGTAATTCTCCTTTAAAACAATTTGAGAAACATATGCCTTATATGTGAGTAGGTTATTCTTGTTTATAACAATCTTATTAACGCAACCATGATCTAGGAAATGTAATATCATTTTGTCTCATCTTAGCTTCTATGCAGATGGGGGTTTCTACTGGTTTTAATAATACTTAATTTAGTCAATACATTTCCCTTATTAACGCTGCAGTGGTTTGTTCGATACTTATTCTGATTTAGAAATCGATGAAACATTATTCCTTTTAAAAACCAAGTACTCATTACTCACGAATGAGGTTTCACACTTTTTAACAAAACTCATATTAATTTAATTAAGTCAAGTCTCTTATCTTTTAAGATCAAGTCTCTTAACTTCTAAAATCAATAAATCATTCTTTTTATCTCTCTTAAGACGTTATACCTAACTTCCCATAAAGCTAGTATAACTCTTAAGCTTTTAAAACCAAGTATTACTCTTCTTTCAAAAAAAGGTTTCTTAATTCTCTTGAAATACTTTAAGATTCTTATTATTCAGGCTTAAGTCAAAAGACATTGTCGTAAAACTACGTTCAGTTAACACACGTACGTCTACCGTACTATATATATATATTCTTTAAAATATCATGCTCAAGAGGATAGGAAGAATCACATACCTCGCAACGATTTATCGACTATTAGCAAATAGCTCCAAAGTACTGTAATCCTGCTAGACTTTTCCACCCTTCGAGTAGAATACGCTACTCGTAGTACTTCAACCTATAACGGTTATACAAGTCTATCAATGTCTAGACTACTCGGTAGAATAAATCTAGATACAAGATTCTACGGAAAAATTGGGCAGCACTTCCCTACCCGTCAATCTTCACAAGTCTACTGTTATACCCCGTATTTCCAGAGTATGTGCGTGAGGGCGTACGTACGAAAGTTTAGCCTTAAAGTAGGCATTGGGACGTTTTTTTTGGGCACAACTCATTAAAAGAATCATTTTCCGATGAAACGTTTTACACAACTCGCGTAGGATAAATTCCGGCTATGCCATTTCTAATTTTTGCGTATTTTTCCGAGAGACGAAACACTTTGGGCCAACGGGAGGGCAACACTTGTCACCCTCCAATTGGTGGACGTGAGGCGTCTATATGGCCGAATGGAGAGGCTTGTTTTGTCAAGTAGTTGGTAGGATATTTTGTGTGCAAGTTGGCTAGGTACACTTGCCCAAATCTTGACCTTACACTTGCCTTGCACTTGGCATAATCTTGGCCATTGGTTGGCCATCCCTTGACCTATAAATACCCCTCTTGTGATGAAGAGTTCTTCATCCACAAACAAGCTTTCCAAGTCTTGAAATCCTCTGCTCTCCCTTGAGCCTTTTTCGTCCAAAACACCCCCCTTTGAGTGAGCTTGGCCGAGGCAACCCCTCCCCGTAGCCTAGCCGAAATCTACCCCCCCTCCCTTGGTAGAAAAGTTGCCTTCTAGTATTGTTATAATGCCCAAAATACCCTAGCCCAAATCCCTTAGTGCCTAGTAGAAGTTGTGAAGAACTTCTAAGGTTTCCTTGGAGCTATCGGAGCGTACAACTTAGGAGCTAAGCCTTGCTCCGGATCGACTTATACCTAGGATATTATTGGGCTTACCGAGGTAAATAATCCTAACCCTCTTTTGTATTAAAGAATACATAATGTAGAAGTATAGAATTAAGTATTAAATACTTAGAAGAATATTACAGAATAGAATTGAACTGTTATCACAATAGAAGGGTTTAAAAGAAGAATAATAGAACTGAACTCACCTAGGAATTTGTTTTTCTGATCGTATAACTTAGGGTAGGGAAGTCTGCCCAAATTTCCATAGAATAGAAAACCTCTGCTTAGAAGCTGTTTCTGATGCAGTCTGACGTTGATAGACGTGTTGGTATTATAAATTTGATTCTGCGTGCGACATATTCAACTTGGCAGGAGGTTTTCGCCGAGAAGGTATGTGATTCTTCCTAAGCATGATATTTTAACATATATATATAGTACGGTAGATGTACATGTGTTAATTGAATAATAACTACGGCAATGTCTTTTGACTTAAGCCTGAATAACAACTACGACAATGTCTTTTGACTTAAGCCTGAATAACAACTACGACAATGTCTTTTGACTTAAGCCTGAATAATAAGGACCCTGATGCATTTCAAAAGAATACTGAATCATTTTTAAACAGAAGAGAAATATCTGGTTTTTAAAACAAAAGCTTAAGAGTTATACTAGCTTTATGGGAAGTTAGGTATAACAACTTAAGAAAGATAAAAGGAACTGTTTACTTGTTTGTTTATAAAAGACTTGTATTGATTTCTGTTAAGTATAGTAATATTGTTTGATAAGTAGACATATTATGATGCTACCTGTGTTAATGTCTTGTAATGCTGTGAAAGGGGGTCATTATTGCTGTGCTTACGTTGCTAAACGGTAAGTCTGTTGTACTGTTATTATATCACCTACCCCCTTGACTTATTATACCGAGGGCTTGCCACCCTTGATGCGGGTCTATACGGCCTATGCAGTCTATGTGACTATGCGGAGCTGCGGAGTTCCGAGATTGATCATTCCGGTGTTTTAGCCCGACGCGGGATGCCCTATGCGGTGCGTGTGACTATGCGGTCTATGAGACTATGCGGTGCGAGTCAGCGGTAGTGCAGGGTTAGCTACCCCGATGCGAGAATACCTCATGCAGTGCGTGTGTGACCTATGCGGTGCGGGAGTCGTGATTAGGCATGCATAATGATACTATGGGCGCGCTTGCCCGATCATTCGCGGCCTGAAACGGACACATTCTGATTTACCTATTATTGTTCTTGTTTGTGATATGGCACTATGTGCAATTGAACTGATTATATTTGCAAATGGTTTTAAAATACTTTGATTTCATTTAAAGTACTTTCTGATTTCACATACTTAGTACTGTTGTCTTGACCTCCTTGGTGAGCGTATAAGAGGCGAGCCTCTACCACGGAACAGACCGAACCGTGGCTCTCCGTATGGCACGTCCCGAGAAGGTTCATGCCTCGGGGATCGCATGCGATGCGGTACCATTTGTTAGGTCGCGGAGTGACACTAGAACCTCGCGGCAAAGTGACAAAAGTGGTATCGAGCGATTAATCCTCGGAAAGTGTCTACAGACGTATCTAGTAGAGTCATGATTATCGGTGTTGTGCACCACGCAATAATCGTGAGGCTATAAGATATTTAGGATTGGTTTCCATTCTTCTCACTCTGAGATCGTGCTTTAGAGTTGTGTTAAAGTTGGACCCTCTAACGTATTCCTTTTACATGCGATTATGCCTCACGTAAGGCAACCCGGCCCGAAGGGCAAAGCGGCGAGGAGGCGCTAGTAGGACACCGAGAGTTACGAGGGCTCAGGCCCAGTCTATACCCCATACGGCGAGTTCTATGACGCCACCGGCCCCAGCAGAGACCACAGTACCACACCTCGCCCCACGGCTGGGCGGAGGTTAGAAACTGAGAGATAACCCGACTATTGGCGGGATCGTGGCGAACATGAGGCAGTGGATCTGGCAGTTCGATTCGGCCCGATCGTACCGTGGTTCACGAGGCGAGAGTTTGAGGCTATGAGATTTCTGAGTTGTAGCCCGCGAGTTTTACGGGTCAAGGCGGAGGATGATCCGCAGGAGTTCATCCGTCGCCTCTGAAGGATTATGAGTGATCAGGGCGTCGGAGACCGAGTTTGTGATCTTTGGTTCGCATCAGTTGCGTGATACTGCAGTCGATTGGTTTGATTCATGGGAGTTATCCCGGGGAGAGCACGCATCCCCAGCTACTTGGGACGAGTTCTCGGAGGCCTTTCTTACTCACTTCTTGCCTCGCGGATGAGGAGGCGCGGGCAGATTTTTCTTGCTAAGGCAGCGAGGCCTTGCGATTAGGGAGTACAATGTCGAGTTCGATTCTTTGGCTCGTCGTCCGGCATTGGTAGCGAATATGGAGGATAGGGTGCACCGCTACGTCACCGGGCTAGATGATTATATGGCGAAGTCTTGTGCGGGTGTTTCTCTTCCGTATGGACATTACCGCGTGCGAGCTCATGCACTTGGATGCGAGGCGCGAAGACCGACGAGTCGATAGATATCGGCATCGAAGAAGGCCGGGGCGGCCGGTTCTTTTGGTAGTTCTCGGTGGGCGGCCTCGTGCGATCTAGATTTGCACCCACCGGCTCGAGCACTCCACATCATTGTCGGTTTAGCGAGTATTCGGGGCGGTCGGGGCCCGGGACTTGATTTCGGGTAGCAAGGGTGCTAACGATCGAGGTCGCTCGGTGTGTCGTATGGCGAGTTCCATTCGAGGTTATAGTACTACTCGAGCTTGCTACACCTGCGGCAGGTCATTTGCGAGTCTGTCGGCGAGCGGCGTGATGGTAGGAGTCGGCTGCGGTCGATTGCGGTTCTTCATCCTCGACATTTACTCGCCGGAGCAAGGTACTCATGGGCCAGGTGTCGCAGAGGTCGTGGCGCGGGTCCCGATTCTAGCGGTTCGAACCGCGTTTATGCCTGTCCGGCCAGCGGGACGGGAGGCCTCACCTGTTGTCGTCACAGATACCTTATCAGTCTCCGATATTGATGTGTATGCCTTGATAGATCCGGGTTCTACTCGGTCCTATATATCTCCCCTTGTTGCTAGTAGAATAGGGATAGAGCCTGAGTCCATAGACCCTTTCGAGGTAGCTACGCCAGTGGGTGATTCGGTGGTAGCTCGGCGGGTATATAGGGCTTGTCCGGTGACCATTCTGATCGTCGGACCCTGGCCGACTTGATCGAGTTGGATATGGGATTTCGACGTGATCATGGGTATGGATTGGCTAGCTTCTTGCTACGCCCACGTGAAGCTGCGAGGGAGAGTAGTGCGGTTCCGCTTTCACGAGGCCGGTTGTCGAGTGGGAAGGGAACATCAGACGCCAGGGTAGGTTTATTTCCTACCTCGAGGCTAGGAAGATGGTGCGGAAGAATACATCTACCATCTCGTTGGGTGTTTGATAACGAGGTGCGATACCAGATTTTCATCGATTCGATGATCGAGAGTTCCCAGACGTGTTCCCGGGCGACCTCTGTATCCTCCCGAGAGGAGATCGAGTTTGTATAGATGTGATGCGGACACTCGGCCTATTTCCATTCCGCCATACGAATGGCACCGCCGAGTTGAGAGAGTTGAAGGACCGGTGAGAGATTTCTTTGGAGAAGGGCTTCATCGGACCTAGTGTTTCTCCCCGAAGCGCCGTATTGTTCGTGAAGAAGAAGGGCGGGGCCAGCGCGTGTGTTGATTCTGACGGTGAACAAGGTGACCATTAAGAACGAATACCCGCTTCCCGTGATTGATGATTTGTTCGACCGGTTGCGAGCGCGAGATGTTTCTCAAGATTGATCTGCGATCGAGCTATCATCAGTGCACGAGTCGAGGCGGATGTCCCTAGAATCGCATTCGGACGATGCGGGCATTATGAGTTCTGGTCATGTCTTTTGGATTGACCAATGCTCGCGGTATTCATGGATTTGATGACCGAGTGTTCAAACCATTTTTGAACACGTTTGTGATAGTGTTCATCGATGATATCTTGGTTTATTCTCGCTCGAGCGAGGAGCATGCGAGCATTTGAGGCTGTCTTGTGATTCTCGAGACAGCGATTATACGCCAAGTTTTCCAAATGTGAGTTTTGGTTAACCCGGTGGCTTTTCTTAGGCATATTGTGGGTGATGGCATTCGAGTGGATACGCCAAGATCGGCGATCGAGACTTGGCCTGACCTACTACTCCGGCAGAGGTTCGCGATTTCGGGCCTTGCGAGTTATTATCGGCGGTTCGTAGAAGTTTGCTTCTATCTGCACCATTGACTAGGTGACTCGGAAAGCGGCTAAGTTTGATGGTGATGCTTGTGGCGGGGTTTCGATTCTTGAAGGAGAGGCGACGACCGCCCGTTCTTACTCTTCGGAGGTCCAGACGGTTATGTTGTGTATTGTGATCGTCGGGCATCGGGTGGGATGTGTGTTGATGCAGCAGGTAGAGTTATAGCGTCACGCGTCAGCGACTTAAGAAACACGAGAAACTACCCCACCCATGATTTGGAGTTAGCGTGATGATTCACGCTTTGAAGATCTGGAGGCACTATTTGTATGGGGTTCACGTGGATATTTATACGCACCACAAGAGCCTCGGTATATCTTCAGACGAGAGGAGCTGAACTTCACAGCGAAGGCGGTGGTTAGAGTTGCTTAAGGATTATGACGTCGATATCCTGTACCACCCGGGGAAGGCCAATGTTGTGGCAGATGCCCTTAGTCGTAGGTCCATGGGTAGTCTATCAGAGGTGCAGCCGGAGAGGAGGGGCATGGTTCGTGATTTGCATCAGTTAGCGAGCCTTGGTGTCCGTTTGATTGATTCTGATAGCAGTGGGGTTCGAGTTCATGAGGTTGCCGAGTCTTCCATCGTCGAGGAGGTGAAGAGGCAACAGTTTGAGGATCCAGTTTTGACACGTTATCGTGATACGGCTCTTCGTGAGGAAGGTCCTTTTGAGGTAGCACCGATGGGGTGCTAAGGTTTGAGCGAGTTGTGTGTTCCGGATGTTTGAGGACTTGGCGTGAGTTCTTGGGAAGCACACACGTAGCGTTACTCCATCCGTCGAAGTCGACCAAGATGTACCCACGACCTTAGATCTATGTATTGGTGGGATGGCTTGAAGAGGGGCGTTGCGAGTTCGTAGCTCGGTGCCGTGTTGTCGGCAGTGAAGGTAGAGCACGAGAGGCACGGTGGTTTATTCTGACGATAGAGATCCCGACACGGAAGTGGGAGGTAATCAACATGGACTTCATCACGGGATTACCTCGCACTCGGAGAGACATGATTCTATATGGGTTATCGCCGACGGTGGACGAAATCAGCCCACTTTCTTCCGTTAGGATGACTTTTGGTGAGGATTATGCGGACTTTACATCAGAGATCGTCGATCGCATGGAGTCCCTATTTCGATCATATCGCAGGAGCCGGTTCTGGCTAACTTACGGAGGTCTTTCGAAGGGTTTAGGGGACGAGTGAGCACGAATCGCATTCCATCCACAGAGCAGGCGGACAGCGAGCGCACTATCCGGACTGCGAGGATATCTTTGCGAGCTGTGTTATTGACCGAGGTAGTGGGAGGATCATTTGCCTCTAGTTGAGTTTGCATACAATAATAGCTACCACTCGGTATTCAGATGGCGCCTTATGAGGCCTTATATGGGAGGAAGTGCAGATCGCCTATAAGCTGGTTCGATGTGGGCGAGGTGCAGTTAGTGGGACCAGATTTGGTGCAGCAGGCAGTGGATAAGGTGAAGCTTATCCAGGAGAGGTTGCTGACAGCTCAGAGTCGACAGAAGTCATATGCAGATCATCGTCGTCGGCATCTGGAGTTCGAGGTTGATGATTGGGTTTTCCTAAAGGTGTCACCCATGAAGGGTGTGATGAGATTCGGGAAGAAAGGGAAACTTCGGCCCAAGGTACATTGGGCGTTTCAGTTGTCCGCGAGGTAGGCAAGGTTGCCTATGAGTTGGATCTGCCGTCCGTCTGGAGGCGGTCGCATCCGTGTTTCATGTTTCTATCTTTGAGGAGGTGTATCGGGGATCCATCTAGGTACACCGATTGACGATGTCGGTGTGGCGGGTTATCGTATGAGGAGATTCCCATAGCGATAGTCGATCGTCGTGTTAGCGTCTGCGGACGGGGCGTGGCTTCGCCAAAGTCTTTTGGCGGAACGAGCTCGAGGAGGAGATGGCGTGGGAAGGCGAGGAGGACATGAGGCAGAAGTACCCTCACCTATTCCCCACACCTCCAGGTAATTCACTTTCCTACTTGTAAATCTTCATTATCGTTTATGCCTAAGTGTTGTTCTGTGGCCGTGTGTGGCATTTGCAACTGTTTAAGTTATGAGGAATCTTATCGTTAACTGTCTTGGGAAGGAACATTCGGGACGAATGTTTCTAAGGAGGGGAGAATGTTATACCCCGTATTTCCAGAGTATGTACGTGAGGGCGTACGTACGAAAGTTTAGCCTTAAAGTAGGCATTGGGACGTTTTTTTGGGCACAACTCATTAAAAGAATCGTTTTCCGACGAAACGTTTTACACAACTCGCGTAGGATAAATTCCGGCTATGCCATTTCTAATTTTTGCGGATTTTTCCGAGAGACGAAACACTTTGGGCCAACGGGAGGGCAACACTTGTCACCCTCCATGTAACGCCCCGAACCCGGGCCCGTCACTGGTGCCTTACCCCGGGCACCCTAGCGATACAACATCAGAGAAAACCAGCGGAAATAAAAACTTTAAACATGAAATGAGAGACATGATAAATAAACAGGCCAACCAAAGCGATTTGCCTTGACATACATACATAAATACCCGACAGTTATCCTTTTTACAAACCACGCCACAAGATTCTGAGACCTCTAAGATTTACAACAACTATGACGGGACGGGGCCGCCATACCACGAATGTACAAGAACCTACAACTCGTGGAACACATACCAATAAGATAAGCCTCGGAGAAAGCGGAGCTTCCCAACACGAATGTGATCTATAAGCGGGATCGGCGATCGATGTACCTTTACTGCGGCATGAGCGGCCCCGAAGAGGTCGAGATAACATGTACCAAGTATGTGAAACTGTAAAATACTGTAAATGAAATCATACTAGTCTATATAAAGCAGGAGACATGTATGATAACCAAACTACAGTTCACAACATAGAAGCAGTCAAGTCAGGGACTCACGCCCTCAAAGTCACCACTCAAATATAACTATGGGTCTCACGCCCACAACATCCATCATGTTCGCATCATGGCCGCATGCCCCCGGAATACTGCATCGGTGTAGACATGTCCATGATGCAACAATAATAAACAAGATAACAATCCAAATGGACGCATACTCGTGCGCTACGCATCGGGTCAGTATGTCCAAAGGGAAACAATAAGGCAACATTCCAAATGGACGCATACTCGTGCGCTACGCATCGGGTCAGTATGTCCAAAGGGAAACAATAGGACAGCATTCCAAATGGGCGATACAAATCGCGCTACGCATCGGGTCAGTATGTCCAAAAGGAAATCACAAGACGATAATCAAAATGGAAACATACCCGTGCGCTACGCATCGTGTCAGTATGTCCAAAGCGATTAACAACAATAATACTATCAACAGGAACGTACCCGTGGAATTTCTCCGTCAATGCCGACACGTCCAAGTAAGTTCTCAACCAGTCAACCGACCCTCCATCGAGAGACGCGATAACACAGAAATACAACGTTTTGCACAACAAAGGCTATCACAACAAGCATAGGCACGTTTCACAATAACAAGCATAGGCTAGTTTCACAACAACAAGCATAGGCAAGTATCACACAACTCAAAGTACTTTCATTTTATGCCAAAGTCCGGGTTTTTAACCCCAAAGTACTACATACGTTAAGTTCTTTTAAAGAGATCCATTACTTTTATAAAAGTCACCCGATACGTAGTATTAGAATGACCAACCCACATTCCTTTTCAAAGTCAAGTAACAATATTCTTTTCCTAAATTCCGGTTTGCCTAGTTTGATTACTCAAGCTTCTCATTTTCAAATGGTTTCATAGTTCATAAACTTAATCACTTGATTCCTTTTTAGAACAATTGAGTAATATATGTCTTACATGAGAGTAGGTTATTCTTGTTTACAACATTCTTATTACAGCAGCCATGATCTAGAAAATGTATATCATTTTGTCTCATCTTAGTTTCTATGCAGATGGAGGTTTCTCATGGTTTTAATACAATTCAACATTATTTAATACATTTTCCTTTATTAACGCTGCGGTGGTGCTGTCGATACACATTCGATTTCAAATCAAGAAACATTATCCCTTTAGATAAAACCAAGTACTCATTACTCACGAATGAGGTTTCACCCAAACATTCACATTAAAACAAATAAGTTAAGTCTCTTATCTTATAAGATCAAGTCTCTTAACTTCTAACATTAGTAAACCATTTTCTTTACCTCTCTTAAGACATTATACCTAACTCCCATAAAGCTAGTATAACTCTTTTTAAAACCTTTAAAACCAAGTGTTACTCTTCCTTCAAAACGATTTATAAATCTTTTGAAATACATCAAGTTCTTTATTATAACAAGCCGCTTATTATTCAAAGCGATTTACCTTTTAAAAACCACAGGTACTTGCTTATCCACATAAAGCTATTATAACCGACTTCCCATAAAGCCGTTATAACACTTTATGTTTTAAACCAATCAAATACATTTAGCACGTATGCGTCACTGCGTACTACATAGTTCACACATATCATGCTAGAAGAGATAGGAAGAGGTTCACATACCTCGCGACGAGTATCGACTAATAGCAAAACGCTCCAAACAGTCGGCTACTCCTTAAGCCAAGTAAATCGCGCCACACGTAGGACTTCAACCTATAAGGCCACAAGGACATTAACATCTAGACCACAACGTAGAATATTCTACGAAAATTCGGCGACCTCCCCGCAACAGCGTTAATCTCTCCTATCGAGGCTATCAAGCCAACCAGGGGGGGGGTTATACATCTAACCCTAACGGGTACAATTCTACTCCACGGTACTACTACACAAGTCTACTGTAATACAGTCCTATGTAATTACAGTTCAGTTCAGTTCTTAATTCTTCAGGCTTAAGTCAAAAGACATTGCCACAGTACTAAGTTCAGTTCTATATATAGTATACAACGACTATATATTCAACACTTATGTAATTTCCAATTACAATAGGGGGACAAGATATTTACCTCGATAAGCCCAAAATTATCCGAGTTTAATGTGTCGCTCGAGCAAGGTTTAGCTCCTACTCCGAGTGCTCCAATCCGCTCCAAACAACCCTTAGAAGTTCTAACCAACTTCTCTTAAGTACTTCAAACAACTATGAAGATTTCTTTAGGGTTTCGTTTAGTGGCTAAAGGAAAGTATAATCGTATTTTCTGGGCTTTTATAAGTGTAACCTTGGGAATACTACAAGGTATTTGGGCAAGGTATTTGGACATTACAACAATACTTTGGAGTATTTCTATACCACAAAGGGGTATTTATACGAGACAACTAGGCTAGGGGTACCCCACGGCAAAACACCACGAGGAGGGGTGGCTCTCGGCCGAGGGGAAAGGGAGGGCTAGGACGAGAATTCTCAAGAGGAGGGAGAGGGGTTTTCAAGACTTAGGCAATTTGTGGATGAAAGAACTCATCAACTAATGGGGTATTTATAGGTCAAGTGAAGGCCAACCAATGGCCAAGATGAAGACAAGTGCATAGCAAGTGTAAGGCCAAGATTTAGCCATGTGCTACCTTATCCATCTACCACACAACTTGCACAAAATATCCTACCAACTAAAGTGGACCAAAATCGCCCAAGACATGCCATGTTTGCCGTCGAGCCTTCCAATGTGAGGTGACACATGTCACCCTCCCGTTGGTCCAAAATGTTCGCCTCTCGGAAAAATCCGCAAAATTATAAATGACATAGCGGAATTTTCTCTCACGAAAATCAGGAAACGTTTCGTCGAAACGACTCTATTCGCACTTGTGCCCAAATTTGAACCAAGCCAATTCTTAAGGCAAAAATTTAATACGTCGCCTCACGTACATACTCTGGAAATACGGGGTATAACATTCTTCCCCCCTTAGAAACATTCGTCCCGAATGTTCCTTCAAGGTCTCAAAACAAATCAGGCGTCAGTATAGTCTTCACTGCTATACGTACGAAAACAATCATGCCACACCTGGCCACAAAAACACGTTCACCTCTCCCCTTTCTCGTAGAACTCGTCACGAACACTCGAACTCGTTCTAGTATCCGTACCACACTTCAGCCTTCGCTTTCCAACCCCGAGTCACTACCTCCAAACTTGGTCATCGACTAACTTCGATCTTCTAAGGCCGTTCGGCCTCACGATCCAACACGGTCGAACATATCCACCAACTCATACGATGGTCATCTAAACTTGGGCTAACACCTGGTGACCCTACCTCTGGCGGGACCACCCAGAGCTGACCACCTCAATCCGACTCACGGGTTGACGCAAATGGTCCTCAACCCGACCCCCAACCGCGCCAAACTCTTGTTCCCGATCCGAACAATCTTACTAATTCCATCACGAAAGCTACCACTTCCATCTCACACTACCCACGGACTTATCACACAAATAAATCCACGTATACTACTACTCGATAAGGGTCAAACATAAAATAAATCTTTAACTCAAGACGACCTTACCCCAGGTCTCGATCGTGACATAGTTTAAGGTTCACACTTACCATGTATTCTAACTCATAATATCACAACGCTATCCGTACATAGCACACAATAATGAGATCATTAAAACAAGCATACCAAAACTCTAGAGGTTAAGGATATACCGAATCAACCGCTCCTCTAATCATAGGCACGCCTGCGCAGGCATGCTAATAGAAGGCGATGAACCAGCCACTGATCCGGTAGGCTGAGTCGTAACATCCGTGCGACCCTTGGTCGGACAGTTCCTCGCAAATTGGCCCTGCTGGCCGCCTGCAAAACCAACTCGCAATCTAGCGACACTCTCCAAAATGGAGTCTACCACAATGGTCACAACGAGGTAGGGGTGGCTTCGGTGGTTAACACCGCTTCTCTCCGAAAATCTGAACCCGGAGCCGACTGCCTCAAGAAGGCGGTGGAGGTACATAACTAGTCTGCTGCTGAGGCGGTGCGCCTCGAAAGTCGCCAAAATATCCGGCCGTCTTGGCCTTCTTGGCGAGCGGTCCACCGTCGATCTGCGCTCGCCGCGCAGTGCATGAGCACGAATGCGGGCAATGTCATGCGGTGAAGGAAACACGAACAACTCTCTGCTAGGTAATCATCGAGCCTCGAACATATCGGTGCACTCGATCCTCCATACTAGCTACTAATGCGGGAACATACCGCCAATGAGTCGAACTCACATTGTACTCCCGGCTATGCGCGGGCTCGCCTCAACATCAAAAATCTGTCGGCGAGCCCTCCTCATTTGTGGAGGCAAGAAATGTGCCGAAGGCCCGAAAACTCGTCCCAAGCGGTGGAAGTGCATGCTCTCCCGAAAGCTCCACGAGTCAAACCAATCGATCGCGGTATCACGCGGCCGTCACGAACAAATGTCACGACTCGGTCTCAAGCCTTGATCACCCGCATGATCCTTCAGAATCGACGGATGAACTCCTGCGGATCATCCTCCGGCCTCGACCAGAAACTCAAAGCGGGCTACAACTAAGGAAATCCGCGACCTCAGCTATGCGCCTCGGGTGCACTACAGTCTTCTTTGGGCTGAATCGCCGCATCCGGCTGTCCTCATATCAGCCACAACCCGCCAATAATCGCCATCTCGCGACCCATCTCCTGCTCGGTGTGGGAATGGAGGCTCAGGTACTGTAGTCTCATCAGCCACTGCTGCGGCTCTAAACTCTGCTGGTGCTGGCGGCGTCACAAAACTCGCCGTCGGAAGCACTACCTCAGGTACTGACCGGGCCTGCGCCCTCGTACTCCTCTGAATCCCACTAGCAGCTCCCTCGGCTGCCTTGCCCTTCTGGGCCCTGGTTGCCTTTCGCAGAGGCATAACTGGTAAAAACGAAACACGTCAGAGGGGTCCAACTTACAACACAGCTCTAAGGCACGATCTCAGAATGAGAAGAATGGAAACCAATCCTAAATGTCCTATAGCCTCCTGATTATAGATGTGGTGCACAACACACCGATAATCAAGACTCTACTAGACACGGTCTGTAGACACTTTCCGAGGATTAACTGCTCTGATACCACTTTTGTAACGCCCCGAACCCGGGCCCGTCACTGGTGCCTTACCCCGGGCACCCTAGCGATACAACATCAGAGAAAACCAGCGGAAATAAAAACTTTAAACATGAAATGAGAGACATGATAAATAAACAGGCCAACCAAAAGCGATTTGCCTTGACATACATACATAAATACCGACGCTTATCCTTTTTACAAACCACACTTGCGATTCTACAGACCTCTAAGATTTACAACAACTATGACGGGGCCCCGCCATACCCCTGAATGTACAAGAACCTACAACTCAGGGAACACATACCAATAAGATAAGCCTCCGGAGAAACGGAGCTTCCCAACACGCTGAATGTGATCCTATAAGCGGGGATCGACAGTCGATGTACCTTTACCTGCGGCATGAACGCAGCCCGAAGAGGTCGATAACAGTACCAAGTATGTGAAATCAGAAAAATCAGAAATGAAATCATACTAGTCTATATAAAGCGGGAGACATGTATGATAACCAAACTACGATTCACAACATAGAAGCGATCAAGTCGTGACTCACGCCTCAAAGTCACCACTCAAATATAACTATGGGTCTCACGCCAACATCCATCATGTTCGCATCATGGCGCGTGCCGAATCTGCGCCGGTGTAGACATGTCCATGATGCAACAATAATAAACAAGATAACAATCCAAATGGACGATACTGCGTGCGCTACGCGTCAGTCGGTATGTCCAAGAAACAATAAGGCAACATTCCAAATGGACGATACTGCGGCGCTACGCGTCGGTCGGTATGTCCAAAGGAAACAATAGACAGCATTCCAAATGGACGCATACTCGTGCGCTACGCATCGGGTCAGTATGTCCAAAAGGAAATCACAAGACGATAATCAAAATGGAAACATACCCGTGCGCTACGCATCGTGTCAGTATGTCCAAAGCGATTAATAACAATAATACTATCAGCGAGGGCGTGCGTGGAATTTCTCCGTCAATGCCGACACCGTCAAGTAAGTTCTCAATCACCAACCGACCTCCATCGAGAGACGCGATAACACAGAAATACAACGTTTTGCACAACAAAGGCTATCACAACAAGCATAGGCACGTTTCACAATAACAAGCATAGGCTAGTTTCACAACAACAAGCATAGGCAAGTATCACACAACTCAAAGTACTTTCATTTTATGCCAAAGTCGGGTTTTAACCCCAAAGTACTACATACGTTAAGTTCTTTTTAAAAGAGATCCATTACTTTTATAAAAGTGACCCGTTACCCGTAGTATTAGAATGTCCAAGCCACTTTCCTTTTCAAAGTCAAGTAACAATATTCTTTTCCTAAATTCCAGTTTGCCTAGTTTCAATTACTCAAGCTTCTCATTTTCAAATGGTTTCATAGTTCATAAACTTAATCACTTGATTCCTTTTTAGAACAATTGAGTAATATATGTCTTACATGAGAGTAGGTTATTCTTGTTTACAACATTCTTATTACAGCAGCCATGATCTAGAAAATGTATATCATTTTGTCTCATCTTAGTTTCTATGCAGATGGAGGTTTCTCTGGTTTTAATACAATTCATCATTATTTAATACATTTTCCTTTATTAACGCTATGCGGTGATGTCGATACATTCGATTTCCAAATCGATAAAACATTATCCTTTAGATAAAACCAAGTACTCATTACTCACGAATGAGGTTTCACCCAAACATTCACATTAAAACAAATAAGTTAAGTCTCTTATCTTATAAGATCAAGTCTCTTAACTTCTAACATTAGTAAACCATTTTCTTTACCTCTCTTAAGACATTATACCTAACTCCCCATAAAGCTAGTATAACTCTTTTTAAAACCTTTAAAACCAAGTGTTACTCTTTCTTTCAAAACGATTTATAAATCTTTTGAAATACATCAATTTCTTTATTATAACAAGCGTTATTATTCAAAGCGATTTACCTTTTAAAAACCACAAGTACTTGCTTATCCACATAAAGCTATTATAGCGACTTCCCATAAAGCCGTTATAACACTTTATGTTTTAAACCAATCAAATACATTTAGCACGTATGCGTCACCGTGCACTACATAGTTCACATATCATGCTAGAAGAGATAGGAAGAGGTTCACATACCTCGCGACAGTATCGACTAATAGCAAAACGCTCCAACAATCGGCTACTCCTTGCCAAGTAAATCGCGCCACACGTAGGACTTCAACCTATAAGGCCACAAGGCGACATTAACATCTAGACCACAACGTAGAATATTCTACTGAAAATTCGGCGGACCTCCCCACGGCGTTAATCTCCTCCTCTATCGGTAGGCCTATCAAGCCAACCGGGGGTTATACATCTAACCCTAACTGTACAATTCTACTCCACGGTACTACTACAAGTCTCTTGTAATACTGATCTATGTAATTACTGATTGATTCGATTCTTAATTCTTGAGCTTAAGTCAAAAGACATTGCCACAAGATTAAGTTCGATTCTATATATAGTATACAACGACTATATATTCAACACTTATGTAATTTCCAATTACAATAGGGGACAAGATATTTACCTCGATAAGCCCAAAATTATCCGAGTTTAATGTCGCTCTGAGCAAGGTTTAGCTCTACTCCGAGTGCTCGATCCGCTCCAAACAACCCTTAGAAGTTCTAACCAACTTCTCTTAAGTACTTCAAACAACTATGAAGATTTCTTTAGGGTTTCGTTTAGTGGCTAAAGGAAAGTATAATCGTATTTTAGGCTTTTATAAGTGTAACCTTGGGAATACTACAAGGTATTTGGGCAAGGTATTTGGACATTACAACAATACTTTGGAGAGTATTTCTATACCACAAAGGGGTATTTATACGAGACAACTAGGCTGGGGGTACCCACTGGCAAACACCACCAAGGGAGGGGTGGCTCTCGGCCATGGGGAAAGGGAGGGCTAGGACGAGAATTCTCAAGAGGGAGGGAGAGGGGTTTTCAAGACTTAGGCAATTTGTGGATGAAAGAACTCATCAACTAATGGGGTATTTATAGGTCAAGTGAAGGCCAACCAATGGCCAAGATGAAGACAAGTGCATAGCAAGTGTAAGGCCAAGATTTAGCCATGTGCTACCTTATCCATCTACCACACAACTTGCACAAAATATCCTACCAACTAAAGTGGACCAAAATCGTCCAAGACATGCCATGTTTGCCGTCCAAGCCTTCCAATGTGAGGGTGACACATGTCACCCTCCCGTTGGTCCAAAATGTTTCGTCTCTCGGAAAAATCCGCAAAAATTATAAATGACATAGCCGGAATTTTCTCTACGAAAGCTGTGGAAACGTTTCGTCAGAAAACGACTCTATTCGGCACTTGTGCCCAAATTTCGAACCAAGCCAATTCTTAAGGCAAAAAAAATTTAATACGTACGCCCTCACGTACATACTCTGGAAATACGGGGTATAACACTCCAATTGGTGGACGTGAGGCGTCTATATGGCCGAATGGAGTGGCTTGTTTTGTCAAGTAGTTGGTAGGATATTTTGTGTGCAAGTTGGCTAGGTACACTTGCCCTAATCTTGACCTTACACTTGCCTTGCACTTGGCATAATCTTGGCCATTGGTTGGCCATCCCTTGACCTATAAATACCCCTCTTGTGATGAAGAGTTCTTCATCCACAAACAAGCTTTCCAAGTCTTGAAATCCTCTCCTCTCCCTTGAGCCTTTTTCGTCCAAAACACCCCCTTTGAGTGAGCTTGGCCGAGGCATCCCCTCCCCCTAGCCTAGCCGAAATCTACCCCCCCTCCCTTGGTAGAAAAGTTGCCTTCTAGTATTGTTATAATGCCCAAAATACCCTAGCCCAAATCCCTTAGTGCTTAGTAGAAGTTGTGAAGAACTTCTAAGGTTTCCTTGGAGCTATCGGAGCGTACAACTTAGGAGCTAAGCCTTGCTCCGGATCGACTTATACCTAGGATATTATTGGGCTTACCGAGGTAAATAATCCTAACCCTCTTTTGTATTAAAGAATACATACTGTAGAAGTATAGAATTAAGTATTAAATACTTAGAAGAATATTACAGAATTGAACTGTTATCACAATAGAAGGGTTTAAAAGAAGAATAATAGAACTGAACTCACCTAGGAATGTTTTTCTGATGATCGTATAACTTCTAGGGTAGGAAGTGCTGCCAAAATTTCCATATAATAGAGCACCCTCTGCTTAGAAGCTGTTCTGATCTGATGCTAGACGTTGATAAACGTATTTGGTATTATAAATTTGATTCTCTGCGTGCGACATATTCAACTTGGCAGGAGGTTTTCGCCGAGAAGGTATGTGATTCTTCCTAAGCATGATATTTTAACATATATATATAGTACGGTAGACGTACATGTGTTAATTGAATAATAACTACGGCAATGTCTTTTGACTTAAGCCTGAATAACAACTACGACAATGTCTTTTGACTTAAGCCTGAATAACAACTACGGCAATGTCTTTTGACTTAAGCCTGAATAACAACTACGGCAATGTCTTTTGACTTAAGCCTGAATAATAAGGACCCTGATGCATTTCAAAAGAATACTGAATCATTTTTAAACAGAAGAGAAATATCTGGTTTTTAAAACAAAAGCTTAAGAGTTATACTAGCTTTATGGGAAGTTAGGTATAACAACTTAAGAAAGATAAAAGGAATTGTTTACTTGTTTGTTTATAAAAGACTTGTATTGATTTCTGTTAAGTATAGTAAGATTGTTTGATAAGTAGACATATTATGATGCTACCTGTGTTAGTGTCTTGTAATGATGTGAAAGGGGGTCATTCTTGCTGTGCTTACGTTGCTAAACGGTAAGTATGTTGTACTGTTATTATATCACCTACCCCCTTGACTTATTATACCGAGGGCTTGCCACCCTTGATGCGGGTCTATACGTCCTATGCAGTCTATGTGACTATGCGGAGCTGCGGGAGTTCCAGGATTGATCATTCCGGGTGTTTTAGCCCGATGCGGGGTATGCCCTATGCGATGCAATGTGACTATGCTGTCTATTGAGAATATGCGGTGCGGAGTCGGTAGTGCAGGGTTAGCTACCGTCGCGAGGAATACCTCATGCAGGTCTGTGTGTGACCTATGCGGACTGCGGGAGTCCAGGATTAGGCATGCATAATGATACTATGGGCGCTTGGCCTTGCTTCGATCATTCGCGGCCTAGAACAGACCTGTTACAGTTTACCTATTATTGTTCTTGTTTGTGATATGGCACTATGTGCAATTGAACTGATTATATTTGCAAATGGTTTTAAAATACTTTGATTTCATTTTTAAGTACTTTACAGTTTCACATACTTAGTACCTGTTGTACTGACCTCCTTCGGGGGGCTGCGTTCATGCCGCAGGTAAGGGCAAGCAGGTGCTAGATCCACATCCTTAGGATCTCTTTGCATTGGTGTCAGGAGCTCCATCTTCTCCGGAGGCTCTACTTTTGGTATGATCTCCCTGTATTGTAGATAGTTTTGTACATTCAGGGTATGGCGGGGCCCTGTCCCGCCATAGTTGTTTACTTCCTTAGAGGTCTGTAGTCCTAGTGTACAGTTGGGATGTAACTGCAAAACTTGGGTTATTTATATATATATGCCGAAAGGCAAGCTTTTCATCAGATAAACTGTGTCTCATTTTACAACTGTTTCATGTCTTGTTTTTATATTCCACTGATTACTCTGATGTATGACTACTTGGGTGCCCGGGTAAGGCACGATCCACGAACCGGGCAGTCGTGACATCTATCAGAAATCTGATCCTATGTAAGTCTGATTCAATTCTCTTCTTATATACCTTCCTTGTATATAATTTATACTTAATTCTTATACTTCAACAGTATGTAAACTCTAATTACAATAGGGGGACAAGAGTATTTACCTTGATAAGCCCAAAATTATCCAAGATTTAATGTCGATCCTGAGCAACGTTTAGCTCCTACTCCGGGTGCTCCAACCCGCTCCAAACAACCCTTAGAAGTTCTACGCAACTTCTTCTTAATACTTCAACCGGCTATGAAGATTTTCCTTAGGGTTTCGTTTTGAGACAAAAAGGACATAAGGTAGTATTTCCGGGCTCTACGTATAGAGGTAACTTTGGAATACTACAAGGTATAAGGCTAAGGTATTTTGGTATAGTAACAATACTTGGAGAGTATTTTCTACCAAGAGGGGGGGTATTTTACGAGAACAACTCAAGGTAGGGGGGGTACCTCTCGGCCAAAGCCTTCTCAAGGGGGGGGGGGGGGGTGCTCTTTTGGACGAGAGCTTCAACAAGAGGGGGGAGGATTTTCAAGACTTAGAAACTATTTTTGGATGAAGAAGTCTTCCACAAGGGGGGGTATTTATAGGGAGATCAATGGCCAAGATCAAGCCAAGTGGTAGGCAAGTGTATGGTCAAGATTTGGACAAGTGTTTGTGGGTCCCACTTGCTCATCAACTACACAAAAATATCTACAAATATCCTACCAAATCCAAGGCAACAAAAACGTGCCAAGAATGGCCCTTTGCCGTCCACTTTGAGGGTGACACATGTCACCCTCCCGTTGGTCCAAAATATTTCATCTCTCGGAAAAATCCGCAAAAATAATAAATGACATAGCTGTATTTTTCCCTTCGCAAGTTTTGTAAAACGTTTCGTCGAAAAACGATTATTTTCGGTAGTTGTGAACAAAATTTCGTCATTGCCTAACTTTAAGGCTCAAACTTTTATACGTACTCCCTTACGTACATACTCTGGAAATACGGGGTATAACACTTGGTCCGCAGACGCCTAACCTGACGATCGATTATCGCTATGGGAATCTCTTCATACGATAACCCCCCGGTCACCCGGACATCGTCAATCGGGTGTACCCTAGATGGATCCCCAATACATCTCCTCAGCATAGAAACATGAAAAACCGGATGCACTGCCTCAAGATCAGACGGCAGATCCAACTCATAGGCAACCTTGCCTACCCTGCGTCTGTCCGTCGGCCCAATGTACCTTGGTGAGTTTCCCTTTCTTCCGAATCTCATCACACCGCCATGGGTGACACCTTCAGAAAACCCAATCATCAACCTCAAACTCCGGATCGACGACGATGATCTGCGATATGACTTCATCGACTCGGTATCGATGCCGCTCCTGGATAAGCTTCACCTTATCCACTGCCTGCTGTATCAGGTCTGGTCCCACTAACTGCACCTCGCCTACATCAAATCAGCCTATCGGCGATCTGCACTTCCTCCCATACAAGGCCTCATAAGGCGCCATCTGAATACTGGAGTGGTAGATATTATTATACGCAAACTCAACTAGAGGCAAATGATCCTCCGGCTACCCTCAAGTCAATAACATACGCCGCAGATATCCTCAAGAGTTCGGATAGTGCGCTCGCTTGTCCGTCTGCGAGGATGGAATGCGATGCTCGTGCTCACTGCGTCCTAAACCCTTTCGGAAAGACCTCCGGAAGTTAGCGTGAACCGGCTCCTGCATGCGATATGATAGAAATAGGGACCCCATGCGATCGGCGATCTCTCGGATGTAAAGTCCGCATAATTGTTATACCCGTATTTCGGAGTATGTGCGTGGGGCGTGCGTAGAAATTTTTTGAAGTGTAAAGTGGCTTGGCCGAATTTATTTTGTTCACAACACCCGTTTAGAGTCGTTTTTCGACGAAACGTTTTCACAGCTTTCGTAGGGGAATTTACGGCTATGTCAATTTTAATTTTTTCGGATTTTTACGAGAGACGAAACATTTTGGACCAACGAGAGGGCGACACATGTCACACTCTCATTGATGGAGTGTGGGCGGTTGGCTTGGACGATTTGGTGACAATTTTGTCAAGTAGTAGGTAGGATATTTTGTGTGTTAGTTGGTTAGGGTGCACTTGGCAAGATCTTGGCCCTACACTTGCTATGCACTTGGCATGATCTTGGCCATTGGTTGGCCTTTGCTAGACCTATAAATACCCCCCCTTGGAAGACTTCTTCATCCATTCCAAATATTTCCTAAGTGTTAAAAATCCTCTCCCTTTGTGTGGTGTTTTCGTCAACACCCTCTCCCCTTTGAGTTGGCACTTTGGCGAGAGCCCTCCCACCCCTTGGCCGAGTACCCCTAGTGGGGTAGTAGAGAGGTATACACCCCCCTTGTGGTGTTGTCTCGTATATACCCCCCCTCTTGGTAGAAATACTCTCAAAAGTATTGTTATAATGCCCAAATTACCTTAGCCGTATACCTTGTTGTATTCTAAGGTCATACCTTACAAAAAGCCCAGTTATACTATTATACTTCCAGTCCACCAAACGAAACCCTAGGGAAAATCTCCATGGTTAGTTGGAGTAGTATGTAGAAGTTGGTTAGAACTTCTAAGGGTAGTTTGGAGCGGGTTGGAGCGCACGGAGTTGGAGCTAAACGATTGCCCAGGATCGACTTTATACTCGGATAATTATGGGCTTATCGAGGTAAATATCTTGTCCCTCTATTGTAATTGGAAATTACATGATTGTTAGACCATATAGTTGAAGTATACTATATATATAGAACTGAACGTTGTTGTCGGCAATGTCTTTGGACTTAAGCCTGAATAATAAGAAATCTTTTCGAAAGAAGAATCTTGAATCGTTTTTACATAGGGTGTATTCTGAGACTTGTGGAGCTTTTCGGTGAGGTAGAATTGTGCACGTCCGGTTAGATGTATGAACCCCCCCTGGTTGGCTTGATAGCCGGCCCCGATAGAGGAGGAGATTTACGCTGTTGCGGGGGGGGGAGGTGCTGCCGAATTTTCTGTAGGATGTTCTACGATGGGATATAAATGTTAATAAGCGCCTTGTGGCCTTATAGGTTGAAGTACTACGTATGGCGCGATCTTCTGGCTAAGGAGTAGCCGACGGTTTGAAGTACTTGGAGCGTTTTGCTATTAGTCGATACTCGTCGCGAGGTATGTGAACCTCTTCCTATCTCTTCTAGCATGATATGTGTGTAACTATGTAGTACGGTAGACGTACATGTGTTAAATGTATTTGATTGGTCTAAAACATAAAGTGTTATAACGGCTTTATGGGAAGTTGGTTATAACAGCTTTATGTTGGTACGAAAATACTTGTGGTCTTTAAAAGGTAACTGATTTGAACTATAACTGGCTTGTTATGTGTTAATAAAGAACTTGAAGTATTTCAAAAGATTTTTGAATCATTTTGAAAGAAGAAGTAATACTTGGTTTTTGAAAAACTTAAGAGTTATACTAGCTTTATGGGAAGTTAGGTATAACGGCTTAAGAATGTTTCTTGATTTCGAAATCGAATGTGTATCGACAAACCAACTGCGGCGTTAATAAAAGGAAATGTTTTGACTAATTAAGTATTATTAAAACCAGAGAAACTTCCATCTGCATGAAGCTAAGATGAGACAAAATGATATTTCTAGATCACTACTTTGTAATAAGATTGTTATAAACAAGAATATCCTACTCACATATAAGGCTTATGTTTCTCAGTTGTTTAAAAGAGAATTATATTCTTAAATGAATAAGACTATGTACTTAAACCTTTCTAAAATAAGAAACGTGAACATTTGAAATTAGGCAAACTTGGACGTTTGGAAAATAATGTTGTTACTTGATTTTACAAAGGTAAATGTTTTAGTTTAATTAAAAAGACATATCACTCTATTTTATACTACGTATTGTGTGACTTATGTGAAAGCAACGGATCTTTTAAAAGATTTAATGTATGAAGTACTTTAGGGATAGATACGAACTTGTTAGCATAAAGTACCTTGTGTGAATAACTTGATTGTGTTGGTTTGAGATAGCCTTGTAAATACTTTCTTGTTGATGTGATAAGTAAACATGTTAGGATGCTACTTGTGTTAGTATCTTGTGTGAGCGTGATGTAAGGGGTCATTCTTGTTGTGCTTACGTTGTTAAACGTTAAGCCCGTTATCGTTATTGTATCACATACCCTTTGACTTATTATACCGGGCTTGCCACCCTTGATGCGGTCTATACGGCTATGCGGTCCTTGTGACTATGCGGTCGCGGTAGCTCGAGATTGATCATTCGGTGTTTAGCCCGACGCGGGATTCCTATGCGGTCCGCTGAGACTATGCGGTCTTTTGAGACTATGCGGGTTGCGGGAGCCTGGCGGATCTGGGGTTAAGCGCCCTCGATGCGGGGTATACCTCGGTGATGCAGGACCATGATTCGAGGATACCTCACGCGGTCGTGTGTGACCTATGCGGGCTGCGAGTTCCAGAATAGACGCTCGGTGATCTGCGGGCGAGTGGCGGCCGATCATGTGGTGCGGTCTAGAAAGACCTTGTGATACAGTTTATGGCATTTGTGGTACTGGGGGTCTTAGTAGTCGGCTATGCCTTCGTACTTACCCCGTACGGTTTTATTGTGATGACTTTGAGGGCGTGAGTCCCTGACTTGACATGACTGCTTATTGTGAACTGTAGTTTGGTTATTATACATGTCTCCTGTTTTTATAGACTACTATGATTTCATTTACAGTATTTTCAGTTTCACATACTTGGTACCTGTTGTACTGACCTCCTTCGGGGGGCTGCGTTCATGCCGCAGGAAAAGGTACACCAGTCGTTGATCCTCGCTCTTAGGGTCACAGTCCAGCGTTGGGAAAGCTCCGTTTCTCCGGAGGCTTATCAGTGGTATAGTCCCCTGCTGTTGTAGGTATTTACATTCAGGGGTATGGCGGGGCCCTGTCCCGCCATTGTTGTCGTATCATTTCTTAGAAGTGCAGTAATGCTTGTTGTGGGCAGGGTTTGTAAAAAGGATTAAACTGTTCATGTTGAAAAGGTTGTTATTTATATATATGCCGAAAGACAAGTTTTTCTCAGAATATTGTTTCATATTTCATAATATGTCTTGTATCGTTTTATGTTCCGCTGATTACTCTGATGTTGTATCACTAGGGTGCCCGGGGTAAGGCACCAGTCACGGACTTTACGGGTCGTGACAAAAGTGGTATCGAGCGATTAATCCTCGGAAAGTGTCTGACCGTATCGATGGGAGTCTTGATTATCGGTGTGTTGTGCACCACACCAATAATCGTGAGGCTATAGGATATTTAGGATTGGTTTCTAATTCTTCTCACTCGAGATCGTGCCTTAGAGTCGTGTTGTAAGTTGGACCCTCGACGTATTTCTTTCCCTTACCGCTATGCCTCGCGTGCAACCCGGCCCAGAGGGCAAGGCGGCGGAGCCGCGAGTAGAGTTCGGAGGGTGGCGAGGCACAGCCCAATCATTACCTAGGGTGGTGCTTCTTCGGGAGTTCTGCGACGTCACTAGCACCAGCAGAGTTTAGTACGGCGGCAGCAGTGCCTACTGCGGCCATGATATTTGAACCTGCCTCCACGGCCAGGAGCAGAGAATATAGATTGCAAGAGACAACCACATTTACTAGCTATGGATTTGGCTACCAGAGTATACCGACGCGTCTGCGAGTCTTGAGGACTATATAAAGAGGTTGTGCAAGAGTAATTCTTGATTGGGCTTGAGCATGGCACGTATGCGGGCTTATGCGCGGCGAAAGCGTAGAGATCGACGGGTTAACAAAGGGCGACGAAGGGGCGAGCGGCAAGGTCCTTTGGTAACTTTCGAGGCGAGTCACCTCACCAGTGATTAGATATGCACCTCCGCGGTCGCAGTGGTCTTCCACGGATTTCGGGACGTTCGGGTGTGCAGGAGTTGGTCGTAACTCGTGGCTTCGGTTCACGATGTGACGAGCGCCATCCGGAATGTCGTCTTTTAGTTGTACTTGTTGTACTACGACCGTCGAGTCGATGTCGATAGAATGTCCTTGTAGGAGGACTTAGCCTTCAGATCGGTGGGTAGTTCGTCATCTTCCTAGCTATGCGCCTACGTGGCGAGTTTGATTAGAACGACTAAGGGAGTGAAGCGATGATATAGATATATCTTTAACCTCTAGAGTTTTGTTTATGTGATAAGGTGAGTATACCTTAAGTGCTATGTTCGATAGCGGTGTGTTAGTTGTGATTAGATCGTGGTTGTTTAGCGAGTAAGATTTGGGGGATAGAGAAGGTGTGAGCCTTAGAGTTCTATGCGTAGAGACCTTAGAGGTAAGGCCATCTCGAGTAAAGGTGTAGTGTTATGTTTGATCCTTATCGGAGTGCTTAGTGCATGTGAGATATATTGTATGATAAGTCACGAGTAGTGTGGAATGAAAGGGAGTAGTTGAGCTAAGAAGACCGCTAGGTTTTCGTAACGTGATTAGAAAAGTTGTTCCGGACCGGGGAGCAAGTGTTTTACGCGAGAGTGGGTCGGGTTGAGGCCATGCCGCGGGTCAACCCGCGCCCTGTTTGTTGGTGGGGTCAGTTCGTGGTGGTCCCGCCGGGTGGTGGGGTCACGAGGGTGTTAGGCCCAAGTTTAGTTAACCAGCGTACGAGTTCGTGGATGCGTTCGACCGATTGGTCGGGCGATGGGGCAGCCCGTCGTGTTTTTGGTCGTGACCATGTACTCGCAGTGTTGTTATATCGTAAAGGTTGTAAGGCTGCACGGTGCCTACCTTCACCTTATGTCGAACAGTGGAGCCAGTTACGGCTGTTTTGTTTCGAAGCTTTGCAAGCATGTGTTAAGAACTCGGGTGAGTCTCGAATCGCATTCGCCTCCGGCGATGGTTGAATTTGAGGGTAGTTGTGGAGATTGTTGTCTCCTGTGGAGGAGTGTTTAAGCTACCATTTCGGTGTTCGGATGTCGCCTTATAAAGCCTTGTAGGGCGGATGTGTAAGTTGCGGCCAGTGGTTCGATGTTGGCAAGGTTGAACTGTTAGTTGAGCTTGTTCCGGTATGGATAGTGAAGCTTGTCTAGAAGAAGTTCGCAGCTCGGAGAAATCGTGCGGAAAAATCGGCGGCAACGCTTAGAGTTGAGTTGTGGTTGGTCTTCTTGAAAGTACCACCGGATTAGGTGTGACGAGCTTTGGAAAAAGCGAGAAACTTAGCCCGAGTTGTTTTGGGCCTTTTAAGTTCATGTGAAGAATAGGCCGATTGCCTATATGTTAGCTTTGCCGTCGACTTGGGAGGCGATGCGTCCGGTCTTCGTATTGTTATGTTTGGAAAGTATCGAGATCCATCCAGTGTTCCCGATTAATGATGACCACGTTAGAGATAGTAACCTCGAGTTTTGGAACCAAGCGATGATCGAAATGTGGTAAGAGTTCGAGTGTACGTCGACCTCGTGGATCGCGTACGGCCGGTACCATTTGTTGGGTCGCCGGAGTGAACCTCGCGGCAAAGTGACAAAAGTGGTATCATTTCTTTTGTAAAGAGAAGGTGCGAATGAAGTATATTTTGGACCCCGGAGAGAGGTGTTTGTGGTGATGTTAGAGGTGTTTCCTCGTGGACTTGGAGGTAAGTATTTTGCGCAAGTTGGTTCCGTGGCCATGCGTGGGAGGATTGTTTTCGTAAGTATAGCAGTGAGGACTATACTGCGTGGCGTTTGTTTTGAGACTTAGAAGGACCATTCGGGACGAATGTTTCTAAGGAGGGAGAATGTTATACCGTATTTCCGGTATATGCGTGGGGCGTGCGTGAAAATTTTGAAGTGTAAAGTGGCTTGGCGAATTTATTTTGTTCACAACACCCGTTTAGAGTCGTTTTTCGACTAAAGCGTTTTCCACGACTTTAAGTAGGAATTGACGGCTATGTCATTTGTAATTTTTGCGGATTTTTCCGAGAGACGAAACATTTTGGACCAACGAGAGGCGACACTTGTCACCTCTCATTGATGGAGTGTGGGCGGTTGGCTTGGGCGATTTGGTGACAATTTTGTCAAGTAGTAGGTAGGATATTTTGTGTGTTAGTTGGTTAGGGTGCACTTGGCAAGATCTTGGCCTACACTTGCTATGCACTTGGCATGATCTTGGCCATTGGTTGGCCTTTGCTAGACCTATAAATACCCCTCGAAGACTTCTTCATCCATTCCAAATATTTCCTAAGTGTTAAAAATCCTCCTCCCTTTGTGTGGTGTTTTCGTCCAACACCCTCTCCCTTTGAGTTGGCACTTTGGCGAGAGCCCTCCCACCCCTTGGCCGAGTACCCCACAGTGGGGTAGGCGAGGGTATACACCCCCTTGTGGTGTTGTCTCGTATATACCCCCTCTTGGTAGAAATACTCTCAAAAGTATTGTTATAATGCCCAAATTACCTTAGCGTATACCTTGTTGTATTCTAAGGTCATACCTTACAAAAAGCCAGTTATACTATTATACTTCCCGTCGGTCCAAACCGAAACCACAGGGAAAATCTCCATGGTTAGTTGGAGTAGTATGTAGAAGTTGGTTAGAACTTCTAAGGGTAGTTTGGAGCGGGTTGGGCGCACGGAGTTCGAGCTAAACGATTGCCCAGGATCGACTTTATACTCGGATAATTATGGGCTTATCTAGGTCAATATCTTGTCCCTCTATTGTAATTGGACATTACATGATTGTTAGACCATATAGTTGAAGTATACTATATCTATAGAATCGAACGTTGTTGTCGGCAATGTCTTTGGACTTAAGCTGAATAATAAGAAATCTTTTCGAAGAAGAGTATCGAATCGTTTTTACATAGGGTGTATTCAGACATGAGACTTGTGTAGCTTTTCTGTGAGTTAGAATTGTGCACGTACGGTTAGATGTATGAACCCCCCCCCTGGTTGGCTTGATAGCCGGCCCCGATAGAGGAGGAGATTTACGCTGTTGTTGCGGGAGAGTCTTTGCCGAATTTTCTGTAGGATGTTCTACGAAGGGATATAAATGTTAATAAGCGCCTTGTGGCCTTATAGGTTGAAGTACTACGTATGGCGCGATCTTCTGGCTTAAGGAGTAGCCGACGTTTGGAAGTACTTGGAGCGTTTTGCTATTAGTCGATACTCGTCGCGAGGTATGTGAACCTCTTCCTATCTCTTCTAGCATGATATGTGTGTAACTATGTAGTACGGTAGACGTACATGTGTTAAATGTATTTGATTGGTCTAAAACATAAAGTGTTATAACGGCTTTATGGGAAGTTGGTTATAACAGCTTTATGTTGGTACGAAAATACTTGTGGTCTTTAAAAGGTAACTGATTTGAACTATAACTGGCTTGTTATGTGTTAATAAAGAACTTGAAGTATTTCAAAAGATTTTTGAATCATTTTGAAAGAAGAAGTAATACTTGGTTTTTGAAAAACTTAAGAGTTATACTAGCTTTATGGGAAGTTAGGTATAACGGCTTAAGAATGTTTTACTGATTTCGGAAATCAGAATGTGTATCGACAAACCACTGCAGCGTTAATAAAAGGAAATGTTTTGACTAATTAAGTATTATTAAAACCAGTAGAAACTTCCATCTGCATAGAAGCTAAGATGAGACAAAATGATATTTCCTAGATCACGGCTGCTGTAATAAGATTGTTATAAACAAGAATATCCTACTCACATATAAGGCTTATGTTTCTCAGATTGTTTAAAAGAGAATTATATTCTTAAATGAATAAGACTATGTACTACGAAACCTTTCTAAAATAAGAAACGTGAACATTTGAAATTAGGCAAACTTGGACGTTTGGAAAATAATGTTGTTACTTGATTTTACAAAGGTAAATGTTTTGGTTTAATTAAAAAAGACAGTCACTCTATTTTATACTACGGGTATTGTGTGACTTATGTGAAAGCAACAGATCTTTTAAAAGATTTAATGTATGAAGTACTTTAGGGATAGATACCCGAACTTGTTAGCATAAAGTACCTTGTGTGAATAACTTGATTGTGTTGGTTTGAGATAGCCTTGTAAATACTTTCTTGTTGATGTGATAAGTAAACATGTTAGGATGCTACTTGTGTTAGTATCTTGTGTGATCGTGATGTAAGGGGGTCATTCTTGTTGTGCTTACGTTGTTAAACGTTAAGCCCGTTGTACTGTTATTGTATCACATACCCCTTTGACTTATTATACCGAGGGCTTGCCACCCTTGATGCGGGTCTATACGGCCTATGCGGTCCTTGTGACTATGCGGTCGCGGTAGCTCGAGATTGATCATTCGGTGTTTAGCCCGATGCGGGGATTCCTATGCGGTCTGCTGAGACTATGCGGTCTTTTGAGACTATGCGGGTTGCGGGAGCCTGGCGGATCTGGGGTTAAGCGCCTCGATGCGGGGTATACCTCGGTGATGCAGGACCATGATTCGAGGATACCTCATGCGGTCCGTGTGTGACCTATGCGGGCTGCGAGTTCGAGAATAGACGCTCGGTGATCTGCGGGCGAGTGGCGGCCGATCATGTGGTGCGGTCTAGAAAGACCTTGTGATACGCTTTATGGCATTTGTGGTGCTGGGGTCTTAGTAGTCGGCTATGCCTTCGTACTTACCGTGCGGTTTTATTGTGATGACTTTGAGGCGTGAGTCACGACTTGACATATGGCCTTATTGTGAACTGTAGTTTGGTTATTATACATGTCTCTGCTTTTATAGACTACTATGATTTCATTTCTGATATTTTGATTTCACATACTTGGTACTGTTATCTTGACCTCCTTGAGGCCGCGTTTCATGCGAGAAAAGGTACACGATCGTTGATCCTCGCTCTTAGGGTCACATCCGGCGTTGGGAAAGCTCCGTTTCTCGGAGGCTTATCGATGGTATAGTCCTGCTGTTGTAGGTATTTACATTCGAGGGTATGGCGGGGCCCCTGTCCGCCATTGTTGTCGTATCATTTCTTAGAGGTGCATGTAATCTTGTTGTGGCGGGGTTTGTAAAAAGGATTAAACTGCTCATGTTGAAAAGGTTGTTATTTATATATATGCGAAAGACAAGTTTTTCTCGAATATTGTTTCATATTTCATAATATGTCTTGTATCGCTTTATGTTCCGTGATTACTCGATGTTGTATCACTAGGGTGCGGGGTAAGGCACGATCCACGGACCGGGCAGGTCGTGACAATAATCCTCACCGAAAAAGTCGTCTGACGGAAGAAAGTGGGCTGATTTCGTCGACTTGTCGACGATAACCGGATAGAATCATGCTTCCGAGTGCGAGGTAATCCCGTGATAAAGTCCATGTTGATCACCTCCCACTTCGGTCGGGATCTATCGTCTGCGCAACAAACCACCGGGCCTCGGTGCTCTACCTTCACTGCGACAACACGGCACGAGCCACAAACTCGCAGCGTCCTCTTCAAGCCATCCCACCAATACACGGATCGAGGTCGTGGTACATCTTGGTCGACCGGATGGATGAAGTAACGCGCTGTGTGCTTCCCCTAGAACTGTTGCGAAGTCTGCAATATCTGGAACACACAACCTGCCCTCAAACCTTAGCACCCATCAGTGCTACCTCAAGGACCGCCGCCTCACGAAGAGTCGTATCACGGTACCGCGTCAAAACCGGATCCTCAAACTGTTGCCTCTTCACCTCATTGACGATGGAAGACTCGGCAACCTCTCGAACTCGAACCCCACTGCTATCAGAATCAATCAATCGGACTCCAAGGCTCGCTAGCTGATGCAACTCGCGGACCATGCCCCTCCTCTCAGGTTATACATCTGATAGACTCCCCATCGACCTACGACTAAGGGCATCTGCCACAACATTGGCCTTCCCTGGGTGGTACAGGATGTCGACATCGTAATCCTTGGCGACTCTAACCACCGTCTGCCGTAAGTTCAGCTCCTGCTGAAGATATCTTGGAGGCTCTTGTGGTGCTGTATAAATATCCACATGAACCCCATACAAATAGTGCCTCCAGATCTTGGCGTGAATCACCACGCTAACTCCAAATCATGGGTGGGGTAGTTCCTCATGTTTCTTAAGGTCGGGATCGTATGCTATAACCTTGCCCTGCTGCATCAACACACATCCAAGCCCGATGCCTGACGCATCAAAATACACAACATAGCCATCCGACCTGCGGAAGAGTAAGAACGAAGCGATCGTCGATCTCGCCCGATGGCGGAAACCACGCTCACAAGCATCACCATCAAACTTAGCGCTTCCGAGTCGGCCTAGTCAATGGTGCGAGAGATAGAAGCAAACTTCTCCACGAACCACCGATAATAACTGCGAGGCCCGTAAAGCTGCGCCTGCAGCCGGAGTAGTAGGTCTAGGCCAAGTCCTGACTGCCTCGATCTTGGCCGTATCCACTCGAATACCATCAGCCCCTACTGCTGGTCCTGGAGAACTCTCAGCACAGTCCTCAAATGCTCCTCATACTCCTACTCTGAGCGGGAATAAACCAAGATGTCATCAATGAACACTATCACAAACGTGTCCAAAAATGGCTTGAACACTCGGTTCATCAAATCCATGAATACCGCCGAAGCATTGGTCAAACCGAAAGACATAACCCTGAACTCATAGTGCCCGTACCGGGTCCGGAATGCAGTCCTAGGGATATCCGCCTCTCTAACTCGCACCTGATGATAGCCCGATCGCAGATCAATCTTGGAGAAACATCTCGCACCTGCAATCGGGTCGAACAAATCATCAATCACAGGAAGGGGTATCGTTCTTAATGGTCACCTTGTTCACCGTAATCAACACACATGCGCGGCGTCGCCCTTCTTCTTCACGAACAATACCGCGCTCCCGGGGAGAAACACTAGACTAGATGAAGCCCTTCTCCAGCAAATCTCTCAGCTGGTCCTTCAACTCTCTCAACTCGGCAGGTGCCATTCTGTATGGCGGAATGGAAATAGGCTGAGTGTCTGGAAGCACATCGATACAAAACTCTATCTCCTCTCGGGAGGATACCCGAGATCGTGCGGAAACACATCCGGGAACTCTCGACTCTTTGGGCGATGAAAATCTGGTACGCACCTCGTTATCAAACACCGAATGAGATGGTAGATATACCATTCGCACCATCTTCCTAGCCTTGAGGTAAGAAATAAACTTACCTCGGCTGCACGGTGCTCCTCCCACTCAACAACCTGGCTCCTCAGAAGCTGGGAACCGTACCACTCTCTCCCTGCAGTCTATATTGGCGTAGCAAGAAGCTAGTCAATCCATACCCATGATCACATCGAAATCAGTCATATCCAACTCTACCAAGTCGGCAAAGTCCGACGGCGCATATAGTCCTTTGGACAAGCCCTATATACCGCCGAGCTACCACCGAATCACCCATGGCGTAGCTACCTCGAAAGGGTCTATGGACTCGTGCTCTATCCTATCCTACTAGCAATATGGGGAGATATATGGGGCCAGTAGAACCCGGATCTATCAAGGCATACACGTCACAACATGAAACTGATAAAGTACCTGTGACGACATCAGGTGAGGCCTCCTGGTCCTGCCGGCTGGACAAGGCATATATGCGGTTCTGAGGACCGCTAGAACTGGGACCCGCGCCACAACCTCTGCCGTGACCTGCTGGCCCATGAGTACCCTTCCCTCCGGGGCGAGTAACTGTAGGAGATGAAGAAGACCCGGCGAAAGACCCTGTAGGTTGACCCCTACCATCTGCGCTGCCCTTGCTCGGACAGTTCCTCGCAAAGTGACCCTGCTGGCCGCAAGTGAAACAGACTCCCGTAGCGATCCGCAATTCCGTAATGGGATCTACCGTCGGCCACCGGCGAGGCGGTGGTCGATAGGTTAGCACTCTGCTACCGGACGTCAAGTCACAGGGCCACTGATGCCCCTCGAATACCCACAGGCATCCTGAGGACGGTGTAGGAGTGCTCTGAGATGGCTGTGGTGCAAATATAGACTGCTGCTGAGGCCGTCCTCCCCGAGAGCTACCAAAAGACCCTGCCGTCCTGGCCTTCCTGCTTCTTCGCTGTCACAACCGTCGGCCTCTACGCTCCTCGCATCCAAGTGCATGAGCCTGCATGCGGGTAATGTCCATGCCTGGCTGAAGAGCTACACCCGCACAATACTCAGCCATATAATCATCTAGCCCGGTGACGTAGCGGTGCACCCTGTCCTCCATATCTGCTACCAATGCAGGGACATATCGAGCCAACGAATCGAACTGAACGTTGTACTCCCAAATTGTGCGCCCTCTCTATCTCAGCAACAAAAACTTGTCGGCCCGTGCCCTCCTCATCTGTGGAGGCAAGAAGTGAGTGAGAAAAGCCTCCGAGAACTCGTCCCAAGTAGCTGGGGACGTGTGCTCTCCCCGGGATAACTCCCACGAGTCAAACCAGTCGACTGCGGTATCACGCAGCCGATGCGAACCGAAGATCACGGACTCGGTCTCCGAAGGCTTGATCACTCGCATGATCCTCTGTAACTGACGGATGAACTCCTGCGAATCATCCTCAGGCCTCGACCCATAGAACTCTGGCGGGCTATAACTCAGAAAATCTCGTAGCCTCAAACTATCAAATCTCGGGTGAACCACAGGTACTGCTGGGCTGGGCTGCTGCGTCGGCCTATCTCCGTGTGCGCCACGATCACGGGCGATGGCGGGCCATCTCTCAGTAACCCATCTCATCTGCTCGGCCGTGGGGTGGAGGTGCAGTGCTTGTGGTCTCATCAGCCACTGCTACGGCCCTAAACCCTGCTGGGGCCGGCGGCGTCGTGGAACTCGCCGTCTCGGGTATAGACTGGGCCTGAGCCCTCGTGACTCTCGGTGTCCTACTAGAAGCTCCCTCGGCTGTCTTGCCCTTCTGGGCCCGGGTTGCCTTACGTGGAGGCATAACTGTTAAAGAAAGGAAATACGTTAGAGGGGTCCAACTTATAACACAGCTCTAAGGCACGATCTAAGAGTGAGAAGAATGGAAACCAATCCTAAATATCCTATAGCCTCCTGATTATTGGTGTGGTGCACAACACACCGATAATCAAGACTCTGCTAGATACGTGCGTAGACACTTTCAGGATTAATCGCTCGATACCACTTTTGTCACGACCCATTCGGGGCGTGGTCGTGCCTACCCGCACCCAAGTAGTCATACATCAGAGTAATCAGCGGAATATAAAAACAAGACATGAAACAAATGTAAATTGAGACACAGTTTATCTGAGAAAAGTCGTCTTTCGGCATATATATATATATATAAACCAAAATCTGGCAGTTACATCCCAACTGTACAATAGGACTACAGACCTCTAAGAAAGTGAATAACTATGGCGGGACAGGGCCCCGCCATACCCTGAATGTACATATATCTACAACAACAGGGAGAACCATACCAAAAGTCGAGCCTCCGGAGAAGATGGAGCTCCTGACACCAAAGAAAAAGATCCTAAGGATGCAGATCTAGCACCTGTTTTCCCTTACCTGCGGCATGAACGCAGCCCCCCGGAGGAGGTCAGTACAACATGTACCAACTATGTGAAATTGTAAAGTACTTAAATGAAATCATATCATTTTAAAACCAATTTTACAAATATGTTCGAAACAATCAATGTAACCGCACATAGTGCCACATCACAAACAAGAGCAATAATAGGTAAACTGTAACAGGTCTTTTCTAGGATGCGAATGATCGAAGCAAGGCCAATCGCACATAGTATCATCATGCATGCCTAATCCTGGACTCCAGATCGCGCATAGGCCACCTAGGCGCGTGAGGTATTCCGCGCCGAGGGTAGCTACTCCTCGGCATCGTCACTGGACTCGTGGTCGCGTAGCCACATAGACCGCATGAGGTAATCCCCCGCACACTAACCTGGAACTCTCGTAGCTCCGCATAGGTCCCCTGGACCCGCATGAGGTATTCTCGAATCATAGTCACACAGACCGCATGAGGTGTACCTCGCATCGGGGGGCAGCTTAACCCCCAGTATAACATGTCAAGAGGTGAGTGATATAATACTAACATAACGACTTATCGTTAAACAACATAAGCACCATAAGAATAACCTCTTTACACAAACGTTACAAGATACTAACACACATAGCATCATAGTATGTCTACTCAACAAACCATCTTACTATACTTTCCAGAAATCAATACAAGTCTTTCATAACACATAAGTAAACCGTTCCTTTTATCTTTCTTAAGTTGTTATACCTAACTTCCCATAAAGCTAGTATAACTCTTAAGCTTTTTGTTTAAAACCAAGTATTACTCTTCTTTCAAAATGATTCATAATTCTTTTGAAATACTTCAAGATTCTTTATTATTTAGACTCAAGTCAAAATACGTCAAGTAAAACCATGTTCAGTTAACGCACGTACGTCTACCGTACTATATATATATTTTAAAATATCATGCTCGAGGATAGGAAGAATCACATACCTTCTCGTGAAATCCACCTGCCAAGTCGAATATGTCGCGCGCAGAGTATCAACCTATAATAGTAAAATACGTCTATCAACGTCTAGACTACTCTGTAGGATATTCTAGGCAGAAGGTTCTTAATTCTACGGAAAATCGGGCAGCACTTCCCTACCCGTTAAACTACACAAGTCTACTGTAAATACAGTCCTATGTAAATCTGATTCAATCTTCTTTAATATTCTTGATGTGATTACAATTCAATTCTCTTCTTTTAATACCATCCTTCTATAAGTCTTATACTTAGTTCTATACTTCTACAGTATGTAATCTCTAATTACAATAGAAGGATAAGATATTTACCTCGGTAAGCCCAAAATTATCCAAGTTATAAGTCGATCCTGAGCAAGGTTTAACTCCTAATCTGTACGCTCCAATCCGCTCCAAGAAACCCTTAGAAGTTTCTACACAACTTCTACTTACTACTTCAACCAACTATGAAGATTTTCCCAGGGTTTCGTTTAGTGACTAATGGATATAAGATAGTATTTCTGGGCTTTTTGTATAGGGGTGACTTTGGAATACTACAAGATATACGGCTAGGGTATTTTGGGGATAGTAACAATACTTGGAGAGTATTTTCTACCAAGAGGGGGGGGCTTTTGCCGAGACTACTAGGAAGGGGGGGAAAGGGGGTGTTTCGGCTTAGCTCTTCAAGAGGGGGGGGGGGGAGAAGGCTTTGGACGAGAGCTTCTCTCAAAGGGGGGGGGGGGGAGTTTTGAGACTTGGAAGATGATTTGTGGATGAAGAAGTCTTCAACTCAAGGGGGGTATTTATAGGGCTTTCAAGGGCCAAGATTAAGGCAAGTGGAGGGCAAGTGGAGGGTGTGGATTTGCACAAGTGCCCCTATCCCTACTCCACAAATCACTCACCAAACATTGACCCATGGTTTAGGCCACAAAATCGTGCCATGCTTGCCCACAAGTTGCCGTCCACTTGAGGGTGACAAGTGTCGCCCTCTCGTTGGTCCAAAATATTTCGTCTCTCGGAAAAATCCGCAAAAAATATAAATGTCGCAACCGTAATTTTCCCTTCGCAAGTTTTGGAAAACGTTTCGTCGGAAAACGATTCTTTTCGTGGGTTGTGCACAAATTTCGTCCCTTATGCCTAACTAAGGCTAAACTTTTGTACGTACGCCCTCACGTACATACTCTGGAAATACGGGGTATAACACAGAAGGTAAGAAGTACTTGAATTTGAAAGAGTTTATTTTAAGTGCCCTTGGGGGTACTTGGAGTTGGGTTGGTGTGGCGGTCAGGGCCCTGACCTTCCGAATAAGTTCAGGATAGCGCGCAAGCAAGAATAAGATAAGTACGAGTGCTTCCTACGGAAAACAAAAGACATCGTTGGTAGGTTTTGAAAATCTATACGACTATAAGGTGGCGCTTGATGATTAAGCTTTTGTAAGGGAGATAAGTTCTCTCCCCCACGTAAAAAGGACAGTTTTACATATTATGGAGTTATGTGTACCCATGTTGTTAGACGAAGGATAGGAGACTGGTAAGGTCCTCACTATCGTCATGCCATAGGTTACAGTTTTAGATAACCGTGGGAAAAGTTTTGTGTTGGGGTAATTGTGAACGACATTACGAAATGGTCGAGGAAGTGTCGTAAGGATATAAATGCAGGTAGTACGCATGTATGAAACTGTACGATTATGGATCAAAATAGAAATACTTTTGCTAAAAGGTAAGGTTATGACCAGAATGATAAAAGAGAATATAACTATGGTTATGTAAGTTGCATGAGATATGATTACCCCAGACTAGTGTAAAGACCATTAGTAGATGATGGGCTGTAAGAACACTTCGAGGAAATGTGGTAACACCTGTACTGACGAGAAAGATAGTAAAAAAATACGGAGGGGTGAGGGACCCCAGGACAACTTGAAAATAGCTTATAAAGGAAAGACGAGTAGACACTCGAACGATAAGGAATCTTGACAAGTCATTGGATTATGTAATACCATGAATTGAGGTTGAACACCTGGCTATTATCTCTACGAGCTGGGAGAGAATAATAGGATTGCTTCTTGACGAGATCAAGGAAATCCCCCCCCCCCCAAATTGGGATTGACAGGAAGTCTTAGCCATGAGGAAAGCAAGGGAATCAAATCTAAGTTAGTGACCAAGTTGGGTTGCAACAGAGAAAGGGAAACAGGAACCATAATTGAGATTAAGGATGCCGAATATTTCGCAAGTATGAGAAAGGCTTCCAGTTATTGGAAGATAAGTTGACCACGATTACAGTTCTAACCCCTCCTAAGAGACTAGAGGGTTAGGTTATTATTGTAACACGTTGGGTGTTGGGCTAGGTTTGTGCTGACGCAACACGATAAGGTTAGAGCCTATGTTTCCCGACAGTTAGGGAAACATGAAAGGGAATTACGCTACTCACGATTTAGAGTTGGCGGCAGTTAATCATGCCTTGAAGATTTAGAGGCATGACTTATATAGACTTCATGTGGATATTTGTGCAGACCCCAAGAGCCTCCGGTATATCTTCAGACAGAGGCAGTTGAATTTGCGACAGAGATGGTGGTTAGAGTTACTCAAGGATTGTGATATTGATATTCTATACTATCCGGGGAAAGCCAAGACATTTACAGATGCTCCTAGTCGTGGATCTAAGGGTAGTCTGTCAGATGGGCAGCCAGATAGACAGGACGTGGTCCGTGAGATTCATCAGCTACCGAGCCGGGGGGTTCGATTATTTGTTTCCAAGATTAATGAAGTTTAGATCCGAGAGGTTGCCGAGTCTTCCGTCATTGATGAGGTAAAGAGGCGACAGTATGAGGATCCAGTTATGATACGGTATCGAGATACGGCTCTCCGAGAAGAGAAGAGCTTGTTTGGGTAGCGTCGGATGGGGTGCTGTGATATGAGGATAGATTGTGTGTACCCGGTGCTGCAGGACTTGTCAGCAGGTTTTAGGGGAGGCACGCAGTGCTTATTGCTCTAATTGTTCGGGGTCGACTAAGTTGTGTCGTGACCTTAGATGTATGTGTTGGTAAGATGGCCTGAAGAGGGACATAGCAGAGTTGTTGCTTAATGTCCGAATTAGTAATAGGTCAAGGTTGAACACCAGAAGCCTAGTGGGCTATTACAGGCGATTTAGATCCCGACTTAGATATGGGAGGTGATTAAAATAGATGTTGTTACAGGGTGGCATCGTACTCAGTGGAAGTGCGACTCTCTGGGGGTCATAGTAAATAGGCTGGCGAAACCAGTCGTGTTCTTCCAGTTAGGACCACTTACTCGGCTGAGGATTATGCTAACTTATATAGCAGGGATATTGTGAGACTGCGGGTTCCTACTTTTATGATGTCAGACAGATGAGCTCAGTTTACGGCTGACTTCTGGAGGTTTTCCAGGAGGTATTAGGGACACTGGTAAGACTCAGTGTGGAATTACACCCTCAGACCAACGGACATGCAGAGCGTACTATCCAGGCACTTGAGGATAGGTGGCGGGCCTGTTCTTGATTTCAGAGATAGTTGGGAGGGTTATTTGCCTCTTGTTGAGTTACGTACGATAACAGATACCCTTCCAGTATTCAGATAGCCCTGTATGAGGCCTTGTATGTAAGAAAGTGTAGATCGTCGGTTGGTTGGTTCGACGTAGGCGAGGTTCAGTTATTTGGTCCAAACCTGATTCAGCGGGCTGTGAATAAGGCGAAGCTTATCCAGGAAAGATTGTTAGTAAGCTCAGAGTCAGCAGAAGCTTTAGGCAGATAACCGATGTTGACACATGGGGTTCAGGTTGACATTGTAGTATGAGTATTGTTATGTGGCCACGTGTGGCATTATTGGTATGTAAGGGTTGTAAGGAGACTATGTCGCTATCTTTAAGTTTGACTCCCAAAAGAACATTCGGGGATGAATGTTTCTAAGGGGGCAAGAATGTTACACCCCGAAATTCCAAGATATGTTTATAAGAACGTACGTAAGAACTCAAAAATGTTAAGATTTGAGACGAGTAAAAATTTATCGGAATTATGGAATTGTCGGAAAATGAATTATTGCGATGAATGGGAGGGCGACATGTGTCACCCCCCCCTAGTGGTCTTGGATGAAATGGACATGGTTAGAATGGTCATTTGACCATTATTGAGATGATCAAGTCTTGCAAAGACTTGAGCTTGACATTGTTGACTTAGTCAAGATCCACTTGGCTTGATCCTTGTGAAATGCATCCAAGCCACACATTTGTGCTAATCTTGACCCTTCCTAGTGTTATTTAAGTATGCTAGTAGCAAGACTTTGTCATTACTACACTTAGAAAAAATTTGAAATCTTGTTCTTGCTCTTTAAGGAGCTCACGGCAATAAGGCCTTTTGGAGGAGGAAAATTTGCAATTGTTGTTCAAAATTCACAATACTTCAACCCAAGGTTCCTAAGGGTATTGTAAGGATATCTCAATAGAAAGATCCCAGAAAAACTACGTTTTCGCGTTAGTCGCAAGGCGAAAACCTAAGGAGTTCTTCCACTTTGAAGTTGGAACTTGAAGATGAGTTCTTCATAAGCTTCTAAGGGTTGCTTGGAGTGGATTGGAACGTCGAAAAGATGAGCTAGAGTTGCTAAGGATCGGCTTGTATCTTGGATTATATTTGTGCTAAATGAGGTAATAATCTTCGTCTTACTATTGTAATTGAAGATTCCATGTTATGATAAGTTAGAAATGTGCATGTGATATATGTTATGAAGATTGATAAGTGTTATGGGATTTTAGAAGCCCAAATCCGAAATGTCATGTTGAGCCATTTGAAATTGAAATACAATTTGGTCGCTAACTAAAATCGTCGCATGTTATCTACTTGAAGATTATAGTTGTTATAATCGATTGCGGTTTTATAACATGTTATACTAAACAACTTGGATTGAAAAGGAATTGGAAAAGATTATGTATTGTGGTCCCTCAAATTGCCGAATGTAACATTGTATGTTGGACTAGTTTGATATCAATTGTGGGGCGGAATTTTACACGTCTTGTAGGCGTGTAATCCTCTTTGTATTGCTGAATTGTTGAGCCTTAAATGTGGCGTGTTTGGTTATTGAATTTGGTCCTTGAAAAAGGTGGAAAAGTATGTAGAAACAAAGGAACTGCTGTCCGATTTTCCGTAGAATTTAGTGACTTTGCACTTAAAATATTCTACGTTTGAAGTAAGAAGTTAATAGACGTATTATGGTCATTATAGGTTGACATACTACGTACGGCATATTGGGCTTAGCAAGTGGATTAAACCGAAGAGGTATGTGGAAACTTTCTTATCTCTTGAGCATGAGTAGTTATAAAGGTATAGTACGGTAGACGTATGAGATTTAAATGAATTCATTTCATATGGTATCCCTGACTTGTTTTAAGAATGTCTAAGTTGGTTGAGTTAGAGAATTAACTCACTTGTTTTTAAAGGATAGAAATTCCTTGGTTTCAAAAGAATAAAGTTGGTTGTGATAACTTTATGGAAGGTAAAAAGAATGGTTTATTCTAATAAGGTAAACAAAGATTTCTTGACTTGAAAATGTATAGAATACTTGATTTGGAAAGTATTGATTCCTTGAACTATTCTAAAGTTAAGAAACTACGGTTATTAGTATCTTGGAAGTTTTATATGAAAAATAGTCATTTTTAAAAGAGTAGAAGTACGTAGTACTTTGGGTTAAATTGCCAGATTTTATGATGACATGTTAGTACCTTAAGTAAACTAAAATGAGAGTGTATATGAACAAGGCTTATAAGAAGTTAGGGGATTTCTTAACTTGCTTATGTTACGTATGATAAGCCGGTAGTGCTTATGTTATGTATGATAAGCCGGTAGTGCTTATGTTATGTATGATAGCCGGTTGTGCTAGTGATATATTGTTCATTACAGGGTCATTCCCCGGGTTTGTGGCATTTGCATATTCCGTGGATTTGCTACCCATGATGCGAAGAATACCTCATGCGAGTCCGTAGGGCTTGTGCGGGTAAAATAGTTCTATGCGGGGCGGACCAGTCCTATGCGAGGAATACCTCATGCGGGTCTATACGACCTATGCGGGCGGATACAGTCTATGCGAGGAAGTTACCTCATGCGGGTCCATACGACCTTTGCGGGTGAAATAGTCCCAGGAGTAGGATTGCTTAATGATACTACGGGCGGGTGACCCTACTTTGATCATGAGCCTCCTATTTTATGCAGTAAAGTATACTCTTGTTTACTCTAATTGTTAGTAAGGCACAGTGTACTGTTATTTGAGTTATCATACATGTCTCCAGTTTTATATTAGACTTTATGATTTCATTACAGTACTTTCAGTTTCACATACTTGGTACATGTTGTACTGACCTCCTTCGGGGGGGCTGCGTTCATGCCGCAGGTAGAGTATACAGGTTATTGATCCTCACTTTTAGGATCACTGATTCAGCTGTTGGGAAACTCCATTACTCCGGAGGCTTATCCCTGGTTCAGGTCCCTGGTATGGTCGGTTGTTGTATATTCAGTGATATGGCGGGGCCCTGTCCCGTCACAATTGTTATTCTTAGAGGTATGTAGTCACATTGTGGATTGGGTTTTTAAGAACAGAAATGTACTGGTTTATTTTATTTTGGTTCATGTATATTTTACGGAAGGTGGCCTTATCGGCTAACCTGTTGATATTTACTGTTTAAGTATTTATGAGTTTTATATGTTTCGCTGCTATTCTCTGATGTATACCTGTGAGGGGTGCCCAGGTAGGGCACCAGTCGCGGGCCCGGGGTTGGGTCGTTACAGAAATAGTTAACGAATTCTCATCGAGGTTTTACGTATTATTTTGAGGTAATTGGGATGATGAGCTATTTGAGAAGTAATTATACCCGGTTACGGGGGGGACTGGTAAGGTAGGCTTGGAGCATGGAAATTGCGAGCCTAAGAATATTGATAACCGCCGAGACCTTAGGTATATAAGGCCTTCTCGGACAATAAGATTTTATTCAGACTAAGGGTAAGAGTTAAGTGCGACGGTGGGTCGGGTTGATGACCTATTACGGGTCGCCTCATAGTTTAAAATAGAGTGGGAGCAGTTGGTAGTAGTCCCGCTACGTGACAGGGTCATGAGGGTGCAAGGCCCAAGTCTAATTAATTGTTTTACGGGTTCGTGGACGCGTTCCACCGGAACCAGGTCGTGAGAGCCGGAAATGGCCTTTTATTGTTCGATATAGTAACTCCAAAGATTGGAGGCCGGAATCAGTACGGAGGATATGTACGTATGCTAGTATAAGTTGGAAGTACGGAAAGAGTACGACCAGTAAGAAAGAGAGCAACCAAGTGTGAAAGAATAGAGCCTGAATCCATAAGAACCTTTCGAGGTAGCTACACCAGTGGATGATTGGGTGGTAGATGAGCGGGTAGATAAGATTTTCCCGGTAAGGATACAGTCGTCAGACCCTAGCAGTCCTAGTAGAGATGAATACGACAGACTTTGAGGTCATTATGAGTATGGACTAGTTGGATTCGTGGGTGTCAAGGTTGACCGTAGAGAGAGGTTGGTTCGATTCCAGTTTTCCAGTGAGCCAGTTATCGATAGGGAAGGAAAGGAAGTGTTAGTAATATGTAAGTTATTCCTTCATTCTTTCTTTGACATGAAATTGTGGAGTCTATGTGACTTATTTTATTGAAATGATTGATTTGAATTTGAACGTTAAGAGACGGAGATAAGAACGTACGATTATTGAAGGATTTTATGTTAAGTGACCTTGGAGGTACTTGGAATTGGTTTAGTGTGGTGGTCAGGGCCAAGACATTCCGAATAATTTCATCAAAATGCGTAAGGCAAGAATAAGATAAGTATGAGTGCTGCCTATGGAAAACAGAAGACATCGCTGGTAGGTTTTGAAAATCTATACGATTATAAGGTGGCGCTTGATGATCAAGATTATTAGTAAGCTCAGAGTCAGCAGAAACTTTATACAGATGAACGACGTCGACACTTGGAGTTCAGGTTGACGTTTTTGTATAAGTATTGTTATGTGGCCATGGGTGGCGTATTTTGTATGAAGGGTGTAGTAAAAGGAGACTATGTGGCTACCTAATTAGAATGGACTCCGAAAGAACATTCGAGGACGAATGTTTCTAAGGGGGGAAGAATGTTACACCCCGTAGTTCCAGGACATGTGTTTAAGAGAATGTACGTGAGGATATACGACTTTAAGTTTGATACGAAAGAAGGATTTCTTCTTCCTACGGAAAATGATTTCGAACCTCGAAAAAGAATAATATTTGTAAATTGAGACTCGTAAATTTGTCGGAATTATGGAAATGTCGGGAAATGAAGTATATGGACGAATGGGAGGGCAACACGTGTCACCCCCTAATTAGGCTTGGATGAAATTATCATGGAAAATGGGTCAAGTCTTGAACAAGCCAAGGCTTGACATTGTTGACTAAGTCAACTAGCCAACTTGACATTAGATCTTTTAAACCCCAATGAATCTAGGCCACACAAATGTTATAATCTTGACCATTGGAAGTAGTATATCATCACACTAGTAGTAAGACAAGCCTTACACTTAGAAAAAATTTGCAAAACTTAAGGTGCACAACAAGGTGCTCTCGGCTTTGTGCTAGAAAGAAGAAGAAAAATTTCCATTTGTGGTTCAATAATCCCAATACTTTAAACCAAGGTTCCTAGAGGTATTGTAAGGATATCTCAATAGAAAGATTCCAGAAAAATGGCGTTTTTACGTTAGTCGCAAGGCGAAAACCTAAGGTGTTTTTCAACTTTGAAGTTGGAAATAGAAGAGGAGTTTCTCACAAGCTTCTAAGGGTTACAAATAGCGGATTGGTACGTCAAGAAAATGAGTTGAAATTGCTAAGGATCGACTTTAGGTTTTGGATTGTTTTGGGCTCAAAGAGGTAATAATCTTCGTTTTACTATAGTAATTGAAGATTCCATGTTATGATAAGTTAGAAATGATCATGTGATATATATTGTGAAGATTTATAAGTGTTATGGATATTGGAACCACTAATCCGAAACATGCAAGTTTAGTCTTTGAGATTGTAATTCAATTTGGCTATTAGTTTTAGTCGTCGCATGTTGTATAAGAAGGGATTATAATTGTTATTATTGATTGCGACTATGTAACATGTTAGAATAACAACTTGGATTGAAAAGGAATTGAAAGAGAATTAATGTTGTTGTAGCCGAGAATGGCATGGAATTATTGGATTGTTTTGAATTAATGTGGAACAGAATTTTACACGTCCTGTTAAGGCGTGTAATCCCCTTTGGATAGCTGAATTGTTGGGCCTTAAATGTGGCGTGCTTGGTTGTTAAATTCGGGCCTTGAAAAGGTGGAAAAGTACATAGAAACAAAGGAAGTGTTGTCCGATTTTTCGTAGAATTTGGTGACTTTACACTTAGAATATTCTACGTTTGAAGCTAGAGGTTAATAGACATATTATGGCCATTATAGGTTGAAGTACTACGAGTAGCATATTCTACTTGATGGGTGGAAAAGCTAGCAAGGTTATTGTCACGACCCGAACCCGGGCCCGTGACTGGTGCCTTACCCGGGCACCCAAGTAGACATACATCAGAGTAATCAGCGGAATATAAAACAAGACATGACATAATATGAAATATGAAACAGTTCATCTGAGAAAACTTGCCTTTCGGCATATATATATAACAACTAGAACAGTTACATCCCTATTTACAACTCTGCCCACAACAGTGCTACAGACCTCTAAGAATGATATGACAACAATGGCGGGACAGGGCCCCGCCATACCCCTGAATGTAAGTACCTACAACGACAGGGGACTATACCACTGATAAGCCTCCGGAGAAACGGAGCTTCCCAAACGCTGAACTGTGACCCTATGAGCGAGGATCAACAACTGGTGTACCTCTACCTGCGGCATGAACGCAGCCCCCCGAAGGAGGTCAGTACAACAGGTACCAAGTATGTGAAACTGAAAAGTACTGAAGTAAAATCAAAGTATTTAAAACCATTTGCAAATACAACCAGTTCAACTGCACATAGTGCCACAACATAAACAAGAGCAAAATAGATATAATGTAACTGGTCTTTTCTAGGCCGGATGATCGGGCAAGGCCAATCGCCCATAGTATCATTATGCGTGCCTAATCCTCGACGGTCCGCAGTCCGCATAGGTCACACACAGACCCGCATGAGGTATTCCTCGCATCGGGGGTAGCTAACCCCCGGTACCCTCCTGGACTCCCGCAGTCCGCATAGTCTCATAGACCGCATAGTCACACAGACCGCATAGGGCATCCCCCGCATCGGGATAAAACACCCGGAATGATCAATCCTGGAACTCCCGCAGCTCCGCATAGTCGCACAGACTGCATAGGCCGTATAGACCCGCATCAAGGGTGGCAAGCCCTCGGTATAACAAGTCAAGGGGGTAGGTGATATAATAACAGTACAACGGGCTTACCGTTTAACAACATAAGCACAACAAGGGAAACCCCTTTACACAAACATCACAAGATACTAACACCCGTAGCATCCTAACATGTTTACTTATCAAATCAACAAGAAAGTATTACAAGGCTATCACAAACCAACACAATCAAGTTATTCACACAAGGTACTTTCTACTTTATGTTAACAAGTTCGGGTTTTTATCCCCAAAGTACTTCATACATTAACTCTTTAAAAGATCCGCTTCTTTCACAAAAAGTCACACAATACCCGTATATAAAAAATAGAGTGACTATCTTTTTAAGTAAACCAAAACACTTCCCTTTGTAAAATCAAGTAACAACATTATTTTCCAAACGTTCAAGTTTGCCTAATTTCAAATGCTCAAGTTTCTCATTTTCAAAAGGTTTCGTAGTTCATAGTTTTAATCACTTAATGATATAATTCTCCTTTAAAACAATTTGAGAAACATATGCCTTATGTGTGAGTAGGTTATTCTTGTTTATAACAATCTGATTAAAGCAGCCATGATCTAGGAAATGTAATATCATTTTGTCTCATCTTAGCTTCTATGCAGATGGAGGTTTCTACTGGTTTTAATAATACTTGATTAGTCAATACATTTCCCTTTATTAGCTGCGATGGTTTGTTCGATACTTATTCGATTTCAAATCAAGAAACATTATTCCCTTTAAAAACCAAGTACTCATTACTCACGAATGAGGTTTCACACTTTTTAACAAAATTCATATTAAATTAATTAAGTCAAGTCTCTTATCTTTTAAGATCAAGTCTCTTAACTTCTAAAATCAGTAAACCATTCTTTTTATCTTTCTTAAGTCGTTATACCTAACTTCCCATAAAGCTAGTATAACTCTTAAGCTTTTAAAACCAAGTATTACTCTTCTTTCAAAAAAGTTTCTTAATTCTTTTGAAATACTTCAAGATTCTTATTATTCAGACTTAAGTCAAAAGACATTGCCGTAAAACTACGTTCAGTTAACACACGTACGTCTACCGTACTAAATATATTCCTTTTAAAATATCATGCTCAAGAGGATAGGAAGAATCACATACCTCGCGACGATTATCGACTATTAGCAAAACGCTCCACCGCTATAACTCGGCTAGTCTTGCCCATCTTCCAAGTAGATCACGCTACTCGCAGTACTTCAACCTATAACGGTTATATAAGTCTATCAATGTCTAGACTACTCTGTAGAACATTCTAAGCAGAGGCTTCTCTATTCTACGGAAAATCGGGCAGCACTTCCCTACCCGTTAAACTACACAAGTCTACTGTAAATACAGTCCTATGTTAGTACAGTTCAAACTTCTTCTTTAATATTCTTCTGATGTGATTTTAGTTCAAGTCTTTTCTGTAATATCCTTCTATTACAGTTCAATTTTCTTTTATGAATCTTATATTCATTTCTATAATACAACAGTATGTAATTTCCAATTACAATATAAGGACAAGAGTATTTACCTCGATAAGCCCAAAATTATCCAAGTTATGTCGATCCTGAGCAACGTTTAGCTCCTTCTCCGGGTGCTCCAACCCGCTCCAAACAACCCTTAGAAGTTCTACGCAACTTCTTCTTAATACTTCAACCAACTGTGAAGATTTTCCTTAGGGTTTCGTTTTGTGACTGAAGGGAAGTATAGTAGTATTTCTGGGCTTTTAGTATAAGTGTAACCTTGGAATACTACAAGGTATTTGGGCCAAGGTATTTTGGAATAGTAACTATACTTGGAGAATACTTTTCTACCAAAAGGGGGTGGGGGTATTTCACGAGAACAACTCAAGAGGGGTGTATGTTTCGGCTAGCCCTCTAGGAGGGGGGGGGGGTATTTCACGAGAACAACTCAAGAGGGGGGGTGTATGTTTCGGCTAGCCCTCTAGGAGGGGGGGTTTCGGCCAAAGCCTCACCAAGGGCTTGGACGAGAGCCTTGCTAAGAGGGGAGGGAGATTTCAAGACTTAGAAACAATTTGTGGATGAAGAAGATCTTCAACTAAGGGGGGGTATTTATAGGCCAGACAATGGCCAAGATCATGATAAGTGGTAGGCAAGTGTAGGGTGTGGATTTGGACAAGTGTGTGTGGGTCCCACCTTATCCATCTACCACACAAAATATCACAAAAAATATCCTACCAACTCCAAGCTTCAATTCGTCCAATTGACGCCCAAGAATCCGCCAATTTGAGGGTGACAAGTGTCGCCCTCTCGTTGGTCCAAAATATTTCATCTCTCGGAAAAATCCGCAAAAATAATAAATGACATAGCCGTAATTTTCCCTACGCAAGCTTTGGAAGACGTTTCGTCGGAAAACGATTCTTTTTGGTAGTTGTGCACAAATATTTTGTTCCTAGCCTAACTTAAGGCCTAAACTTTTATACGTACGCCATCACATATATACTCTGGAAAAATACGGGGTATAACAGTTATAGTACTTAGAGCATTTTGTTACTTGTCGATAATCGTCGCGAGGTATGTGAACCTCTTCCTTCTTATGGCATGATCCTACGTATGAAATAGCCATGTGATATTATTTCATGATTTCTTCTACTCTTAGAAGTTAAGAAGTATTCACGTTGTTGATTCTAAGTTAAAAGTATGTTTAAATTATCCTAAGTCCTTACCAAGTCTTATGGGAGATGTTGGTAAGATTGGTTAGGAAGTTATGAGATTTGATTTAAAGCTATGTGTCTTGATTTATTTAAAGTAAGTAAGTTGATTTTATGTTTGAAAATGACTTGAATTTATATGTGAAAAGGGGATTGATTTTAAAAGTGGAAGTTATATGATTTTAAAGAGAATAAGCTACTTGGTTTTGGAAGTGTATGAAACTTTATTTTTCAAGTTATGGGACTTGATTCCTAAAGTATAGATGACATGATTTTATAAGTATAAGTAAATGGACTTTAAAGAATGTATGTTATGAAGTTTTAAGACTATGAACTTTGATTTTCTTTAAAGGATTATGAAACTTTATTTTTCAAGTTATGGGACTTGATTTCTAAAGTATAAGAGACATGATTTTTAAAGAGTGTATGCTACGAGGTGTTAAGACTATAAGTGTTATACCCCGTATTTCCAGAGTATGTACGTGAGGGCGTACGTATAAAAATTTAAGCCTTAAGGTTTGGCTAGGTTCGAAAATTTGGGCACAAGTGCCGAAAAGAATCGTTTTTCGACGAAACGTTTTACTAAACTTGCGAAGGGAAAATTCCGGCTATGTCATTGAGAATTTTTGCGGATTTTTCCGAGAGACGAAACATTTTGGACCAACGGGAGGGCGACATGTGTCACCCTCACATTGGAAGGAATTGTGGGCGGTACTTGGACGATTTGGGCTTGTGGTTAGGTAGGATATTTTGTGCAAGTTGGTGTGGTAGATGGATAAGGTGCACTTGGCTTAAATCTAGCCCTACACTTGCATGGCACTTGGCTTGATCTTGGCCATTGGTTGGCCATTGCTTGACCTATAAATACCCCTCTAAGTTGAAGACTTTCTTCATCCAAACTTGAGCAATCTTTCTAAGTCTCAAAAATTACTCCCTCCCTCTTGAGCTTTCGTCTGCCACACCCCCCTCCCCCTTTGAGAAGGCCCCTTGGCCGAAAGTATTCCCTCCCCCTTTGTAGTGTTTAGCCGTGGGGTACCCCTCCCCCCTAGCCTAGTTGTTTTCGTATAATACCCCCCCTTTGTGGTATAGAAATACTCTCCAAAGTATTGTTATAATGCCCAAATACTTTAGCCCAAATACCTTGTAGTATTCCAAGGTTATACCTATACAAAGCCCAGAAATACTATTATACTTCCTTTAGCCACTAAACGTGTCACGACCCGTTCCGGGGCCCGTGACTGGTGCCTTACCGGGGCACCCAAGTAGTCATACATCAGAGTAATCAGCGGAAACATAAAGCAAGACATGAAACAGTTTATAAAATAAGACACAGATTTTGTGAGAAAACATCGTCTTTCGGCATATATATATAATCATGGTTTAGCAGTTACATCCGACACTGTACAATATGACTACAGACCTCTAAGGAAATATATAACTATGGAGGGACAGGGCCCCGCCATACCCTGACTGTACAAAAACTAGCTACAACAGGGAGATCATACCAAAAAGTAGAGCCTCCGGAAGAGATGGAGCTCCCGACACCAACGTAGAGATCCTAAGGATGCGGATCTAGCACCTGCTTGCCCTTACCTGCGGCATGAACGCAGCCCCCGAAGGAGGTCAGTACAACAGGTACTAAGTATGCGAAACTGTAAAGTACTTAAATGAAAACATATCATTTTTAAAACCAGTTTACAAATATGTGTGAAACAACCAAGGAAACCGCACATGGTGCCACATCACAAACAAGAGCAACAATAGGTAATCGCATACGTCTTGTCTAGGCTGCGAATGATCAAACAGGCCACTCGCCCACATCCTCATTCAAAGAAGCCTAATCACGACTCTGAGTCCGCATAGCCACTCGCGTGGGCCCGCATGAGGTATAACCCCGCGTCGAGGGTAGCTACTCCTCGCATCGCCCCGACTGGACTCGTCCGCATGGCCACATAGACCGCGTGAGGCATAACCCCGCATACTAACACGGAACTCTCGTAGCTCGCGTAGGCCCCTGGACCCGCATGAGGTATTCTCGAATCATGGTCCCGCATCACTCGAGTCTACCCCGCGTCGGAGGCGACAACCTCCTTATCATCTCAAGAGGTGAGTGATAGTACACTAACATAACGACTTATCTTTAAACAACATAAGTACAACAAGGATACTCACTTATACAAACGTTACAAGTACTAACACACATAGCAACATGTCATGTCTACTTATCAAACCATCTTATTATTCTTTTCACAATTTCATATAAGTCATTAGAAATACATAGGCAACTTGTTTCTTTTATCAATCTTAAGTGGTTATACTTAACTTCCCATAAAGCTAGTATAACTCTTAAGCTTCATTTGAGAAACCAATTAGTTCTCTTCAGAAAAAATGGTTCAAGAGTCCTTTTGAAATGTTTTGATTCTTTATTATTCGAGCTTAAGCCGTGAGGCATTGTCGCACGTATTATTCAGCTTAAGCGTGAGGCATTGCCGTAAGTATTATTCAGTTAATACATGTACGTCACCGTACTATATACATATTGTAAAATATCATGCTTTAGGAAGAATCACATACCTTCGCGAAATCCACCGCCAAGTCGAGTATGTCGCGAAGAGAATCAGCCTATAATAGTCACGGACATCTATCAAAGTCTAGACTATTCTCAGGTCATTCTAAACAGAGGGTCCTCAATTCTACGGAAAGTCGGGCAGCACAACCCTACCCGGTGAGCTATATAAGTTCATCTGTGAAAACAACCATGTAAATACATTCGTATATTCTTCTTTATACCCTTCTAAGGTGTTACAGTTCAATTCTATTCCTTAATATCCTTCTAAGTATTTATACTTATTCTTATTCTACAACAGAAGTATTCTCTAATTCAAAAGAGGGTTAGGATTAGTTACCTCGGTAAGCCCAATAATATCCTAGAAAAAGTCGCGCCTGAGCAAGGTTTTGCTCCTAAGTTGTATGCTCCAAGGAAACCTTAGAAGTTCTTCACAACTTCTACTAAGTACTAAGGTATGTGGGCTAGGGTATTGTGGGCATTATAACAATACCTGACGGCAACTGTTCGACCACGGGAGGGGGTAGGTTTAGGCTAGGCTGGGGTGGGGTAGCCTCGCCAAGCTTCTCGAGGAGGGTGTGTTGACGAATTGCTTACAAAGGGAGATGGAAGGATTTTAGACTTGGAAAGCTTTTGTGGATGAAGAACTCTTCATCTCAAGAGGGGTATTTATAGGTCAAGACATGGCCAACCAATGGCCAAGATTTAGCCAAGTGCTAGGCAAGTGTAAGGTCAAGATTAGGGCAAGTGTACCTAGCCAACTTGCACACAAAATATCTAACCAACTTTATGACAAGGATGGTCATCCATTCGGCCCTATTGTCGTGACAAGTCCACCAATGAGAGGGTGGCAAGTGTCGCCCTCTCGTTGGTCCAAAGTGTTACGTCTCTCAGAAAAATCCGCAAAAATTAGAAATGACATAGCGGAATTTATCCTCGAAAAAGTCAGGAAACGTTTCGTCGGAAAACTATTCGCTTTGTGAGTTGTGCCTAAAAATCGTCCAAGGCCTAACTTTAAGACCAAACTTTTTGTACGTATTCCTTTACGTACATACTCTGGAAATACGGGGTATAACATTCTCCCCTCCTTAGAAACATTCGTCCCGAATGTTCCTTCCCAAGACAGATAACGATAAGGTTCTTCAAAACTTAAACAGTTTGCAAAAGCCACACACGGCCATAAACAACACTTAGGCACAAACGATAATGAAGATTTACAAGTAGGAAAGTGAAATACCTGGAGGGGTGGGGAACAGGTGAGGATACTTCTGCCTCATGTCCTCCTCGGCTTCCCACGTCATCTCCTCCCTGAGCTCGTTCCGCCACAAGACTTTGACGGAAGCCACGTCCTTCGTCCGCAGACGCCTAACCTGACGATCGATTATCGCTATGGGAAACTCCTCATACGATAACCCCTCGGTCACCTGGACATCGTCAATCGGATGTACCCTAGATGGATCCCCGATACATCTCCTCAGCATAGAAACGTGAAACACCGGATGCACTGCCTCGGATCGGACGGCGGATCCAACTCATAGGCAACCTTGCCTACCTGCGGACAATGCGAAACGCCCGATGTACATTGGTGAGTTTCTTCTTCCGAATCTCATCACACCCTTCATGGGTGACACCTTCAGAAAACCCAATCATCAATGCGAACTCGGATGTCGGCGGCGATGATCTGCATCGACTTACGCCGACTCGAAATTGTCAATAGCCGCTCTCGGATAAGCTTCACCTTATCCATCGCTGCTGCACCAACCGTCCCACTAGCCGCACCTCGCCCACCTCGAACCAACCTATATGCGATCTGCACTTCCTCCCATACAAGGCCTCATAAGGCGCCATCTCGAATCTTTGGAGTGGTAGCTATTATTATACGCGAACTCAACTAGAGGCAAATGATCCTCCCAACTACCACTGAAGTCAATAACACAGCTCGCACATATCCTCGAGAGTGCGGATAGTGCGCTCTGCACTGTCCGTCTGCGTGGATGAAATACGATTACTCGGGCTCACTGCGTCCTAAACCCTCTGGAAGGACCTCCGAAGTTGGCCGAACCGGGCTCCTCATGCGATATGATCGAAGTAGGGACTCCATGCGATCGACGATCTCTGATGTAAAGTCGGCATAATCCTCACCAAAAGTCGCCCCGACGGGAAGAAAGTGGGCTGATTTCACCATCGGCGATAACCCATATAGAATCATGTCTCCTCTGAGTGCGAGGTAATCCTGTGATGAAGTCCATGTTGATCACCTCCCACTTTCAGGTCGGGATCTCTATCGTCTGTAACAAACCACCAGGCCTCTGGTGCTCTACCTTCACCTGCTGACAACACGCACCGAGCTACGAACTCGCAGCGTCCCTCTTCAAACCATCCCACCAATACACGATCTAAGGTCGTGGTACATCTTGGTCGACGGATGGATAGAGTAACGCGCTTGTGTGCTTCCCGAGAACTGCCACAAGTCTGAAACATCTGGAACACACAACCTGCCCTCAAACCTTAGCACCCCAGTGCTACCTCAAGGACCGCGCCTCACGAAGAGTTGTATCACGATATCGAATCAAAGTGGATCCTCGGCTGTTTCCTCTTCACCTCCTCGACGATGGAAGACTCGGCAACCTCACGAACTCTAACCCCATTGCTATCAGAATCAATCAACCGGACACCAAGGCTCGCTAACTGGTGCAAATTACTAACCATGTCCCTTCTCTCTAGCTGCACATCTGATAGGCTCCCCATCGACCTACGACTAAGGCGTACGCCACAACATTGGCCTTGCCCGGGTGGTACAGGATGTCCACATCGTAATCCTTAAGCAACTCTAACCACCGTCTCTGTCGTAAGTTCAGCTCCCTCTGGCTGAAGATATACTGGAGGCTCTTGTGGTCTGTAAAAATATCCACGTGAACCCCATACAAATAGTGCCTCCAGATCTTGGCGTGAATCACACCGCCAACTCCAAATCATGGGTGGGTAGTTCCTCCGTGTTTCTTGGTGTCGGGATGCATATGCTATAACTGCCATGCTGCATCAACACACATCCCAACCCGATGCGACACATCACAATACACGACATAACCATCCGACCTCTGAAGAGTAAGAACGGGCGGTCGTCGGTCTCTCTTTCAAGAATCGAAACCACGCCACAAGCATCACCATCAAACTTGGCCGCCTCGAGTCACCTAGTCAATGGTGCGAAGATAGAAGCAAACTTCTCCACGAACCGCCGATAATACCTGCAAGGCCCGAGCTGCGAACCTGCAGCCGGAGTAGTAGGTCTCGGCCAAGTCCTGACTGCCTCGATCTTGGCCGTATCAACTCGAATGCCATCAGCCCCGACAATATGCCCAAGAAACGCCACTGAAGTCAACCAAAACTCACATTTGGAAAACTTGGCGTACAACTGCTGTCTGGAGAAGCGCCGGCCGATCCTCAAATGCTCGCATGCTCTGCTACGGCGAGAATAAACCAAGATATCATCAATGAACACTATCACAAACGTGTCCAAAAATGGTTTGAACACTCGGTTCATCAAATCCATGAATACCGCCGGAGCATTGGTCAACCCGAAAGACATGACCCTGAACTCATAATGCCGTCACGGGTCGGAATGCGATCTAGGGACATCCACCTCTCGACTCGCACTGATGATAGCCGATCGCGGATCAATCTTGGAGAAACATCTCGCACCACTGGCCCAGTCGAACAAATCATCAATCCTGGGAAGGGGGTATCTGTTCTTAATGGTCACCTTGTTCAGCTGCCTGTAATCAACACACATGCGCAGCGCCCGTCCTTCTTCTTCACGAACAATACCGGCGCTCCCCAGGGAGAAACACTAGGCCTGATGAAGCCCTTCTCCAGCAAATCCCTAAGTTGATCCTTCAACTCTCTCAACTCGGCAGGTGTCATTCTGTATGGCGGAATGGAAATAGGCCGAGTGTCTGGCAACACATCTATACAAAACTCGATCTCCTCTCGGGAGGATGCAGGAGGTCATGCGGAAACACGTGCGGGAACTCGTGACTCTTTGGCCAGCGGAAAATCTGGTACGCGGCCTTGATATCAAACACGAACGAGATGGTAGATATACCCCTTCGCACCATCTTCCTAGCCTTGAGGTAGGAAATAAACCTACCCTCGGCGTACCGTGCTCCTCCCACTCAACAACCGGCTCCTCGGAAAGCTGGAACCGTACTATTCTCTCTGCGGTCTACATTGGCGTAGCGGGAAGCCAATCCATCCGTCCATGATCACGTCGAAGTCAATCATCTCCAACTCTATCAAGTCGGCGGTCGGCGGCGTAAATGGTCACGAGACAAGCTCTATATACGCCGAGCTACCACGAATCACCCACCGCGTAGCTACCTCGAAAGTCTATGGACTCGGGCTCTATCCCTATCCTACTAGCAACAAGGGAGATATATGGGGCGATTAGAACCGGATCTATCAAAGCATACACATCAAACCCGAGCGATAAGGTACCAGTGGCGACATCGGTGAGGCCTCACGATCTGTCGGTGGACAAAGCATAAATGCGGTTCGAGGACCGCTAGGCTGAGACCGAGCCACGGCCTGCCGCGACCTGCGACCCGAGCACCACGCCTCGGGCGAGTAAGCGTAGGAGATGATGAAGCGGCAGCGAACTGAAGGTGAGCCTACCAGTAGCGCCGGTCGAGCGGTCCTCGCAAAGTGACCTGCGGCCACAAGCGTAACAAGCTCAAAAGTAGTACCACACTTCCGTAATGGGATCTACCGCGTCGGCCACTGGGGAGGTGGTCGATCGGCGATACCTCTGCTACCACTGGGCGTCACGAAGCCACAGGGCCACAGTGCGCCCTCAGCGTGGCATCTTGAGGGCGGTGCGGGAGTGCTCTGTCTTTGCCGTGGTGCGAATCTAGGCTAGCTTGAGGCCGCCCACCACGATAACCACGGAAGACCCTCCGTCCGGCCTTAACCTGCTGCTGTCGTCACTCGTCGACCTCTGCGCTCCTCGCATCAGGCGTGAGCACTGCGGGTAATGTCCATACCGGGTGGAGAAACCCCGCACATGACTCGGCCATATAGTCGTCTGGCCGGTGACATAGCGGTGCACCTATCCTCCATATCTGCTACCAATCTTTGGGACATATCGAGCCAATGAATCAAACTCGACATTGTACTCACGACGGTCGTCCTCTGCCTCGATGGTAAAAATCTATCGGCCGCGCCCTCCTCATCTGTGGAGGCAAGAAGTGAGTGAGGAAAGCCTCTGAGAACTCATCCCAAGTAGCTGGGGACGCGTGCTCTCCCCGGGATAACTCCCATGAATCAAACCAATCGACTGCGGTATCACGCAGCCTATGTGAACCAAAGATCACGGACTCGGTCTCCGACGCCCTGATCACTCTCAAAATCCTCTGAAGCTGACGGATGAACTCCTGCGGATCATCCTCCGGCCTCGATCCATAAAACTCCGGCGGGCTACAGCTCAAGAAGTCTCGTAGCCTCAAACTCTCTGCCCTCGGGTGAACAGCGGTGCGGCCGTGGCTGGAGGCTGAGCTGCCGCATCCAGCCTCTCCTCGTATCGGGCCACAACTTTAGCCAAAAGTTGGGCCATCTCCTTGTACCCTAACTCCTCCGCCCCAGGCTGTGGGACAGGAGGTGTGGGTACTGTGGTCTCTGCTGGGGCCGGCGGCGTCATAGAACTCGCCGTCTGAGGTATAGACTGGGCCCGAGCCCTCGTGACTCTAGGTGTCTGCTAGCGACTCCTCATTGCCTTGCCATACGGGCGGGTTGCCTTACGTGGAGCATAAGCATTCTGGGAAAGGAATACGTTAGAGGTCCAACCTATAACCACGACTCTAAAGCACGATCTCGGAATGAGAAGAGCGGAAACCAATCCTAAATATCCTATAGCCTCACGATTATTGGTGTGGTGCACAACACACCGATAATCAAGACTCTACTAGATACGATGCAGTAGACACTTTCAGAGATTAAGCGCTCGATACCACTTTTGTCACGACCCGTTCGGGGCAGTGGTATCGTGCTCACGGCACCCAGTAGTCATACATCCGAGTAATCAGCGGAAACATAAAGCAAGACATGAAACAGTTCATAAAATAAGACACAGATTTTGTGAGAAAACATCGCCTTTCGGCATATATATATAATCATGGTTTAGCAGTTACATCCAACACTGTACAACATGACTACAGACCTCTAATGAAATATACAACTATGGCGGGACAGGGCCCCGCCATACCCTGACTGTACAAAAACTAGCTACAACAGGGAGATCATACCAAAAAGTAGAGCCTCCGGAAGAGATGGAGCTCACGACACCAACGTAGAGATCCTAAGGATGCGGATCTAGCACTGCTTGCCTTACTGCGGCATGAGCGCAGCCCCGAAGGAGTCGATGCAACAGTACTAAGTATGCGAAGCGTAAAGTACTTAAATGAAAACATATCATTTTAAAACCGGTTTACAAATATGTGTGAAACAACCAGAAACCGCACATGGTGCCACATCACAAACAAGAGCAACAATAGGTAAGCATGTCACGTCTTGTCTAGGCTGCGAATAATCGAAAGCAGGCCACTCGCCCACATCCTCATTCTGCAAGCCTAATCACGGACTCGCAGAGTCGCGTAGGCCACTCGCGTGGGCCGCATGAGGTATAACCCGCGTCGAGGGTAGCTACTCGGCGTAAATCACTGGACTCATTGTCGCATGGCACATAGACCGCGTGAGGCATAACCCGCATACTAACACGGAACTCTCGTAGCTCCGCGTAGGCCCCTGGACCCGCGTAGGTATTCTCGAATCATGGTCCCGGATCGCTGAGTCTACCCGCGTCGGAGGCGACAACCTCCGGTACCATCTCAAGAGGTGAGTGATAGTACACTAACATAAAGACTTATCTTTAAACAACATAAGTACAACAAGGATACTCACTTATACAACCGTTACAAGTTACTAACACACATAGCAACATGTCATGTCTACTTATCAAACCATCTTATTATTCTTTTCACAATTTCATATAAGTGCATTAGAAATACATAGGCAACTTGTTTCTTTTATCAATCTTAAGTGGTTATACTTAACTTCCCATAAAGCTAGTATAACTCTTAAGCTTCATTTGAGAAACCAATTAGTTCTCTTACGTAAAAAATGGTTGATAGTCCTTTGAAATGTTTTCGATTCTTTATTATTCGGGCTTAAGCGTGAGGCATTGCCGTGCGTATTATTCGGGCTTAAGCCGTGAGGCATTCCGTAAGTATTATTCGATTAACACGTATGCGTCTACCGTACTATATACATATTGTAAAATATCATGCTTTAGGAAGAATCACATACCTTCTCGTGAAATCCACCGAGTCGGTATGTCACGGTATGAGAATCGGCCTATAATAGTCACAGACATCTATCAAAGTCTAGACTATTACGTAGGTCATTCTAAGCAGAGGGTCCTCAATTCTACGGAAAGTCGGGCGTATGACCCTACGGTGAGCTATATAAGTCTCATGTGAAACAGTCCTATGTAAGTACAATTCGTATATTCTTCTTTTATACCCTTCTAAGGTGTTACAGTTCAATTCTATTCCTTAATATCCTTCTAATATTTATACTTATTCTTATTCTACAACAGTAAGTATTCTCTAATTCAAAAGAGGGTTAGGATTAGTTACCTCGGTAAGCCCAATAATATCCTAGAAAAAGTCGCGCCTGAGCAAGGTTTTGCTCACAAGTTGTATGCTCAAGGAAACCTTAGAAGTTCTTCACAACTTCTACTAAGTACTAAGGTATTTGGGCTAGGGTATTTTGGGCATTATAACAATACAAGAAGACAACTTTTCTACCAAGGGAGGGTAGGTTTCAGCTAGGCTGGGGTGGGGTAGCCTCGGCAAGCTTCTCGAGGGGAGGGGGTGTGTTGGACGAATTGCTTACAAAGGGAGAGGGAAGGATTTTTAGACTTGGAAAGCTTTTGTGGATGAAGAACTCTTCATCTCAAGAGGGGTATTTATAGGTCAAGACATGGCCAACCAATGGCCAAGATTTAGCCAAGTGCTAGGCAAGTGTAAGGTCAAGATTAGGGCAAGTGTACCTAGCCAACTTGCACACAAAATATCTAACCAACTTTATGACAAGGATGGTCATCCATTCGGCCCTATTGCCGTGACAAGTCCACCAATAAGAGGGTGGCAAGTGTCGCCCTCTCGTTGGTCCAAAGTGTTACGTCTCTCGGAAAAATCCGCAAAAATTAGAAATGACATAGCCGGAATTTATCCTACGAAAGCTGTGGAAACGTTTCGTCGGAAAAAAGCTTTGTGAGTTGTGAGTTGTGCCTAAAAATCGTCCAAGGCCTAACTTTAAGACCAAACTTTTTGTACGTATTCCTTTACGTACATACTCTGGAAATACGGGGTATAACAAAACGAAACCCTAAGGAAATCTTCACTGATAGTTGAAGTATTTGAGTAGAAGTTGGTTAGAACTTCTAAGGGTTGTTTGGAGCGGGTTGGAGCGCACGGAGTAGGAGCTAAACCTTGCTCAGGATCGACATTTACTTGGATAATTTTGGGCTTATCGAGGTAAACACTCTTGACCTTCTATTGTAATTGGAAATTACATGTTGTAGGAATGTATAGTTGAAGTATACTATATATAGAATTGAACATAGTCTTGCGGCAATGTCTTTTGACTTAAGCCTGAATTTAAAGAAAAGAACTGAACTGTAATTACATAGGACTGTATTACAGTAGACTTGTGTAGCATTACTGTGAAGTAGAATTGTGCACGTCCGGATTAGACGTACACCCCCCCTCTAGGGAGTTGTTGGCCTGTTAGCAGGCCTCGATAGAGGAGGAGATTTACGCGGTTGCGGGGAGGTCTTCAAATTTACGTAGAATATTCTACGTTGAGATCTAGATGTTAATAGGCGCCTTGTGGCCTCTATAGGTTGAAGTACTACGTGTGGAGTGAGCTACTTGGCTTAAGGTGTAGCCGACGGTTTGAGGTACTTGGAGCGTTTTGCTATTAGTCGATAATCGTCGCGAGGTATGTGAACCTCTTCCTATCTTTTCTAGCATGATATGTGTATAACTATGTAGTACGGTAGACGTACATGTGTTAAATGTATTTGATTGGTTTAAAACATAAAGTGTTATAACGGCTTTATGGGAAGTTGGTTATAACAGCTTTATGTAAGTAAGAAATACTTTGTGGTTTTTAAAAGATAACTGATTTGATTTATAACTGACTTGACGTGTGATAAATAAGAATCTTGAAGTATTTCAAAAGACTAAGAAACCGTTTTGAAAGAAGAGCAATACCTGGTTTTGAAAACATAAGAGTTATACTAGCTTTATGGGAAGTTAGGTATAACGTCTTAAGAGTGGTAAAGAGAATGATTTACTGATTGTTAGAAGTTAAGAGACTTGATCTTAAAAGATAAGAGACTTGACTTGAATGAATTAATATGAGTTTTGTGTGAAACCTCATTCGTGAGTAATGAGTACTTGGTTTTTAAAAGGAATAATGTTTTACTGATTTTGGAAATCAGAATGAGTATCGACAAACCACTGCAGTGTTAATAAAAGGAAATGTTATGACTAATTAAGTATTATTAAAACCAGTAGAAACCTCCATCTGCATAGAAGCTAAGATGAGACAAAATGATATTACATTTCCTAGATCATGGCTGCTTTAATAAGATTGATTATGAACAAGAATAACCTACTCACATATAAGACATATGTTTCTCAAATTATTTAAAAGAGGATTATATTCTTAAGTGATTAAGTCTATGGACTATGAAACCTTTATAAAATAAGAGACCTAAGTGTTTGAAATTAGGCAAACTTGAACTTTTGGAAAAGAATGTTGTTACTTGATGTTGAAAAGGAAAGTGTTTTGGTTTACCTAAAAATGTGAGTCACTCTATTTTAATACTACGGGTATCGGGTGACCTTTATAAAAGGAATGGATCTTTTAAAAAAGAATTTAACGTACGTAATACTTTGGGGTCAGAACCTGGACTTTGGCCTAAAATAAACTTGAGTTGTGTGTAACTTGCCTATGTTTGTGTTTGATAGCCTTGTGTGCAAATACTGTATTTCTATACCACCGCATCTCTCGATGGAGGGCCGGCTGATTTGTTATGAACGATTATCCACCGAGTCCCACGAGATGGGCCGGGACACGTATTCCATCTGATTATTCACCGAGTCCCATGGGATGGGCCGGGACACGTATTCCATCTAATTATTCACCGAGTCCCACGAGATGGGCCGGGACACGTATTTCATCTGATTCTCCACCGAGTCCCATGGGATGGGCCGGGACACGTATTACATATGATTATTCACCGAGTCACACGAGATGGGCCGGGACACGTATTCCATCTGATTCTCTACCGAGTCCCATGGGATGGGCCGGGACACGTATTCCACATGATTCTTTACCGAGTCCCACGGGATGGACCGGGACACGTATTCCACACGATTTACACCTAGACTGCCGGCAGTGAGGAAGGAGTTCCACGGGCATGAGGGATGACTTGAGGCGTGAGTCACGACTTGACATGGCGCTTTTATGTTGTGATCGTAGTTTGGTTATCATACATGTCTCACCTTTATATAGACTATTATGATTTCATTTCTGATCTTTTCTGATTTCACATACTTGGTACTGTTATCTTGACCTCCTTCGAGGCTGCGTTCATCTGCAGTAGAAATCATCGGTTGTGGATCTCGCTCATAGGATCAAAGTTCGGCGTGTTGGGAAGCCCGTTTCTTGAGGCTTATCTTTTGGTATGTTACCACAGTGCAGAGGTTCTTGTACATTCGGGGTATGGCGGGGCCTGTCCATCATAGTTGTTGTCACTTCTTAGAAGTGCATGTAATCTTGTTGTGGCGAGTTTGTAAAGGATAAGCTGTTCGGTATTTATGTATATATACTGAAGGCAACTGTTTTGGTTGGCCTGTTTATTTATCATGTCTCTTAATTCATGTTCGTGTTTTTATTTCCGCTGATTTTCTCTGATGTTGTATCACTAGGGTGCCCGGGGTAAGGCACCAGTCACGGGCCCGGGTTCGGGTCGTGACAATAAGCCTTGATTTTATAAGTGGAAATGACTTAATTTTAAAAAGTATGGCTTCTTAATTTATTTCAAAAGTTAAGAAGATGGTTTCCAAAAGAGTATGTGACTTGAGCTTTAAAAAGAAAGGAGTTTTATGATTCTTTTTAAGTAAGTATGTATGTAGTATTTTTGGGTTTAGTTTCCCTAATGTTGCAAGAATAAAGTTCCTTAAGTTCTCTAAAATGAAAGGTTATTATAATAGCTTTATGGGAAGTTGTTATGACGACTTAAGAAGAAGTGAAAAGATGGTTTAAAAATGTTATGTAAGGAAAATTACACCGAGCCTACAAATAGGCCGGATTATGTTATTTGTCACGACCCGAACCCGAGCCCGTGACTGGTGCCTTACCCCGGGCACCTTAGTGATACAACATCAGAGAAAATCAGCGGAAATAAAACATAAACATGAAACAAGAGATATGATAAATAAACAGGCCAACCAAAACAGTTGCCTTCTGTATATATACATAAAAACCCGAACAATATCCTTTTTACAACTCGCCACAACATTTTCACCTCTAAGAGTTTTACAACAACAACTATGACGGACGGGGCCGCCATACCCCGAATGCATAAGAACCTGCGGACTGGTAACATACCAAAAGATAAGCCTCGGAGAAACGGGCTTCCCAACACGAATCGTGATCTATGGCGAGATCCACAACCGATGTACCTACTGCGGCGTGAACGCAGCCCGAAGGTCGATCTCAGTACCAAGTATGTGAAACTGAAAAATCAGTAAATGAAATCATAACGATCTATATAAAGCAGAGACATGTATGATAACCAAACTACGATTCATAACATAAGCGATCCGCGTCAAGTCGGGGACTCACGCCTCGTCATCCTCATGCCGTGGAACTCCTTCCTCACCGGCGATCTGGATATAAACCGCATTATACGTAACATGTCTCGGCTCATCCCACGGGGATAGAGGTGGAATCGTGTGGTGTACATGTCGACCCGTCCGTGGGACTCGGTGAAGTATGGAATACATGTCGGCGCATCCACGGGACTCGGTAAAGAATCGGATGAAATCGTGTCGGCCCATCTCGTGGGACTCGGTAAGAATCGGATGAAATCGTGTCGGCCCATCTCATGGGACTCGGTGAAGAATCGGATGAAATCGTGTCGGCCCATCTCGTGGGACTCGGTGAAGAATCGGATGAAATCGTGTCGACCCATCTCGTGGGACTCGGTGAAGAATCGGATGAAATCGTGTCGGCCCATCTCGTAGGACTCGGTGAAGAATCGTTCATAACAATCAGCCGGCCCTCCATCGAGAGACGCGGTGGTATAGAAATACAGTACTTGCACAACACGGCTATCAAACGCAACATAGGCAAGTTACACACAACTCAAGGTTATTTTATGCCAAAGTCGTGTTCGACCCCAAAGTATTACGTACGTTAAATTCTTTTTAAAAGATCCATTTCTTTTATAAAGGTCACCCGATACCCGTAGTATAAAAATAGAGTGACTCACATTTTTAGGTAAACCAAAACACTTTCCTTTTCAACATCAAGTAACAACATTCTTTTCCATAAGTTCAAGTTCGCCTAATTTCAAGTACTTAAGTCTCTTATTTTAGAAAGGTTTCGTAGTTCATAGTCTTAATCTCTTAAGAATATAATGCTCTTTTAAACAATTTGAGAAACATATGTCTTATATGTGAGTAGGTTATTCTTGTTCATAATCAATCTTATTAAAGCAGCCATGATCTAGGAAATGTAATATCATTTTGTCTCATCTTAGCTTCTATGCAGATGGAGGTTTTTACTGGTTTTAATAATACTTAATTATTCAATACATTTCCTTTTATTAGCGCTGCAGTGGTTTGGTCGATACTTATTCTGATTTCCGAAATCAATAAAACATTATCCCTTTTTAAAAACCAAGTACTCATTACTCACGAATGAGGTTTCACCCTTATTAACAAAATTCATATTAATTCAATTAAGTCAAGTCTCTTATCTTTTAAGATCAAGTCTCTTAACTTCAAAAATCAATAAACCATTCTTTTTATCTCTCTTAAGTCGTTATACCTAACTTCCCATAAAGCTAGTATAACTCTTAAGTTTTTAAAACTTTTAAAACCAAGTGTTACTCTTCTTTCAAAAAGGTTTCTTAACTCTTTTGAAATACTTCAAGATTCTTATTATTCAGGCTTAAGTCAAAAGACATTGCCGTACAACTACGTTCAGTTAACACACGTACGTCTACCGTACTATATATATTTTTTTTTTAAAATATCATGCTCAAGAGGATAGGAAGAATCACATACCTCGCGACGATTTATCGACTATTAGCAACTAGCTCCAAAGTACTGAAATCCTGCTAGCCTTTTCCACTTCTTCGAGTAGAATACGCTACTCGTAGTACTTCAACCTATAACGGTTATATAAGTCTTATCAAAGTCTAGACTACTCTGTAGAATATTCTACGGAAAATCGGGCAGCACTTCCCTACCCGTCAAACTACCCAAGTCTACTGTAAATACAGTCCTATGTAAGTACAGTTCAATCTTCTTCTTTAATATTCTTATGATGTGATTTCAGTTCAATATTCTTCTGTAATATCCTTCAATTACAATTATCCAAGTTTATATGTCGATCCTGAGCAACATTTAGCTCCTATTCTGTACGCTCCAATTTGCTCCGAGAAACCCTTAGAAGTTCTACACAACTTCTACTTAATACTTCAACCTCTTATGAAGATTTTTCTTAGGGTTTCGTTTTGCGACTAAAGGAAAGTATAGTAGTATTTTCCAGGCTTTTCGTATAGAGGGTACTTGGGAATACTACAAAGGTTTTGGGCTAGAGTATTTTGGCATAACAACAATACTTGGAGAAGTATTTCTACCAAGGGGGCGGGGGGGTATTTATACGAGACAACTAGGCAAGGGGTTGGTTTTACGCCAAGGCTCACAAGGGGGAGGGGGAGGCTTTGGACGAAAAACTACACAAAGGGGAGAGAGTATTTTCCTTGGAATTTCACAAGTGTGGATGAAGAATAAGTCTTCAACTAAGGGGGTATTTATAGGCCAATCAATGGCCAAGATCAAGCCAAGTGGTAGGCAAGTGTAGGGTGGGGATTTGGACATGTGTTTGTGGGTCCCACTTGCTCATCAACTACACAAAAATATCCTACCAACTACTTGACAAAAAATGAGCAAGAACGCCCCAAGTTTCGTCCCACCTTGAGGGTGACACATGTCACCCTCCCATTGGTCTAAAATATTTCATCTCTCGGAAAAATCCGCAAAAATAATAAATGACATAGCCGTATTTTTCCCTTCGCAAAGTCCGGAAAACGTTTCGTCGGAAAACGACTCTTTTCGCTAGTTGTGCACAAAATTTCGTCCCTTAGTCTACTTTAAGGCTTAAACTTTTGTACGTACGCCCTCACGTACATACTCTGGAAATACGGGGTATAACATTCTCCCCTCCTTAGAAACATTCGTCTCGAATGTTCCTTCTCAAGACGGATAACGATAAAGTTCTTCTTAACGGAAACAAGTTTCCAATGCCACGCCTGGCCACAGAATAACACACGCGAAAGTACTTAACCCAAGTCCACGAGAAATCATTCCTACATCACAAAAGCTTCCACCCTGGTCTAAAGGATACTCCCTTCGTATCTTCACTTCACAACAAAATGATCTCCTTTATTCTGCTAACACACGTTCACTTCTTTCCTCACTCGGCGTACTCTTCTCGAACACTTGAACTCTTTCTAGTATACGTACCATACTTCAGTCATCGCTTCAGTTCCCACAATCTCTGGAGTCACTACCTCCAAACTTGGTCATCTTACTAGCCTCAATCTCCTTTAAGGCCATTCTCGGCCTTCACGATCCGATTCTGGTCGAACATATCCACGAACTCAGACGATGGTTACCTAAACCTGGGCCTAGCATCCTCGTGACCCTACCACCTGGCGGGACCACCTCGAACTGACCCCACCACAATACAGGTCGCGGGTTGACCCGCGATCGGTCCGCAACCCGACCCGCTATCACGCAAAAACTCTTGTCCCCTGATCCGGAACAATCTCACTAATCAAGTTACGAAAACCTAGTGGTCTTCTTAGCTCAACTACCCTCTTTCATTTCACACCGCTCAGGGACTTATCATACAAGTATACCCCATGTATACTATGCACTCCGACAAAGGTCAATTGTAAACAAAATCTTTTACTCAGGACGACCTTGCATCTAAGGTCTCCACATATAATATTCTAAGGCCCACAATTTCTAGGTACCCAACCTTACCCTTTACTAACCAGGCCTTTGAATCACAATTTAACATAATTCTATCTGAACATAATACTTAGCACATCATCATATCATCAACGCATACTAGTCTCTAGAGGGGTAAGAATATACCTGTATCAACTGCTTCATTTTCCCTTCGTCGTTCTAACCATAATCCTGCCCTGCAGGGCGCATAGCTATAGAAGGCGATGAACCTGCCACTGACCCGGTAGGCTGAGTCATTCTGCCTGTATCCTTCCTATTAGGATAGTTTCTCGTCACATGGCCCTGACGGCCGCAGGAAAAACAAGCACCAGTAAAAGCGACATTCCCGGGATGGCGTACGCCACATCGTGCACTGCGAGGAAACATGAATCCGGTGGCTAGAACCCGTATACCGTGAACCGGAAGCCACGGAGCCACGACCGGCTCGAATACCCGAGCGTCACGAAGGCGCGGAGGACCACTCTGCACTGGCGGAGGTACATAACTAGTCTGCTGCTGAGGCGGCCCGCCTCGAAAGTTACCAAAGGACCCTGCTGTTCTGGCCCTCTTATGCTGATCCCGGTCATTCCGTCGACCTCTCCGTGCCTCACATCCTAGTGCATGAGCCTGCATGCGGGCAATGTCCATGCCCGGCTGAAGAGCTACACCCGAACAAGCCTCTGCCAAGTAATCATCTAGCCCGGTGACGTAGCGGTGTACTCTGTCCTCCATATCAGCTACTACGGCGGGGACATACCGAGCTAATGAGTCGAACTCCATATTGTACTCTATAACCGTCCGCCCGTCCTGCCTCAACGTCAAAAATCTGTCGGCCCGAGCCCTCGCCATACGTGGGGCAAGAAATGTGCAAGAAATGCCCGAGAACTCGTCCATACGGTGGAAGTGCATGCTCTCCCGGGACAGCTCCCGCGAATCAAACCGATCATTGCGGTATCACGCGGTGATGCGAACCAATACCACCGACTACGCCTCGAGGCTCGATCACTCTCATGATCCGATGTAGGCTGTCGGATAAACTCCCGAGGTCATCCTCGGCTCGATCCATAGAACATTGGCGGGCTACAACTCGTAAAGTCCGTAGTCTCAAATCGCTGCTCGGGGTGAACTACGGGTGCTCTTGGGTCGGCTGCTGCATCCGGCCTATCCTCATATCTGGACACGACCCTGGCCAGTAACTGGGCCATCTCCTTGTACCCCATCTCATCTGCTCCAGGCTGTGGGACTGGAGGCTCAGTCTTGTAGTCTCGGCGACAGCGCTGCGGCTCTAAACTCTTTGGTCTTTGGCGGCGTCGCAAAAATCGCCGTCTGAAGCACTATCTCAGGTACTGACCGGGCCTGCGCCCTCGTACTCCTCTGTATCCCACTAGCAGCTCCCTCGGCCGCCTTGCCCAACTGGGCCCGGGTTGCCTTGCGCGGAGGCATAACTAGTACAAACGAGATACGTCAGAGGGGTCCAACTTACAACACAGCTCTAAGGCACGATCTCAGAATGAGAAGAATGGAAACCAATCCTAAATGTCCTGCAGCCTCCTGATTATAGATGTGGTGCACAACACACCGATAATCAAGACTCTACTAGACACGGTCTGTAGACACTTTCCGAGGATTAACTGCTCTGATACCACTTTTGTCACGACCCGAACCCGGGCCCGTGACCGGTGCCTTACCCCGGGCACCTTAGTGATACAACATCAGAGAAAATCAGCGGAAATAAAACATAAACATGAAACAAGAGATATGATAAATAAACAGGTCAACCAAAACAGTTGTCTTCTGTATATATACATAAAAACCCGAACAGTTATCCTTTTTACAACTCGCCTGCAAGATTACTACGGACTCTAAGAGTTTTACAACAACAACTATGACGGACAGGGCCCGCCATACCACGAATGCATAAGAACCTCTGACTCGGGTAACATACCAAAAGATAAGCCTCGGAGAAGCGGGGCTTCCCAACACTTGATCTGATCCTATGAGCGAGGATCCACAACCGATGTACCTCTACTGCGGCATGAACGCGGCCCCGAAGAGGTCGATCTAACAGTACCAAGTATGTGGCGAAAAATCGTAAATGAAATCATAACGATCTATATAAAGCAGGAGACATGTATGATAACCAAACTACGATTCATAACATAAGCGATCCACGTCAAGTCAAGGACTCACGCCTCAAGTCATCCTCACGTACGTGGAACTCATTCCTCATCCGCCGATCGGATATAAACCGCATTATACGTACAACATGTCTCGGCTCATCCCATGGGGATAGAGGTGGAATCGTGTGGTGTACATGTCCCGGCCCATCCCGTGGGACTCGGTGAAGTATGGAATACATGTCGGCCCATCCTGGGACTCGGTAAGAAACAGATGAAATACGTGTCTCGGCCCATCTCATGGGACTCGGTGAAGAATCAGATGAAATACGTGTCCCGGCCCATCTCATGGGACTCGGTGAAGAATCAGATGAAATACGTGTCCCGGCCCATCTCATGGGACTCGGTGAAGAATCAGATGAAATACGTGTCCCGGCCCATCTCATGGGACTCGGTGAAGAATCAGATGAAATACGTGTCCCGGCCCATCTCATGGGACTCGGTGAAGAATCGTTCATAACAATCAGCCGGCCCTCCATCGAGAGACGCGGTGGTATAGAAATACAGTACTTGCACAACAAGGCTATCAAACGCAACATAGGCAAGTTACACACAACTCAAGGTTATTTTATGCCAAAGTCCAGGTTCTGACCCCAAAGTATTACGTACGTTAAATTCTTTTTAAAAGATCCATTTCTTTTATAAAGGTCACCCGATACCCGTAGTATAAAAATAGAGTGACTCACATTTTTAGGTAAACCAAAACACTTTCCTTTTCAACATCAAGTAACAACATTCTTTTCCATAAGTTCAAGTTCGCCTAATTTCAAGTACTTAAGTCTCTTATTTTAGAAAGGTTTCGTAGTTCATAGTCTTAATCTCTTAAGAATATAATTCTCTTTTAAACAATTTGAGAAACATATGCCTTATATGTGAGTAGGTTATTCTTGTTCATAATCAATCTTATTAAAGCAGCCATGATCTAGGAAATGTAATATCATTTTGTCTCATCTTAGCTTCTATGCAGATGGAGGTTTCTACTGGTTTTAATAATACTTAATTATTCAATACATTTCCTTTTATTAGCGCTGCAGTGGTTTGGTCGATACTTATTCTGATTTCCGAAATCAGTAAAACATTATCCCTTTTTAAAAACCAAGTACTCATTACTCACGAATGAGGTTTCACCCTTATTAACAAAATTCATATTAATTCAATTAAGTCAAGTCTCTTATCTTTTAAGATCAAGTCTCTTAACTTCTAAAATCAATAAACCATTCTTTTTATCTCTCTTAAGTCGTTATACCTAACTTCCCATAAAGCTAGTATAACTCTTAAGTTTTTAAAACTTTTAAAACCAAGTGTTACTCTTCTTTCAAAAAGGTTTCTTAACTCTTTTGAAATACTTCAAGATTCTTATTATTCAGGCTTAAGTCAAAAGACATTGTCGTACAACTACGTTCAGTTAACACACGTACGTCTACCGTACTATATATATATATATTTTTTAAAATATCATGCTCAAGAGGATAGGAAGAATCACATACCTCGCGACGATTTATCGACTATTAGCAACTAGCTCCAAAGTACTGAAATCTTGTTAGCCTTTTCCACTTCTTCGAGTAGAATACGCTACTCGTAGTACTTCAACCTATAACGGTTATATAAGTCTTATCAAAGTCTAGACTACTCTGTAGAATATTCTACGGAAAATCGGGCAGCACTTCCCTACCCGTCAAACTACCCAAGTCTACTGTAAATACAGTCCTATGTAAGTACAGTTCAATCTTCTTCTTTAATATTCTTCTGATGTGATTTCAGTTCAATATTCTTCTGTAATATCCTTCAATTACAGTTCAATTCTCTTCTATGTATCTTATATACATTTCTATACTACAATATGTAATTCCCAATTACAATATAGAGACAAGAGTATTTACCTCGATAAGCCCAAAATTATCCAAGTTTATATGTCGATCCTGAGCAACGTTTAGCTCCTATTCTGTACGCTCCAATTTGCTCCGAGAAACCCTTAGAGGTTCTACACAACTTCTACTTAATACTTCAACCTCTTATGAAGATTTTTCTTAGGGTTTCGTTTTGCGACTAAAGGAAAGTATAGTAGTATTTTTCGGGCTTTTCGTATAGAGGGTACTTGGGAATACTACAAAGGTTTTGGGCTAGAGTATTTTGGCATAACAACAATACTTGGAGAAGTATTTCTACCAAGGGGGGGGGGGGTATTTATACAAGACAACTAGGCAAGGGGTTGGTTTCGGCCAAGGCTCACAAGGGGAGGGGGAGGCTTTGGACGAAAAACTACACAAAGGGGAGGGAGTATTTTCCTTGGAATTTCACAAGTGTGGATGAAGAATAAGTCTTCAACTAAGGGGGTATTTATAGGCCAATCAATGGCCAAGATCAAGCCAAGTGGTAGGCAAGTGTAGGGTGGGGATTTGGACATGTGTTTCGGGTCCCACTTGCTCATCAACTACACAAAAATATCCTACCAACTACTTGACAAAAAATGAGCAAGAACGCCCCAAGTTTCGTCCCACCTTGAGGGTGACACATGTCACCCTCCCGTTGGTCCAAAATATTTCATCTCTTGGAAAAATCCGCAAAAATAATAAATGACATAGCCGTATTTTTCCCTTCGCAAAGTCCGGAAAACGTTTCGTCGGAAAACGACTCTTTTCGCTAGTTGTGCACAAAATTTCGTCCCTTAGTCTACTTTAAGGCTTAAACTTTTGTATGTACGCCCTCACGTACATACTCTGGAAATACGGGGTATAACATTATGAGATACACCGAGCCTACAAATAGGCCGGATTATGTTATGAGATACACCGAGCCTACACATAGGTCGGATTACGCCAAATTACCCCGAGCCTACACATAGGCCGGGTTACGTCATCTTACACCGAGCCCCACAGGCGGGCCGGATTATGCTACATGATTCCACATGCGGGCCGGATTATGCTACATGATTCCACAGTACACCGAGCTCCACAGGCGGGCCGGATTATGCTACATGATTCCACAGTACACCGAGCTCCACAGGCGGGCCGGATTATGCTACATGATTCCACAGTACACCGAGCTCAACAGGCGGGCCGGATTATGCCACATGATTCATCAGTACATCGTGTCCCGCAAATGAGCCGAATTACGTTATCACATATGGATAATCAAAGTAAGCTCCCAAATAAGAAGTCCCTCCATAAAGGGTCGGATTATGTTATGTAAGATATGTAAGTTATGTGGAAAAACTTGATTGAATCCTTAAGTATGTATGTAAGAATATGATGATTAATTCTCAGTGAAAGAAGGAAAAGAACGGTTAATGTACGATTGATTTCAGGAGTTAAAATGGCACGGTAGGATCTGGTATTTCATTTTATACTTACCCCTGTCATCCCTTTATACAGTTATGATGTGGTTATTGTACCTTATTTCTGTTCCATACTGCCAAATTTTTGTTATGCGACCCGCCTGCGTTCATGCCCGTAGGTATTAGGTACACTGGTTGGTGATCCTCGGTCTTAGGATTTCTGTTCAGTTTTGGGTAAAAGCTCTATTTCACTCCGGAGGCTTATCTCTTGGTATGAATCCCTGTCGTTGTAGATTATGTACATTCAGGGGTATGACGGGGCCCTGTCCCATCACAATTGTTATGTCAAAACTCTTAGAGGTCTGTAGTCATGTATGTGGGTTATATTTTGAAAGGATGTAAGTTCTTTTGTTATGTATGTATGTATGGTGGCAGCCTATTCGGCTTTGCCTTTGTTTAAAAAAAAAGAGTGATATTTATCTTCCGCGTTTTAAATGTGATGTATGATTAGAAGGGTTCTCAGGTAGGGCACCAGTCGCGGGCCCGGGGTGCGGGTCGTGACAATATGATAGTGCCTTGTTGTTTTCTAAAACGAAAGATGTGATAGTACCTTGGCTTTTCTAAAATGAAAGATGTGATAGTGCTTTGGTGTTTTCTAAAATGAAATATGTGATAGTGTCTTGGCTTTTCTAAAATGAAAGATGTGATAGTGCCTTGGTGTTTTCTAAAATGAAAGATGTGATAAGTGTCTTGATTTTTCAAATGATGATTTAAAGGGATATATGATATGAGAGTACCTTGAAGGAAGGTTGTTCTAAAGATTTTATTGAGAGGCAAAAGATGATCTAAATTATATATGGTTACTCATGATATTCTATTCGTGCCTAATAGGATATGGTTATGTTACCGAGTCCCATGACGGGCCGGGTATGTACACATGTGAGGATTTCACCGAGACCCTCACTTGGGGACCGGGTACGGTATGTATATAGAGATGACTTCATACACCGAGTCCCACAAATGGGCCGGGATACATTATGTGTAAATATCGAGTCCTACAAATGGGTCGGGTACGACCGAGACCCTCACTAGGGGCCCGGGTACGGTATGTATATGGATATGACTTCATTCACCGAGCCCCAAAATGGTCGGGTATGATATATGCTACACGGATATGATTCATTCACCGAGCCCCATAATGGGCCGGATACGGTATATGACACACGGATATGATCCTTTCACCGAGTCCCACAATGGGCCGGGTACGGTATATGATTCCATGGACATGTATCCATGATGCAAGTATAGATACTCACGACAGTATATGATTTCATGGACATGTATCCATGATGGGGGTATAGATACCTATGATATATATGATTTCATGGACATGTATCCATGATGCGAGTATAGATACTCACGACAGTATATGTATATGATTCCACAGACAAGATCTGTGATGCAAGTATAGATACTCATGCGGGTATAAAGACTCATGCGGGTTCGATTCCCATGAATAGGATATGCATAATGATTCTATAGGTAGGTGTCCCTGATTTTGACATGACTTTCATATTTTGAAAAGATACAGTTGATTTTATAATTTTTAAAAAGGCTCAGTTGACTCTTCTTTTTAAAAAATACAGTGGTACAGTAGTATAGTGATACAGTGGGTATAGTGGTACAGTGGTACAGTGATACAGTGGTGCAGTGATATAGTGGTACAGTAGTACAGTGGTACAGTGATACAAGGTACAGCTGACTCTTATTTTATATGGCACGGTTGGATCTGGTATTTGATTTTCATACTTGTCCCTGTCATTTTTTGGCCAGTCATGATCTTATTTACTATACTTTATGTTACACCCCGTAATTCCATGACATGTGTATAAGAACGTACGTAAGAAAACAAGACTTTGAGACTGTAGAATTTATCGGAATTATGGAAATTTTGGGAAACGAAATATTATGGACCGTTAGGAGGGTGACACGTGTCACCCCCCCCCAATAGGCTTGGTCAAATTGACCAAGGTCAAATGTGCAAGTCTTGAAAACAAGCTTGACAATATTGACTAAGTCAACTTGCCAACATGACAAAGATTTCTAGTCTTGATAAATCCAAGCCACATAAATGTTTTAATCTAGACCCTTCATTGTATTATATATACATATACAAGTAGCAAGACTTATCACAACACTTAGAAAAAATTCCACAACATTCTTGTTCTTGAGGGAGCTCTCGGCTTTGGCACTAATCCCACACAAAAAAAATTCGTTTGTGGTTCAATAATCCCAATACTTTAAACCAAGGTTCCAGAGGTATTGTAAGGTTATCTCAATAGAAAGATCCCGGAAAATTACGTTTTCACGTTAGTCGCAAGATGAAAACCTAAGTTGTTTTCATAGTTTTGGTTGGAAATTGAAGGGAAGTTGTTTATGAACTTCTAAGGACTTCAAATAACGGATTGAAGCGTAAAGGAAATGAGCCAAGTTGCTAAGGAGCGACTTTGAATCTTGGAGTTATATTTGGGCTTATCAAGGTAAATCTTCGTCTTACTTTTGTAATTAAAGACTACATGTTGTAGTAGGTTGATAATTGATCATGTGAATTATATTATGAAGATTGATATGTATTATGGAATATAGGAAGCCTAAATCCGAGAATGAGCTTGTTAGCCATTGAAATTGAAATACAATTTAGCTATTAGTTTTAGTCGTCTCATGTTATATAAAGAAGGGATTATAGTTGTTAAAATTGGTTGCGACTATATAACATGTTAGAACGACAATATGGATTGAAAAGGAATTGGAAAGGATTATATGTGGTTGTACATTGTAGACGAAATGGCCATTTAATATTGGACTGTTTTATAAATTGTGGGGCAGAATTTTACACGGCTTGTAAGGCGTGTAATCCCCTTTGGATAGCTGAATTGTTGAGCCTTAAATGTGGCATGTTTGGTTTTTAATTTCGGGCCTTGAAAAAGGTGAAAAAGTACGTGGAAACAAATGAAGTGCTGCCCGATTTTCTGTAGAATAGGAAGCTTTATACTTAGAATTATTCTACGTTAGAAGTGTCACGACCCGTTCCGGGGCCAGTGACTAGTGCCTTACCCGGGCACCCAAGTAGTCATACATCAGAGAAAATCAGCGGAATATAAAACAAGATATGAAACAATGTAAATTGAGACACAGTTTATCTGAGAAAAGTCGCCTTTCGGCATATATATATAAACCAAAATCTGGCAGTTACATCCCAACTGTACAATAGGACTACAGACCTCTAAGGAAGTAAACAACTATGGCGGGACAGGGCCCCGCCATACCCTGAATGTACATATATCTACAACATCAGGGAGAACCATACCAAAAGTCGAGCCTCCGGAGAAGATGGAGCTCCTGACACCAAAGCAAAAGATCCTAAGGATGCGGATCTAGCACCTGCTTTCCCTTACCTGCGGCATGAACGCAGCCCCCCGAAGGAGGTCAGAACAACAGGTACTAAGTATGTGAAACTGTAAAGTACTTAAATGAAATCATAACATTTTAAAGCCCATTTTACAAATATGTATGAAATAACCAATGTAACCGCACATAGTGCCACATCACAAACAAGAGTAACAACAATTAGCTATGTGTCTTTTCTAGGCCGCGAATGATCGAAGCAAGGCCAATCGCCCATAGTATCATTATGCATGCCTAATCACGGACTCTCGTAGTCGCATAGCCACCTAGGCCGCGTGAGGTATTTCCGCATCGAGGGTAGCTACTCCTCGGCATCGTCCCGACTCGTAGTCCGCGTGGCCATATAGACCGCGTGGCCACATGGACCGCACACTAACCCGAACTCTCGTGAGCTCGCGTAGGTCCCTGGACCCGCATGAGGTATTCTCGAATCATAGTCCTGCATCGCCTGAGGTATACCCGCGTCGGAGGCGCAACCCCGGTATATCATGTCAAGAGGTGAGTGATGTAATACTAGCATAACGGCTTACCGTTAAACAACATAAGCACAACAAGAACAACCTCTTATACAAACGTTACAAGACACTAACACACATAGCATCATAATATGTCTACTCATCAAACCATCTTATTATACTTTCCAGATATCAATACAAGTCTTTCATAAACACATAAGTAAACTGTTCCTTTTATCATTCTTAAGTCGTTATACCTAACTTCCCATAAAGCTAGTATAACTCTTAAGCTTTTGTTTAAAAACCAAGTATTACTCTTCTTTCAAAAATGATTCATAATTCTTTTGAAATACTTCAAGATTCTTGTTATTTAGACTCAAGTCAAAAGACGTCAAGTAAAACCATGTTCGATTAACACGTCGCTCTACCGTACTATATATCTACTTTAAAATATCATGCTCACAGAGGATAGGAAGAATCACATACCTTCTCGGTGAAATCCACCTTGAGTCTAATATGTCGCTCGCAGATTATCACCCTATAAGAGTAAAATACGTCTTTCAACGTCTATACTACTCTGTAGGATAATCTAGGCAGTGGGTTCTCTATTCTACAGAAAATCAGGCAGCACTTCCCTACCCGATAAACTATACAAGTCTCAGAATACTGATCTATGTAAATGCAGATTCAATGCTTTAATACTTCTGATGTGATTACAGTTCAATTCTCTTCTGTAATACCCTTCTATGTATTTTATACTTATTTATATACTTCTACAGTATGCAATCTCTAATTACGATAGAAGGATAAGATTATTATTTACCTCGATAAGCCCAAAATTATCCAAGATATAAGTCGATCCTGAGCAAGGTTTAGCTCCTAATCCGAACGCTCCAATCCGATCCAAGAAACCCTTAGAAGTTTCTACACAACTTCTACTTTCTACTTCAACCAACTATGAAGTTTCTCTTAGGGTTTCGTTTAGTGACTAAAGGAATATAAGGTAGTATTTCCGGACTCTACGTATAGAGGTAACTTTGGAAATACTATAAGGGATTGGCTAAGGTATTTTGGGGATAGTAACAATACTTGGAGAGTATTTTCTACCAAGGGGGGGGGGGGAGGGCTTTTGCCGAGACTACTAGGAAAGGGGGGGAGAGGGGTGTTTCGGCTAAGCTCTTTCTCAAGAGGGGGGGGGGGAAGGTTTGGAGACTTGGAAGATGATTTGTGGATGAAGAAGTCTTCAATATAAGGGGGGTATTTATAGGGCTTTCAAGGGTCAAGATGAGGGCAAGTGGAGGGCAAGTGGAGGGTGGGGATTTGCCCAGTGCCACAACCTACTCCTCAAATCACTCACAAAACATTGACCCTTAGTTTAGGCCCCAAAATCGTGCCAACCGCCCCTCTTGGCCGTCCACTTGAGGGTGACAAGTGTCACCCTCCCGTTGGTCCAAAATATTTCATCTCTCGGAAAAATCCGCAAAAATTATAAACGGCATAGCCGTAATTTTCCCTACGCAAGTTTTGGAAAACGTTTCGTCGGAAAACAATTCGTTTCGTGGGTTGTGCACAAATTTTCGTCCCTATGCCTACTTTAAGGCTTAAACTTTTGTACGTACGCCCTTACGTACATACTCTGGAAATGCGGGGTATAACAAGAAGCTAGAAGTTGATAGCCGTATTATTGTCATTATAGGTTGACATTCTACGTGCGGCATATTCAACTTGGTAAATGGATTAAGTCGGAAAGGTATGTGAACTCTTTCCTATCTCTTGAGCATGAGTATTTACAAAGGTATAGTACGGTAGACGTACGTATTTTAAGTGAACTTGGTTTCAGTTTGGTATCCTTGCCTTGATTTCGAAAAGTGAAGTAACTTGGCTTTTAAAAGTATATGTTACTTGATGTTACATGTAAAGATTACTTGACTTGAAAAGAATAGAATACTTGATTTGAAAAAGTATGGGTTACTTGAACTATTTTAAAGTTAAAAGACTTGATTTCTAAAGTCAAGGAACTTGAAGTATTCTGAAAGTTATGAAACTTGATTTGAAAGTATATGATACTTGGTTTCAAAAATATAAGTCTCTTGGTTTCAAAGAGGAACGTAATTGTCTTGGTTTGTCTAAAACATAAAGAGTTATAACGGTTTTATGGGAAGTTAGTTATAACGGCTTTATGGAATATTAAGAGAGTGGTCTACTTGATTTATAGGCATGAGTTGCCTAGGTTGTGAAAGTAGAGGTCATTTGGTTTAGAAGCCTTAAAATGTATTTCTAAAGGTGTAGTGGCTTGACTCTAAAAGTAGACTTACCTTGATACTACGGGCGTTAGTATCTTGTGTTTATTTTATGAAATAAGTCCTTTTCAAAAGCTTAGAAGTACGTAGTACTTTGGGTTAAATCCCCGTATTTCACGTAAAATGAAAGTGCCTTGAGATTATAAAATGAAATTCATTTTTGTATGATAATGAAGGTCTAAAGATTTTATGAACTTGCCTATGCTTGCTTGCGATAGCCTTTGAGTGCAAGTATTATATTTTTACGCTGTCGTGACTCTCAGTTGGAGGGCCGGCTGTCTTGTTGTGAATTTACTTGGACGTACCGTCAGTGATGAAGGATTCCACGGGTATGCTTCCATTGTGATTGATCCATGGACATGCTTATACGATGAGGGATTCCGGGGCATGCAACCATGATGCGGGTTAAACTCCCGGATGTTATTATTACTCCATGGACTAGCTCTTCATGAAGACATGTACCCGAGATGAGGGATTCCACGGGCATGTTATATACTATTATTATTCCATGGATTAGCTCTCCATGAAGCCATGTATCCTAGCAGAGGGTTCTCTATTCTACGGAAAATCGGGCAGCACTTCCCTACCCGATAAACTATACAAGTCTACTGTAAATACAGTCCTATGTAAGTACAATTCAATTTTCTTTAATACTTCTGATGTGATTACAGTTCAATTCTCTTCTGTAATACCCTTCTATGTATTTTATACTTATTTATTGTCACGACCCGAACCCGGGCCCGTGACTGGTGCCTTACCCCGGGCACCTTAGTGATACAACATCAGAGAAAATCAGCGGAAATAAAACATAAACATGAAACAAGAGATATGATAAATAAACAGGCCAACCAAAACAGTTGCCTTCTGTATATATACATAAAAACCCGAACAGTTATCCTTTTTACAACTCTGCCCACAACAGTACTACAGACCTCTAAGAGTTTTACAACAACAACTATGACGGGACAGGGCCCCGCCATACCCCTGAATACATAAGAACCTACAGACTCAGGGTAACATACCAAAAGATAAGCCTCCGGAGAAACGGGGCTTCCCAACACGCTGAACTGTGATCCTATGAGCGAGAATCCACAACTGATGTACCTCTACCTGCGGCATGAACGCAGCCCCCCGAAGGAGGTCGCATAACAGTACCAAGTATGTGGCCCAAAAATCGTAAATGAAATCATAACGATCTATATAAAGCAGAGACATGTATGATAACCAAACTACGATTCATAACATAAAGCGATCGCGTCAAGTCGTGACTCACACCCTTAAGTCATCCCTCCTGCCCGTGGAACTCCTTCCTCACTGCCGGCAGTCTGGATAGAAACCGCATTATACGTACAACATGTCTCGGCTCATCCCATGGGGATAGAGGTGGAATCGTGTGGTGTACATGTCGACCCATCCTGGGACTCGGTGAAGTATGGAATACATGTCCCGGCCCATCCCATAGGACTCGGTAAAGAATCGGATGAAATACGTGTCCCGGCCCATCTCATGGGACTCGGTGAAGAATCAGATGGAATACGTGTCCCGGCCCATCTCATGGGACTCGGTGAAGAATCAGATGAAATACGTGTCCCGGCCCATCTCATAGGACTCGGTGAAGAATCAGATGAAATACGTGTCCCGGCCCATCTCATGGGACTCGGTGAAGAATCAAATGAAATACGTGTCCGCCCGTCGTGGGACTCGGTGAAGAATCGTTCATAACAATCAGTCGGCCCTCCATCGAGAGACGCGGTGGTATAGAAATATAGTACTTGCACAACAAGGCTACCAAACGCAAACATAGGCAAGTTACACACAACTCAAGGTTATTTTATGCCAAAGTCCAGGTTCTGACCCCAAAGTATTACGTACGTTAAATTCTTTTTAAAAGATCCATTTCTTTTATAAAGGTCACCCGATACCCGTAGTATTAAAATAGAGTGACTTACATTTTTAGGTAAACCAAAACACTTTCCTTTTCAACATCAAGTAACAACATTCTTTTCCATAAGTTCAAGTTTGCCTAATTTCAAGTACTTAAGTCTCTTATTTTAGAAAGTTTCGTAGTTCATAGTCTTAATCACTTAAGAATATAATTATCTTTTAAACAATTTGAGAAACATATGCCTTATATGTGAGTAGGTTATTCTTGTTCATAATCAATCTTATTAAAGCATCCATGATCTAGGAAATGTAATATCATTTTGTCTCATCTTAGCTTCTATGCAGATGGAGGTTTCTACTAGTTTTAATAATACTTAATTAGTCAATACATTTCCCTTTATTAACGCTGCAGTGGTTCGTTCGATACTTATTCTGATTTCCGAAATCAGTAAAACATTATTCCTTTTAAAAAACCAAGTACTCATTACTCACGAATGAGGTTTCACAGTTTTTAACAAAATTCATATTAATTCAATTAAGTCAAGTCTCTTATCTTTTAAGATCAAGTCTCTTAACTTCTTAAAATCAATAAACCATTCTTTTTATCTCTCTTAAGTCGTTATACCTAACTTCCCATAAAGCTAGTATAACTCTTAAGCTTTCAAACCAAGTATTATTCTTCTTTCAAAAAGGATTCTTAATTTTTTTGAAATACTTCAAGATTCTTATTATTCAGGCTTAAGTCAAAAGACATTGCCGTAAAACTACATTCAGTTAACACACGTACGTCTACCGTACTATATATATATTCTTTTAAAATACTTCCAGATTCTTATTATTCAGGCTTAAGTCAAAAGACATTGCCGTAAAACTACATTCAGTTATCACACGTACGTCTACCGTACTATATATATATTCTTTTAAAATATCATGCTCAAGAGTATAGGAAGAATCACATACCTCGCGACGATTATCGACTATTAGCAAAACGCTCCACGGCTATAACCCTCATAGCCTTGACCACCATCCAAGTAGTAAATGCTACTCATGAACATTCAACCAATAAAGGTTATAAGTCTCAGTAAATACGATTCTATGTAAATCTGATTTAATCTTCTACTTTAATATTCTTCTGATGTGATTTCAGTTCAAGTCTTTTCTGTAATATCCTTCTATTACAGTTCAATTCTCTTCTATGAATGTTATATACATTTCTATACAACTATAGTATGTAATTTCCAATTACAATAGAAGGATAGGATTATTTACCTCGGTAAGCCCAAAATTATCCAAGATTTAATGTCGATCCTGAGCAACGTTTAGCTCCTACTCTGGGCGCTCCAACCCGCTCCAAACAACCCTTAGAAGTTCTACGCAACTTCTACTTAACACTTCAACCGACTATGAAGGTTTTCCTTAGGGTTTCATTTTTGAGACAAAAAGGACATAAGGTAGTATTTTCGGGCTCTATGTATAGAGGTATCTTTGGAATATTACAAGGTATAGGGCTAAGGTATTTTGGAATAATAACAATACTTGGAGAATACTTTTCTACCAAGGGGGGGTGTATTTTTCGAAAACAACTAGGCAGGGGTATCTTGTCACGACCGATCCGGGCGTGGTCGTGCCTTACCGGGCACCTAGTGATACAACATCGAGAAAACCGTGGAAAATAAAACATAAACATGAAACAAGATATATGATCATAAAAGCAGGCCAACCAAAAGCGAGTTGCCTTCAGATATATACATAAAACGTGCAGTTTAATCTTTTTTACAACCACACAAGATTTACTCTGCACCTCTAAGATTTACAACAACCATGACGGACGGGGCCGCCATACCACGAATGTACAAGAACCTACAACTCGGGGAACACATACCAAAGAATAAGCCTCGGGAGAAGCGGAGCTTCCTAATCTGAATCGTGATCCTATGGCGAGGATCCACTACCGATGTACTCCTACTGCGGCATGAACGCAGCCCCGAGGAGGTCGATAACAGTACCAAGTATGTGAAATCGTAAAATCAGAAATGAAATCATACTAGTCTAAATAAAGCAAGAGACATGTATGATAACCAAACTACCTGATTCGCATAAAAGCGATCATGTCGGCCGTGACTCGCCTCAAGTCATCACTCAAATATAACTATGGGTCTCACGCCCACAACATCAATCATGTTCGCATCATGGCGCGTGCCCGGAATTGCGCCGGTGTAGACATGTCCGTGATGCAACAATAATAACAATGCCCGTGGCCACGTGCCGGAGTGCACGCCGGTGTAGACACGCCCATGTGACATTAACAACAATAATCGGGTGATCAACCCCGCGCACGCCACACGCCCCGGAGTGCGCGCCGGTGTAGACATGTCCATGTAACCTGATAACAATATATCGGTGTCAACCTGCGCGCGTAGCACATGCCCCCGAAATTCTGCATCGGTGTAGACATGTCCATGTAACCACAATAACAATATATCAGGTAATCAACCCTGCCGCATGGCCACATGCCCCCGGAATTCTGCATCGGTGTAGACAAGTCCATGTGACATCAACAACAATATACGGCACAACCAGGCTATCACAAACAAGCTCAAGCAAATTACCATACTTCTAGACTTTTATAAAAAGATCCACTCCTTCCCAAGAAGTCACCTGATATCAACACTTGCACAACTGTTATACCCCGTAGTTTCAGGGTATGTATGCGAGGACGTACATACGAGAATACGACATTGAAATTGGAAAGGAAGAACGAGGTGATTTTTCCACGGAAAAGTTTCCGGTTTTTGTGAAGGAAAAAGGTTCGTTAATGGGAATTGGATTCCCAGATTTGGTATTCGGACTTCTTGGAATATTAGAGAATTATGGAATTTTATTTTCGGAAATGGTCACGTGGGGCCACGGAGAAAATTTACTGCTTTTGTAGGGCCCACTTTGTTTTGAGATTTTGGCCATTGTGGATATTTTGGAAGATGAAATATTTTGGGCGTGTAGGAGGCGACACGTGTCACCCCTAGTTGGCTTGGGCGATTTCACTTTGTGCACAACACCCGCTTAGAGTCGTTTCCGACGAAACGTTTTACAAGACTTCGCGTAGGATAAATTCGGCTATGTCATTTCTAATTTTTGTGGATTTTTCCAGAGATGAAACACTTTGGACCAACGAGAGGGCAACACTTGTCACCTCTCATTGGTGGACTTGTCACGTGATAGGGCGAATGGATGGCCATCTTTGTCTTGTAGTTGGTAGGATATTTTGTGTGCAAGTTGGCCAAGGACATTTGCCTAATCTTGACCTTACACTTGCCTTGCACTTGGCACCATCTTGGCCATTGGTTGGCCATGTCTTGACCTATAAATACCCCTTGTTGAAGAGTTATTTCATCCTAAATTGAGCAATCTTTCTAAGTCTCAAATCCCTCCTCTCCCTCTTGTTGTTTCGTCCAAACACACCTCCCCTTTGAAGCTCTGGCCGAGAGCAACCCCCTAGCCTAGTCGAAACCTACCCCCTCCTTGGTTAAAAGTTGCCTTAGTATTGTTATAATGCCCAAAATACCTAGCCCAAATCCATTAGTCCTTAGTAGAAGTTGTGAAGAACTTAAGGTTTTCTTAGAGCTCTGGAGCGCACAACTTAGGAGCTAAACCTTGCTCGGTAGCGACTTTTATCTAGGATATTATTGGGCTTACGAGGTAAATAACCTTATCCTCCTTTTGTAATTAGAATATACATACCGTAGAAGTATAGGAATAAGTATAAATACTTAGAAGGATATTAAAGAATAGAATTGAGCTGTTATCACGAGAAGGGTTTAAAGAAGAATAATAGAAGCGTACTTACATAGGATTGTTTTCTGATGAACTTGAGTAGCTCACGGGTAGGAAGTGCTGCCCAAATGTCCATAGAATAACGAACCCTCTGCTTAGAGCTTTGTACAGTACAGTCTAGACGTTGATAGACGTATTTGACGGTTATAGGTCGATTCTCTGCGCACGACATATTCAATTTGGCAGGTGGATTTCGCCGAGAAGGTATGTGATTCTTCCTATCCTCTTGAGCATGATATTTTAAAGAATATGTATATAGTACGGTAGACGTACGTGTGTTAGCCTGAATAATAATTACGGCAATGTCTTGGACTTAAGCTGAATAATAATTACGGCAATGTCTTGGACTTAAGCCCGAATAATAATTACGGCAATGTCTTCCGACTTAAGCTGAATAAAAGAATCAAGAAGTTCAAAAGAATTAAGAAACCTTTTTTTGAAAGAAGTGTAACACTTGGTTTTAAAAGCTTAAGAGTTATACTAGCTTTATGGGAAGTTAGGTATAACGGCTTAAGAGTGATGAAAAGAACGATTTATTGATTTAAGGAAATAAGAGACTTGACTTATTATACTAATATGAATTTTGTTAAAAAGTGTGAAACCTCATTCGTGAGTAAATAGTATTTTTGGTTTTCAAAAGGAATGATGTTTTACCGATCAGAATAAATGTCGAACAAACCACAGCAGCGCTAATAAAGGGAAATATTTTGACTAATAAAGTATTATTAAAACCAGTAGAAACTTCCATCTGCATAGGAGCTAAGATGAGACAAAATGATATTACAATTACTAGATCATGGCTGCTGTAATAAGATTGTTACGAATAATAATAACCTACTCACACTTAGGGTATATGTTTCTCAAATTGTTTTAAAGGATTAAAGCTATGAACTACGAAACCTTTCGAAAATGAGAAACTTGAGTAATTGAAATTAGGCAAACTTAAGCGTTGGGAAAAGAATGTTGTTACTTGATTTTACAAAGAGAAATGTGTTGATTTACTTCAAAAGATAATCACTCTATTTTTATACTACGGGTATTGTGTGACTTTTGTGAAAAGCGGATCTTTTAAAAGAGTAATACATAAAGTACTTTGGGGCTAAAAACTCGAACTTGTTAGCATAATGTAGAAAGTACCTTGTGTGAATAACTTGATTGTATTGATTTGTGATAGTCTTGTAATACTTTCTTATTGACTTGATAAGTAAACATGTTAGGATGCTACGTGAGTTAGTATCTTGTGATGTTTGTGTAGAGGGGTTTTCCCTTATTATGCTTAGGTTGTTTAACGATAAAACTGTCATGTTGATATTATATCACTCATGATTCCGGGGGTTAAGCTGCCCTCCGATGCGGGGTAGACTCAGGCGGGTCTAGTGACCTATGATTCGAGAATACCTTATGCAGGTCTGTATGGCCTATGCGGAGCTACGGGAGTTCGTGTTAGTATACGGCCGCTTGTGGTCATGCGGTCTTTGTGGCCATGCGGACGGCGAGTCCAGGACGCTGCCGGGGAGTAGCTACCCTCGATGCGGGGAATACCTCATGCGGGCCATTGGAGTGGCCCATGCGGAGCTACGGAAAGTTCCAGGGCTAGACGCGCACATTAGATACTGCGGGCGAGTGGCCAGCTTTGATCATGTGACGGTCTAGACAGATCTCATGATACAATTTACGACCTTGTTATCTTGTGGGTTTTAGTAGTCGGTGTGCCCTCGCACTTACCGTCACGGTTTTATGATGACTTTGAGGCGTGAGTCCACGACTTGACATATTTGCTTATTTATTGTGATCGTAGTTTTGGTTATCATACATGTCTCCGCTTTATATAGACTACTATGATTTCATTTCTGATATTTTGATTTCACATACTTGGTACTGTTATCGACCTCCTTGGGGTGCATTCATGCCGCAGTAAAGGTACTCCTCCGTTGATCCGTTCTTAGGATCACCGTTTGCGTTGGGAAAGCTCCGTTTCTCGGAAGCTTAGCATTTTGGTATGGTCCCTTGTCGTTGTAGATATTTGTATTCGGGGTATGGCGGGGCCACTGTCCGCCATTGTTGTTTTAAACTCTTAGAGGTGCAGAACTGTTGTAAGGTTGGGATATCGCTCATTTTGGGGTACTTATATACATATATGCGAAAGGCAACTTTTCCCTAAACCGTGTCTTATTTATCTTGTTTCATATTTTGGTTGTTTTATTTTCCGCCGATTTCTCGATGTATGACTACTTGGGTGCCGGGTAAGGCACGATCCACGGGCCGGAGCAGTCGTGACAAAAGTGGTATCGAGCGATTAATCCTCGGAAAGTGTCTACTGCATCGTATCTAGTAAGTCTTGATTATCGATGTGTTGTGCACTACACCAATAATCGAGGAGGCTATAGGATATTTAGGATTGGTTTCCATTCTTCTCACTCGAGATCGTGCTTTAGAGTGTGTTATAAGTTGGACCTCTAACGTATTCCTTTCCTTTACGGTGATGCCTCGCGCCAGTAACTCGGGCGAGAAGCGAAGCGTAGGAGGCTGCGAGTGGAATTGAGAGATTTAGAAGAGCACAGCCCAATCATCACTGGGGTGATGCTTACGTGCGAGGAGTTACGAGGCGTCGCCAGTGAGCGAGTTTACGCGGCGGCCGATTCTCTGCGGCCATGACATCTGGACTTTCAGTTCCACGACTTGGAGCAGAAAATATGGATTGGAAGGAGACGGCCCTGTTGCTAGCAAGGGACTTGGCAGCCAGAGAGTATTTTATGTACCGGTATACCAAGGATATTGATGCTTATCTAAAGAAGGGTTGTGAGGGAGTAGCTCTTCAGTCAGGAACGAGCCAGGCTTGCGTTCAGGACTATGTGCAGCGGGCTGAGAGAGGTAGAGATCGACAGATTAAACAAGATCAGCAGAAGAGGGCCCGTTTGGCAGGATCATTTGGTAACTCTCGAGGCGAACCGCCTCAGTGGCCAATTAGACATGCGCCTCGCCCGGTCAGTGTCCTCCACGTGGTTGATTTTCCTCGGTGTTCACGGTGTGGCGGCGTCGTCGAAATGCGTCTTTTTGCGGTGCTTGTTTTAGTTGCGGCCGTCGAGCCATATGGCGAGGAATGTTCTATGAGGAAGGATGGAAGTTGGAAGACTCGGCCTACGGTCGATTGTGGATGCGATGGTTCGGAGAGGAGGTGTTAGCGAGGAGGCCACCCCACTCGGTGTGGCGTTGTGGTCGATGTCATCGTGAAGTGTCGTGCCTGCGGCGACTTGTTATGTTTGCGGCCAGCGGGGCCATTTGCGAAATTGTCCAACGAGTTGGCGGGGATGTAGGGACTCGGCCTTGGTCGATGGATAGTTCATCACCTTCCCGGTATGCGCCCGTGGCGGGATTGACTAGACGACTGGGGAAGTCGCGTAGATCTGGTATATCCTTAACCCTTTAGAGATTTATATGTATAGTAAGATGCGAATATCTTAAAGTATTGTTTTGGTTAGCATGGTGTTAGTGTGATTAGAATTGTTGATTAATTAGCAGGGTAAGATTGGGGGACAGAAAGAGTGGGAGCCTTAGAATATTACGTAGAAGACCTTAGGCGAGGCCATCTTTGGTAAAAGAATTATTTCGTGTTTGACCACTTATCGAAGTGCATAGTATGCGTGAGATATTTTTGGGATGAATCCACGAGTGTTGTGAAACGAAAAGGGTGGTTGAGCTTAGAAGACCGCTGGGTTTTCGTAACATGATTGGTGAGATTGTTCGGATCGGGAGCTAGTGTTTTGCGGCGTTGCGGGTCGGGTTGAGCGTGTTGCGGGTCGACCACGCCTGTTTGGTGATGGGGTCAGTTTGTGGTGGTCCCGCTTTGTGTTAGGGTCACGAGGTGTTAGGCGAGTTTAGTTAACCATTATGCGAGTTCGTGGATGTGTTCGACCGATGAGTCGGGCGATGGGGTCAACCCGTCTTATCTTATAGTCAAGCCGTACTCGGTAGTAAGTTGCGAGATGATTATTTCAAGAAGGTTGTAAGGCTACACGGTGCCTACCTTCACCTTATGGTGACGAGGAGTCAAGCTACTACTGTTTCTTTTACGGAAAAGTTACCGAGCAAGGTTAGGAACTCAGTGAATCTCGGTGTCACATTCACCCTCGGGCTAGTGGTTGGATTTCGGGATTAGGCGTAAGGACTCTTACTCTTGTTGAGTATGTATTATATAGCTACCATTTCAGTATTCGTGTCGCCGTTTGGAGCCTTTTATAAGCGCTAGTGTAAGATTTCCGATCGATGATTCGATGTAAGCAAGGTGCGAGATAGTTGGTTCGTACTTGTTCGCAGGCGTGGATAGGGTGGAGCTTATCCGTAAGAGGTCATTGGCAGCTCGAGTCGGTGGGAAGCGATGCGAAACATGGTAAGTGATAAGGAAGAGTTCGAGTGTACGAGAAGAGTGCGACAGTAAAGGCAAAGTGACAAAAGTGGTATGGAAAGAAGCGAGCATGTATTACAAGCATAGGTGTGATCATTTCGTTTGTAAAGAGTAGGTGCGAAGGGAGTATCTTTTTAGACCTCTAGTAGGAGCTTTCGTGATAGAGGTGATTCCTCGTGGACTTGGAGATAAGTAGGTGCGTTTGTTGTGTTGTGGCCAGGTGTGGCATGGATGTTTCCGTAAGTATAGCAGTAAGGACTATACTGGCGCGGGGTTGGTTTGATACCTAGAAGGAACATTCGGGACGAATGTTTCTAAGGAGGGGAGAATGTTATACCCCGTAGTTTCAGGGTATGTATGCGAGGACGTACGTACGAGAATACGACATTGAAATTGGAAAGGAAGAACGAGGTGATTTTTCCACGGAAAAGTTTCCGGTTTTTGTGAAGGAAAAAGGTTCGTTAATGGGAATTGGATTCCCAGATTTGGTATTCGGACTTCTTGGAATATTAGAGAATTATGGACTTTTATTTTCGGAAATGGTCACGTGGGGCCCACGGGAGAAAATTTACGGTTTTGTGGGGCCCACTTTGTTTTCGAGATTTTGGCCATTGTGGATATTTTCGGAAGATGAAATATTTTGGACGTGTAGGAGGGCGACACGTGTCACCCCCCCTAGTTGGCTTGGACGATTTCACTTTGTGCACAACACCCGTTTAGAGTCGTTTTCCGACGAAACGTTTTACAAGACTCGCGTAGGATAAATTCCGGCTATGTCATTTCTAATTTTTGCGGATTTTTCCGAGAGACGAAACACTTTGGACCAACGAGAGGGCGACACTTGTCACCCTCTCATTGGTGGACTTGTCACGGCAATAGAGCCGAATGGATGGCCATCTTTGTCTTGTAGTTGGTAGGATATTTTGTGTGCAAGTTGGCCAAGGACACTTGCCTTGCACTTGGCACCATCTTGGCCATTGGTTGGCCATGTCTTGACCTATAAATACCCCCCTTGTTGAAGAGTTATTTCATCCTAAATTGAGCAATCTTTCTAAGTCTCAAATCCCTCCTTCTCCCTCTTGTTGTTTCGTCCAAACACACCCTCCCCTTTGAGAAGCTCTAGCAGAGCAAACCCCACCTAGCGAAACCTACCCCCCTTGGTTAAAAGTTGCCTTCTAGTATTGTTATAATGCCCAAAATACCTAGCCCAAATCCCTTAGTCCTTAGTAGAAGTTGTGAAGAACTTCTAAGGTTTTCTTAGCTCTGGGAGCGCACAACTTAGGAGCTAAACCTTGCTCGGCGACTTTTATCTAGGATATTATTGGGCTTACAGGTAAATAACCTTATCCTCCTTTTGTAATTAGAATATACATCTTGTAGAAGTATAGGAATAAGTATAAATACTTAGAAGGATATTAAAGAATAGAATTGAATGTTATCACGAAGAAGGGTTTAAAGAAGAATAATAGAACTGTACTTACATGGGACTGTTTTCACGATGAACTTGAGTAGCTCACGGGTAGGAAGTGCTGCCCAAATGTCCATAGAATAACGAACCCTCCGCTTAGAGCTTTATGCAGTCTGATCTGAGGCGTTGATAGGCGTGTTGGTATTATAGGTCGATTCTCTGCGCGACATATTCAACTTGGCGGTGGATTTCGAGAAGGTATGTGATTCTTCCTATCCTCTTGAGCATGATATTTTAAAGAATATGTATATAGTACGGTAGACGACGTGTGTTAATCGAATAATAATTACGGCAATGTCTTCGGACTTAAGCCTGAATAATAATTACGGCAATGTCTTCGGACTTAAGCCTGAATAATAATTACGGCAATGTCTTCTGACTTAAGCCTGAATAAAAAGAATCTGAAGAAGTTCAAAAGAATTAAGAAACTTTTTTGAAAGAAGAGTAACACTTGGTTTTAAAAGCTTAAGAGTTATACTAGCTTTATGGGAAGTTAGGTATAACGGCTTAAGAGTGATAAAAAGAACGATTTATTGATTTAAGGAAATAAGAGACTTGACTTATTATACTAATATGAATTTTGTTAAAAAGTGTGAAACCTCATTCGTGAGTAAATAGTATTTTTGGTTTTCAAAAGGAATGATGTTTTACCGATCAGAATAAATGTCGAACAAACCACAGCAGCGCTAATAAAGGGAAATATTTTGACTAATAAAGTATTATTAAAACCAGTAGAAACTTCCATCTGCATAGGAGCTAAGATGAGACAAAATGATATTACAATTACTAGATCATGGCTGCTGTAATAAGATTGTTACGAATAATAATAACCTACTCACACTTAGGGTATATGTTTCTCAAATTGTTTTAAAGGACTAAAGCTATGAACTACGAAACCTTTCGAAAATGAGAAACTTGAGTAATTGAAATTAGGCAAACTTAAGCGTTGGGAAAAGAATGTTGTTACTTGATTTTACAAAGAGAAATGTGTTGATTTACTTCAAAAGATAATCACTCTATTTTTATACTACGGGTATTGTGTGACTTTTGTGAAAGAAACGGATCTTTTAAAAGAGTAATACATAAAGTACTTTGGGGCTAAAAACTCGAACTTGTTAGCATAATGTAGAAAGTACCTTGTGTGAATAACTTGATTGTATTGATTTGTGATAGTCTTGTAATACTTTCTTATTGACTTGATAAGTAAACATGTTAGGATGCTACGTGAGTTAGTATCTTGTGATGTTTGTGTAGAGGGGTTTTCCCTTATTATGCTTAGGTTGTTTAACGATAAAACTGTCATGTTGATATTATATCACTCATGATTCCGGGGGTTAAGCTGCCCTCCGATGCGGGGTAGACTCAGGCGGGTCTAGTGACCTATGATTCGAGAATACCTTATGCAGGTCTGTATGGCCTATGCGGAGCTACGGAGTTCGAGTTAGTATCACGGCCCTTGTGGTCATGCGGTCTTTGTGGCTACGCGGACGGCGAGTCCAGGCGGCTGCGGGAGTAAGCTACCCTCGATGCGGGAATACCTCATGCGGTCCATTGGAGTGGCCCGTGCGAGCTACGGAAAGTTCGAGGCTAGACGCGCGCATTAGATCTGCGAGCGAGTGGCGGCTTTGATCATGTGGCGGTCAGACAGATCTCATGATCTGATTTACGACCTTGTTATCGTGGGTTTTAGTAGTCGGCTATGCCTCGCACTTACCGTCACGGTTTTATGATGACTTTGAGGCGTGAGTCACGACTTGACATGACCGCTTATTTATTGTGGCGTAGTTTTGGTTATCATACATGTCTCACCTTTATATAGACTACTATGATTTCATTTACGATATTTTGATTTCACATACTTGGTACTGTTGTCGACCTCCTTCGGCTGCGTTGATGCCGCAGGTAAAGGTACTCCTACTGTTGATCCCCGTTCTTAGGATCACCGTTTCAGCGTTGGGAAAGCTTCGTTTCTCCGGAAGCTTAGCATTTTGGTATGGTCCCTTGTCGTTGTAGATATTTGTATTCAGGGGTATGGCGGGGCCCTGTCCCGCCATTGTTGTTTTAAACTCTTAGAGGTCTGTAGACCTGTTGTAAGGTTGGGATGTAACTATTCATTTTGGGGTACTTATATACATATATGCCGAAAGGCAACTTTTTCCCAGAAACTGTGTCTTATTTATACTGTTTCATATTTTGGTTATTTTATTCTCCGCTGATTTCTCTGATGTATGACTACTTGGGTGCCCGGGTAAGGCACCAGTCACGGGCCCCGGAACGGGTCGTGACAACAACAAAGGCTATCACAACAAGCATAGGCGAGTTACACAACAACAAGCATAGGCAAGTTACACACAACTCAAGGTACTTCCATTTCGTATCAAAGTCTGGGTTTTAACCCTAAAGTACTACGTACATTAACTCTTTTTAAAGGATCCGTTTCTTTCACAAAAGTCACATAATACCCGTAGCATAAAATAGAGTGATTATCTTTTTAAGTAAACCAAAATACTTCCCTTTGTAAAATCAAGTAACAACATTATTTTCCAAACGTTCAAGTTTGCCTAATTTCAAATGCTCAAGTTTCTCATTTTAGAAAGGTTTCATAACTCATAGTCTTAATCTCTTTTAAAACAATTGAGTAACATATGTCTTGTACGTGAGCCGTTTATTCTTGTTTACAACAATCTTGTTACAGCAGTCATGATCTAGGAAATGTAATACAATTTTGTCTTATCTTAGTTTCTATGCAGATGGAGGTTTCTACTGGTTTTAATAACAATTTGTTATTTGTCAATACACTTTCCTTTATTAGCGCTGCTGTGGTTTGTTCGACACTTATTCTCATTTCCGAAATCAATAAAACATTATTCTTTTTAAAATCAAGTACTCATTACTCGCGAATGAGGTTTCACAACACTTTTAACAAAATGTTAATTACCAAGTAAAACAAGTTAAGTCTCTTATCTTTCAAGATCAAGTCTCTTAATTTCTACAATCAATAAACCAATCTTTTACCTACATAGAGTCGTTATAACTAACTTCCCATAAAGCTATTATAACACCCTATGTTTTAAACCAACCAACTCATTTAGCACATGTACGTCTACCGTACTACATAGTTTACAAAGCATCATGCTAGAAGGATAAGAAGAGGTTCACATACCTCGCGACGATTATCGACAATAAGCAAAACGCTCCACGATCAGAACTCGCTAGCCGTTTCCACTCTTCAAGTAGAATACGCTACTCGTAGTACTTCCACCTATAAGGCCACAAACGCTCATTAACTTCTAACCGCACGGTTCCATATTCTACGTAAAATTCGCAAGACTCTCCCCGCAACAACAGAAATCTCCTCCTCAATCGAGGCCGCTACCAAGCCAACCAGGGGTTAGACGCCTAACCAGACGTATACAATTCTACTATACAAGAATACCACAAGTCTCATCAGAATACACCCTATGTAATTACAGTTCAGTTCTCTTCTTTAAATTCAGGCTTAAGTCAAAAGACATTGCCGCAAAGCTATGCTTAGTTCTATATATAGTATACTTCAACTATATAATCCTACAATATGTAATTTCCAATTACAATAAGGGACAAGAATATTTACCTCGATAAGCCCAAAATTATCCAAGTTATAATGTCGATCCCGAGCAAGGTTTAGCTCCTACTCCGTGCGCTCGATCCGCCTCCAAACAACCCTTAGAAGTTCTAACCAACTTCTACTTAAATACTTCAACTCGCTATGAAGATTTCCTTAGGGTTTTGGTTTGAGACTAAAGGACAAAAGGTAGTATTTCCTGCTCTACGATAGAGGTAACTTTTGGAATACTACAAGGTAAAGGCTAAGGTATTTTGGGCATTATAACAATACTTGAGAGTATTTCTACCAAGAGGGTGTATTATACGAAACAACTAGGGTGGGGACCTCTCGCCAAAGGCCACTAGGAGGAGGAGGAGGCTCTCGCCACAAGGCCTCACAAGTGGGGAGGAGAGGCTAGGACGAGAACTACACTCAAAGGGAGGAGAGGGACTCAAGACTTGGAAGATTTTGGATGAAGAAGTCTTCAAGCTTAGGGGTATTTATAGGAAAACCAAAGGCCAACCAATGGCCAAGATCAAGCCATGTGCAAGGCAAGTGTAAGGCCAAGATCAAGCCAAGTGCACCCTAACCCTACTCCACAAAACACTCCACAAAACAAGGCACAAAACAAGCCACAATTCAAGGCCATTCGTCCAAGGCCAAACCGCCCACTTTAGGCGTCCACTGAGGTGACAAGTGTCACCCTCTCGTTGGTCAAAAACATTTCGTCTCTCGGAAAAATCCACAAAAATTAAAAAGGACATAGACGGAATTTTCCCTTCGCAAGCTTTGTAAAACGTTTCGTCGAAAAACGACTCTAACCGGGTGTTGTGCACAAAATTTCGAACCTATGCCAAACTTTAAGTCTCAAATTGTCGTACGTACGTCCTACGTATATACTCTGGAAATACGGGGTATAACATTCTCCCCTCCTTAGAAACATTCGTCCCGAATGTTCCTTCTCAAGTCGGATAACGATAAAGTTCCTCTAACAAGTTGCCAACGCCACAGCTTGGCCACGAAATAACACACGTTCTCTTCCTTCCTTACTCGTCGTGCGATACCACTTTTGTCACTTTGCCGCGAGGTTCTAGTGTCACTCCGGCGACCCAACAAATGGTACCGAACTGCATGCGATCCCTGAGGTTCTAGTGTCTCTCAGGACGTGCCATACTTCAGTCATTGCTTCAGTTCTCAAAACTGTGGAGTCATTACCTCCAAACTTGGTCATCTTACTAGCTTCACTTTTCCGCCAAGGCCATTCCCGGCCTTCACGAACCGATTCTGGTCGAACGCATCCACGAACTCATACGATGGTTAACTAAACTCGGGCCTAGCATCCTCGTGACCCTACCACCTGGTGGGACCACCTCGAACTGACCCCACCACAAACCGGCCGCGGTTGACCCGCGAATGGTCCTCAACCCGACCCCACCACCGCGCCACACTCTTGTTCCCCGATCCGGAACAATCTTACCTATTCAAGTCATGAAAGCTACCATTTCCATTTTACACAACCCAAGGAATTCCCCATAATAACTCCACGTAAACTACGCACTCTGATAAAGGTCAAACATAGAATAAATCTTTTACACAAGACGACCTTACCTCTAAGGTCTCAATCGTGAAATAGTCTAAGGTTCACACTTACCATGCCCCCAGGCTTACCCTTTTACACTAACCAGTTTTCTAAATCACATTTTAGCACAAAGCTATCCGAACATAACACTAAACACATCATCATAACAAGCATACAAAACTCTAGAGGGTTAAGGATATACCTGTCTCTACCGCTTTTCTAATCACAGTCCTGCCCTGCAGGACGCATAGCTAGTGAATGTGATGAACCACCATCGATCCTCGGCGTCGAGTCGTAACATCCGTATACCCTTGGTCGGACAGCTTCGCAAAATGGCCTGCCGCCGCAAAAATAACAAGCTCCATTGGCACCACGACACTTCAAATGCGGTCTACCACATCGACCACACCGAGGTAGGGTGATCGATCCGCCAACACCCCTACTCCTCGAAACTCAACCTCGAGCCCGACCGCTCCCGAATACTGGATGCCCAAGGTTGTGGAGGGCCACTGCGACCGTGGAGGTATAAAACTAGTTCAGCCGAGGCGGTCCGCTCGAAAGTCACCAGGACCTCGTTGTTCGCCTCTTCTCACGATCTTGGTCATTCCGCCGACCTCTCCGCTCTTCACCCCTGCGCATAAGCTGCGCACGCGGCAATGTCCATGCCCGGCCAAGAGCTACACCCGATCAAGCCTCGCCAAGTAATCATCTAACCCAGAACGTAACGGTGTACTGGCCCTCCATATCGCCTACTACAGGGGGCATAACGAGCCAAGGAGTCGAACTCACATTGTACTCCCGAATCAGACGCCTGCTCGTCTCAACATCAAAAACTGTTGGTCCGAGCCTCCTCATCTCGCGAGGCAAGAAATGTGCAAGAAATGCCCCCGAGAACTCGTCCCAAACGGCTGGAAGTGCATTCTCTCCCCGGGACAGCTCCCATGAATCAAACCAGTCGACTGCGGTATCACGTAGCCGATGCGAACCTAAGACTACTGACTCGGTCTCCGAAGCCTTGATCACTCTCATGATCCGTCAGAATCGCTTGATGAACTTTGCGGATCATCCTCGTGCCTCGACCAGAACTCGCGGGCTACATTTCGTAAAGTCCGTAGCCTCAAACTATCCGACCTAGGTGAACCATCGTGCTATCGAATCGAATCGCCGTGATCCACTTATCCTCATATCTGCCACCACCGCCAAGAATCGGGCCATCTCTTGTAACCCATCTCCTCTCGCTTCCGCATCGCGGACCGAGGCTCAGTACGTGGTGTCACGACCCGATTCTGGCCGTGATCGTGCCTTACCCCGCACCCTAGTGATACAACATCGAGTAATCAGCGAACATAAACGATACAAGACATATTATGAAATATGAAACAATAACTGAGAAAACTTGCCTTTCGGCATATATATAAATAACAACTTTTTCCAACATGAACGCTTTAATCTTTTTACAAACCCCGCCACAACAAGATTACTGCACTTAAGAAATGATATGACAACAATGGCGGGACAGGCCCCGCCATACCTCGAATGTAAACACCTACAACAACAGGGAATTATACCACTGATAAGCCTCCGGAGAAACGGAGCTTTCCCAAACGCTGAACAGTGACCCTAGGAGCGAGGATCAATGACTGGTGTATCTTTACCGCAGATGAACGCACTTCAAGGAGGTCAAGATAACAAATTTAGTATGTGAAATCAAAATACATAATCAGAAATGAAATCATAGCGATATATAAAGCGGGAGACATGTATGATAACCAAACTACGCTTACAACAAAGCCATGTCAAGTCGTGACTCACGCCCTCAAGTCATCACTCAAGTATAACAATGGGTCTCAGGCCCACAACATCAATCATGCCCGTGGAATACCTTCCTCACTGCCGGCAGTCTATGATATAAAAGCACCAAGGATCACACATGAACACCAGGTCCCACTGTGTCATAATAAAACTGCAGACGGTAAGTACGAAGGCATAGCCGACTACTAAAAACCTACGCATCAACAAGGTCGAATCAGATCATAAGATCTGTCAGACCGTCACATGATCAAAGCCGCCACTTGCCCGCAGATCAATGTACGCGTCTAACCTCGAACTCCCAGCCCGCGATAGGCCAATCTCATCGCCCGCATGAGGTATTCCTCGCATCGAGGGTAGCTACTCCCAAGATCGCCCCGACTTCGCACCGCATGGCCACATGGACCGCATGCCCATAAAGGACGACACTAACTCGAACTCGTAGCTCGCGATAGCCCTCGGGACTGCATGAGGTATTCTCGAATCATAGGTCCATCGACCACCTGAAGTCTACCCCCAGACGGAGGCGCTTAACTCCGGAATCATCTCAAGAGATGAGTGATGTAAAATACTAACACAACAGCTTATCGTTTAAGCAACATTAGCACAACAAAGGAAACCCCTTTACACATCATCACAAGATACTAACACACGTAGCATCCTAGCATGTTTACTTATCAATCAACAAGAAAGTATTACCAGGCTATCACAAACCAACACAATCAAGTTATACACACAAGGTACTTTCTACTATATGCCAACAAGTTCGGGGTTTTATCCCCAAAGTACTTCATACATTAACTCTTTAAAAGATACGTTACTTTCACAATGTCACACAATACCCGTAGTATAAAATAGAGTGACTCTCCTTTTAAAGTAAATCAATTACTTCTCTTTGTAAAATCAAGTAGCAACATTCTTTTCCAATGATCAAGTTTGCCTAATTTCCAATGTTCAAGTTTCTCATTTTAGAAAGGTTTCGTAGTTCATAATCTTATTCATTTGAGAATATAATTCTCCTTTAAACTATCTGAGAAACATAAGTCTTATATGAGTAGGATATTCTTGTTTATAACAATCTTATTACAAATGACCATGATCTAGGAAATATCATTTTGTCTCATCTTAGCTTCTATGCAGATGGAAGTTTCTACTGGTTTTAATAATACTTAATTAGTCAAAACATTTCCTTTTATTAACGCTGCAGTGGTTTGTCGATACACATTCTGATTTCAAATCAAGAAACATTCTTAAGCCGTTATACCTAACTTCCCATAAAGCTAGTATAACTCTTAAGTTTTTCAAAACCAAGTATTACTTCTTTCAAAATGATTCAAAACCTTTTGAAATACTTCAAGTTCTTTATTAACACATAACAAGCCGCTTATAGTTCAAATCGCCACCTTTAAAGACCACAAGTATTTTCTTACCAACATAAAGTCATATAACCAACTTCCCATAAAGCCGTTATAACACTTTATGTTTTAAACCAATCAAATACATTTAGCACATGACGCCTACCGCACTACATAGTTCACACATATCATGCTAGAAGGGATAGGAAGAGGTTCACATACCTCGCGACGAGTATCGACTAATAGCAAAACGCCCAAGTACTTCAAACCGCTACTCCTTAGCCGAGATCGCGCCACACGTAGCATCCTATAAGGCCACAAGGCGCTTATTAACATTTAGATCCCTTCAGAGAACATTCTACGTAAAATTCGCAAAGACTCTCCCGCAACAACAGAAATCTCCTCCTCTATCGAGGCCGGCTACCAAGCCAACCGGGGTTATACATCTAACCCTAACTGTACAATTCTACTCCACGGTACTACTTCACAAGTCTCATCGTAATACAGCCCTAAGTAATTACGTTCGAATCTTCTTTAAATTCGTGCTTAAGTCAAAAGACATTGCCGATAACTACGTTCGATTCTAAATATATAGTATACTTCAACTATATAGTCTACCAATCCTTGAATCTCCAATTACAATAGAGGGACAAGATATTTACCTCGATAAGCCCATAATTATCCGAGTTTAAATGTCGATCCTGAGCAAGGTTTAGCTCCTACTCCGTGCGCTCCGACTCGCTCCAAACAACCCTTAGAAGTTCTAACCAACTTCTACTAATTACTCCAACTAACTATGGAGATTCCTTAGGGTTTCGGTTTTGTGGACCAAGGGAAGTATAATAGTATTTTGGGCTTTTCAGATAAGTATAACCTAGAATACTACAAGGTATACGGCTAAGGTAATTTGGGCATTATAACAATACTTTGAGAGTATTTCTAACAAGAGGGTATTATATGAAAACAACTAGGCTAGGGGTACCCACTTAGCACCCCAAGGAGTGGTGTATACCTCTACCTACCCCACTAGGGGTACTCGCCAAGGGGAAGGGTGCTCGGCTAAGCCTCACAAAGGGGGGGACGAAAACACAACAAGGGAGGGGGAGAGTTTAACACTTAGAGATTTGTGGAAAGGATGAAGAATTCATCAAAGGGAGAGGGGTATTTATAGGTCAAGGGATGGCCAACCAAAGGCCAAGATCAATCCATGTGTTAGGCAAGTGTAGGGCTAGGATTTACCAAACACAAATATCCTACCTACCCTTGACTTTGTCAAGGCACAAAAAACGTGCCTTACCTTGTCCATTTCGTCCAAGTTGGACGATTTCAAGCCACCAATTGGAGGGTGCCAAGTGGAGCCCTCTTGTTGGTCCAAAATGTTTCGTCTCTCGGAAAAATCCGCAAAAATTAAAAATGACATAGCCGGAAATTCCCCTACGAAAGTCGTGGAAAACGTTTCACTAAAAACGACTCTAACCGTGTCAGGCACAAAATTAAATCGCCAAGCCTACTTGAAGTTCGAATTTCCTACGCACGCCCCTCGCGCATATACTGAAATACGGTATAACAGTGGTCTCAAAGCAGCATTGCGGCTCTAAACTCTGCTGGGGCTGGCGGCGTAGCAAAACTCGCCGTCTGAAGCATAATCTCGAGCATCGATCCGGCTCGCGCTGCATTCTCTCAGATCTCACTAGCAAGACTCTACTGCCTTGCCCTTCAGGCTCTGCGTTTCGCGCGAGGCATAATCGTAAAAACGAGATACGTCAGAGGGGTCCAACTTACAACACAACTTTAAGACACGATCTCAGAATGAGAAGAATGGAAATCAATCCTAAATGTCCTGCAGCCTCCTGATTATAGATGTGGTGCACAACACATCGATAATCAAGACTCTACTAGACACGGTCTGTAGACACTTTCCGAGGATTAATCGCTTCGATACCACTTTTGTCACGACCCGATCCCGGGCCCGTGACTGGTGCCTTACCCCGGGCACCCTAGTGATACAACATCAGAGATAACCAGCGGAAAATAAAACATAAACATGAAACAAGATATATGATCATAAACAAAGCAACCAAAAATACTTGCCTTCAGATATATACATAAAACCGAACGCTTTAATCTTTTTACAACCCCGCCCACAACAAGATTTCTGCACTTAAGATTTACAACAACCATGACGGACAGGCCCCGCCATACCACGAATGTACAAGAACCTACAACTCGTGAACACATACCAAAGAATAAGCCTCCGAGAAACGGAGCTTCCCAATACGCTGAATCATGATCCTATGAGCGAGGATCCACTACCGATGTACTCTATTCTGCGGCATGAACGCACTTCAAGGAGGTCGATAACAGTACCAAGTATGTGAAATCAGAAATATCAGAAATGAAATCATACTAGTCTAAATAAAGCAGAGACATGTATGATAACCAAACTACTGATTCACTACATAAAAGTAGTCATGTCCGTGGACTCACGCCCTCAAGTCATCACTCAAATATAACTATGGGTCTCACGCCACAACATCAATCATGTTCGCATCATGGCCGCATGCCCCTAATTCTGCAGACGGTGTAGACATGTCCATGATGCAACAATAATAACAATGCCCCACGGCCACATGCCCCGGACTGCAGACGGTGTAGACACGTCCATGTGACATTAACAACAATAATATCGGGTGATCAACCCCGCCGCACGCCACACACCCCGACCGTGACGGTGTAGACATGTCCATGTAACCACAATAACAATATATCGTAATCAACTCGCCGCATGGCCACATGCCCCTGACTGCGTGACGGTAGACATGTCCATGTAACCACAATAACAATATATCGTAATCAACCCCGCCGCGTGGCCACATGCCCCGGACTCGTGATCGGTAGACATGTCCATGTGACATCAACAACAATATACCGCACAACCAGCTATCACAAACAAGCTCAAGCAAATTACCATACTTCTAGACTTTTATAAAAGATCCATTCCTTCCCAAGAAGTCACCCGATATCAACACTTGCACAACAAAGGCTATCACAACAAGCATAGGCGAGTTACACAACAACAAGCATAGGCAAGTTACACACAACTCAAGGTACTTCCATTTCAGATCAAAGTCCGGTTTTTAACCCTAAAGTACTACGACATTAACTCTTTTAAAGGATCCGCTTTCTTTCACAAAAGTCACATAATACCCGTAGCATAAAATAGAGTGACTATCTTTTTAAGTAAACTAAAATACTTCCTTTGTAAAATCAAGTAACAACATTATTTTCCAAACGTTCAAGTTTGCCTAATTTCAAATGCTCAAGTTTCTCATTTTAGAAAGGTTTCATAACTCATAGTCTTAATCTCTTTTAAAACAATTGAGTAACATATGTCTCAGACGTGAGCCGCTTATTCTTGTTTACAACAATCTTGTTACAAAGCAGCCATGATCTAGGAAATGTAATACAATTTTGTCTTATCTTAGCTTCTATGCAGATGGAGGTTTCTACTGGTTTTAATAACAGTTTGTTATTTGTCAATACACTTTCCTTTATTAGCGCTGCTGTGGTTTGTTCGACACTTATTCTCATTTCCGAAATCAATAAAACATTATTCTTTTTAAAACCAAGTACTCATTACTCGCGAATGAGGTTTCACAACACTTTTAACAAAATGTTAATTACCAAGTAAAACAAGTTAAGTCTCTTATCTTTCAAGATCAAGTCTCTTAACTTCTACAATCAATAAACCAATCTTTTACCTACATAGAGTCGTTATAACTAACTTCCCATAAAGCTATTATAACACCCTATGTTTTAAATCAACCAACTCATTTAGCACATGTACGTACGTCTACCGTACTACATAGTTTACAAGCATCATGCTGAAGGATAGGAAGAGGTTCACATACCGCGACGATTATCGACAATAAGCAAAACGCTCACAAGATCAGAATCGCTAGCCGTTTCCACTCTTCAAGTAGAATACGCTACTCGTAGTACTTCCACCTATAAGGCCACAAACGCTCATTAACTTCTAACCGCACGCCCATATTCTACGTAAAATTCGGCGACTCTCTCCCAACATAACAGAAATCTCCTCTCAATCGAGGCCGCTACCAAGCCAACCAGGGGTTATACATCTAACCTGACGTATACAATTCTACTATACAATAATACACAAGTTCCATCAGAATACACCCTATGTAATTACAGCTCGATTCTCTTCTTTAAATTCAGCTTAAGTCAAAAGACATTGCCGCAAAGCTATGCTTAGTTCTATATATAGTATACTTCAACTATATAATCCTACAACATGTAATTTCCAATTACAATAAGTGGACAAGAATATTTACCTCGATAAGCCCAAAATTATCCAAGTTATAATGTCGATCCCGAGCAAGGTTTAGCTCCTACTCCGTGCGCTCAATCCGCTCCAAACAACCCTTAGAAGTTCTAACCAACTTCTACTTAAATACTTCAACTCGCTATGAAGATTTCCTTAGGTTTTGGTTTGAGACTAAAGGACAAAAGGTAGTATTTCCTGCTCACGTATAGAGGTAACTTTTGGAATACTACAAGGTAAAGGCTAAGGTATTTTGGGCATTATAACAATACTGAGAGTATTTCTACCAAGAGCGGGGTGTATTATACGAAATAACTAGGTGGGGTACCTCTCGCCAAAGGCCACTAGGAGGGGAGGGAGGCTCTCGCCACAAGGCCTCACAATGGGGGAGGAGAGGCTAGGGCGAGAACTACACTCAAAGGAGGAGAGGGACTCAAGACTTGGAAGATTTTGGATGAAGAAGTCTTCAAGCTTAGGGGGGTATTTATAGGAAAACCAAAGGCCAACCAATGGTCAAGATCAAGCCATGTGCAAGGCAAGTGTAAGGCCAAGATCAAGCCAAGTGCACCCTAACCCTACTCCACAAAACACTCCACAAAACAAGGCACAAAACAAGCCACAATTCAAGGTCATTCGTCTAAGGCCAAACCGCCCACTTTAGGCGTCCACTTGAGGGTGACAAGTGTCACCCTCTCATTGGTCAAAAACATTTCGTCTCTCGGAAAAATCCGCAAAAATTAAAAAGGACATAGCCGGAATTTTCCCTTCGCAATCTTTGTAAAACGTTTCGTCGAAAAACGACTCTAACCGGGTGTTGTGCACAAAATTTCGAACCTATGCCAAACTTTAAGTCTCAAATTGTCGTACGTACATCCTACGTATATACTCTGGAAATACGGGGTATAATTTGAGCAATAATCACTGTATGCCTCCCCTAAAACCTGCTGGCTAGTCCTGCAGCACCGGGTACACACAATCTATCCTCATATCACAACACCTCATCAGGTGCTACTCAAACAGGCTCTTCTCTTCTTGGAGAGTCGTATCTCGATACCGTATCATAACTGGATCCTCATACTGTCGCCTCTTTATTTCCTCAACGACGGAAGACTCGGCAACCTCTCGGATCTAAACTTCATTAACCTTGGAAACAAATAATTGAACCCCTAGGCTCGGTAACAGAAGAATCTCACTTATGGTTCCTGTTTCCCTTTCTCTGTTGCAACCAAACTTGGTCACTAAACTTATACTTAATTCCTTTGCTTGCCTCATGGCTAAGACTTACTGTTAATCACAATTTAGGGGAGAGGTTTTCCTTGATCTCGTCAAGTAACAATCCTATTATTCTCTCCCAGCTCGTAGAGATAATAGCCAGGTGTTACCACATTTCCTCGAAATGTTCTTACTTCCCATTATTTACTAATGGTCTTTACACAAGTCTGTGGTAATCATAACTCGTGCAACTTATATGACCATAGTCGTATTCTCCTTTATCATTCTGGTCATCCTTACCTTATGCTTATTATTAGCAAAAATATTTCTATCTTGATTCATAATCGTACAACCTGCATTTATATCTTTACGATACTACCTCGACCAATTCGTACGTCGTTCTTAATTTCCCCAACACAACACTTTTCCCACGGTTATCTACAACTGTAACCTATGGCATGACGATACCGAAGACCTTACCAGTCTCATATCCTGCGTCTAACAACATGGGTACACGCAACCCCATAATACGTAAAACTGTCCTTTTACGTGGGGGAGAGAACTTATCTCCCTTTCTTAAACTTTCCTTGGAGTCACAACCCTAATCACATGGTCCTTTTGCGGTCCAGTAATTAACTAATCATCACGCATGTCACGACCCGAACCCGGGCCCGTGACTGGTGCCTTACCCCGGGCACCCTAGTGATACAACATCAGAGAAAATCAGCGGAAATAAAAACATGAACATGAATTAAGAGACAAGATAAATAAACAGGCCAACCAAAATGCTTGCCTTCATTAAATATACATAAATACCCAACGCTTATCCTTTTTACAAACCCCGCCACAACAAAGGTTCTGCACTTAAGATTTATACAACAACTATGACGGACAGGCCCCGCCATACCCTCGAATGTACAAGGACCTACGGACTCGTGGTAACATACCAAAGATAAGCTCAAGGAACGGAGCTTCCTACGAAAGGTGATCCTAAAAGCGGGGATCGACAGGCGATGTACCTCTACCTGCGGCATGAACGCAGCCCCAAGGAGGTCGATAACAGTACCAAGTATGTGAAATCAGAAATATCGTAAGTGAAATCATAGCGCCTATATAAAGCGAGACATGTATGATAACCAAACTACAAGACACAACATATAAATAGTCATATCAAGTCGTGACTCACGCCTACAAATCATCACTGTGCCGTGGAGTTCCTTCCTCACCGCCGATGCATGATATGATAACCATAAGTCAAGAATCCAAATGGGAGCATACCCGCGCGCTTACGATCGTGTCGATATGTCCAAAAGGAAACACTAAGATAACATTCCAAATGGAAGCATACCCGTGCGCTACGCATCGTGTCAGTATGTCCACAGGGAAATAATAAGACATCATTCCAAATGGAAGCATACCCGTGCGCTACGCATCGTGTCAGTATGTCCAAAAGGAAACAATAGGACAACAATCCAAAAGGGAAACAATAAGACAACAATCCAAAATGGAAACATACCCGTGCGCTACGCATCGTGTCAGTATGTCCAAAAGGAACAACCAGACAGTAATCAAAATGGAAGCATACCCGTGCGCTACGCATCGTGTCAGTATGTCCAAAGCGATCAGCAAAAATAACACTATCAAGAGGAGCGTACCCGTGGAATTTCTCCGCCACACGCAAGACGTCCCAATAAGGTCTCAACAAGTCAACCGGCCCTCCATCGAGAGATGCGGTAGCATAGGAACACAATTTTTGCACAACAAAGGCTATCACAACAAGCATAGGCAAGTTTTCTCAACAACAAGCATAGGCAAGTTATACACAACTCAAGTACTTTCATTTTATACCAAAGTCCGGGTTTTAACCCTAAAGTACTACGTACGTTAAATTCTTTTAAGAGATCCGTTCCTTTATAAAAGTCACCCGTTACCCGTAGTATAAAAAAATAGAGTGACTTACGTCTTTTAAGTAAACCAATACAACTTCCATACTTTTCCTTTTTAAAACCAAAATTAAGGCAATGCCATGCCTTCTTTGTGGGACCAAAATACTTCTCTTTTTAAAGTCAATTTACCACATTAAAACCAATGATAAAAACCCTTCTTTTGTTCTCATAAAGTCGTTATAACTAACTTCCCATAAGGCTGTTATAACACGTTATGTTTTACCAATTTTAAGACAAAACAATGCCTTTCTTTTCCCTAGAGTTCCAGTTTGCCTAATTTCAATTACTCAAGTCTCTTTACTTTAGAAAAGTTTCATAGTTCGATGTCTTAATTTCCTTTAAAACAATTGAGTAACATATGCCATAGGCGAGTAGGTTATTCTTGCTCATAAATCTTATTAAGCAGCCATGATCTAGGAAATGTAATGTCATTTTGTCTCATCTTAGCTTCTATGCAGATGGAGGTTTCTACTGGTTTTAATAATACTTCTTTATTCAATATATTTCCTTTATTAACGCTGCAGTGGTTTGTCGATACTCATTCTGATTCAAATCAAGAAACATTATTCCCTCTTAAGACGTTATACCTACTTCCCATAAAGCCGGTATAACTCTTATGTTTTCAAACCAAGTATTACACTTCTTTCAAAAAGGTTTCTTAATCTTTCAGAATACTTCAAGGTTCTTTATTATCACATATCAAGTCAGTTATAAGTCAAATCAGTTATCTTTTAAAAACCGCAAAGCATTTCTTATTTACATAGAGCTGTTATAACCAACTTCCCATAAAGCCGTTATAACGCTTTATGTTTAAAAGCAATCAAATATATTTAACACATGTACGTCTACCGTACTACATAGTTATACACATATCATGCTAGAACAGATAGGAAGAGGTTCACATACCTCGCGACGATTATCGACTAATAGCAAAATGCTCCAAGTACCTCAAACCGTCGGCTACACTTTAAGCCAAGCAGATCACTCCACACGTAGTACTTCAACCTATAGAGGCCACAAGGCGCCTATTAACATCTTTAGATCCCGTCGTAGAATATTCTACGTAAAATTCGCAAAGACTTCCCCGCAACAACAGAAATCTCCTCTCTAGCGAGGCCGCTACCAAGCCAACTGGGGGTTAACACGTCTAACCGGACGTGTACAATTCTACTACAGGTGATGTTACACAAGCCTCATCTGATACACCATGTAATTACAGTCGATTCTTCTTTAAATTCAGCTTAAGTCGCAAGACATTGCTGTAAGTATTATTCAGCTTAAGTCAAAAGACATTGCCGCACAACTATGTTCAGTTCTATATATAGTATACTTAACTATATACTCCTACAACATGTAATTTCCAATTACAAATGTAAGGTTAAGAATGTTTACCTCGATAAGCCCAAAATTATCCGAGTTTATATGTCGATCCTGAGCAAGGTTTAGCTCCTACTCCGCGCGCTCCAACCCGCTCCAAACAACCCTTAGAAGGTCTAACCAACTTCTACTTATAACTTCAACTACGGGTGAAGATTTACTTAGGTTTCGTTTTAGTGATCGAGGAAAGTATAATGGTATTTTCTGGCTCAGATAAGTGTAACCTTGGGAAATACTACAAGGTATTTGGGCCAAGGTATTTGGACATTATAACAATACTAGAGAGTATTTCTATACCACAACAAGGGGTATTTATACGAGACAACTAGGCTAGGGGGTGTACCCTGGCTAGTGGCACCACAAAGGGGGAGGGAGGCCCTCGCCAAAGCTTCTCAGGGAGGGGAGGGGCTTGGATGAAGCAAACAAGAGGGAGGGAGTATTTTGAGACTGAGATAGATTGCTCAAGTTTTGGATGAAGAATGTCTTCAACTAGAGAGGTATTTATAGGTCAAGTGAAGGCCAACCAATGGCCAAGATCAAGCCAAGTGCCATGCAGTGTAGGGCAAGATTAAGCCATGTGCAACCTTATCCATCTACCCAAAATATCCTACCAACTCCTTGACCAAAAACAATGTACAAAAACGTGCCAACTTGCCCATTTCGTCAGTCCACTCCTTCCAATTAGAGGGTGACAAGTGTCGCCTCTCGTTGGTCCAAAATGTTTCGTCTCTCGGAAAAATCCATAAAAATTATTAATGACATAGCGGAATTTTCCCTACGAAAGCTGTGGAAAGCGTTTCGTCGGAAAGCGACTCTTTTAAGCACTTGTGTACAAATTTCAAACTAGCCAACTTTAAGGCTCAAATTATAATACGTCTGCGCTCACGTACATACTGCGGAAATACGGGTATAACATTCTCCTCCTTAGAAACATTCGTCCGAATGTTCCTTCTCAAGACGGATAACGATAAAGTTCTTCTAACAAGTTGCAATGCCACAACCGCCACGAAATAACACATGCACGCAAATACTTATATCCAAGTCCACGAAACACCTCTAACATCACAAACTTTTGTCACTTTGCGCGAGGTTCTAGTGTCACTCGGCGACCCAACAAATGGTGCGGATCGCATGCGATCCACGAGGTCTAAAATATACATCCTTCGCATTCTCCCTTCACAAGAAATGAGCATATCTATGCTCGCAATACATGCTCGCCTCTACCCTTACTCGTCGTACTCTTCTCGAACACTTGAACTCTTCTAGTATACGTACCACACTTCCGTCAACGTTTCTGTTTTCCAACCCTTGGAGTTACTACCTCCAACTTGGTCATCTTACTAACCTCGATTTCCTCTAAGGCCATTCTCGGCCTTCACGAACTGATACGATGGTCATCTAAACTTGGGCCTAGCACCCTCGTGACCCTGCCACCTGGCGGGACCACCCAGAGCTGACCCCACCTTGAAACAGGCCGCGGGTTGGCCCGCAACATGGCCCCAACCCGAACCACTGTCGCGCCAACTCTTGCTCATCGACATGGAACAATCTTGCTAAATCACATTATGAAAGATACCACTTTCATTTACCCAACCCAGGGACTTATCACACAATACATTCTAGGCATAAAATGCACTCCGACAAAGATCACTTGCAAAAACTTGTACTCAAGACGGCCTCACATCTAAGGTCTCAACTGTAATACTCTAAGGTTCATCATTTTCTCACCCTGTGCTTACCCTTTTTCACTAAGCATGCTTCTAAGTCACATTTTAGCACCAAGCTATCCGAACATAACACTTAACACATTATCATAACATACAATACATACAAAAACTCTAGAGGGTTAAGGATATACCTGAAAATAGGCGGTTCAAAGGACCGCTAAAACTGGGAACTCCCACCGCGACCCCTACCGGGGCCCGCCGGTGTATGAACATCCTGCCTGGCTATGGAAGGTGAAGAACCCATGGCCCGATCCGTAGTCTGTGCTATCCTACCAGCGCTACCCCTGGTCGGACAATTTCTCCCAAAATGGCCCTGCTGGCCGCATGTAAAACAAACTCCCGGACTAGCACGACACTCCCCACTGTGGAGTCTACCACGGCCACAACGAGGTAGGGTGGCTTGGTGGCTAACACCCCTGCTCTCCCGAAAATCTGAACCCTTGGAGCCCTGACCTGCTCCTGAGTGCTCTGGATGCCTTGAAGATTGTGGAGGACCACTCTGCACTGGCGGAGGCGCATAACTAGTCTGCTGCTGAGGCGGTCCGCCTCGAAAGTCACCAAAGGACCCTGCTTGCGGCCTCTTCTGCGACCTTGGTCATTCCGGCCGATTTCTCCGCCTCACCTCCAGTGCATAAGCTGCGCATGCGGGCAATGTCCATGCCCGGCTGAAGAGCTACACCCGAACAACTCTCTGCTAGGTAATCATCGAGCCCTGTAACATAACGGTGGACTCGATCCTCCATACTAGCTACTAACGCGGGGACGTACCGGGCCAATGAGTCGAACTCCACATTGTACTCCCGAACCGTACGCGGATTACGCCGCAATACCAAAAATCGCCGGCGAGCCCTCCTCATCTGTGGAGGCAAGAAATGTGCAAGAAATGCCCTTGCGAACTCGTCCCAAATAGTGGAAGTGCATTCTCTCCCGGGACAGCTCACGAATCAAACGATCGGCTGCGGTATCACGCGGCCGATGCGAACCTAGGACCGACTCGGTCTCGAAGCCTTGATCACTCATGATCTCATGATCGCTGTCGGATGAACTCCTGCGGATCATCCTCGTGCCTCGACGTAGAACTCGGCGGGCTACATCTCGGGAAGTTACGTAGCCTCAAACTATCCGATCTAGGGTGAACCATGGTGCATCTTTGGGCTAGCTGCGTCCGGCCTATCCTCATATCGGCCACGACCACGGCGATGGCGGCCATCTCCTTGCCCTATCTCATCTGCTCCAGTGTGGGACCGAGGCTCAGTGCTCAGTCTCGGCGACCATGCTGCGGCTCTAACTCTCTTTGGTCTTTGGCGGCGTCGCGAAACTCGCGTCGGAGCAAGCCTGTCTCGAGCATCGCCAGGGCTGCGCCTCGTACTCCTCGTATCTCACTATGACTCCTTCGATCGCCTTGCCCATCCGGGCTCAGGTTGCACTACGGAGGCATAACGGTAAAGGAAAGGAATACGTCGGAGGGTCCAACTTATCACACAACTCAGGGCACGATCTCGTAATGAGAAGAATGGAAACCAATCCTAAATGTCCTATAGCCTCACGATTATAGATGTGGTGCACAACACACCGATAATCAAGACTCTACTAGACACGGTGCAGAGACACTTTCCGAGGATTAATCGCTCGATACCACTTTTGTCACGACCGAACCGGGCGTGGTCGTGCCTACCGGGCACCTAGTGATACAACATCGAGAGAAAATCAGCGGAAATAAAAACATGAACATGAATTAAGAGACAAGATAAATAAGCAGCCAACCAAGCGATTTGCCTTCATTAAATATACATAAATACCGACGCTTATCCTTTTTACAAACCACCTTACAGCGATTATTCTGCACTCTAAGATTTATACAACAACTATGACGGGACAGGGCCCCGCCATACCCCTGAATGTACAAGGACCTATAGACTCAGGGTAACATACCAAAGATAAGCTTCCGAAGGAACGGAGCTTCCCAATACGCTGAACGGTGATCCTAAAAGCGGGGATCGATGGCCGATGTACCTCTACCTGCGGCATGAACGCAGCCCCCCGAAGGAGGTCAGTACAACAGGTACCAAGTATGTGAAACTGTAAAATACTGTAAGTGAAATCATAGCAGTCTATATAAAGCAGGATACATGTATGATAACCAAACTACGATGCTGACATATAAATAGTCATATCAAGTCGTGACTCACGCCTCCAAATCATCACTCGTGCGTGGAGTTCCTTCCTCACCGGCGATCATGATATGATAACCATAAGTCAAGAATCCAAATGGGAGCATACGTGCGCTACGCATCGTGTCGATATGTCAAAGGGAAACACTAAGATAACATTCCAAATGGAAGCATACCCGTGCGCTACGCATCGTGTCAGTATGTCCACAGGGAAACAATAAGACATCATTCCAAATGGAAGCATACCCGTGCGCTACGCATCGTGTCAGTATGTCCAAAAGGAAACAATAGGACAACAATCCAAAAGGGAAACAATAAGACAGCAATCCAAAATGGAAACATACCCGTGCGCTACGCATCGTGTCAGTATGTCCAAAAGGAACAACCAGACAGTAATCAAAATGGAAGCATACCCGTGCGCTACGCATCGTGTCAGTATGTCCAAAGCGATCAGCAAAAATAACACTATCAAGAGGAGCGTACCCGTGGAATTTCTCCGTCACTGCCGGCACGTCCCAATAAGGTCTCAACAAGTCAACCGGCCCTCCATCGAGAGATGCGGTAGCATAGGAACACAATTTTTGCACAACAAAGGCTATCACAACAAGCATAGGCAAGTTTTCTCAACAACAAGCATAGGCAAGTTATACACAACTCAAGTACTTTCATTTTATACCAAAGTCCGGGTTTTAACCCTAAAGTACTACGTACGTTAAATTCTTTTAAGAGATCCGTTCCTTTATAAAAGTCACCCGTTACCCGTAGTATAAAAAAATAGAGTGACTTACATCTTTTAAGTAAACCAATACAACTTCCATACTTTTCCTTTTTAAAACCAAAATTAAGGCAATGCCATGCCTTCTTTGTGGGACTAAAATACTTCTCTTTTTAAAGTCAATTTACCACATTAAAACCAATGATAAAAACCCTTCTTTTGTTCTCATAAAGTCGTTATAACTAACTTCCCATAAGGCTGTTATAGCACGTTATGTTTTACCAATTTTAAGACAAAACAATGCCTTTCTTTTCCCTAGAGTTCCAGTTTGCCTAATTTCAATTACACAAGTCTCTTTACTTTAGAAAAGTTTCATAGTTCGATGTCTTAATTTCCTTTAAAACAATTGAGTAACATATGCCATAGGCGAGTAGGTTATTCTTGCTCATAAATCTTACTAAGCAGCCATGATCTAGGAAATGTAATGTCATTTTGTCTCATCTTAGCTTCTATGCAGATGGAGGTTTCTACTGGTTTTAATAATACTTCTTTATTCAATATATTTCCTTTATTAACCGCAGATGGTTTGTCGATACTCATTCTGATTTCCGAAATCAGTAAAACATTATTCCCTCTTAAGACGTTATACCTACTTCCCATAAAGCTGATATAACTCTTATGTTTTCAAACCAAGTATTACACTTCTTTCAAAAAGGTTTCTTAATCTTTCAGAATACTTCAAGGTTCTTTATTATCACACATCAAGTCAGTTATAAGTCAAATCAGTTATCTTTTAAAAACCGCAAAGCATTTCTTATTTACATAGAGCTGTTATAACCAACTTCCCATAAAGCCGTTATAACACTTTATGTTTAAAAGCAATCAAATACATTTAACACATGTATGTCTACCGTACTACATAGTTATACACATATCATGCTAGAACAGATAGGAAGAGGTTCACATACCTCGCGACGATTATCGACTAATAGCAAAACGCTCCAAGTACCTCAAACCGTCGGCTACACTTTAAGCCAAGCAGATCACTCCACACGTAGTACTTGACCTATAGAGGCCACAAGGCGCCTATTAACATCTTTAGATCGTCGTAGAATATTCTACGAAAATTCGGCACCTCCCCGCACATGGCAGAATCTCGCCTCTGGCGAGGCGGCTACCAAGCCAACCAGGGGGTTAACACGTCTAACCGGCCGTGTACAATTCTACTACACAGTGATGTTACACAAGCCTCATGTATGTCTGATCTATGTAATTACGATTGATTCTCTTCTTTAAATTCAGCTTAAGTCGCAAGACATTCAGTAAGTATTATTCAGGCTTAAGTCAAAAGACATTGCCGCACAACTATGTTCAGTTCTATATATAGTATACTTAACTATATACTCCTACAACATGTAATTTCCAATTACAACAGAAGGTTAAGAATGTTTACCTCGATAAGCCCAAAATTATCCGAGTTTATATGTCGATCCTGAGCAAGGTTTAGCTCTACTCATGCGCTCCAACCCGCTCCAAACAACCCTTAGAAGGTCTAACCAACTTCTACTTATAACTTCAACTACGGGTGAAGATTTACTTAGGGTTTCGTTTTAGTGACTGAGGGAAAGTATAATGGTATTTTCTGGGCTCGTATAAGTGTAACCTTGGGAAATACTAAAAGGTATTTGGGCCAAGGTATTTGGACATTATAACAATACTAGGAGAGTATTTCTATACCACAACACGGGGTATTTATACGACACAACTAGGCTAGGGGGTGTACCACTGGCTAGGGCACCACAGGGGAGGGAGGCCTCTCGCCAAAGCTTCTCAAGGGAGGGGAGGGCTTTGGACGAAGCAAACAAGAGGGAGGGAGTATTTTGAGACTTAGATAGATTGCTCAAGTTTTGGATGAAGAATGTCTTCAACTAGAGAGGTATTTATAGGTCAAGTGAAGGCAACCAATGGCCAAGATCAAGCCAAGTGCCATGCAAGTGTAGGGCAAGATTAAGCCATGTGCAACCTTATCCATCTACCCAAAATATCCTACCAACTCCTTGACCAAAAACAATGCACAAAAACGTGCCAACTTGCCCATTCGTCAGTCCACTCCTTCCATTAGAGGGTGACAAGTGTCATTATCACGACCGAACCGGGCCGTGGTCGTGCCTTACCCAGTGCACCCTAGTGATACAACATAAGAGAAAAACCCGCGTAAATAAAAACTCAAGAATGAAAACAGTGAAATAAGAAAGTAGGCTAACTGACGGTTACCTTTTTATACATAATTTAAAACTTGAGCAGTTACATCCCATACAAACGCCTTGTGATTACTCTGCACCTCTAAGAATTTTAAAAACATAATGACGGGACAGGGCCCCGCCATGCCCCTGAATATACAAAAGTCTACAACTTCAGGGAACCGTACCACAGGACAAGCTTACGGAGATATGGAGCTTTCCGAGAACCGAACAACGATCCTAAGAGTGCGGATCAACAAGCTATGTACCTCAACCTGCGGCATGAACGCAGTCCCCCGAAGGAGGTCGATAACAGTACCAAGTATGTGAAATCAGAAAAATCAGTAAATGAAATCATAATAGTCTATATAAAGCGGAGACATGTATGATAACCAAATTACAACACCACAACTTAAAAGCGATCATATCAAGATAGGGACTCATGCCCGTGAAATCATCACTCAAATACAACGGGAATTTAACCCGCAAAGGCGCGTGCCGGCGTCTCACCTCGGTATAAGCGTGGCCTCGAGCCGTCCTAGTGGGCCCATACGTGGACCATCCAACGTGTCGGTATGCCCAAAGGAGATAACAAGATAACAATCCTTGTGGAAGCATACGTGGGCTACCCAACGTGTCGGTATGTCAAACAACTAACAAGAGAATACTGCGTGGAAGCATACGTGGGCTACCTAACGTGTCGGTATGTCGATCAAATAACAATAACAACACCACAATGGAAGCACACCTGGGCTACCCAACGTGTCGGTATGTCCATCAATCAACCAGATAGCCGCCTCCAACGAGGCGCGGTACATAAATACAACACTTGCACGAAGCTATCACTACAAGCATAGGCAGTTACACACAACTCAAGGTACTATAAATATTTCTTAACACAATGTCAAGTATACCATTTAAAACCCAAGTACTTAACCCTTTAGGATCAAGATATTCCTACCTTTTATAAACAAGTCACTTATGTTTTTCCATCACAAGAAGTTCAATATTTGAAAACGAGTTACTTCCTTTTCCCAAAATCAAGTTACCATTTTAAATCTAATAATGAAACCATTTCTTTATTTTCATAAAGTCGTTATAACTAACCTCCCATAAAACTATTACAACACTTTATGATTAATAAAACAAGTCAAGACAAAATCATGCCTTTCTTTTAAACCAAAATACTTCAAATTCTTAAGTCTCTTTTCCTTTAGAAAATCGAATTCCTTACTTTGGAATTTTTAAGAAGATCAAAACTTGATTTCAATAATTCTCATTAGAATGACCATGATCTAGGAAATGTAATGCCATTTTGTCTTATCTTAGCTTCTATGCAGATGGAGGTTTCTCTTGGTTTTAATATGATTAATGTCATTACTTCTTTCCTTTATCGACTGCGTTGGCTTGTTCGATCCTTATTCCCATTCGAAATTGTAACGTTATTCTTTTAAAAACCAAGTATTCATATCTCACGAATTAGGTTTTATACTTTTCAACACCATTTAGGTCAATTACAAGTCACGTCTCTTATCTTTTGAAAACAACAAACCATTCTTTTAGCTACATAAAGCGGTTATAACAAACTTCCCATAAAGCCGTTATAACACTTTATGTTTTAAACCAACCAATTACCACTATAAACATTTATGAGACCAATAGGGCTCATTCTTTAACTAAGTACCGTTACTAACGGATAAGACTTTACTACTATTTTCACACAACGAAGCCCTTAACACTTCATATCAAGTCAAGGCACAAAAGGAAATCAAATTCCTTTAACACTCGTGCGTCTACGCACTATATATTTTACAAATAGTCATCTTTGAAGAGGATAGGAAGAATCACATACCTCGCGATGATTGTCGACAATAAGCAAAATGCTCCACCGTATTATCGCGCCTTAAGTAGAATATGCTACCGTAGTACTTCAATCTATAAGGGTCATGAAACGTCTATCAAACTCTAGCTTCAACGTAGAATCAACTAAGTGCAAAGTCCCTAAATTCTCGACAATTGACGGCACTTCCTTTGCTTCTACTAACTTGCACCTTTGTTAAGGTCGAATTCAATAACCCAACGCCCACAATAATACAAAATAACCCAATACTTTCCATCCCATTCTTGGCCAACCATAAACCAATTCTTAAATCCCTTTCAATACTTTCCAATCCAAGTCCTTAGGTCTAACATGATATCTAGCCCTAGACATCTTCAACAATTACAATCTTAAGGCTAGCATGCCATTTCGATTTTAACAAGACAACAAGATCCAAATCTATACAATATAAAACAGCCTCGGGCTCAATTCTATACTACTACAATATAACAACCTTAGGCTCAACTCTAAACTACTAAAATAAAAGCGACCTCGTGCTCACATCTATACTACTAAAATAAAAAGCCTTAGGCTCATAACAAGAGAAAGGAAACTCTTACCTTAAGGAATAGCCCACAAAAGCCCCCTTTTTCTTCCTCTCTTTCCGTCAAAATCGCCCACCGTTACCCACAAGTTTACCACACTTTTTCTTCTTGCCGCTCAAACAATCTCCTCTAAAGCTAGGTTTTCTTCCAAAACTAGAGAGAAGGAGAGGGTTTTCCATGGAAGGGTTTTGAAATGAAATGGCCAAGTCTTCCAAGACTTGGCCTAAAATAGTCCCTAATATGGTCAAAGGGATGGGAGGACACTTGTCACCCTCCCTGGGTTTTTAACAAAATATCTCCGATTTCACCTTTTATCGCGAAAAAACCCGCCTTGGCGCGCCATGCCGCGGCCATAAGCTCCACTCCAGAAAATGTTCCAGCAATCCGGCGCGGCATTCAGCGCGCGCTGCAACCCCCGCGGACCCCCAGAACAAACGGCGCGCGTGACGCGTCCGGCGCGCGTGCTGTACCCTGAGCTGCTGCTGCTGCGCGCAAACTTGAAACTTCCATAACTTTTGACTCCGATGTCCAAACGACGAACGGTTTGTTGCGTTGGGATCTAGATTTAACGGACTACACATTAGGCCTTTTAAACACCTCGAAATTCTTAACAACTGGGGTACAACACTCCAAGGTAAACTCAAATCCGTCCAACACATGTTTGCCAACTTATCTTTCAACTTTTACATCTTAAATTCCTTGGTATGTTCTTATCTAACTCCTTGAATTTACGGTGTAACATTCTCCCCCTTAGAAACATTCGTCCGAATGTTCCTTCTAAGACTCCAAACGCAGACGCAGATAGTCTTCACTACTCCACTCATGAAAGAATCAGTTATGCCACTCATGGACTTATCACTAGAAAAAAAATACTCCCCACATACTATGTACTTCCGACAAGGATCACTGTAAAATCTTTTACTCTAGCCGGCCTTACCTCTAAGGTCTCGATTGTTATAAATTCTAAGGTTCAAAACTTCTCATCCTCGGACTTACCCTTTTCACTAACCGGCTTCTAAATCACATTTTTACACGAAGCTATTCGAACATAGCAATTAACACATCACCATAACAACAATGCATACTAGTCTCTAGAGGGTTAAGAATATACCTGTAACTACTGCTTCGCTTTCTCTTTCTGCCGTTCTACTCATGTTCCTTCCCTGCACGCCGCAAAAGGAGGAGATGAATCACCATCGATCCGAAAGTGAGTCTCTACATCCGTGCTATCTCGGTTGGACAATTCCTCGCAAAATGGCCTGGCCGCATACAAAACAAACCCCATTCCAAAGACGACACTCCCACCATGGAGCCTACCACAACGCCACAACGAGGTAGGGGTGGTCCCATCGACTAACGTCCGCTGCTCCCCAAAACTCGAAACACAGGAGCCACGACCGCTCTGAATTTCTGAACGTCCGAAGGCGTGATGGAGCACTCTGTACTGGCTGAGGTAAATAACTTCTTTCTGCGAGGCGCCGCCTCGAAGGTCACCAGAGGACTCTACTGTCCTGGCCTTCTTCTGCTGATCTTGGTTATTCCGTCGACCTCTACGTTCCTCAGCCTGCTGCGCATAGGCCTGGATGCGGGCAATGTCCATGCCCGGCTGAAGAGCTACAGCTGTCATCCTCCGCTAAATAATCATCGAGTCGGTGACATAACGGTGCACTCTATCCTCCATATTGGCCACCAAAGCGGGGACATACCGCCAATGAGTCAAACTCACATTGTACTCGTAATCGTGCGCCTCTTTGTCTTAGCATCGTAAATCTGTCGGCCCATGCCCTCCTCATCTGTGGAGGCAAGAAATGGCAATGAAAGCCTCGAGAACTCACCAACCAGTGGAGGTGCATGTTCCCCGGGACAGCTCGCGAATCAAACCCGATCATTGCGGTATCACGCGGCCGATGTGAACAAAACCACCGACTCGGTCTCAAGCCTTGATCACTCTCGCGATCCAGTATCGTCGGATGAACTCCTCGCGGATCATCCTCGTGCCTCGACGTAGAACTCGGGTGGGCTCTGACTCGAGAAAATCCGTAGCCTCAAACTATCGACCTCGGGTGAACTATGGGTACTACGAGGCTGCTGCGTCGATCTATCCTCGTGCTCGCCACGATCACGGCCAATAATCGGGCATCTCGCGTAACCCATCTCCTGCGCGGTGCGGGATCGAGGCTCAGTGCCGTAGTCTCGGGAGAGACCGCTGCCGCTCTACTCGCGACTCCTCCTGCTGCTCTACTCGCGACTCCGCCTGCTGCGCTTGCCGCCGGGCTCGTTGCCTTGCGTGGAGGCATCACGGTATACAAAGAACACGTCGAGAGAGTCCAACTTATAACACCGATCTAAGGCACGATCTCGAGTGAGAAGAATGGAAACCAATCCTAAATATCCCATAGCCTCACGATTATTGATGTGGTGCACAACACCGATAATCAAGACTTCTTGGATCTGATGCATAGACACTCTCAGAGGACTAATCGCTCCGATACCACTTTGTCACGACCGAACCGGGCGTGGTGGTGCCTACCCCGCACCCTAGTGATACAACATCGAGAGAAAAACCAAGAAATAAAAACTCAAGAATGAAAGCAGTGAAATAAGAAAGTAGGCTAACTGACGGTTACCTTTTTTATACATAATTTAAAACTTGAGCAGTTACATCCCATACAAACCTCGCCACAATTACTCTGCACCTCTAAGAATTTTGAAACCATAATGACGGAATGGGGCCGCCATGCCCTGAATATACAAAAGTCTACTACTGAGGAACCGTACCACGTGACAAGCTTAGGAGATATGGAGCTTTCAGAACCGAACAGCGATCCTAAGAGTGGATCGCAAGCTATGTACCTCAACTGCGGCATGAACGCGGCCCCGAAGGAGGTCGATAACAGTACCAAGTATGTGAATCGTAAAATCGTAAATGAAATCATAATAGTCTATATAAAGCGGGAGACATGTATGATAACCAAATTACAACACCACAACTTAAAAGCGATCATATCAAGATAGGGACTCATGCGTGAAATCATCACTCAAATACAACCCGAATTTAACGCGCAAGGCCGCGTGCCAAGATCTCACTCGGTATAAGCGTGGCCTGGGCCGTCCTAGTGGGCCCATACGTGGACCATCCAACGTGTCGGTATGCCCAAAGGAGATAACAAGATAACAATCCTTGTGGAAGCATACGTGGGCTACCCAACGTGTCGGTATGTCCAAACAACTAACAAGAGAATACTCGCGTGGAAGCATACCCGGGCTACCCAACGTGTCGGTATGTCCGATCAAATAACAATAACAACACCACAATGGAAGCACGCTGGGCTACCCAACGTGTCGGTATGTCCATCAATCAACGGATAAGCCGCCCTCCAACGAGGCGCGGTAACATAAATACAACACTTGCACGTAAGCTATCACTACAAGCATAGGCGGGTTACACACAACAAGGTACTATAAATATTTCTTAACACAATGTCAAGTATACCATTTAAAACCCAAGTACTTAACCCTTTAGGATCAAGATACTCCTACCTTTTATAAACAAGTCACTTATGTTTTTCCATCACAAGAAGTTCAATATTTGAAAACGAGTTACTTCCCTTTTCCAAAATCAAGTTACCATTTTAAATCTAATAATGAAACCATTTCTTTATTTTCATAAAGTCGTTATAACTAACCTCCCATAAAACTATTACAACACTTTATGATTAATAAAACAAGTCAAGACAAAATCATGCCTTTCTTTTAAACCAAAATACTTCAAATTCTTAAGTCTCTTTTCCTTTAGAAAATCGAATTCCTTACTTTGGAATTTTTAAGAAGATCAAAACTTGATTTCAATAATTCTCATTAAATGACCATGATCTAGGAAATGTAATGCCATTTTGTCTTATCTTAGCTTCTATGCGGATGGAGGTTTCTCTTGGTTTTAATATGATTAATGTCATTACTTCTTTCCTTTATCGATTTGCATTGGCTTGTTCGATCCTTATTCCCATTTCGAAATTGTAACGTTATTCTTTTAAAAACCAAGTATTCATATCTCACGAATTAGGTTTTATACTTTTCAACACCATTTAGGTCAATTACAAGTCACGTCTCTTATCTTTTGAAAACAACAAACCATTCTTTTAGCTACATAAAGCGGTTATAACAAACTTCCCATAAAGCCGTTATAACACTTTATGTTTTAAACCAACCAATTACCACTATAAACATTTATGAGACCTATAGGGCGCATTCTTTAACTCAAAAGTACGTTACTAACGGATAAGACTTTACTACTATTTTCACAACGAAGCCCTTAACACTTCATATCAAGTCAAGGCACAAAGGAAATCAAATTCCTTTAACACTCGTGCGTCTACCGCACTATATATTTACAAATAGTCATCTTTGAAGAGGATAGGAAGAATCACATACCTCGCGACGATTGTCGACAATAAGCAAAATGCTCCACCGTATTATCGCCCTTAAGTAGAATATGCTACCGTAGTACTTCAATCCTATAAGGGTCATGAAACGTCTATCAAACTCTAGCTTCGAACGTAGAATCAACTAAGTGCAAAGTCCCTAAATTCTACGACAATTTGGACGGCACTTCATTTGCTTCTACTAACTTGCCACCTTTGTTAAGGTCGAATTCAATAACCCAACGCCCCACAATAATACAAAATAACCCAATACTTTCCATCCCATTCTTGGCCAACCATAAACCAATTCTTAAATCCCTTTCAATACTTTCCAATCCAAGTCCTTAGGTCTAACATGATATCTAGCCCTAGACATATTCAACAATTACAATCTTAAGGCTAGCATGCCCATTTCAGTTTTTAACAAGACAACAAGATCCAAATCTATACAATATAAAACAGCCTCAGGCTCAATTCTATACTACTACAATATAACAACCTTAGGCTCAACTCTAAACTACTAAAATAAAACAGCCTCAGGCTCACATCTATACTACTAAAATAAAACAGCCTTAGGCTCATAACCAAGAAAGGAAACTCTTACCTTAAGGAATAGCCCACAAAAGCCCCTTTTTCTTCCTCCTCTTTCCGTCAAAATCGCCCACCAGCGTTACCCACAAGTTTACCCACACTTTTTCTTCTTGCCGCCGCTCAAACAATCTCCTCTAAAGCTAGGTTTTCTTCCAAAAACTAGAGAGAAGGGAGAGGGTTTTCCATGGAAGGGTTTTGAAATGAAATGGCCAAGTCTTCCAAGACTTGGCCCTAAAATAGGCCCTAATATGGTCAAAAGGGATGGGAGGGACACTTGTCACCCTCCCTAAGGTTTTTAACAAAATATCTCCTGATTTCAGCCTTTTATCGCGAAAAAACCCGCCTTGGCGCCGCGGCCCCGCCGGCGCCATGGCGCTCCACTCCAGAAAATGTTCCAGCAATCGGCGCGCCACGCATTCGGCGCGCGGCAACCCCGGACCCCAGAACAAGCGGCGCCCGCGACGCGTCCGGCGCGTACTGCACCTGAAACGCCAGCTGCTGCTGCAAACTTGAAACTTCCATAACTTTTGACTCCGATGTCCAAACGACGAACGGTTTGTTGCGTTGGGATCTAGATTTAACGGACTACACATTAGGCCTTTTAAACACCTCGAAATTCTTAACAACTGGGGTACAACACTCCAAGGCAAACTCAAAATCCGTCCAACACATGTTGTCAACTTATCTATCAACTTTTTACATCTTAAATTCCTTGGTATGTTCTTATCTAACTCCTTGAATTTACGGGGTGTAACAGTCGCCCTCTCGTTGGTCCAAAATGTTTCGTCTCTCGGAAAAATCCGCAAAAATTATTAATGACATAGCCGGAATTTTCCCTACGAAAGCTGTGGAAACGTTTCGTCGGAAAACGACTCTTTTCGGCACTTGTGTACAAATTTCGAAACTAGCCAACTTTAAGGCTCAAATTATAATACGTACGCGCTCACGTACATACTCTGGAAATACGGGGTATAACAACGCACCGCCTTTAAGTTCGTGTAGATTTTTCCAACCTACCAAAGATGCCCTCAGCTTTCCACCGGCAGCACTCGTACTTATTTGTTATACCCCGTATTTCCAGGGTATGTACGTGAGGGCGTACGTATATAAATTTGAGCCTTAAGTTAGGCAAGTTTCGAAATTTGTACACAACACCCGATTAGAGTCGTTTTTCGACGAAACGTTTTCACAGCTTTCGTAGGGAAAATTACGGCTATGTCATTAATAATTTTTGCGGATTTTTCCGAGAGACGAAACATTTTGGACCAACGGGAGGGTGACATGTGTCACCCTCACATTGGAAGCTTGAGTGGGCGGTAATGGACGATTGGGTCAAGGGAGGGTTGGTAGGATATTTTGTGCAAGTTGTGTGGTAGATAGATAAGGTACACATGGTTAAAATCTAGCCATACACTTGCACCACACTTGTCTTCATCTTGGCCATTGGTTGGCCTTTGGTTAGCCTATAAATACTCCCCTTACTTGAAGACTTTCTTCATCCAAAACTTGAGCAATCTATCTAAGTCTCAAAATCCCTCCCTCTCCCTCTTGAGTTTCGTCCACCACACCCCCTCCCCCCTTGGCCGAAAGTACCCTCCCCCTTTGAGAGCCTAGCCGAGGCAAACCCCCCCCCCTAGCCTAGTTGTTTTTGTATAATACCCCTTGTTGTGGTATAGAAATACTCTCCTAGTATTGTTATAATGCCCAAAATACTTTAGCCAAATACCTTGTAGTACTTTCCAAAGTACCCTTTATATGAAAAGCCCGGAAAATACTATTATACTTCCCTCAGTCAAAAACGAAACCCTAAGGAAAAACCTTCATAGTCGGTTGAAGTGTTAAGTAGAAGTTGGTTAGAACTTCTAAAGGTTGTTTGGAGCGGGTTGGAGCGCACGGAGTAGGAGCTAAACCTTGCTCAGTATCGACATATAAACAAGGATAATTTTGGGCTTATCGAGGTAAACATTCTTGACCTTCTGTTGTAATTGGAAATTACATGTTATAGGAGTATATAGTTAAGTATACTATATATAGAACTGAACATAGTTGTGCGGCAATGTCTTTTGACTTAAGCCTGAATAATACTTACGGCAATGTCTTGCGACTTAAGCCTGAATTTTAAGAAGTGGCGAACTGTAATTACATAGGGCGTATTCAGAGACTTGTGTAGTATTCGTGAGTAGAATTGTACACGTCAGGTTAGGCGTGCAAACCCCACGGTTGGCTTGGTAGCGGCCTCGTTAGAGGAGGAGATTTCTGTTGTTGCGGGGAGGTGCTTGAATTTTACGTAAGATATTCTACATTGAGATCTAAGATGTTAATAGGCGCCTTGTGGCCTCTATAGGTTGAAATACTACGTGTGGCGTGGTCTACTTGGCTTAGGTGTGGCCAAGCGGTTTGAGGTACTTGGAGCATTTTGCTATTAGTCGATAATCGTCGCGAGGTATGTGAACCTCTTCCTATCTGTTCTAGAATGATATGTGTATAACTATGTAGTGCGGTAGACGTATACGTGTTTAATGTATTTGATTGGTTTGAAACATAAAGTGTTATAACGGCTTTATGGGAAGTTGGTTATAACGACTTTATGTAGGTAAGAAAATGCTTTGTGGTTTCAAAGTGGTAACTGATTTGACTTATAACGGATTTGATGTATAGTAATAAAGAAGTTGAAGTGTTTCAAAAGGACCTTTTTGAAAGAAGAGTAATACTTGGCTTTGAAAACATAAGAGTTGTACTAGCTTTATGGGAAGTTAGGTATAACGTCTTAAGAGTGATAAAAGAATGGTTTCTTGATTTTTAGAAGATAAGAGACTTGACTTAATGGTATTGATATGAATTTTGTTAAAGTGTGAAACCTCATTCGTGAGTAATGAGTACTTGGTTTTAAAAGGAATAATGTTTCTTGATTTGAAAATCGAATGAGTATCGACAAACCACCGCAGCGTTAATAAAGGAAATGTATTGAATAATGAAGTATGGTATTAAAACCGGTAGAAACCTCCATCTGCATGAAGCTAAGATGAGACAAAATGATATTACATTTCCTAGATCATGGCTGCTTAATAAGATTGATTATAAACAAGAATAACCTACTCACATATAAGACATATGTTTCTCAAAACGTTTAAAGGAGAATTATGTTTTAAAAAGTTAAAACTATGAACTACGAAACCTTTTCTAAAATGAGAAACTTGAGCATTTGAAATTAGGCAAAACTTGAACGTTTGGAAAATAAGGTTGTTACTTGATTTTACAAAGGAAAGCATTTTGGTTTACTTAACAATGTTAGTCACTCATTTTTTTTATACTACGGGTATCGGGTGACCTTTGTAAAAGAAATGGATCTTTAAAAGGATTTAACGTACGTAGCACTTTAGGGTTAAAATCCGGACTTTGACATAAAATGAAAGTACCTTGAGTTGTGTATAACTTGCCTATGCTTGTTGTTGTGAAACTTGACCATGTTACGTGTGATAGCCTTGTTGTGCAAGTCTTGTGTTTTACTCGACTACGGTTCATCCGAATGTATTTCACTCGACTCTGGGTTCATCCGGAATGTATTTCACTCGACTACCGGTTCATCCGGAATGTATTTCACTCGACTACCGGTTCATCGGAATGTATTTCACTCGACTCTGGGTTCATCCGGAATGTATTTCACTCTACTACGGTTCATCGGAATGTATTTCACTCGACTAGGTTCATCCGGAATGTATTTCACTCGACTACGGCTCATCCGAATGTATTTCACTCGACTCACGGTTCATGGGATGAGCAGGAATGTATCTCACACATTTCTATACTGGGTCCATGAGATGGGCAGAGACCTGTGATACGTATCACATGGTTTGTACCTAGACTGCCTGCCGTGAGGAAGAAGTTCCATGGGCATGAGGGATGACTTTGAGGGCGTGAGTCCACGACTTGACATAATCGCTTTTATGTTGTGAATCGTAGTTTGGTTATACATGTCTCTGCTTTATATAGACTATTATGATTTCATTTCTGATTTTCTGATTTCATACTTGGTACTGTTGTCTTGACCTCCTTGGGTGCGTTCATCTGCGCAGTAGAAGTACATCGGCCGATCCGCGTTTAGGATCTCATTTCAGCGTTTTGGGAAGCTCCGTTCCGTCGGAGGCTTATCTTTGGTATGTTACCCTGAGTCTGTAGGTCCTTGTACATTCAGGGGTATGGCGGGGCCCTGTCCCGTCATAGTTGTTGTATAAATCTTAGAGTGCATGCTTTGTTGTGGGAAGGGTTGTAAGGATTATGCTCGCTCAAATGTCTTTATGTAAATATGATGAAGGCAACTGTTTTAGTTGGCCTGTTTATTTATCTTGTCTCTTAATTCATGTTCATGTTTTTAATTCCGCTGATTTTCTCTGATGTTGTATCACTAGGGTGCCCGGGGTAAGGCACCAGTCACGGGCCCCGGAACGGGTCGTGACAAAAGTGGTATCAGAGCAGTTAGTCCTCGGAAAGTGTCTACGCGTGTCTAGTAAGTCTTGATTATCGGTGTGTTGTGCACCACATCTATAATCGTGAGGCTATAGGACATTTAGGATTGGTTTCCATTCTTCTCATTCCGAGATCGTGCCACTGAGGCGTGTGATAAGTTGGACCCTCGACGTATTCCTTTCCTTTACCGATTATGCCTCGCGTAAGGCAACTCGAGCCCAGATGGGCAAAGCGATCGAGGAGTCGTTAGTGAGATCTGAGGAGTACGAGCGCGAGCAGTCGATGCACGAGCAGTGCCGACGGCGGGTTTCGCGGCCGCCAACACCAGCGAGTTTAGAGCGCAGCGGTGGCTGCGGAGACTCTGATACTGAGCCTCGGCCACGGCTGGAGCGGATGAGATAAGTACAAGGAGATGGCGATTCTGGCGGTCGTGGCGAATATGAGGATAAGTGGATCACAGCGATTCCGGATAGCACCGTAGTTCACCCCGGCGAGCGCATTGAGGCTACGTGACTTTACGAGTTGTAGCCTTGATGTTTATGGATCGAGAGCGAGATGACCCTCGGGAGTTTATCCAGCAACTCTGGATCATGAGAGTGATCAGTCTCGAGGCGAGTCGGTGGTATTGGGTTCGCATCACCGCGTGATCTGCGATTGGTCGTTTGATTCGTGGGAGTTGTCCCGGGAAGAGCATGCACTTCCAGCCGTTTGGGACGAGTTCTCAAGGGCTTTTCTTGCACATTTCTTGCCCCCACAAATGAGGAGGGCTCGGGCCGACAGATTTTTGACGTTGAGGCAGGACGGGCGGACGGTTAGAGAGTACAATGTGGAGTTCGACTCATTAGCTCGGTATGTTCCGCCGTGGTGGCGATATGGAGGACGAGTACACCGCTACGTCACGGGCTGGATGATTACTTGGCGAGGCTTATGCGGGTGTAGCTCTTCACCGCATGGACATTGCCCGCACGCAAGCTCATGCACTAGGATGTGAGGCACGCGGAGATCGACGGAATGACCGAGATCGGCGAAGAGAGGAGCAGCAGGTCCTTTGGTAACTTTCGAGGCGGACCACCTCAAGCGATCTAGTTATGTACCTCCACGATCTGAGTTGTTATACCCGTATTTCCGTAGTATGCGTGGGACGTACGTAGAAAATTTGAGCCTTAAGGTAGGCATTGGATTCGAAATTTGGGCACAAGTGCCGATTAGAGTCGTTTTATGACGAAACGTTTACACACCATTCGTAGAGAAAAATACGGCGATTTCATTTATAAATTTTTCGGATTTTTACGGGTGACGAAACAATTTTGACCAACCGGAGGGTGACATGTGTCACCCTCACATTGGAAGCAAATGGATTGGCTTGGACGATTTGGGCGTCCAAGAGCCTTGGTTGGCCTTGGCCGATTGGCTCCCTCTTTTGTGCCTTGTTTTGTGGCTTGTTTTGTGGAGTGTTTTGTGGAGTGTTTTGTGGGTGCACTTGGCTTGATCTTGGCCTTACACTTGCCTTGCACATGGCTTGATCTTGGCCATTGGTTGGCTTTTGGTTTTGCTATAAATACCCCCTCTCTTTGAAGACTTCTTCATCCACTCTTCACTTGCCTAAGTCTTGAGAAACCCTCCTCCCTCTTGTTGACTCTCGTCCAAGAGCCCTCTCCCTGAAATTGGCCTTTGGCGAAACCCTCCCCTTTGAGAGCCTTAAGCGAGAACCCCCTCCCTTAGGGTGTTGTTCTCGTGTGGTACCCCACTTTGTGGTATTGAAATACTCCTCCAAGTATTGCTATAATGCCCAAAATACCTTAGCCTTATACCTTGTAGTTTTCCAAAGATACCTCTATACGTAGAGTCCTAAATACTACCTTTTGTCCTTTTAGTCTCAAACCGAAACCCTAAGGAAATCTTCATTGTTAGTTGAAGGATTTGAGTAGAAGTTGGTTAGAACTTCTAAGGGTTGTTTGGAGCGGATTGGAGCACTCGGAGTAGGAGCTAAACCTTGCTCAGGATCGACTTTTATCTCGGATAATTTTGGGCTTATCGAGGTAAATAATCTTGTCCCCCTATTGTAATTGGAGTTTACCTTTGTTGATTATATAGTTGAAGTATGCTATATATAGAACTAAACATTGGATTGTGGCAATGTCTTTTGACTTAAGACTGAAGAAATCGAATCGTATTTACATAGGGTATGTCTGATACGAGCTTGTGTAGCATTTACGTGTGGTAGAATTGTACTCGTCAGGTTAGATGTGTTAACCCACGGTTGGCTTGATAGCCGGCCTCGATCGAGAGGAGATTTACGTTGTTGCGGGGAGGTCTTCGAATTTTCTGTAGAAAGATAGAAACTTGTGTTTGGGGTTAATAGACGTTTGTGACCTTTATAGGTGAAAGTACTAAGAGTAGCGTATTCTACTCGAGGAGTGGAAAGGGCTAGCAAGGTTGTAGTACTTGGAGCATTTTGCTTATTGTCGTTAAATCGTCGCGAGGTATGTGAACCTCTTCCTATCTCTTCTAGCATGATATGTGTGAACTATGTAGTACGGTAGACGTACATGTGTTAATTGTATTTGATTGTTGTAAAACATAAAGTGTTATAACGGCTTTATGGGAAGTTGGTTATATGACTTTATGTAGGTAAAAAATACTTTGTGGTTTAAAAAGGTAACTGATGTGAATTATAACTGGCTAGTTATAATAAAGAACTTGATGTATTTCAAAGGATTTATAAATCGTTTTGAAGGGAGAGTAACACTTGGTTTTAAGGGTTTTAAAAAGAGTTATACTAGCTTTATGGGGAGTTAGGTATAATGTCTTAAGAAAGGTAAAGAAAATGGTTTCTTGATGTTAGAAGTTAAGAGACTTGATCTTATGAGATAAGAGACTTAACTTATTTGTTTTAATGTGAATGTTTGTGTGAAACCTCATTCGTGAGAAATGAGTACTTGGTTTTATTTAAAGGGATAATGTTTCTTGATTTTGGAAATCGAATGTGTATCGACAGCACCAACTGCAGCGTTAATAAAGGAAAATGTATTGAATAATGATGTATCGTATTAAAACCGGTAGAAACCTCCATCCGCATAGAAACTAAGATGAGACAAAATGATATTACATTTTCTAGATCATGGTCATTGTAATAAGAATGTTGTAAACAAGAATAACCTACTCTCGCGTGAGGCGATATTACTCAATTGTTCTAAAAGGAATCAAGTGATTAAGTTTGGGAACTATGAAACCATTTGAAAATGAGAAGCTTGAGTAATTGAAACTAGGCAAAGCCGAACTTAGGAAAAGAATGTTGTTACTTGATTTTGAAAAGGAATGGGGGTTGGTCATTCTAATACTACGGGTATCGGGTGACGTTTATAAAAGTAATGGATCTCTTTTAAAAGAACTTAACGTATGTAGTATTTTGGGGTTGAAAACCCGACTTTGGCATAAAATGAAAGTACTTTGAGTTGTGTGAAACTTGCCTATGCTTGTTGTTGTGAAACTTGCCTATGCTTGTTGTTGTGAAACTTGCCTATGCTTGTGATGATAGCCTTTGTGGTGCAAGTGTGGTATTTACGTATTCTGGCGCTCTCGATAGAGTAGGTTGACTTGTTGAGAACTTACTTGGAGCGTCTTTGGCGGTGATGGAGAATTCCACGGGTATGTTTCCATTTTGATTTCTGTCTTGTTGTTGATGTCACATGGACATGTCTACAAATCTGATATTCGGGGCATGCGGCCGTGCGGCCGTCGATTACCGATATATGGTTATTACCGCAACATGGACATGTCTACACCGTCTGATATTCAGGGCATGTGGCCATGCGGCGAGGTTGACCACCGATATATTGTTATTGAGGTTACATGGACATGTCTACCGTCTGATTCGGCATGTGGCCGTGCGGCGCTTGTTATTGTGTTGCATCATGGACATGTCTGCCGTCGCGATGTTAGGCATGTGGCCATGATGCGAACATGATGGATGTGGTGGGCGTGAGACCCATAGTTATATTTGAGTGGTGACTTTGAGGCGTGAGTCCACGGACTTGGCTAACTTTTATGTTGCGTCGTATTTTGGTTATCATACATGTCTCTGCTTTATATGTTTGTTATGATTTAAGCTGCAGATTTCTGATTTCACATACTTGGTACTGTTGTCTTGACCTCGCCGGGGCTGCGTTCACTGCCGTGTAGCGATCGTTAGTTGTCGATCCGCTTGTAGGATCACGTTTCAGCGTTTTGGGAAGCTCGTTCCTTGGAGGCTTATCTTTAGTAGGTTTCCACGAGTTGTAGGTTCTTGTACATTCGAGGTATGGCGGGCCACTGTCGCCATAGGTTGTTATTCTCTTAGAGTGCAGCCTTTGTTGTGGCGGGGTTTGTAAAAGGATAAGCGCTCGTGTTTTTATGTAAATCTGAAGGCAAGCTGTTTTGGTTGGCGGTTTATTTATATTATCTCTTATTTCATGTTCATGTTGTATGTTCGCTGATTTTCTCGATGTTGTATCACTAGGGTGCCGGGTAAGGCACGATCCACGCCCAATTTCGGGTGTGACATAGTGGTATCGAGCGATTAGTCCTCGGAAAGTGTCTACAGACCGTGTCTAGTAAGTCTTGATTATCGGTGTGTTGTGCACCACATCTATAATCGAGAGGCTATAAGACATTTAGGATTAGTTTCCATTTCTTCTCATTCGAGATCGTGCCTTAGAGTGTGTTGTGAGTTGGACCCTCCGACGTATCTCGTTTTACGATTATGCCTCCGCGCAAGCAACGAGCCCGAAGGGCAAGCGGAGGAGCCGCTAGTGAGATCTGAGAGGAGTTCGAGCGCGAGCGGTCGATGCACGAGCAGTGCTTCCGACGGCGAGTTTTGCGGCGCGCCCGGCGCAACAGAGTTTAGAAGCGCGGCGATGGCTGCCGAGACTACTGATACTGAGCCTCAGTCCACATGCGGAAGCGGGGAGATGGGTCACGAGAGATGGCCCGATTATTAGCGGTCGTGGCGGATATGAGATAGGTGGATCGATAGTTCGATTCGATAGCACGATGGTTCACCCCGAGAGATAGTTTGAGGCTACGGGACTTTCGAGTTGTAGCGCGAGTTTTACGGTCGAGGCACGAGGATGATCGCAGGAGTTCATCCGTCGATTCTGAAGGATCGTCACGGGTGATCAAGGCTTGAGACCGAGTGTGACGCCCGGTTCGCGTCGGCTGCGTGATACCGCGATCGATTGGTTTGATTCGTGGGAGCTTTCGGGAGAGCATGCACTCCGGTATGGGATGAGTTTTCGGGCTTTTCTCACGCACTTCTTGCCTCGCAGATGAGGAGCACGCGGTAAACGATTTTTATTCTTGAGACGGAGAGGCGCGCTGTCGAAGTACAATGTCGAGTTCGATTCTTTGGCTCGATATGTCCCTGCGCTAGTTGCGAATATGGAAGATAGGGTGCATCGCCACGTCACCGGCTAGATGATTATATGGCGAGTCTTGTGCGGGTGTTTCTCTTGGGGCATGGACATTGCCGCATTCGTGCTCATGCACTTGGGTGCGAGCGCAGATCGACAGGTGGACGGCTTTCACAGGAAGGCCAAGACGGCCGGATATTTTGGCGACTTCGAGGCGGACGCCTCGGCCAGCCGAACTAGTTATGTACCTCGCCATTGCGAGTGGTCCTCCGCGACGCCGGGACCGCCAGGATATTCGGGAAGCGTGTCGTGGCTCCCGGGTTTGAATGTTCGGGGAGTAGGTGTTGGCGGATCGATCACCCTACCGGTGTGGTCGATGTAGTAGACCGCATTTCGGAAGTGTCGTAGTACCAAGGGAGCTTGTTATTCTTGCGGCCCAGCGGGGCCGTGTGACGAGACTGTCAGGCCGGTGGTAGCGCTGGTAGGATAGCACGAACTACTAGGCGATTGCGGGCCACGGTAGAGGTCGCGGTGGAAGTTCGATTTTAGCGGTCCTTGAACCGCCTAGTTTCAGGTATATCCTTAACCCTGTAGATACTTGTATGTATTGATGTTAATGATGTGTTAAGTGTTATGTTCGGATAGCATTGTGATATGTGTGAGATAGAATACATGGTTAGTTGGAAGGTTACGTATGGGGACATGGTAAGTGTGAACCTTAGACTATTTCACGACTGAGACCTTAGAGGTAAGGTCGTCTTGAGTATAAGATTCGTTTTATGTTGACCTTTATAAGGGTGAGTAGTATACGTGGGATTTATCTGTGTGATGAGTCCGTGGGTAGTGTGAGATGGAAGTGGTAGCTTTCATGATGTGAATTAGTAAGATTGTTCCGGATCGGGGAACAAGAGTTTGGCGCGGTTGGGGGTCGGGTTGAGGACCATTTGCGGGTCAACCCGTAACCCGGTTTGGGGTGGGGTCGATTGGGTGGTCCCGCCAGTGGTAGGTCACGAGGATGCTAGGCCCAAGTTTGTATGACCATCGTATGAGTTTGTGGATGTGTTCGACCAGAATCGTTCGTGAATGCCGGGAATGGCCTTAGGGGGTATTACGGCTAGTAAGATGACCAAGTTTGGAGGTAGTAACTCCAAGGGTTGGAAACAGAAACGTTGACGGAAGTGTGGTACGGATACTAGAAAGAGCTCGAGTGTTCGAGAAGGGTACGACGAGATAGGGGAGAAGTGAACGTGTGTGATCGTTTCTTTTGTGAAATGTAGGTGCGAAGGGAGTATATTTTAGACCTCAGGTAAGGGGTTTTTGTGATGATTAGAGGTGTTTCCTCGTTGACTTGGGTTTAAGTATTGGTGCGTTTGTTATTTTTATGGCCAGGTGTGGCATGATCGTTTTCATGCGTATAGCAGTGAAGGCTATACTAGCGCATGTTTGTGTTGAGACTTGAGAAGGAACATTCGGGACGAATGTTTCTAAGGAGGGGAGAATGTTATACCCCGTATTTCCAGAGTATGTACGTAAGGACGTACGTAGAAATTTGAGCCTTAAGGTAGGCATTGGATTCGAAATTTGGGCACAAGTGCCGATTAGAGTCGTTTTCTGACGAAACGTTTCCACAGCTTTCGTAGAGAAAATTCCGGCTATGTCGTTTATAATTTTTGCGGATTTTTCCGGGTGACGAAACATTTTGGACCAACGGGAGGGTGACATGTCACCCTCACATTGGAAGCAAATGGATTGGCTTGGACGATTTGGGCGTCCAAGAGCCTTGGTTGGCCTTGGCCGATTGGCTCCCTCTTTTGTGCCTTGTTTTGTGGCTTGTTTTGTGGAGTGCACTTGGCTTGATCTTGGCCTTACACTTGCCTTGCACATGGCTTGATCTTGGCCATTGGTTGGCTTTTGGTTTTGCTATAAATACCCCCTCTCTTTGAAGACTTCTTCATCCACTCTTCACTTGCCTAAGTCTTGAGAAACCCCTCCCTCTTGTTGACTCTCGTCCAAGAGCCCCTCTCCCCCCTTGAAATTGGCCTTTGGCCGAAACCCTCCCCCTTTGAGAGCCTTAAGCCGAGAACCCCCCCCCTCCCTTAGGGTGTTGTTCTCGTGTGGTACCCCCCCTTTGTGGTATTGAAATACTCCTCCAAGTATTGCTATAATGCCCAAAATACCTTAGCCTTATACCTTGTAGTTTTCCAAAGATACCTCTATACGTAGAGTCCGGAAATACTACCTTTTGTCCTTTTAGTCTCAAACCGAAACCCTAAGGAAATCTTCATTGTTAGTTGAAGGATTTGAGTAGAAGTTGGTTAGAACTTCTAAGGGTTGTTTGGAGCGGATGGAGCACTTTGAGTAGGAGCTAAACCTTGCTCAGATCGACTTTTATCTCGGATAATTTTGGGCTTATCGAGGTAAATAATCTTGTCCCCTATTGTAATTGGAGTTTACATTTGTTGATTATATAGTTGAAGTATGCTATATATAGAACTAAACATGGATTGTGGCAATGTCTTTTGACTTAAGCCCAAGAATCGAATCAACTGTATTTACATGGGGTATCTGATACAGACTTGTGTAGCATTTCGTGTGGTAGAATTGTACTGGCCCCAGGTTAGATGTTAACCCCGGTTGGCTTGATAGCGGCCTCGATAGAGGAGGAGATTTACGTTGTTGCGGGGAGGTCTTGCCAATTTTCGTAGAAAGATAGAAACTTGTGTTTGGGGTTAATAGACGTTTGTGACCTTTATAGGTGAAAGTACTAAGAGTAGCGTATTCTACTCGAGAGTGGAAAGGGCTAGCAAGGTTGTAGTACTTGTAGCATTTTGCTTAGTCTCGTTAAATCGTCGCGAGGTATGTGAACCTCTTCCTATCTCTTCTAGCATGATATGTGTGAACTATGTAGTACGGTATACGTACATGTGTTAATTGTATTTGATTGTTGTAAAACATAAAGTGTTATAACGGCTTTATGGGAAGTTGGTTATAACAGCTTTATGTAGGTAAGAAAATACTTTGTGGTTTAAAAAGGTAACTGATGTGAATTATAACTGGCTAGTTATAATAAAGAACTTGATGTATTTCAAAGGATTTATAAATCGTTTTGAAGGGAGAGTAACACTTGGTTTTAAGGGTTTTAAAAAGAGTTATACTAGCTTTATGGGGAGTTAGGTATAATGTCTTAAGAAAGGTAAAGAAAATGGTTTACTGATGTTAGAAGTTAAGAGACTTGATCTTATGAGATAAGAGACTTAACTTATTTGTTTTAATGTGAATGTTTGTGTGAAACCTCATTCGTGAGAAATGAGTACTTGGTTTTATTTAAAGGGATAATGTTTTACTGATTTTGGAAATCAGAATGTATCGACAGCATCACCGCGTTAATAAAGGAAAATGTATTGAATAATGATGTATCGTATTAAAACCAGTAGAAACCTCCATCTGCATAGAAACTAAGATGAGACAAAATGATATTACATTTTCTAGATCATGGCTGCTGTAATAAGAATGTTGTAAACAAGAATAACCTACTCTCACGTGAGACGTATATTACTCAATTGTTCTAAAAAGGAATCAAGTGATTAAGTTTGGGAACTATGAAACCATTTGAAAATGAGAAGCTTGAGTAATTGAAACTAGGCAAACTGGAACTTAGGAAAAGAATGTTGTTACTTGATTTTGAAAAGGAATGTGGGTTGGTCATTCTAATACTACGTATCGTGACGTTTATAAAAGTAATGGATCTCTTTTAAAAGAACTTAACGTATGTAGTATTTTGGGGTTGAAAACCCGGACTTTGGCATAAAATGAAAGTACTTTGAGTTGTGTGAAACTTGCCTATGCTTGTTGTTGTGAAACTTGCCTATGCTTGTTGTTGTGAAACTTGCCTATGCTTGTGATGATAGCCTTTGTGGTGCAAGTGTGGTATTTCTGTGTTACCGCGTCTCGATGAGGCGGTTGACTTGTTGAGAACTTACTGGGCGTCTTTGGCGGTGATGGAGAATTCCACGTATGTTTCCATTTTGATTTGTCTTGTTGATGTCACATGGACATGTCTACACCGACGCAGATTCGGGGCACGCGCCATGCGCCGTCGACACCGATATATGGTTATTACCGCAACATGGACATGTCTACACCGACGCAAGATTCCGGGCATGTGGCTACGCGCAGGTTGACCACCCAAAGATATTGTTATTGAGGTTACATGGACATGTCTACACCGTCGCAGATTCCGGTACGCGTGGCCACGCGCCTTGTTATTATTGTTGCATCATGGACATGTCTACACCGATGCGATTCCGGGGCATGTGGCCATGATGCGAACATGATGGATGTGGTGGGCGTGAGACCCATAGTTATATTTGAGTGGTGACTTTGAGGCGTGAGTCCCCGACTTGATCGCTTATGTTGCGTCTTCAGATTTTGGTTATCATACATGTCTCCCGCTTTATATGATCAAGTTATGATTTAATCGCAGATTTACGCCACATACTGTACTGTTAGATCGACTCTCCTTCGGGGCCGCGTTCATGCCGCAGTAGCGAGACATCGTTGTCGATCCCCGCCAGGATCACGTTTCGCCATTGGGAAGCTCCGTTCCTTCGAGGCTTATCTTTCGTAGGTTTCCGAGTTGTAGGTTCTTGTACATCTGGGGTATGGCGGGCCCCGTCCGTCATAGGTTGTTATTCTCTCTTAAGTGCAGAGTAATCGCTGCAAGGTGGTTTGTAAAAGGATAAGCGTCGGTTTTTATGTAAATGCAAGGCAAATCGCTTGTTGGCTTGGTTTATTTATATTATCTCTTATTTCATGTTCATGTTGTATGTTCCGCTGATTTTCTCTGATGTTGTATCACTAGGGTGCCCGGGGTAAGGCACCAGTCACGGGCCCGAATTTCGGGGTGTGACAAGAGTGGTCCTCCCCGCCTTCCGGACGTCGGTATTCGAGCCGGGTGAGCTCGTGGCTTCGTTCACGGTATACGTGAGTACTAGCCGCAGGATTCATGTCCTCGGTGCAGTACGATGTGGCGGCGCCATCCGGAATGTCGTCTTTATCGGTGCTTGTTTCACTGCGCCGCCGTGTGACATGTAACAAGAGATCGTGCTTATAGGAGGGGTACCGCAGCAGCGCAGCCTACGGATCGATGGCGTGTTCATCGCCTTCTATGCATACTGCAGGCGTGCTTATGATTAGAGTGAGCGGTAGATTCGGTATATCCTTAACCCTCTGAGATTTGTATGCATGATATAATGACCTTTCTTATCGTGCTACGTTCGGATAGCGTTATGTTGGTTATGAGTTAGAAAGCATGGTTAGTTGAAAGGATATGTATGGGGCCATGGAAAGTGTGAACCTTAGAATATTTCGTGTTGAGACCTCAGAGGTAAGGTCATTTTGAATAAAAGATTTTACGGTTAGTCTTTGTTGAAATACTTGGTTTGCGTATAAATGTGTTCTGGGATAATTCCTTGGGTAGTGTAAAATGGAAGTGGTAGCTTTCATGACTTGTATAGGTAAGATTATTCCGGATCGGGAAACAAGAGCGTGATGCGTTAAGTGGGTCGGGTTGGGGCCATGTTGCGGGCCAACCCGCACTGCTTCGGCGCTGGGTCACCGGGTGGTCCCGCCAGGTGGTAGGGTCACGAGGGTGCTAGGCCCAAGTTTAGTTGACCATCGTATGAGTTCGTGGGTGTGTTCGACCAGAAGCAGATCGTGAAGGTCGGGAATGGCCTTAAGGAAGATTGAGGCTAGTAAGATAACCAAGTTGGAGGTGGCGACTCCAAGGTTTGGAGAACTGAAGCGATGACTGAAGTGTGGTACGTATACTAGAAGAGTTCAAGTGTTCGAGGAGAGTACGACGAGTAAGGGTAGAGGCGAGCATGTATTGCGAGCATATATATGATCATTTCTTGTAAAGGGAGAAGGTGCGAAGGATGTATATTTTAGACATCAGGGATCGCATGCAGTCCGGTACCATTTGTTGGGTCGCCGGAGTGACACTAGAACCTCGCGGCAAAGTGACAAAAGTTTGTGATGTTAGAGGTGTTTCCTCGTGGACTTGGATGTAAATATTTGCGCGGGTGTTTCTGTGGTCAGGTGTGGCAGGATTGTTCTCGTAAGTATAGTAGTGAAGACTATACTGGCGCATGTTTGTTTTGAGGCTTAGAAGGAACATTCGGGACGAATGTTTCTACAAAGGGGAGAATGTTATACCCCGTATTTCCAGGGTATGTACGTGAGGGCGTACGTATATAAATTTGAGCCTTAAGTTAGGCAAGTTTCGAAATTTGTACACAACACCCGATTAGAGTCGTTTTTCGACGAAACGTTTTCACAGCTTTCGTAGGGAAAATTACGGCTATGTCATTAATAATTTTTGCGGATTTTTCCGAGAGACGAAACATTTTGGACCAACGGGGTCACCCTCACATTGGAAGCTTGAGTGGGCGGTAATGGACGATTGGGTCAAGGGAGGGTTGGTAGGATATTTTGTGCAAGTTGTGTGGTAGATAGATAAGGTACACATGGTTAAAATCTAGCCATACACTTGCACCACACTTGTCTTCATCTTGGCCATTGGTTGGCCTTTGGTTAGCCTATAAATACTCCCCTTACTTGAAGACTTTCTTCATCCAAAACTTGAGCAATCTATCTAAGTCTCAAAATCCCTCCCTCTCCCTCTTGAGTTTCGTCCACCACACCCCCTCCCCCCTTGGCCGAAAGTACCCTCCCCCTTTGAGAGCCTAGCCGAGACAAACTCCCCCCCCCCTAGCCTAGTTGTTTTCATATAATACCTCTTGTTGTGGTATAGAAATACTCTCCTAGTATTGTTATAATGCCCAAAATACTTTAGCCAAATACCTTGTAGTACTTTCCAAAGTACCCTTTATATGAAAAGCCCGGAAAATACTATTATACTTCCCTCAGTCAAAAACGAAACCCTAAGGAAAAACCTTCATAGTCGGTTGAAGTGTTAAGTAGAAGTTGGTTAGAACTTCTAAGGGTTGTTTGGAGCGGGTTGGAGCGCACGGAGTAGGAGCTAAACCTTGCTCAGGATCGACATATAAACTCGGATAATTTTGGGCTTATCGAGGTAAACATTCTTGACCTTACAGTAATTGGAAATTACATGTTGTAGGAGTATATAGTTAAGTATACTATATATAGAACTGAACATAGTTGTGCGGCAATGTCTTTTGACTTAAGCCTGAATAATACTTACGGCAATGTCTTGCGACTTAAGCCTGAATTTTAAGAAGTGAACTGAACTGTAATTACATAGGACTGTATTACAGTAGACTTGTGTAGTATTACTGTGAGTAGAATTGTACACGTCCGGTTAGACGTGCAAACCCCCCCCCCCTGGTTGGCTTGGTAGTCGGCCTCGTTAGAGGAGGAGATTTACGCTGCCATGTGGGGTGCCGAATTTTCTGTAAGATATTCTATATTGAGATCTAAGATGTTAATAGGCGCCTTGTGGCCTCTATAGGTTGAAATACTACGTGTGGCGTGGTCTACTTGGCTTAAGGTGTAGCCGACGGTTTGAGGTACTTGGAGCATTTTGCTATTAGTCGATAATCGTCGCGAGGTATGTGAACCTCTTCCTATCTGTTCTAGCATGATATGTGTATAACTATGTAGTACGGTAGACGCGTACGTGTTTAATGTATTTGATTGTTTGAAACATAAAGTGTTATAACGGCTTTATGGAAAGTTGGTTATAACACTTTATGTAGGTAAGAAAATGCTTTGTGGTTTCAAAGTAAATCGATTTGACTTATAACGGATTTGATGTATTGTAATAAAGAACTTGTAGTTTTTCAAAAGGAGCTTTTGATAGAAGAGTAATACTTGGCTTTGAAAACATAAGAGTTGTACTAGCTTTATGGGAAGTTAGGTATAACGTCTTAAGAGTGATAAAAAGAATGGTTTACTGATTTTTAGAAGATAAGAGACTTGACTTAATGGTATTGATATGAATTTTGTTAAAAGTGTGAAACCTCATTCGTGAGTAATGAGTACTTGGTTTTAAAAGGAATAATGTTTTACTGATTTCAGAAATCAGAATGAGTATCGACAAACCACTGCAGCGTTAATAAAGGGAAATGTATTGAATAATGAAGTATGGTATTAAAACCAGAAACCTCCATCCGCATGTGCTAAGATGAGACAAAATGATATTACATTTCCTAGATCATGGCTGCTTAATAAGATTGATTATAAACAAGAATAACCTACTCACATATAAGACATATGTTTCTCAAAACGTTTAAAGGAGAATTATGTTTTAAAGGATTAAAACTATGAACTACGAAACCTTTTCTAAAATGAGAAACTTGAGCATTTGAAATTAGGCAAAACTTGAACGTTTGGAAAATAAGGTTGTTACTTGATTTTACAAAGGAAAGCATTTTGGTTTACTTAACAATGTTAGTCACTCATTTTTTTATACTACGGGTATCGGGTGACCTTTGTAAAAGAAATGGATCTTTAAAAGGATTTAACGTACGTAGTACTTTAGGGTTAAAATCCGGACTTTGACATAAAATGAAAGTACCTTGAGTTGTGTATAACTTGCCTATGCTTGTTGTTGTGAAACTTGACCATGTTACGTGTGATAGCCTTGTTGTGCAAGTACTGTGTTTTACTCGACTACCGGTTCATCCGGGAATGTATTTCACTCGACTACCGGTTCATCCGGGAATGTATTTCACTCGACTACCGGTTCATCCGGGAATGTATTTCACTCGACTCTTTGGTTCATCCGAATGTATTTCACTCGACTACCGGTTCATCCGGAATGTATTTCACTCGACTACCGGTTCATCCGAATGTATTTCACTCGACTACGGTTCATCCGAATGTATTTCACTCGACTACGGTTCATCCGGAATGTATTTCACTCGACTCACGGTTCACGGGATGAACCGAATGTATCCACACGCTTTCTATATCGGGTCCATGAGATGGGCCGAGACATGTTATACGTATCACATGGTTTGTACCTAGACCGCCAGTGAGGAAGAAGTTCCACGCATGAGGATGACTTGAGGCGTGAGTCCTCGACTTGACATAATCGCTTTTATGTTGTGAATCGTAGTTTGCTATCATACATGTCTCCCGCTTTATATAGACTATTATGATTTCATTTACGATTTTACGATTTCACATACTTGGTACTGTTATCGACCTCCTTCGGGCCGCGTTCATGCCGCAGTAAGTACATCTACCGCCGATCCGCGCTAGGATCTCATTTCAGCGTTTTGGGAAGCTCCGTTCCGTCGGAGGCTTATCTTTGGTATGTTACCCTGAGTCTGTAGGTCCTTGTACATTCAGGGGTATGGCGGGGCCCTGTCCCGTCATAGTTGTTGTATAAATCTTAGAGGTCTGTAGCACTGTTGTGGGCAGGGTTGTAAGGATTGTAACTGTTCAAATGTCTTTATGTATATATGATGAAGGCAACTGTTTTGGTTGGCCTGTTTATTTATCTTGTCTCTTAATTCATGTTCATGTTTTTAATTCCGCTGATTTTCTCTGATGTTGTATCACTAGGGTGCCCGGGGTAAGGCACTCACGGCCCCGAACGGGTCGTGGGTGTGTGGGCGAGAAGGCTTGGACGAGAGCTTCTCTCAAAGGGGGGGGGAAGGTTTGGAGACTTGGAAGATGATTTGTGGATGAAGAAGTCTTCAACATAAAGGGGGTATTTATAGGGCTTTCAAGGGTCAAGATGAGGGCAAGTGGAAGGCAAGTGGAGGGTGGGGATTTGCACAAGTGCCCCTAACCCTACTCCACAAATCACTCACAAAACATTGACCCTTAGTTTAGGCCCCAAAATCGTGCCAACCGCCCCTCTTGGCCGTCCACTTGAGGGTGACAAGTGTCACCCTCCTGTTGGTCCAAAATATTTCATCTCTCGGAAAAATCCGCAAAAATTATAAACGACATAGCCGTAATTTTCCCTACGCAAGTTTTGGAAAACGTTTCGTCGGAAAACAATTCGTTTCGTGAGTTGTGCACAAATTTTCGTCCCTATGCCTACTTTAAGGCTTAAACTTTGTACGCACGCCTACGCATACTCCGAAATACGGGTATAACATTCTCCCCTCCTTAGAAACATTCGTCCCGAATGTTCCTTCCCAAGACAGATAACGATAAGGTTCCTCGTAACTTAAACAGTTTGCAAATGCCACACATGGCCACAATACAACACTTAAGCAGATATGATACTGAAAATTTACAAGTAGGAAAGTGAGTTACCTGGAGGTGTGGGGAATAGGTGAGGATACTTCGCCTCATGTCCTCCTCGGCTTCCCACGTCATCTCTCCTCGAGCCTGCTCCGCCACAAGACTTTGACTGCCACGCCCTGGTCCGCAGACGCTAACTCGACGATCGATTATCGCTATGGGAATCTCTCATACGATAACCCCAGACTCGGACATCGTCAATCGGTGCACCCTAGATGGATCCCCGATACATCTCTCAAAGATAGAAACATGAAACACCGGATGCTCTGCCTCCAGATCGGACGGCAGATCCAACTCATAGGCAACCTTGCCTACCCTGCGGACAATCTGATACGACCCAATGTACCTTGGGATGAGTTTCCCTTTTTTCACGAATCTCATCACACCCTTCATGGGTGACACCTTCAGGAAAACCCAATCATCAACCTCAAACTCTAGATGCCGACGATGATCTGCGATATGACTGGCCGACTCGAGCCGCCAAGAATCGCCTCTGGATAAGCTTCACCTTATCCATTGCTCGCCGCACCAAATCTGGTCCCACTAATCGCACTCGCCATTATCAAACCAGCCTATCGGCGATCCGCACTTCTCCCATACAAGGCCTCATAAGGCGCCATCCGAATCTTGGAGTGGTAGCTATTATTATACGCAAACTCAACTAGAGGCAAATGATCCTCCCAGCTACCCCTGAAATCAATAACACAGGCTCGCAGCATATCCTCAAGAGTCTGGATAGTGCGTTCCGCCTGTCCGTGCATCGAGGATGGAATGCAAGACGTGCTCACTGCGTCCCCTAGACCTTCTCGAAAGACCTCCGAAATTTGCCGTAATCGGGCTCCTCTCGATATGATAGAAATAGGGACTCATGCGATCGACGATCTCTCGGATGTAAAGTCCGCATAATCCTCACCGAAAAGTCGCCCCGACGGAAGAAAGTGGCTGATTTCACACCGCCGACTATAACCCGATAGAATCATGTTTCCTCCGAGTGCGAGGTAATCCGCTGATAAAGTCCATGTTGATCACCTCCCACTTCCGTGTCGGGATCTCTATCGCTCGCAACAAACCACCGTGCCTCGTGCTCTACCTTCACCGCCGACAACACGGCATCGAGCTACAAACTCGCAACGTCCTCTTCAAGCCATCCCACCAATACACGCATCTAAGGTCGTGGTACATCTTGGTCGACCCGGATGGATAGAGTAACGCGCGCGTGTGCTTCCCCTAGAACCTGCTGCCGAAGTCCTGCAATATCTGGAACACACAACCTGCCCTCAAACCTTAGCACCCCATCAGGTGCTACCTCAAAAGGACCATTCCCCTCACGAAGAGCCATATCACGGTACCGCATCAAAACCGGATCCTCAAACTGTTGCCTCTTCACCTCCTCGACGATGGAAGACTCGGCAACCTCTCGAACTCGAACCCCATTGCTATCGTAATCAATCAATCGGACTCCAAGGCTCGCTAGCCGATGCAACTCGCGACCATGCCCTCCTCTGGATGTACATCCGATAGACTCCCATCGACCTACGACTAAGGGCATACGCCACAACATCGCCTTCCCGGGTGGTACAGATATCGACATCGTAATCCTTGAGCGGCTAACCACCGCCTATGTCGTAAGTTCGGCTCCTCCGCCGAAGATATACCGAGGCTCTTGTGGTCCGTATAAATATCCACATGAACCTCATACAAATAGTGCCTCCAGATCTTCAAGGCGTGAATCACCGCTAACTCCAAATCATCGTGGGGTAGTTCCTCATGCTTTAAGTCGCCTGGATGCGACGCTTATAACCTTACCCACAGCATCAACACACATCCGAGCCCGACGCCGACGATCACAATACACTACATAACCGTCGACCTCCGGAAGAGTAAGAACGGGCGGTCGCCTCCTTCAAGAATCGAAACCCCGCCACAAGCATCACCATCAAACTTAGCCGCTCGAGTCACCTAGTCAATGGTGCGTAGATAGAAGCAAACTTCTACGAACCGATAGTAACTCGCAAGGCCCGAAAAGCCGCGCACCTGGCCGGAGTAGTAGGTCTAGGCCAACTCCTCGATCGCCTCGATTGGCCGTATCCACCCGAATACCATCGCCGACAATATGCCCAAGAAAAGCCACCGGCCAACCAAAACTCACATTTGGAAAACTTGGCGATAATCGCTGGTCTGGAGAACTCTCAAAGATCCTCAAATGCTCTGCATGCTCCGCCTCGAGCGGAATAAACCAAGATGTCATCAATGAACACTATCACAAACGTGTCCAAAATGGCTTGAACACTTGTTCATCAAATCCATGAATACCGCTGAGCATTGGTCAACCCGAAAGACATAACCCTGAACTCATAGTGCGTGCACGTCCGAATGCGATCCTAGGGACATCCGCCTCTAACACGCACTGATGATAGCCCGATCGCAGATCAATCTTGAGAAACATCTCGCACTCGCAATGGTCGAACAAATCATCAATTACGGGAAGGGTATTCGTTTAATGGTCACCTTGTTCACCGCTCGTAATCAACACATGCGCAGCTGGCCCCGCCCTTCTTCTTCACGAACAATATCGGCCCCTGGAGAAACACTAGGCCAGATGAAGCCCTTCTCCAGCAAATCTCTCAGCTGGTCCTTCAACTCTCTCAACTCGGCAGGTGCCATTCTATATGGCGGAATGGAAATAGGCCGAGTGTCCGCAAAGACATCGATACAAAACTCTATCTCCTCTCGTGAGGATACCCGAGGTCGTGCTGAAACACATCCGGGAACTCTCTAACTATCGAACTAATCAAAATCTGCACCGCACCTCGTGATCAAACACCCGAATGAGATGGTAGATATACCCCTTCTGCACCATCTTCCTTGTTATACCCCGTATTTCCAGAGTATGTACGTAAGGGAATACGTACAAAAAGTTTGGCCTTAAAGTTAGCCTTGGACGTTTTTATTTGTACACAACTCGCTAAAAGAATCGTTTTCCGACGAAACGTTCCACAGCTTTCGTAGGGAAAATTCCGGCTATGCCATTACTAATTTTTGCGGATTTTTCCGAGAGACGAAACATTTTGGACCAACGGGAGGGCGACACTTGTCACCCTCCAATTGATGGACTTGAAATCGTCCATTTGGACGAATTGGGCAAAAGTGAGCACGTTTTTTGTGCCTTGTGCACAAGTCAAGGAGTTGGTAGGATATTTGTGTGGAGTTAATCCTCACCCTACACTTGCCTTGCACTTGTCTTCATCTTGGCCATTGGTTGGCCAAGGCTTGAGCTATAAATACCCCCCTTTAGATGAAGAGTTCTTCATCCACAAAGTTATCTTCCAAGTCTTGAAAAATCCTCTCCTCTCCCTTAAGCCTTTCTTCCAACACCTCTCCCCCCCTTTGAGTGAGTTTGGCCGAGGGCCTACCCCCCTAGCCTAGCCGAAATCTACCCCCCCTCCCTTGGTAGAAAAGTTGTCTTCTAGTATTGTTATAATGCCCAAAATACCCTAGCCCAAATCCCTTAGTCCTTTGTAGAAGTTGTTAAGAACTTCTAAGGTTTCTGAGCTACCGAGCGCATAACTTAGGAGCTAAACCTTGCTCAGCGCGACTTTATCTAGGATATTATTGGGCTTACCGAGGTAACTAATCCTAACCTCTTTTGAATTAGAGAATACTTCATTGTAGTAGTATAAGAATAAGTATAAATACTTAGAAGAATATTGCGTATAGAATTGAACTGCATATCACAGTAGGCGGTTTAAAAGATGAATAATTGAACTATGCTTATATAGACTGCTTTCACAGAGACTTATATAGCTCACCGTAGGGAAGTGCTGCCCGACTTTCCGTAGAAATATGAACCTCTGCTTAGAATGACCTTCGAGTAGTCTTTGATAGATGTCTGTGACTATTATAGGTCGACTCTCTGCGACATATTCAACTTGGCGGTGGTTTCACAGAAGGTATGTGATTCTTCCTAAAGCATGATATTTTACAATATATATATAGTACGGTGACGCATACGTGTTAATCGAATAATAACTACGCAATGTCTTTGACTTAAGCTCGAATAATACTTACAGAATGCCTCACGCTTAAGCTGAATAATACTTACTGAATGCCTCACGCTTAAGCCCGAATAATAAAGAATCAAAGCATTTCAAAAGAATATCAATCATTTTTTTACGTAAGATAAATATTTGGTTTTTAAAACAAAAGCTTAAGAGTTATACTAGCTTTATGGGAAGTTAGGTATAACAACTTAAGGAAGATAAAAAGGAATCTGTTACTTGTTTGTTTATAAAAGCCTTGTATTGATTGCTAAGTGTAGTAAGATTTGTGTGATAAGTAGACATATTATGATGCTACCAGGTTAGTGTCTTGAAATGCCGTAAAGGGGTCATTCTTGCCGTGCTTACGTTGCTAACCCAGAAGTCCGCTGTATCGTTATTGTATCACCTACCCTCGATCGTTATACCGGTGGCTTGCCTCGACGCGGGTCTATACGGCCTATGCGGTCTGTGAGACTATGCGAGCAGCGGTATGCTCCGTGATTGATCATTCCGGTGTTTAGCCCGACGCGGGGATTCCATGCGCGTATGTTGAGACTACGCGGCTTTTGAGGCTATGCGCGTCGCGGAGCCTAGGCGGATGCCGGGTTGGCTGCCCCGATCGCGAGGAATACCTCACGCGGTCCGCAGTGTGACCTATGCGGATCGCGAAGTCCGTGACTAGGCACGCACGATACTATGGGCGATTGGCCTTGCTTCGATCATTCGCGGCCTAGAATAGACCTGTTACAGTTTTCCTATTACTGTTGTTTGTGATGTGGCATTATGTGCAATTGAACTGATTGTATTTGTGAAAAGGTTTTAAATACTTTGATTTCATTTCGCCTTATAGTTTCACATACTTGGTACCGCTGTATCGACTCCTTCGGGCCGCGTTCATGCCGCAGTGGCAAGCGTGTGCTAGATCCACATCCTTAGGATCTTTGCTGGTGTCGAGCTCCATCTTCTCCGAGGCTCTACTTTTGGGTATGATCTCCCCAGATTGTAGATAGTTTTGCAGTCAGGTATGGCGGCCCCGTCCCGCCATAGTTGTTTACTTCCTAGAGGTCTGTAGTACTATTGTACACTGGGATGTAAATCGCAAAACTTGAGTTATTTATATTATGCCGTAAGGCAAGCTTTTCATCGATAAACTGCTTACTTTTACTATGTTTCTGCCTTGTTTTATATTTCCACGTTACTCGATGTATGACTACTTGGGTGCCCCTAAGGCACTACCACGGCCCCGAACGGTCGTGACAAAAGTGGTATCGGAGCGCTTAATCCTGAAAGTGTCTACGCATCGTATCTAGTAGTCTTGATTATCGCGGTGTGCACCACACCAATAATCGTGAGGCTATAGGATATTTAGGATTGGTTTCCATTCTTCTCATTCGAGATCGTGCTCTGAGTCGTGTTATAGGTTGGACCTTTAACGTATTCCTTTCCTCGTAATGCTTATGCTTCCACGTAAGGCAACCCGCCCGTAAGGTAAGGCAGGCCAGGAGCCGCTAGCAGACACCCAGAGTCACGAGGGCTCAGCCCGCCTATACCAGACGGCGAGTTCTATGACGCCGCCGCCCCAAAGAGACCACAGCACCCGCACCTCCCGCCCCACACTGGGCGGAAGAGTTAGGGTACAAGGAGATGGCCCACTATTGGCTAGAGTTGTGGCCCGACACGGCGAGAGGCCGACGCGCAGCCCAGCCTCCAGCCCACCAGACCCGTGGTGCACCCGAGGCGTATAGTTTGAGGCTACGAGATTTCTTGAGTTGTAGCCCGCCGTAGTTTTACTGTCAAGGTCGAGGATGATCCGCAGGAGTTCATCCGCTACCACAGAGGATCATGCGGGTGATCAAGGCCTCGAGACAGAGTCCGACCTTCGGTTCAGACGGCCGCGTGATACCGCAAATGATTGGTTTGATTCATGGAGCTTTCCGGGAGAGCATGCACTCCAGCAGTATGGGATGAGTTTTCGTGAGGCTTTTCTCACACACTTCGCCTCCGCAGATGAGGAGGGCACGAGCCGATAGATTCTTGTTGCCGACAGGAGGACGCATGCGAGGGAGTACAATGTCGAGTTTGATTCTTTGGCTCGATATGTCCTCGCACCGTAGCAGATGGAGGACCGTGCATCGCTATGTCATCGGGCTAGATGATTACATGGCCGAAGTCTTGTGCGGGTGTGTCCTTCACCTGTGCATGGACATAACCCGTGATGCAGCTCATGACCGATGCGCGAGCGTAGAGACCGCCGCAGAGCGATATCAGCAGGTAAGGCCAAGACGGCCGGTTCTTTTGGTGGTTCTCGTGGGCGCATCGCCAGGTCCAGATTTGCACCACACCAACCGCAGAGCGCCCTACCTCATTTTCGTACCACAGAGCAAGCCGTGCGGTCGTGGCCCTGTGACTTCGGATTTCCGGTAGCAGGGTGCTAACTGCTCGAGGTCCGCTTCAGCCCGTTGTGGTAGATACCATTCTCGAGCCAGATCCGAGCTCGCTATACTTGTGGCCAACAGGTCATTTCGCGAGTTTGTCCGACCGGGGCGGCGGTAGTAGGCCCGGGCCATGTGGTCTGCTGCCGCTTCTTCATCCCCGACAGTCACTCGCCTCGGAGGGCAAGGTACTCATGGGCCAGCAGGTTGCGGCAGAGGTCGTGGCGCAGTCCGCCTAGCGTCCTCGTAACCGCATTTATGCTTTGTCCACCGACAGATCGTGAGGCCTCACCGATGTCGCCACGCGTACCTTATCGCCTGGTTTGATGTATGCTTTGATAGATCCGGTTCTACTGGCCCTATATATCTCCCTTGTTGCTAGTAGGATAGGGATAGAGCCCGAGTCCATAGACCCTTTCGAGGTAGCTACGCCAGGTGATTCGTGGTAGCTCGGCGTATATAGAGCTTGTCCCGTGACCATTTACCGTCGGACCAGCCGACTGATAGAGTTGAGATGATTGACTTCGACGTGATCATGGGGATGGATTGGCTAGCTTCTGCTACGCCAATGTAGACCGCAGAGAGAGTAGTACGGTTCCAGCTCGGCGAGCCATTGTTGAGTGGAAGGAGCACAGACGCTGGCGGTAGGTTTATTTCCTACCTCAAGGCTAGGAAGATGGTGCGTGCGGGTATATCTACCATCTCGCTCGTGTTTGATAATCAAGCCGCGTACCAGATTTTCGGGCCGCCCAGTGGTCGAGAATTCCCGACGTGTTTCCGCAGACCTCCCGTATCCTCCCGAGAGGAGATCGAGTTTTGTATAGATGTGTTGCGGACACTCGCCTATTTCCATTCCGCCATACGTAATGGCACCCGCCGAGTTGAGAGAGAGTGAAGGATCAGCTTAGGGATTTGCCGGAGAAGCGGCTTCATCGTGCCTAGTGTTTCTCCCCGGGAGCGCCAGATTGTTCGTGAAGAAGAAGGACGGACGCCGCGCATGTGTGTTGACTACAGGCAGCTGAACAAGCTTACCATAAAGAACAGATACCCCCATCCCATGATTGATGATTTGTTCGAACAGTTGCAGGTCGCGAGATGTATCTCCAAGATTGATCCGCGATCGCTATCATCGTGTTCGTGTCGAGAGTGGATGTCCCTAGATCGCATTCCGACCCAGACGCATTATGAGTTCGTGGTCATGTCTTTGGTTGACCAATGCTCCGCCAGATTCATGGATTTGATGAACCGAGTGTTCAAACCATTTTTGGACACGCTTGTGATAGTGTTCATTGATGATATCTTGGTTTATTCTCGCCAGAGCAGGAGCACGCGAGCACTCGGCGATCGTGGCCGATAGCTTCTCCGACCAGAATTGTACGCCAAGTTTTCCAAATGTGAGTTTTGGTTGACTTCATGGCGCTTGGGCATATTGTCGGGCCGATGGCATTCGAGTGGATACGCCAAGATCGAGGCGCCAGACTTTGGCCTAGACCTACTACTCCGGCTGCAGGTTCGCAGCTCGGGCCTTGCAGATATTATCGCGGTTCGTGGAGAAGTTTGCTTTATCTCTCGCACCATTGACTAGGCCGACTCGTAAGGCCCAAGTTTCATGGACTGATGTCAGGAGCGTGGTTTCCAGCTTCGAAGAGAGACCGACGACCGCCCCGCTTCTTACTCTTCCGCAGGTCCAGATGGTTATGTCGCGGTATTGTGACGCGTCGTGCATCGGGTTGGGATGTGTTGATGCAAAGATGGCAGGTTATAGCATATGCATCCCGACACCAAGAAACACGGAGGAACTACCCCACCCATGATTTGGAGTCATACCGTGATTCACGCCAAGATCCGAGGCACTATTTGTATGGGGTTCACGTGGATATTTTTACGCACCACAAGAGCCTCCAAAGATATCTTCACCAGAGGAGCCGAACTTACGGCGAGACGGTGGTTAGAGTTGCTTAAGAATTACGATGTTGATATCCCGCACCACCCGGAAGGCCAATGTGTGGCGTATGCTCTTAGTCGTAGGTCGACGGGAGCCCATCGATGTGCAGCAGAGAGAAGGGACATGGTTCGTGATTTGCATCGCTTAGCGAGCCTTGGTGTCCGCTTGATTGATTCCGATAGCAAGGGGTTAGAGTTCGTGAGGTTGCCGAGTCTTCCATCGCCGGCGAGGTGAAGAGGCAACAGCCGAGGATCCGCCTTTGATTCGATATCGTGATACGACTCTTCGCAGGGCAAGCGGTCTTTTGAGGTAGCACCACGGGTGCTAAGGTTTGAGGGCGTGTGTGTCCCGGATGTTTCGTGACTTCGCAGCAGGTTCTGGGAAGCACACGCAAGCATTTATCCATCCGTGGTCGACCAAGATGTACCACGACCTTAGATCCGTATTGGTGGGATGGCTTGAAGAGGACGTTGCAGTTCGTAGCTCGGCGCCCGTGTTGTCGCAGTGAGTAGAGCACCGCAGGCCTGGTGGTTTGTTACAGCGATAGAGATCCCGACTGAAGTGGGAGGTAATCAACATGGACTTCATCACAGATTACCTCGCACTCGGAGGAGACATGATTCTATATGGGTTATCGCCGACAGTCGACGAAATCAGCCCACTTTCTTCCCGTCCGGACGACTTTTTCTACCGAGGATTATGCCGACTTTACATCCGAGAGATCGCCGATCGCATGGAGTCCCTACTTCGATCATATCGCATGCAGGAGCCCGCCACGCTAACTTCCGGAGGTCCTTCCAGGGGTTTAGGACGCAGTGAGCCCGAGTAATCGCATTTCATCCACGCAGACGGGCAGCAGAGCGCACTATCCGCACTCTCGAGGATATGTCGCGAGCCCGTGTTATTGGCTTCATGGTAGTTGGGAGGATCATTTGCCTCTAGTTGAGTTCGCGATAATAATAGCTACCACTCCAGATTCGGATGGCGCCTTATGAGGCCTTGTATGGGAGGAAGTGCAGACGCCATAGGTTGGTTCGATGGGCGGCGGGTCGCTAGTGGGACCAGATTTGGCGCAGCAGTGCCGGATAAGGTGAAGCTTATCCGAGAGCGCTATTGATACCTCGTAGTCGATGTAAGTCGATGCAGATCATCGCCGCCGGCATCTTGAGTTCGAGGTTCATGATTGGGTTTTCCTAGGTGTCACCCATGGCGGTGTGATGAGATTCGGAAGAAGGAAACTCACCCAAGGTACATCGGGCCGCTTCGCATTGTCCGCAGGTAGGCAAGGTTGCCTATGAGTTGGATCTGCCGTCCGATCCGGAGGCAAGGCATCCGCTTTTTCACGTATCTATGCCGGCGAGATGTATCGAGGATCCATCTAGTACACCCGATTGACGATGTCCAAGTGACCGGCGGGTTATCGATGAGGAGATTCCCATAGCGATAGTTGATCGTCGTGTTAGGCGCTCGCGACCAAGGACGTGGCTTCCACAAAGTCTTGTGGCGAACGAGCTCGAGGAGGAGATGACGGGAAGCCGAGGAGGACATGAGGCAGAAGTATCCTCACCTATTCCCCACACCTCCAGGTAAATTCACTTTCCTACTTGTAAATTTCCATTATCATATATGCCTAAGTGTTATTTTTTTTGTGGCTACGTGGCACTTACAAACCGCTTAAGCTTCATCGATGATCGTTTGAGAAGGAACATTCGACGAATGTTTCTGCGAGGAGAATGTTATACCTCGTATTTCCGCAGTATGTACGTAAGGGAATACGCATAAAAGTTTGGCCTTAAAGTTAGCCTCGACGCTTTTATTTGTACACAACTCGCTAAAAGAATCGCTTTCCGACGAAACGCTTTCCACACTTTCGTAGGAAAATTCCGCTATGCCATTACTAATTTTTGCGGATTTTTCCGAGAGACGAAACATTTTGGACCAACGGAGGGCGACACTTGTCACCTCCAATTGATGGACTTGAAATCGCCCATTTGGACGAATTGGGCAAAGTGAGCACGCTTTTTGTGCCTTGTGCACAATTCAAGGAGTTGGTAGGATATTTGTGCGAGTTAATCCTCACCCTACACTTGCCTTGCACTTGTCTTCATCTTGGCCATTGGTTGCCAAGGCTTGAGCTATAAATACCCCTTTAGATGAAGAGTTCTTCATCCACAAAGTTATCTTCCAAGTCTTGAAAAATCCTCTCCTCTCCCTTAAGCCTTCATCCAACACCTCCCCTTGAGTGAGTTTAGCCGAGGCCTACCCCCTAGCCTAGCCGAAATCTACCCCCCCTCCCTTGGTAGAAAAGTTGTCTTCTAGTATTGTTATAATGCCCAAAATACCCTAGCCCAAATCCCTTAGTCCTTTGTAGAAGTTGTTAAGAACTTCTAAGGTTTCTCGAGCCACCTGAGCGCATAAACTTAGAGCTAAACCTTGCTCAGCGACTTTATCTAGGATATTATGGGCTTACCGAGGTAACTAATCATAACCTTTTTGAATTAGAGAATACTTATCGTAGTAGTATAAGAATAAGTATAAATACTTAGAAGAATATTGCAGAATAGAATTGAATGTTATCACGTAGGCGGTTTAAAAGATGAATAATTGAACTATGCTTATATAGGACTGCTTTCACAAAGAGACTTATATAGCTCACCGGCAGGGAAGTGCTGCCCGACTTTCCGTAGAATTATGAACCTCTGCTTAGAATGACCTTCGAGTAGTCTTTGATAGATGTCTGACTATTATAGTCGACTTCTGCGCGACATATTCAACTCGCGGTGGTTTTCACGAGAAGGTATGTGATTCTTCCTAAAGCATGATATTTTACAATATATATAGTACGGTAGACGCATACGTGTTAATCGAATAATAACTACGCAATGTCTTTGACTTAAGCCCGAATAATACTTACGGCAATGCCTCACGCTTAAGCTCGATAATACTTACTGAATGCCTCACGCTTAAGCTGAATAATAAAGAATCAAAGCATTTCAAAAGAATATCAATCATTTTTTTACAGAATATAAAGATTTGGTTTTTAAAACAAAAGCTTAAGAGTTATACTAGCTTTATGGGAAGTTAGGTATAACAACTTAAGGAAGATAAAAAGGAATTGTTTACTTGTTTGTTTATAAAAGCCTTGTATTGATTTCGCTAAGTGTAGTAAGATTTGTGTGATAAGTAGACATATTATGATGCTACCCGGTTAGTGTCTTGAAATGCCGTGTAAAGGGTCATTCTTGCAGGCTTACGTTGCTAACCTAAGTCCGCTAATCGTTATTGTATCACCTACCCTCGATCGTTATACCGGGCTTGCCCCTCGACGCGGTCTATACGGCCATGCGGTGCATGAGACTATGCGAGCGCGGTATGCTCCAGATTGATCATTCCGGCGTTTAGCCCGACGCGGGATTCTACGCGGTCCGCTGAGACTACGCGGCCTTTTGAGGCTATGCGGCCGCGGAGCCTAGGCGGATGCCGGGTTGGCTGCCCCGGCGCGAGGAATACCTCATGCGGTCCGTGGTGACCATGCGCGATCGCGGAAGTCCAGACTAGGCACGCAGAATGATACTATGGGCGATCGCCTTGCTTCGATCATTCGCGCCTAGAATAGACTGCTACGCTTTTCCTATTATCGTTGTTGTTTGTGATGTGGCATTATGTGCAATTGAACCGATTGTATTTGTGAAAAGGTTTTAAATACTTTTATTTCATTTCGCTTTATAGTTTCACATACTTGGTACCTGTATCGACCTCCTTCGGGCTGCGCTCATGCCGCAGTGGGGCAAGGTGCTAGATCCACATCCTTAGGATCTTTGCGTTGTGTCGGGAGCTCCATCTTCTCCGAGGCTCTACTTTGGGTATGATCTCCTGTATTGTAGATAGTTTTGTATCAGGTATGGCGGGCCCCGTCCCGCCATAGTTGTTTACTTCTTAGAGGTCCAGAGTACTATTGTACTGGGATGAATCGCAAAACTTGAGTTATTTATATTATGCCGTAGGCAAGCTTTTCATCGATAAAACTGCTTCGCTTACTATGTTTCTGCCTTGTTTTATATTTCACGTTACTCGATGTATGACTACTGGGTGCCCCCAGAAGGCACCATCCACGCCCGAACGTCGTGACATTCCTAGCCTCGAGGTAAGAAATAAACTTACCCTCGACGACACGGTGTTCTCCCACTCAACAACCGGCCTCAGAAACCGAACCGCACTCACTTCTCCTCGCAGCCTACATTGGCGGAGCCAGACGCTAGCCAATCCATACCGATGATCACATCGAATCGTCATATCCAACTCTATCAAGTCGCCAGGTCCGACGATCGCATATGGTCACCGACAAGCCCTATATACCCGCCGAGCTACCACCGAATCACCCATCGCGTAGCTACTCGAGCGGTCTATGGACTCGTGCTCTATCCTCATCCTACTAGCAATAAGGGAGATATATAGACAGAGTAGAACCCGGATCTATCAAGGCATACACATCAAATCCAAACCGATAAGGTACCCGACGACATCATGTGAGGCCTCACGATCCCGCCGGCCGACAAGGCATAAATGCGTTCGAGGACCGCTAGAATCGACCAGCGCCACGACCTGCCGCGACTGCTGGCCCATGAGTACCTTGCCCTCCGGCGAGTAATCTGCAGGAGATGAAGACCCGAAAGAACTCGTAGGATGACTCCTACCATCGTGCCACGCTTGGCCTGATAGTTCTCGCAAAAGTGACTCCCGCCGCCACAATCGTAACAAACTCCGTAGCGGTACCACACCCCGAAGTGGGATCTACCGACGGCCACACCGGCGGGTGGTCCCGACCGCGCACTCGCCGCTCGACGTCAAGTCCTCGCCCCGTACGCCTCGAATATCCTGGGCCGCCCCGGCGACGGTAGGAGTGCTCGAGCCGCCGTGGTGCACCCAGATCGCTGCCGAGGCCGCCACCACGATATCTACCAAAAGACCGCCGCCCCGGTCTTCTTCGCTGCCGTCACAACCCGTCGGCTTACGCCTCGCATCCAAGTGCATGAGCTGCGTGCGGGTAATGTCCATGCTCGGGTGAAGAGCCACACCCGCATAAGACTCGGCCATATAATCATCTAGCCCGTGACATAGCGGTACCGCCCTCCATATCTGCTACCAACGCAGGACATATCGAGCCAATGAATCGAACTCAACGTTGTACTCCTAACTGCGGCGCTCTCTGCTCAAAGAACAAAAATTTGTCGCCCGTGCCTCCTCATCCGCGAGGCAAGAAGTGAGTGAGAAAGGCCTCCGAGAACTCATCCCAAGTAGCTGGGGACGCGTGCTCTCCCCGGGATAACTCCCACGAATCAAACCAATCGACTGCGGTATCACGCAGCCTATGTGAACCGAAGATAACGGACTCGGTCTCCGAAGCCTTGATCACTCGCATGATTGTTACACCCCGTAAATTCAAGGAGTTAGATAAGAACATACCAAGGAATTTAAGATGTAAAAAGTTGATAGATAAGTTGACAACATGTGTTGGACGGATTTTGAGTTTGCCTTGGAGTGTTGTACCCCAGTTGTTAAGAATTTCGAGGTGTTTAAAAGGCCTAATGTGTAGTCCGTTAAATCTAGATCCCAACGCAACAAACCGTTCGTCGTTTGGACATCGGAGTCAAAAGTTATGGAAGTTTCAAGTTTGCGCGCAGCAGCAGCAGCGCTTTCAGGTTGAGTACAGCGCGGCGCCGGACGCGTCGCGCGCCGCTTGTTCTGGGATCCGCGGGGTTGCAGCGCCCTGGCCGGAATGCGAGGCGCGCGATTGCTGGAACATTTTCTGAAGTGGAGCCAGCGCGCCTGCAAGTGGCCGCGCGCCAAGGCGGTTTTTTCGCGATATATGGCTGAAATCAGGAGATATTTTGTTAAAAACCTTAGGGAGGGTGACAAGTGTCCTCCCATCCCTTTGACCATATTAGGGCCTATTTTAGGCCAAGTCTGGAAGACTTGGCCATTTCATTTCAAAACCCTTCCATGGAAAACCCTCTCCTTCTCTCTAGTTTTTGGAAGAAAACCTAGCTTTAGAGGAGATTGTTTGAGCGCAAGAAGAAAAAGTGTAGGTAAACTTGTGGTAACGGTGGGCGATTTTGACGAAAGAGGAGGAAGAAAAAGGGCTTTGTGGGCTATTCCTTAAGGTAAGAGTTTCCTTTCTTGGTTATGAGCCTAAGGTCATTTTATTTTAGTAGTATAGATGTGAGCACGAGGTCGTTTTATTTTAGTAGTTTAGAGTTGAGCCTAAGGTCGTTATATTGTAGTAGTATAGAATTGAGCCCGAGGTCGTTTTATATTGTATAGATTTGGATCTTGTTGTCTTGTTAAAAGCTCAAATGGGCATGCTAGCCTTAAGATTGTAATTGTTGAAGATGTCTAGGGCTAGATATCATGTTAAACCTAAGGACTTGGATTGGAAAGTATTGAAAGGGATTTAAGAATTGGTTTATGGTTGGCCAAGAATGGGATGAAAAGTATTGGGTTATTTTGTATTATTGTGGGCGTTGGGTTATTGAATTCGACCTTAACAAAGGTGGCAAGTTAGTAGAAGCAAAGGAAGTGCCGTCCAAATTGTCGTGAGAATTTAGGGACTTTGCACTTAGTTGATTCTACGTTCGCTAGAGTTTGATAGACGTTTCATGACCCTTATAGATTGAAGTACTACGGTAGCATATTCTACTTAAGAGCGATAATACGGTGGAGCATTTTGCTTATTGTCGACAATCGTCGCGAGGTATGTGATTCTTCCTATCCTCTTCAAAGATGACTATTTGTAAAATATATAGTGCGTAGACGCACGAGTGTTAAAGGAATTTGATTTCCTTTTGTGCCTTGACTTGATATGAAGTGTTAAGGGCTTGTGTGAAAATAGTAGTAAAGTCTTATCCGCTAGTAACGTACTTGTGAAAGAAAGAATGAGCCCTATTGGTCTCATAAATGTTTATAGTGGTAATTGGTTGGTTTAAAACATAAAGTGTTATAACGGCTTTATGGGAAGTTTGTTATAACCGCTTTATGTAGCTAAAAGAATGGTTTGTTGTTTTCAAAAGATAAGAGACGTGACTTGTAATTGACCTAAATGGTGTTGAAAAGTATAAAACCTAATTCGTGAGATATGAATACTTGGTTTTTAAAAGAATAACGTTACAATTTGAAATGGGAATAAGGATCGAACAAGCCAATGCAGTCGATAAAGGAAAGAAGTAATGACATTAATCATATTAAAACCAAGAGAAACCTCCATCTGCATAGAAGCTAAGATAAGACAAAATGGCATTACATTTCCTAGATCATGGTCATTTAATGAGAATTATTGAAATCAAGTTTTGATCTTCTTAAAAATTCCAAAGTAAGGAATTCGATTTTCTAAAGGAAAAGAGACTTAAGAATTTGAAGTATTTTGGTTTAAAAGAAAGGCATGATTTTGTCTTGACTTGTTTTATTAATCATAAAGTGTTGTAATAGTTTTATGGGAGGTTAGTTATAACGACTTTATGAAAATAAAGAAATGGTTTCATTATTAGATTTAAAATGGTAACTTGATTTTGGGAAAAGGGAAGTAACTCGTTTTCAAATATTGAACTTCGTGATGGAAAAACATAAGTGACTTGTTTATAAAAGGTAGGAGTATCTTGATCCTAAAGGGTTAAGTACTTGGGTTTTAAATGGTATACTTGACATTGTGTTAAGAAATATTTATAGTACCTTGAGTCGTGTGTAACGCCCATGCTTGTAGTGATAGCTTCGTGTGCGTTGTTGTATTTATGTGCTACCGCGCCTCGCCGAGGGCCATTATCCGGTTGATTGATGGACATACCGACACGTTGGGTAGCCCACTGTGCTTCCATTGGGGTGTTGTTATTGTTATTTGATCGGACATACCGACACGTTGGGTAGCCCACGTATGCTTCCACGTGAGTATTCTCTTGTTAGTTGTTTGGACATACCGACACGTTGGGTAGCCCACGTATGCTTCCACAAGGATTGTTATCTTGTTATCTCCTTTGGGCATACCGACACGTTGGATGGTCCACGTATGGGCCCACCAGGACGGCTCCAGGCCACGCTTATACCGAGGTGAGATCTGCCGGGCACGCGCCTTTTGGAGTTAAATTCGGGTTGTATTTGAGTGATGATTTCACCGCATGAGTCCCTATCTTGATATGACCGCTTTTAAGTTGTGGTGTTGTAATTTGGTTATCATACATGTCTCCCGCTTATATAGACTATTATGATTTCATTTACTGATATTTACGCTTCACATACTTGGTACTGTCAGATCGACTTCTGGGCCGTTCATGCCGCAGTTGAGGTACATAGCTTGGTCGATCCACTCTCTTAGGATCGCTGTTCGGTTCTCGGAAAGCTCCATATCTCCTAAGCTTGTCACGTGGTACGGTTCTCAAGTAGTAGACTTTTGTATATTCGAGGCATGGCGGGCCCCGTCCCGTCATTATGGTTTCAAAATTCTTAGAGGTCCAGAGTAATCACAAGGGCAGTTTGTATGGGATGTAACTGCTCAAGTTTTAAATTATGTATAAAAAGGTAACCCGTTAGCCTACTTTCTTATTTCACTGCTTTCATTCTTGAGTTTTTATTTCACCGGTTTTTCTCTCGATGTTGTATCACTAGGGTGCCCGGTAGGCACCACGGCCCGGTTCGGTCGTGACAAAGTGGTATCGAAGCGATTAGTCCCTGAGAGTGTCTACGCATCAGATCCAAGAGAGTCTTGATTATCGCGTTGTGCACCACATCAATAATCAGGAGGCTATGGGATATTTAGGATTGGTTTCTATTCTTCTCACTCTGAGATCGTGCCTTAGATCGGTGTTATAAGTTGGACTCTCTCTGACGTGTTCTTTGTATACCAGTGATGCCTCCACGCAAGGCAACCAGAGCCGGCGGCGCAAGGCAGAGGAGTCTGCGAGTAGAGCGAGAGGAGTCGCGAGTAGAGCGCAGCGGTCTCTCCCGAGACTACGGCACTGAGCCTCGATCCGCGCACCGGGCAGGAGATGGGTTACGCGAGATGGCCCGATTATTGCCGTGATCGTGGCCGTGCACGAGGATAGATCGACGCAGCAGCCTCGTAGTACCCATAGTTCAACCGAGGTCAGATAGTTTGAGGCTACGGGATTTTCTGAGTTGTAGCCCACCTGAGTTCTACGGGGTCGAGGCCTGAGGATGATCGCCAGGAGTTCATCCGAAGCGATTCTGGATCATGAGAGTGATCAAGGCTTCGAGACCGAAGTCGGTGGTTTTGTTCACATCGGCCGCGTGATACCGCAGCCGATCGTTTGATTCGCGAGCTGTCCCTGGGAACATGCACCTCCACTGGTTGGGGTGAGTTCTCGAGGCTTTCGCCATTTCTTGCCTCCACGGATGGCGAGGGCACGGGCCGACAGATTGATGCTAAGACAAAGAGGCGCCGATTACGAGTACAATGTAGAGTTTGACTCATTGGCGGTATGTCCCGCTTTGGTGGCCAATATGGAGGATAGAGTGCACCGTTATGTCACCGGACTCGATGATTATTTAGCGGAGGATGCACAGGTAGCTCTTCAAAGGCATGGACATTGCCCGCGTCCAGCCTATGCGCAGCAGTGAGAACGTAAGGTCGACGGAATAACCAAGATCGCCGAGAAGAGGCGGGGCGGTAGAGTCCTCCGGTGACCTTCGAGCGGCAGGCCTCGGCAGAGCTAGTTATTTACCTCGGCCCGACAGAGTGCTCCATCACGATCTTGGACGTTCAGAAATTCGGGGCGGTCGGGCTCCCGTGTTTGAGTTTTGGGGAAGCGAGGACGTTAGTCAGATGGGACCACCCCTACCTCGTTGTGGCGTTGTGGTAGGCTCCATGGTGGGAGTGTCGTCTTTGGAACGGGGTTTGTTTTGTATGCGGCCAGCAGGCCATTTTGCGAGAATTGTCCACGGAGATAGCACGGATGTAGAGACTCACCGGGATCGATGGTGATTCATCTCCTCCTTTTGTGCGCCGTGCGAGGAAGGAACATGAGTAGAGCAGCGAGAAGAAAGCGAAGCGATGAGTTCTGGTATATTCTTAACCCTCAGAGACTAGTATGCATTGTTGTTATGGTGATGTGTTAATTGCTATGTTCGGATAGCTTTGTGTAAAAATGTGATTTAGAAGCCGGTTAGTGAAAAGGGTAAGTCTGAGGATGAGAAGTTTTGAACCTTAGAATTTATAACAATCGAGACCTTAGAGGTAAGGCGGCTAGAGTAAAAGATTTTCTGATGATCTTGTCAAGTACATAGTATGTGGGAGTATTTTTTCTAGTGATAAGTCCATGAGTGGCATAACCGATTCTTTCATGAGTGGAGTAGTGAAGACTATACCTGCGTCTGCGTTTTGGAGTCTTAAAAGGAACATTCGGACGAATGTTTCTAAGGGAGAATGTTACACCAGTAAATTCAAGGAGTTAGATAAGAACATACCAAGGAATTTAAGATGTAAAAGTTGATAGATAAGTTGACAACATGTGTTGGGACGGATTTTGAGTTTGCCTTGGAGTGTTGTACCCAGTTGTTAAGAATTTCGAGGTGTTTAAAAGGCCTAATGTGTAGTCCGTTAAATCTAGATCCCAACGCAACAAACCGTTCGTCGTTTGGACATCGAGTCAAAAGTTATGGAAGTTTCAAGTTTGGTGCGCGCAGCGTGCGATTTTGATTCGAGAGTGCGCGCGCCACGAATGCGGCAGCGCCGCTTGTTCTGGGGTCCGGGGTTGCAGCGCCGCGCCGAATCTGGCATGGCGCCGGATTGCTGGAACATTTTCGGAAGTGGCGCCTTGGCCGTGGCGAGCGCGGCGCCAAGCGGGTTTTCGCGATAAAAGGTGAAATCGGAGATATTTTGTTAAAAACCTTAGGGAGGGTGACAAGTGTCCCTCCCATCCCTTTGACCATATTAGGGCTATTTTAGGGCCAAGTCTTGGAAGACTTGGCCATTTCATTTCAAAACCCTTCCATGGAAAACCCTCTCCCTTCTCTAGTTTTTGGAAAACCTAGCTTTAGAGGAGATTGTTTGAGCGGCAAGAAGAAAAAGTGTAGGTAAACTTGTGGAGTACTGGTGGGCGATTTTGTGGAAGAGGAGGAAGAAAAAGGGGCTTTTGTGGGCTATTCCTTAAGGTAAGAGTTTCCCTTTCTCTTGGTTATGAGCCTAAGGTCGTTTTATTTTAGTAGTATAGATGTGAGCTGAAATTTTATTTTAGTAGTTTAGAGTTGAGCCTAAGGTTTATATTGTAGTAGTATAGAATTGAGCACGAGGTTTTATATTGTATAGATTTGGATCTTGTTGTCTTGTTAAAAATCAAATGGGCATGCTAGCCTTAAGATTGTAATTGTTGAAGATGTCTAGGCTAGATATCATGTTAGACCTAAGGACTTGGATTGGAAAGTATTGAAAGGGATTTAAGAATTGGTTTATGGTTGGCCAAGAATGGGATGGAAAGTATTGGGTTATTTTGTATTATTGTGGGGCGTTGGGTTATTGAATTCGACCTTAACAAAGGTGGCAAGTTAGTAGAAGCAAAGGAAGTGTCGTCCAAATTGTCGTAGAATTTAGGGACTTTGCACTTAGTTGATTCTACGTTCGAAGCTAGAGTTTGATAGACGTTTCATGACCCTTATAGGATTGAAGTACTACGGTAGCATATTCTACTTAAGGGCGATAATACGGTGGAGCATTTTGCTTATTGTCGACAATCGTCGCGAGGTATGTGATTCTTCCTATCCTCTTCAAAGATGACTATTTGTAAAATATATAGTGCGGTAGGCCTTGAGTGTTAAAGGAATTTGATTTCCACTTTTGTGCCTTGACTTGATATGAAGTGTTAAGGGCTTCGTTGTGTGAAAATAGTAGTAAAGTCTTATCCGTTAGTGCTTGAACTTTCGGTGGTTAAAGAATGAGCCCTATTGGTCTCATAAATGTTTATAGTGGTAATTGGTTGGTTTAAAACATAAAGTGTTATAACGGCTTTATGGGAAGTTTGTTATAACCTTTATGTAGCTAAAAGAATGGTTTGTTGTTTTCAAAAGATAAGAGACGTGACTTGTAATTGACCTAAATGGTGTTGAAAAGTATAAAACCTAATTCGTGAGATATGAATACTTGGTTTTAAAGAATAACGTTACAATTTGGAAATGGGAATAAGGATCGAACAAGCGATGCGTCGATAAAGGAAAGAAGTAATGACATTAATCATATTAAAACCAGTAGAAACCTCCATCTGCATAGAAGCTAAGATAAGACAAAATGGCATTACATTTCCTAGATCATGGCTGCTCTAATGAGAATTATTGAAATCAAGTTTTGATCTTCTTAAAAATTCCAAAGTAAGGAATTCGATTTTCTAAAGGAAAAGAGACTTAAGAATTTGAAGTATTTTGGTTTAAAAGAAAGGCATGATTTTGTCTTGACTTGTTTTATTAATCATAAAGTGTTGTAATAGTTTTATGGGAGGTTAGTTATAACGACTTTATGAAAATAAAGAAATGGTTTCATTATTAGATTTAAAATGGTAACTTGATTTTGGGAAAAGGGAAGTAACTCGTTTTCAAATATTGAACTTCTTGTGATGGAAAAACATAAGTGACTTGTTTATAAAAGGTAGGAGTATCTTGATCCTAAAGGGGTTAAGTACTTGGGTTTTAAATGGTATACTTGACATTGTGTTAAGAAATATTTATAGTACCTTGAGTTGTGTGTAACGGGCCTATGCTTGTAGTGATAGCTTCGTGTGCAAGTGTTGTATTTATGTGCTCTGCGCCTCGTTGGAGGTCGGCTATCTGGTTGATTGATGGACATCCGACATCGTTGGGTAGCCACGGTGTGCTTCCATTAGGGGTGTTGTTATTGTTATTTGATCGGACATACTGACACGTTGGGTAGCCCACGGGTATGCTTCCACAGTGAGTATTCGCTTGGTAGGTGTTTGGACATACCGAGAGGTTGGGTAGCCCACGGGTATGCTTCCACAGGGATTGGTCTCTTTTTATCTCGTGTGGGCATACCGACACGTTGGATGGTCCGGGTATGGGCCACTAGGGCGGCTCCAGGCCATGCTTATACCGGGTGAGATCTTGGGGCATGCGGCCTTTGTGCGGGTTAAATTCGGGTTGTATTTGAGTGATGATTTCACGGGCATGAGTCCCTATCTTGATATGATCGCTTAAGTTGTGGTGTTGTAATTTGGTTATCATACATGTCTCCGCTTTATATAGACTATTATGATTTCATTTCTGATATTTCTGATTTCACATACTTGGTACTGTTATCTTGACCTCGCCGGAGTGCGTTCATCTGCGAGTTGAGGTACATAGCTTGTTGATCCACTCTCTTAGGATCGTTGTTCGGTTCTCGGAAAGCTTCATATCTCCGGAAGCTTGTCCTGTGGTACGGTTCCTCAGTAGTAGACTTTTGTATATTCAGGGCATGGCGGGGCCCTGTCCGTCATTATGGTTTCAAAATTCTTAGAAGTGCATGCCTTTGTTGTGGGCGAGTTTGTATGGGATGTAGCGTTCAAGTTTTAAATTATGTATAAAAAGGTAACCGTTTGGGTTAGCCTACTTTCTTATTTCACTGCTTTCATTCTTGAGTTTTTATTTCCATTGGTTTTTCTCTCGATGTTGTATCACTAGGGTGCCCGGTAAGGCACGATCACGGGCCGGTTCGGTCGTGACAATGATCCTCAGAATCGACGGATGAACTCCTGCGGATCATCCTCGTGCCTCGACCGTAGAACTCGGGCGGCTGACTCGAAAATCTCGTAGCCTCAAACTATCCGATCTCGGGTGAACGCAGTCTTCTGGGCTGAGGCTGCTGCGTCCGGCCTATCTCGTATTCCCACGATCCGGCGATCGCCATCTCTTCAGAACCCGTCTCTACGCTCCAGTGTGGGTGGAGGCGCAGTCTTGAGGTCTCATCGGCACGCTCTGACCTAAACTCGCTTGGGGCCGGCGTCGTGGAACTCGCCGTCTGTATAGGCGGGCACGAGCCACGTGACTCTCGGTGTCTACTAGCGACTCCTCGGCTGCCTTGACCTTCTGGGCCCGGGTTGCCTTACGTGGAGGCATAACTGTTAATGACAGGAAATACGTTAGAGGGGTCCGACTTATAACACAGCTCGAAGGCACGATCTCAGAGTGAGAAGAATGGAAACCAATCCTAAATATCCTATAGCCTCACGATTATTGGTGTGGTGCACAACCGATGATAATCGAACTACTAGATACGGTTTGTAGACACTTTCCGAGGATTAACTGCTCTGATACCACTTTTGTCACGACCCGTTCCGGGGCCAGTGACTGGTGCCTTACCCGGGCACCCAAGTAGTCATACATCAGAGAAAATCAGCGGAATATAAAACAAGATATGAAACAATGTAAATTGAGACACAGTTTATCTGAGAAAAGTCGCATTTCGGCATATATATATAAACCAAAATCTGGCAGTTACATCCCAACTGTACAATAGGACTACAGACCTCTAAGGAAGTAATCAACTATGGCGGGACAGGGCCCAGCCATACCCTGAATATACATATATCTACAACATCAGGGAGAACCATACCAAAAGTCGAGCCTCCGGAGAAGATGGAGCTCCTGACACCAAAGCAAAAGATCCTAAGGATGCGGATCTAGCACCTGCTTTCCCATACCTGTGGCATGAACGCAGCCCCCCGAAGGAGGTCAGTACAACAGGTACTAAGTATGTGAAACTGTAAAGTACTTAAATGAAATCATAACATTTTAAAGCCAATTTTACAAATATGTATGAAATAACCAATGTAACCGCACATAGTGCCACATCACAAACAAGAGTAACAACATGTAAATTGTAACAGGTCTTTTCTAGACTGCGAATGATCGAAGTAAGGCCAATCGCCCATAGTATCATTATGCATGCCTAATCCTGGACTCCCGTAGTCCGCATAGGCCACCTAGGCCCGCATGAGGTATTCCCCGCATCGAGGGTAGCTACTCTCGCCGGCATCGTCCCGACTCGTAGTCGCGTGGCCATATAGACCGCATGGCCACATGGACCGCACACTAACACGGAACTCTCGTAGCTCGCATAGGTCCCCTGGACCGCGTGAGGTATTCTCGAATCATAGTCCCCATCGCTGAGGTATACCCGCGTCGGAGGCGCCTTAACCCCGGTATATCATGTCAAGAGGTGAGTGATGTAATACTAGCATAACGGCCACCTGTTAAACAACATAAGCACAACAAGAACAACCTCTTATACAAACGTTACAAGACACTAACACACATAGCATCATAATATGTCTACTCATCAAACCATCTTATTATACTTTCCAGATATCAATACAAGTCTTTCATAAACACATAAGTAAACTGTTCCTTTTATCATTCTTAAGTCGTTATACCTAACTTCCCATAAAGCTAGTATAACTCTTAAGCTTTTGTTTAAAAACCAAGTATTACTCTTCTTTCAAAAATGATTCATAATTCTTTTGAAATACTTCAAGATTCTTGTTATTTAGACTCAAGTCAAAAGACGTCAAGTAAAACCATGTTCAGTTAACACACGTACGTCTACCGTACTATATATCTACTTTAAAATATCATGCTCTAGAGGATAGGAAGAATCACATACCTTCTCGGCGAAATCCACCTGCCAAGTCGAATATGTCGCGCGCAGAGTATCAACCTATAATAGTCAAATACGTCTATCAACGTCTAGACTACTCTATAGGATAATCTAAGCAGAGGGTTCTCTATTCTACAGAAAATCGGGCAGCACTTCCCTACCCGATAAACTATACAAGTCTACTGTAAATACAGTCCTATGTAAGTACAGTTCAATCTGTTTTAATACTTCTGATGTGATTACAGTTCAATTCTCTTCTGTAATACCCTTCTATGTATTTTATACTTATTTATATACTTCTACAGTATGCAATCTCTAATTACGATAGAAGGATAAGATTATTATTTACCTCGATAAGCCCAAAATTATCCAAGATATAAGTCGATCCTGAGCAAGGTTTAGCTCCTAATCCGAACGCTCCAATCCGATCCAAGAAACCCTTAGAAGTTTCTACACAACTTCTACTTTCTACTTCAACCAACTATGAAGTTTCTCTTAGGGTTTCGTTTAGTGACTAAAGGAATATAAGGTAGTATTTCCGGACTCTACGTATAGAGGTAACTTTGGAAATACTATAAGGGATTGGCTAAGGTATTTTGGGGATAGTAACAATACTTGGAGAGTATTTTCTACCAAGGGGAGGGCTTTGCGAGACTACTAGGAAAGGGGGGGAGAGGGGTGTTTCGGCTAAGCTCTTTCTCAAGAGGGGGGGGGGGGAAGGTTTGGAGACTTGGAAGATGATTTGTGGATGAAGAAGTCTTCAACATAAGGGGGGTATTTATAGGGCTTTCAAGGGTCAAGATGAGGGCAAGTGGAGGGCAAGTGGAGGGTGGGGATTTGCCCAAGTGCCCCTAACCCTACTCCTCAAATCACTCACAAAACATTGACCCTTAGTTTAGGCCCCAAAATCGTGCCAACCGCCCCTCTTGGCCGTCCACTTGAGGGTGACAAGTGTCACCCTCCCGTTGGTCCAAAATATTTCATCTCTCGGAAAAATCCGCAAAAATTATAAACGGCATAGCCGTAATTTCCCTCTGTGAAGTTTTGGAAAACGTTTCGTCGGAAAACAATTCGTTTCGTGGGTTGTGCACAAATTTTCGTCCCTATGCCTACTTTAAGGCTTAAACTTTTGTACGTACGCCCTTACGTACATACTCTGGAAATGCGGGGTATAACAAGAAGCTAGAAGTTGATAGCCGTATTATTGTCATTATAGGTTGACATTCTACGTGCGGCATATTCAACTTGGTAAATGGATTAAGTCGGAAAGGTATGTGAACTCTTTCCTATCTCTTGAGCATGAGTATTTACAAAGGTATAGTACGGTAGACGTACGTATTTTAAGTGAACTTGGTTTCAGTTTGGTATCCTTGCCTTGATTTCGAAAAGTGAAGTAACTTGGCTTTTAAAAGTATATGTTACTTGATGTTACATGTAAAGATTACTTGACTTGAAAAGAATAGAATACTTGATTTGAAAAAGTATGGGTTACTTGAACTATTTTAAAGTTAAAAGACTTGATTTCTAAAGTCAAGGAACTTGAAGTATTCTGAAAGTTATGAAACTTGATTTGAAAGTATATGATACTTGGTTTCAAAAATATAAGTCTCTTGGTTTCAAAGAGGAACGTAATTGTCTTGGTTTGTCTAAAACATAAAGAGTTATAACGGTTTTATGGGAAGTTAGTTATAACGGCTTTATGGAATATTAAGAGAGTGGTCTACTTGATTTATAGGCATGAGTTGCCTAGGTTGTGAAAGTAGAGGTCATTTGGTTTAGAAGCCTTAAAATGTATTTCTAAAGGTGTAGTGGCTTGACTCTAAAAGTAGACTTACCTTGATACTACGGGCGTTAGTATCTTGTGGTTATTTTATGAAATAAGTCCTTTTCAAAAGCTTAGAAGTACGTAGTACTTTGGGTTAAATCCCCGTATTTCACGTAAAATGAAAGTGCCTTGAGATTATAAAATGAAATTCATTTTTGTATGATAATGAAGGTCTAAAGATTTTATGAACTTGCCTATGCTTGCTTGCGATAGCCTTTGAGTGCAAGTATTATATTTTTACGCTGCCGTGACTCTCAGTTGGAGGGCCGGCTGTCTTGTTGTGAATTTACTTGGACGTACCGACAGTGATGAAGGATTCCACGGGTATGCTTCCATTGTGATTGATCCATGGACATGCTTATACGATGAGGGATTCCGGGGCATGCAACCATGATGCGGGTTAAACTCCCGGATGTTATTATTACTCCATGGACTAGCTCTTCATGAAGACATGTACCCGAGATGAGGGATTCCACGGGCATGTTATATACTATTATTATTCCATGGATTAGCTCTCCATGAAGCCATGTATCCTAGATGAGGGATTCCACGGGCATGATATATATATATATATATATATATATATATATATATATATATATATATATATTGCATATGTGCACGCCGACAGTGATGTAGGATTCCACCGGCGTGTTACATAAATATATATTTTACACTTGCGGTTGTCGACAGTGATGGAGGATTCCACGGACACGCTTTGATGTTTGCGGGCTTGAGACCCTTACTGGACTGTATGATGATTTTGAGGGCTTGTGTTCCTAGCCTTCGTGTGACGATTGTTCATGTGTTGAAATAGTCTTTAAAAGGTAAAACTGACTTTCATTACTTTCGTTTCGACAAGGCACGGTTGTACTGTTAATTTTATTATCATACTTGTCTCCAGCTTTATATATCTAGACTTTATGATTTAAATTACAGTACTTTCAGTTTTACATACTTGGTACATATTTTGTACTGACCCCCTTTCCTCGGGGGGCTGCGTTCATGTCGCAGGTGGAGTTAAACAGGTTGTTGATCCTCACTCTTAGGATCATTGTTCAGCTGTTAAGAAGCTCCATTATTCTGGAGGCTTATCTTTGGTTCAGATCACTGGTATTGTCGTTTGTTGTATATTCAGGGGTATGGCGGGGCCCTGTCCCGTCAGAGTTGTTATGTCAAAATTCTTAGAGGTCTGTAGTCATATCTTGTGGGTCGGTTTGTAAAGAAGAAGGATGTAACTGTTTTTGGTCATGTATATATATATATTTATATATCCAGGGAGGTAGCCTTATCGGCTAACCGGTTGTTTATTTTCTTGTTTATTTACGTTACAAATTTTATGTATGTTCCGCTGGTTATCTCTGATGTATACCTGTAAGGGTGCCCAGGTAGGGCACAAGTCGCGGGCCTGGGGCCGGGTCGTGACACTTTATGTTTTCATACTTGGTACCTTGTTGTAGTGACCCCCTTCAGGGGGCTGCGTTCATGCCCGCAGGTATAGGTACTCAGTTTGGTGATCCGCGAGCTTAGGATCCTTGCTCAGCCTTTTGAGATCGCTCCATTGTACCGGAGCCTAGTCATTTTGGTACAGGTCTTCCATTATGACTTATGTATATTTAGGGGTACGGCGGAGCCTTGTCCCGTCATAGTTACTGTATACTCTTAGAGATTTGTAGTCATGTGTGGGTTGGACATGTATAGTTGTAGTTCATTTCGGATTTATGTACAGTGGCGGCCTTTTCGGCTTGCCTGTCTTATTATATAAGTTTGTTATTATAGTTCAGGGGACAGGATCCCTTTGTTATGTGATTATGAGTTGTTCCTTAGCTTCCGCTGATTATATGTGATATGAGGGTATAAGGGTGTTACACCCCATATGTACAGGACATGTTTTAAAGAACGTACGTGAGAATTCCTAATGTTAAGATTAGAGACTTTACTTGTCCCTTAAAAGTGTTACAAGATTATATATATTGTTGTTAGCTTTACATGTTGCTAGCATGAAGTTTATGTGTTGAAGTTTTATAAGTATTATGGATTGATTGTAGCCTTAAATCCGAAATGTCATTTAAGTCTTGTGAAGTTGGATTACAATTTGGTCGTTTATTAGAATCGTCGCATGTTACTTACTTGAAGATTATAGTGGTTATAATCGATTGCGACTTGATATCATGTTATGTTAACAACTTGGATTGAAATAGGAATTGGATAAGAATTGGTGTTATTGTACTCAATGTGGCCGAAATTGGACTAGTAGTTTGTATTAGTTTGATATCTTTTGTGGGGCGGAATTTTACACGTCTAGTAGGCGTGTAATCCCCTATTGTTAATTGCATTGATTGGGCCTTAAATGTGGCGTGGTTGGTTATTGAATTCGGCCTTGAAAAAGGTGCCAAAGTAAGTAGAAACAAAGGAAGTGTTGTCCGATTTTCCGTAGAATTTGGAGACTTTACACTTAGAATATTCTACGATTGAAGCTAGAGGTTAATGGACGTGTTATGACTTTTATAGGTTGAAGTACTACGAGTAGTGTAGTCTACTTTAAGGGTGGAAAGGCTAGCAAGGTTATAGTACTTTGGAACATTTTGCAACTTGTCGCTAGGCGTCGCAAGGTATGTGAACCCCTTCTTTCTTTGGCATGATCCTACGTATGAAATATCCATGTGATAGTATTTCATGATTCCTTCTACTCTTAGAAGTTAAGAAGTATTCACATTGTTGATCCTAAGTTAAAAGTATGTTAAATCGTCCTAAGTCCTTACCAAGTCTTATGGGAGATGTTGGTAAGAATGGTTAGGAAAATATGAGATTTGATTTAAAGCTATGTGTCTTGATTTATTTAAAGTAAGGAAGTGGATTTTATGTTCGAAAATGACTTGAATTTATATGTGAAAAGGGGATTGATTTTAAAAGTGGAAGTTATATGATTTTAAGAGAATAAGTTACTTGGTTTTGGAAGTGTATGGAACTTTATATATTTTTTTAGATAAGTATAAGTAAATGGACTTTAAAGAATGTATGTTATGAAGTTTTAAGACTATGAACTTTGGTTGTCTTTTAAGGATTTTGAAACTTTATTTTTCAAGTTATGGGACTTGATTTCTAAAGTATTGATGACATGATTTTAAAGAGTGTATGCTACGAGGTGTTAATACTATAAGCCTTGATCTTATGAGTGGAAATGACTAAACTTTAAAAAGTATGGCTTAATTTATATCAAAAAGTTAAGGAGATGGTTTCCAAAAGAGTATGTGACTTGAGCTTTAAAAAGAAAGAAGTTTTATGATTCTTTTAAGTATGTATGTACGTAGTATTTTTGGGTTTAGTTTCCCTAATGTTGCAAGAATAAAGTGCCTTAAGTTCTCTAAAATGAAAGGTTGCTATAATAGCTTTATGGGAAGTTGTTATAACGACTTAAGAAGAAGTAATAATACGATTTAAAATGTTATGTAAGGAAAATACACCGAGCCTACAAATAGGCCGGATTACGTTATGAAAATACACCGAGCCTACAAATAGGCCGGATTACGTTATGAGATACACCGAGCCTACACATAGGCGGATTACGCCATATTACCCGAGCCTACACATGGCGGGTTACGTCATCTTACACCGAGCTCACAGCGGGCGATTATGCTACATGATTCCACAAAGACACCGAGCTCCACAAAGGGCGAATTATGCTACATGATTCCACAAGACACCGAGCTCACAGCGGGCGGATTATGCTACATGATTCCACAAGACACCGAGCCCCACAGGGCGAATTATGTCACATGATTTATCGACACCGTGTCCGCAAATGGGCTTGGATTATGTTATCACGTATGAATAAGCAAAGTTAGCTTCCAAATAAGAAGTCCTCCATAAAGCGGCGGATTATGTTATGTAAGATATGTAAGTTATGTGGAAAAACTTGATTAAATTCTTAAGTATGTATGTAAGAATATGATGTTAAATCTTATTGAAAGAAGGAAAGGAACGGTTAATATACGATTGATTTCAGGAGTTAAAATGGCATTCTTTTATACAGTTATGATTTGATTGTTGCACCTTATTTCATTCCATACCTGCATTGTTATCGACCCCTTCGGGGATGCGTTCATGCCCGCAGTTTTAGGTACAGTTGGTGATCCTCGCTCTTAGGATCTCGGTTGATTTTGGGAAAAAGCTCCATTTGCTCCGGAGGCTTATCTCTTGGTACGGTTTTCCCTGAGGTTGTGGATTCATGTGTATTCAGGGGTATGGCGGGGCCCTGTCCCGCCACTGTTGTTATGTTAAAACTCTTAGAGGTCTGTAGTCACATGTTGTGGGTCAGTTTGTAAAAAAAAAAAGGGGATATAACTGTTGTTGTTTATGTATATGTATATGTGTCCAGGGAGGTAGCCTTATCGGCTAACCTGTTGTTTAAATTCTCGTTGTTTTATTTTATAAGTTTCATGTATGTTCCGCTGATTATCTCTGATGTATACCTGTAAGGGTGCCCAGGTAGGGCACCAGTCGCGGGCCCGGGGTCGGGTCGTGACAAAGGGTGCCCAGGTAGGGCACCATTCGCGGCCCGTCGGTTCTGGTCGTGGCAATTATCATCACCTATTACATGTTATTAATTGAAAGAAATCTTGTTATTGAAAGTTGAAACTGTTTATATAAAAGTGTTTAAATATGACTTGGATCTTAAGGAGTTATGAAGGGCTTTGGTATTAAGTCTTGTGGGTCGAAACTGCATGAAACAATGGGACGTTGTTGTGATGTTTTAGGGACTGTTTTGTGGTGTTATAATGCTGAAAATTCAGTTATCATTATGCATGTTTAAATGTGGTAATTACTAATGTAAGTCCTAAATGAATAAAGGTGTAGAAAGGCTTCACATTCTACCCTCGTTGTTGTTGGAATATGGACTATTTTGTGGACTGTTTTAATATGGATTAAGAGGCTGAATTTACATGAGAAGTGGGTGTGTAAATCCCCTTGTTGCTGTTTTGGTTATGTCCTTAATTGGTTCTTGGTTATTGATGTTATTAGCCTCGTTTCGAAGTTGTGTATAGGGTATAAATAGGGGAAGTTCTGCCCAAATTTTTATATGAAAAGAGAACCATTACTTGGTATATGACCTATACTAGTAAGCATGGAGTTGATATATGTGCTACGGTTATTAGAGGTTGAAGTACTAATTGAAGCGTATTCTACTTGTCGTGATTGGTATAGCCGATAAGGTATGTGAAACTATCCCTTCTTTCTTTTGACATGATTTTTATAAAGTGAGTGTACGGCGGACGTACATAGTTCTATTGGATCCTAATCCTACATGATAGTGCCTTGGGTTTTATAAATGAAATATATTCTATTTATTTTATTGAGAGTCAAAAGATGATTTTAAATTTCATATGGTTGCTTATGATAGCTATTGGTGCACAATCCCTTATACGTTCACAATGTCCTTCATTAGAGGGTCGGGCAGTATATGTATATAATTCCATGGACATACATCCGTGATGCGAGTATAGATACTCATGACAGTATATAATTTCATTGACATGTATCTGTGATACGAGTATAGATACTCATGACAGTATATAATTCCATGGACATACATCCGTTATGTGAGTATAGATACTCATGACAGTATATAATTCCATGGACACGTATCCATGATGCGAGTATAGATATTCATGACAGTATATAAGTCCATGGACATACATCTGTGATGCGAGTATATATACTCATGACAGTATATAATTCCATGGACATACATCTGTGATACTAGTATAGATACTCATGACAGAATATAATTCCATGGACATGTATCCGTGATGCGAGTATAGATACTCATGACAGTATATAATTCCATGGACATGTATCCATGATGCAGGTATATATACCCATGACAGTATATGATTATATGGACAGACATTCATGAGTTTGATATGACTCTCACTTTTATAAGGCACAGTTGACTCTCTATTTTTACAAGGTACATTTGGCTCTATTTTATATGGCACGGTTGGATCTGGTATTTGATTTTCATACTTGTCCCTGTCATCTTTTGGCCAGTTATGATCTTATTTACTGTACTTTATGTTTCATACTTGGTACATTATTGTATTGACCCCCTTCTCCGGGGAGCTGCGTTCATGCCCGCAGGTATAGGTACTCAGTTGGGTGATCCGCGAGCTTAGGATCTTTGCGCAGCTTTTGGGATAGCTCCATTGTTCCGGGGCTTGTCATTTGGTATAGATCAGCTGTTATAGACTTGCGTATATTCAGGGGTACGGCGGGGCCTTGTCCCGTCATAGACTTGATTGAAGCTAGACATGATTTTTTGACAGGTTTATGACCTATGTTCTGGTACATGGGTACTTGTCCTACTACTAAAGCACATATTATCTGGTCAGTATATATGACCAATCAAGATCAGAGGAGTGGGTAGAATCAGGATTGGGAGTGTAGTTGTTGAAGAACAGTGTTCCAATGCGAGAGAAGTGAAGCAGCTTGAACTCGACACTTATATGAGAGGCGCGAGGGGCAGAAAAGATCAATGAAAGACTAGAGCTCGAGTAGAATGGGGTAGATAGGAGTTAATCAGTAATGGGAAGGCGTTCATTTCAATATCTATAAACGGTGACAATTGCTCAGTCTATTTGATCGAATTGATAGATACGAAACCCTCCCCATTCCTTGGATTTTATCAATTAGAAGGAAAAAAAGGCACTCGAGGGCCAATCTCCGTTCGGCTCGAGGAAACCTTTGTCAGTACTTCTTGGTCGTGAATATTTGAACTGGTTGTTTGCTATTCAAGAATTCTTGTTTAGGAAGTTCATACCATCCATACATAGTGTTTTGATCTAAGATTTCAATTCTTCCGTGTTTCAGTAGCAACATATTCTTCCATGGAGCCATAGTTCATTGTCTTACACTTAGAGGTCTGTAGTCATGTGTGGGTTGGACATGTACAGTTGTAGTTCATTTTAGCTATTGTGTATATACTGGCAGCCTTGCCGGCTTGCCTATGATGTAATATGACAGTTTAGGGGGCAGGATTCCTTTGTTATGAGATTATGAGTTTTTCTTAAGCTTTCGCTGGTTATATGTGATGTATGGATATATGGGTACCCAGGTAGGGCACCAGTCGCGGACCCGTCGACTCGGGTCATGACATTTTCGTGTAGCTAAACTTTACATATTGAGTTCGTCTTCCGACGCAGTCTAGGAGTTTCGTGAAGATCCTAATGTAATTAGTGTCGTTATGTAAAGGCCTGAAGGGTAACACTAAGTCAAATGTTCCGTCGATTGAAGAATGTAATTAAAAGGAGATTATATATATATATGTTCGGTTGATAACCGGGACATTAGAAATGGAAAACAAGGCACAAATTGGGACAGGGCCGTGGCGCCTTTGATTTAGGGTCGCGGCGCCAAAACGCGTGTCGAGCGCCGCGGCGGTGAGGAGCGTCCAGTGATCCGAAACTAGCCTAAATCTGCTGAGTTGTTTAATGGGATGGCCCATGTGGAACCCTAAGTTGTCTTTTTTTTTATGAAAAGGTAAATGTGTATTAATAATCATCTGAATGTACATGTTTTGTGGGCGTGCCCACGGCGTAAAGACGATGTAAATCTAGTGCTTCCCTGCTAGGCAAGTCAACACAAGATTTAGGCTCGTCAGTAACAAAAGCTCAAGCTATCCCACAAGTCGGGTAGTCGTGAGTGTCCAAGCTAATCATAAGAGAGATGCATTCCACAAAAAGTCCTAAATTATGGAAATTGCCTTATGTAGAGCATAAGGTTGCAGCCGTGGGCCTCCTTAAACCCTTGCCATGGTAAACCCAAATGGGACAAACTCACGGTCAAGGGAAGAGTACCTATTCGGACATGGGTAAAGACCCACTCTCGTCACGTTATGCCGCTGTGAGTAATCGTCATGGTACTTACTATCCAGACCACATACTAATTCATGCTTGCCCACATGTCGGGAAGTCATGAGGTACAAAGCATAAGGGACTCCTGCCAATTCCACATTCCGGGTGGTCGGGAGACTCCCGCCAATCCCACATTCCGGGTGGTCGGGAGACTCCAATTGATCCCACAAGTTGGGTAGTCTAGAGATTTACAAAAAGCGCTTCGACGATGCCACAGGTCCAACCAACAATCCATTTCCCTAGTTTGTGGCTAGAGATACAAATTTGTCCAGGAAAATGGGGTATAATGCGAACAAAATTTTGTAGACGCTGGTCTTGATCCTAAAAAGAATAGCTTCTCTATCAATTCTCGACCCGCCAAAGATAATCTTGTTCCTCTCAGTCCAAATGTGGTAGACGGTGGTGGCCAGGACAACCCGCTTATCTTTAGCTTGCCAACCAGTGTCATGCCCATCTTTCTTGATATATTTCAAAGCGCTATCGATGGTGGTCATAGCCCTTCGGATGCCAAGCTATGTCTTGATCCGTGACCAGAGATAACTACTGATCGTGCAGCTGAAGAATAGGTGAGCTATTGACTCGTCAAAACAGCCACAAAGGGAGCACCTCCTATCAATGTCCATATAAGTGATTCTATCATTCGTACGTAATCTTTTCCTTGCACAAAGCCATAGAATGAAGGACTGCTTTGGAGTGATACATGAACTCCAAACATCCTTCGCCCAAATCATCTGCTGCCCATGTGTCCTGAAATAATCATAGGCACTGTGATTACTATTATACCATGCCGCCATGTTAATTGCCGCCCGATCGTGTGACCCTTCCCATTCAAGGATGATGTCACGGATAAAAAGAAGCCGCTTGATCAAAGGTGAGTCGTCATTCTTTGCAATCCAGGTCCAAATATTGTTTTGTTGTTGAGATATTTGTGATTGATCCATTTAATCCAGAGCGTGTCTTCTTTTGAACTATAAATGAGAGGGTTTCCCCTCCCATTTCATTACACCAAAAGCAAGAGACTAATCTCTTAAAAAGCTCTGTCGGAATTCCTAGCATTCCAAGACCTAACAAATTACATCAAAGTTTGAAGAACTTGCAAATCGAGGAATATTTGCGTGGGCACCCTCGGACTACACAAAACTTTAAGTTTTCAGATTGATATCTACAAAATGTAAGTCTTCGTTCGAAGTATTACATTATTGCTTTGTGTTATTTTACATTATATAATCATACTACAGTTTGACCGTCATATCGGGTTTGAAACATAAAGTTTTAAATTCCGCTGCGTGTACGAACCCGACAAAACACCTAGAAGTAGATCAGTACGAAAAGCGCTGCCCCGCAACTCCGCAAGCGCCAAGGTCCCAACAGATATTGGTATGATCAATTTTAGCAGATGTGTAAGTTTAACTTTCTTGATGCCCCTTCATTTGTGCACTCTGGTAAAAGTAATTCTGGAGCACCCCCACAAAGCTCACTGTTTCCAACAATCAAAACCTCCCTGATAATTTGTTAGAGGAGAGGGATAATATGTTTAATCTCTGAAGTTTCCCAATAGAATCATCAATACTTCCATTAAGTTGGTTTGACCAAATGTAAAGTGTCTCTAAATGGGAAAGATCCCCTATTTCACTAGGGATATCTCCGGATATTAAGTTCCCTACCAGAGTAAATCGCTTAAGCCACGTTATGTTGGCTAAAGATCTTGAAAAAACCCCTCGAAGGTTGTTCTCACTAAGATGCAGAACTTGTAACTAAGTGCAATTCATCAAAGAGGGCATGAAACTCAACTCATCATCTCTCTTATATCCAAGTTGATTACGTAATCCATTGCATATTATTCAGAGCTCCAAAAGGTAGTATTTTTTTAAAAATATTGTTACGATTCAGTCCAAATTCCACAAGATATGTGGCGTTTGATACTGAAGAAGGGACTTGTCCTGTTAGCTGATTACTTCCAAATTTAAGTCTTCGCAGTCTTGAAAGGGTAAAAACCCTTGTAGTTGATTCTCCGGTAAGTCAATTTCAAGCAACGATGATAAGTTGAAGATCGAGGAAGGGATAACACCAGACAGGTTATTCAGGCCAATAGCCAGGATCCTCAAGTCTTGGAGCCTGCCAAGCGTACTTGGAATCTCTCCGCTTAATCTATTTCCAGCTGTAGAAATCACTGTAACTGAAGAGAAATTTTATAATTTTCTAGATAAACTGGTATAGTTCATGTCAAGCCATTCAGATTAACATAAAACATCTGAAGCTTTGACAAATATTCAAACTCTGTTGGGATTGAACCAACCAGATTATTCCCACCCAAACCACGCTCAGTCAGATCCGAACACTTTGAAATGTTTCTTGCTATTTCACCAGAAAATGAGTTGTTGTAGAGGACTAAAACTTGGAGCCTTCTCAACTTACCTATCTCTTGTGGGACTTTTCCAGTATAACTATTATTGGAAAGCACAAGTTCTCTAAGGAAACTAAGGTTTCCAACAAAGGGTGATAGTGAACCTACAATTCTACTTGATTGCAAGTCAATTCTAATTCTCTTTGGTGTCTACTGCTGCAAGTTACTCCAAACCAGTTGCAGAAATGAACCTACTCGTTCCATGAAGACGTTACTCCAAGAAGATCAGAAGTTAAACCAGCTTAAGAGAAAGCAAAGAAGAATGATCCGATATATTTGAAGGGAGTATTCTTTCGGTTTGGTACAGCTTATTAAAAAGAGAAGTAAGCTTTTTCAAATAGAATTTTTATCAAAGAGTTGTTAGGTGTTTGGTTGCCAATAAAAAAATAATTTTGTATAAAAAAAAACAAAAAAAATGTAGGCTAAAAAAAACTCTATTCCCATAAGCCCAAATTTTAGGCTTATGAAATAAGTGTTTATGATACCCATAAGCTCTACTACCTTTTCAATCAAACACCTCTAAAAATTTCCATAAGTGCTTATTTTAAAAAATAAGCACTTGTGAGCTTTTCATAAGCCCAACCAAACGGGCACTAAGACAGTTGATGTAGAAGAAATTGAGATACATAATAACCTAGAGCAGTTTGATACAAAATATTTGTATACATAATGAGATTACACCCTTCGTTTAACCTAATTAATAGACTAAATAAATTAAAATGGCAAAGCATAGAGCTAAAAAATCAATTAGTAGAGAAAAGAAACAAATTAAGCAAATTGATAGACAAATGTTACGAACAAACACCAGAAGAAGAATTGATGGAATTAAATTTGGACATGTCAGACCACATACGATATTTATTTGAAATAAATACAGAAATATATATGCATCAATGTTTTATAGCAGGATTAAACACATATTTATCAATGTTTACAAAATAATATGGCTAAAGATAAACCTTTATATAGAAATAAAAACACTGCACAATAATAAAAATGAAGAAACACCCATCATTCGAGCAAATAAATAAGTTAAATAAAATAAAATAAAATGGTTATGTAAACACTTTAGATATTGATTAATAGAAAGAGGACGAAAAATTAAATTATTAGTAAAATATAGAACTAGGATATTAGCATTAGAAAATTTAGATAAAAGACTTAAGAGTGAAGAAAGAAACCCAGATGTGGAAGAAATAACAAGGATATACATAACCCGCAAGGGTAGCCAAGTTGGTGTAGCAGTAGAGCGCGGGACCGCAAGGTCACGAGTTCGATCCCCTGCATAAACCTTCTTGGTTGAGCCTGTCACACATGGCTTGCCAAGTGTGGTTTACATGGCTGACGTGGTTTGCAGGCTACTGCGTCAGTTCGGGGTTTACCCTGTGCGCACTCGAAAGAGTAGCGGCTGCGGGTTCCTTCGTCAACAAAAAAAACAAGGATATACATAGACCTAATGAATTTACGAACAAAAATAAATCTACAAAATTAATTTATAACAAATATAAATACAGATCTATCTATGACCTCAAGATTTTATGGATGAAAATCGATTAAGACAACTTCAACATATAGCTGAAAACCCTCTTATTTATAACAAATATACTAATCAACATATAGTAAGTTATAGAATAAATATAGATATTATAACAAAAAAACGATAAATGTTTTGAAGAATACTCCCAATAAACATGTGAACAATAAAATTCTATTATGACATTGAGAAATATGTTAAAATTCTATTATGACATTGAGAAATATGTTAGTATTAAAAGATGAAAGATCAAGACAAAAAGAAAAAGAAAAAACCACTAAGCTAAGAGAGGAAAAACTAGGACAAATAATTAGAAAGGATTGTGAAATAAAAGACCTAAATGATATCATAAAGGAACAATATAAATATACCAATGAATTAACTAATGGATAAAGGAAAAGAAATAACATCAGATTTATATGAAACATATTACCAGATGAATGAATATAAAGGAGGAATAACACAAACTTTAAGCTTTAAACCAGAAACATATCAAAAGATACAAAACGAAAATGTAAGATGATATTAATCTCCCTTGAGGAGTCTTTCTCATTAATATCAATATATATATATATAGTGTACAATATACATCTCTTATACAATAGGAATCCTAGTCTTAATTACAAGAGGAATCCTAGTTTACCATAATTATATCACTAAATATTTACACAATATATGAGATATATTCTAATTATGGGTAGAGATTGTTTTGTTGGACACTACACGTTTACACACACCTCGATCGGAGGAAGAGGCGAATCTTGAGGCGTATCAGAAAGTCAAGAAATAATTGTCTGGGAAGTCCTTTGGTAAATATATTTGCGTACTGATATGATGAGGGTACATGTAATACTCTGACATGTCCTAGCGCAACTTTCTCACAGATGAAATGTATGTTTATCTCAATGTGCTTGGTTCGCAGATGTTGAATCGGGTTGTGAAAAAGATAAATCGCAGATATGTTATCACAGTACACAATAGATGTCTGACACAAATGACACTAGAGCTCTAATAGTAAATTTCTGAGCCAACAAATCTCAGCTACCACATTTGCAACGCCTCTGTACTCTGCATCGGTACTAGAATGGGATAGGGTGGTATGTCTCTTGGCAGACCATGAGATCATATTATCCCCTAAAAAAACACAATAGCCAGAGGTGGAGCGTCGCATGTCCGGACACCCTGCCCAATCTGCATCTGTATAAGAGAGCAACCTGTTTGGTGCTGAGGGGTATAAGTGCAAACCATAATCAAACGTGCCCTTAATGTATCAGATGATACGATTAAGAGCAGTGAAATGAGACTCCATGTGGGCATGCATAAAGAGACATACCTGCTGTCTGCTGAACAACATAAGCAATATCTGGCCTGGTAAATGTGAGATACTGAAGTGCACCTGCAAGACTCCTATAAAGAGTATGGTCAGAGACATGAGCACCATCTATAGCATTGAGCTTGGATTTGGAATCAATCGGAGTGGGCATGATTTTACAATTCGCCATCTTAGCCCTGTACACAATCTCATCTGCATACTTATGTTGACTCAAGAACATGTGATTGGCAGACCTGATCACTGATATCCCAAGAAGTAACTCAACTTGCCCAAATCAGTCATTGCAAATTCGGTCTTATGTAAAGCAATAATATCATTTTTCAACCCATCATATGAGGCAGTAAGAACAATATCATCCACATATAGTAGTAATTAAGCAATTCTACTACCTCGATGAAAAGTGAAGTATCACTCCTGCTGCATACAAACTCAATCCGCAAAATATACCTGGCAAAACGGTCATACCATACACGGGGGACCTGTTTCAGGATATATAGTGACTTACGGAGACGACACACATAGTGAGGGACTGCTGGATGGAGAACCCAGACGGCTGATGCGTGTAAACTGTCTATTTCAGGTCCCATGTAAAATACATTTTTCACATCAAGTTTGTCACGACCCGATCCCGGGCCCGTGACTGGTGCCTTACCCCGGGCACCCTAGTGATACAACATCAGAGAAAATCAGCGGAAATAAAAAAACTAAAACATGAGACAAGTCATAAAGCATGAACTAGGCTAACCAAAACGGTCACCTTCCTGAAATATATACATATATATATCAACCTGAACAGTTAAATACTTTTACAACCCTGCCCACAACAGTACTACAGACCTCTAAGAATGTAACCATAACTATGACGGGACAGGGCCCCGCCATACCCCTGAATGTACAAGTAACTACACTGACAGGGGACTATACCAAAGACAAGCCTCCGGAGAAACGGAGCTTCCCAAAAAGCTGAACTGTGATCCTAAGAGCGCGGATCCACAACCGATGTACCTCTACCTGCGGCATGAACGCAACCCCCCGAAGGAGGTCAGTACAACAGGTACCAAGTATGTGAAACTTGTAAAAATACTGTAAATGAAATCATAATAGTCTATATAAAGCAGGAGACATGTATGATAACCAAACTACGATCCCAATACATAAATAGTCATGTTAAGTCGTGACTCATGCCTCAAAGTCATTACTCAAATATAACAATGGGTCTCACGCCACAACATCACTCATGCCCGTGGAATACCTTCCTCATCGCCGTGATCCATGATATAAAACATTCAAAGTACATGAACACGTGTCCCACTGTGTCATAATAAAACCGTCTGCAGTAAATGCGAAGGCATAGCCGACTACTAACACCCATAGTACTAACAAGGTCATAAAGCGTATCATGAGATATGTCTAGGCCGTCACATGATCAAAGCCGGTCACACGCCCGCGATATCGATGTGCGCGTCTAGCCACGGAACTCGCCGCGACTCGCGTAGGCCAACCTCATAGGCCGCATGAGGTATAACCCGCATCGAGGGTAGCTACTCCCGGCGTCCGCTGGACTCGCGATCCGCGTAGCGCATGATCGCGTGACCATAAAGGCCGCACACTAACACGGAACTCGTAGCTCGCATAGGTCCCCTGGACCCGCGTGAGGTATTCTCGAATCATGGTCCTGCATCACTGAGTCTACCCGCGTCGGAGGCGCCAACCTCCGAAACATGTCAAGGTGGCGGTACAATACCAACATAACGGTGATAGTTAAACAACTTAAGCGCGATCGGAAACCCCTTTACACAAACATCACAAGATACTAACACACGTAGCATCCTAGCATGTTTACTTAACAAATCAACAAGAAAGTATTACAAGGCTATCACAAACCAACACAATCAAGTTATACACACAAGGTACTTTCTACTATATGATTAACAAGATCGGGTTTTATCCCCAAAGTACTTTATACATTAACTCTTTAAAAGATACGTTACTTTCACAAAAGTCACACAATACGTAGTATAAGAAAATAAAGTGACTAATATTTTAATTAAACCAAAACAACGTCGGACTTTCCTTTTAAACCAAATTAAGACAATAACATGCCTTCCTTTTTAGACCAAAACACTTCTCCCTTTAAAGTCAAATTACCATTTTAAAACCAATGATAAAACCATTCCTTTGTTTTCATAAATTCGTTATAACTAACTTCACATAAAGTCATTATAACACTTTATGTTCTAAACCAAAACTCTTCAATTCTACAAGTCTCTTTCCTTTTAAAACAACCATAAGTATTCTTTTAAAACCCAAATAATGTACTCTTTTCAAAATAAGTAACCTATACTTAAAATCAAGTTACTTCTCTTTTCCAAAACAAGTCGTTATAAGTCAAGTCTCTTATCTTTGAAGATCAAGTCTCTTAACTTTCAAAATCAAGTTGTCTATAAGTCAAGTCTCTTATCTTTGAAGATCAAGTCTCTTATCTTTCAGATTCAATAAACCTTTCTTTTACATACATAAAGTCGTTATAACTAACTTCCCATAAAGCTATTATAACACCCTATGTTTAAACCAACCAAAACACTTAGCACATGTACGTCTACCGTACTACATAGTTTACAAAACATCATGCTAGAAAGGATAGGAAGAGGTTCACATACCTCGCGACGATTATCGACAATAAGCAAAACGCTCCACAGTACTGTAACCCTGCTAGCCTTTTCCACTCATCAAGTAGAATACGCTACTCGTAGTACTTCCACCTATATAGGCCACAAACGTCTATTAACTTCTAAACACCTGCGGTTCCATTTTCTCTGAGAAAATTCGGCGACCTCCCCGAAATCACCTCACTCTCCTCCCCTAACCAGGCCCGCTACCAGGCCAATAACTCCCAGTGGATTACACGTCTAACCGGACGTGTTCAAATCTGCTTCACAATAATACAACAGTCTACTGTAAATACATCCCTATGTAAATACAGTTCAATACTCATTCTAAATATAGTATACTCAACTATACATTACTACAACATGTAATATCCAATTACAATAGGGGGGGGGCATAAATCATTACCTCGATAAGCCCAAAATTATCCAAGATTAAATGTCGATCCTGAGCAACGTTTAGCTCAAGTCTTACGCCCAACCCGCTCAGCGACCCTTAGAAGTTTCTAAACAACTTCTCTAAACACTTCAACCAAAGCTATGAAGGTTTTTAGGGTTTCATTTTGCGACTTCTAATAAAGTAGGATTTACGGGCTCTGTATTTAAACAACTTTGGAATACTACTAGGGATACTAGGCTAGTGTATTTGGAATTATACCACAATACACCAAGTATTCTACACAAGGGGAGGGTGGGACGAAACCAATACAAAGGGAGGAAGTATTTTGCTCTTGGAAGCTTTAGTGAGATGAACTTATTCATCAACCAAGGGTCTATTTATAGAACAATGGAGGTCAAGATCCATCTAAGTGTATGGCCAAGATTGGGCCATGTGTGTGGGTCCCACCACACCACATGGCCAACGAAATTGGGTGCCAAGTGTAAGGCCATTTCGGCCCAGGTGAGTAGGTGACAGTGGCTAGCCACTGTCACACCATTTCGACCACATGGCCACACAAGGGGTGACACGTGTCGCCGCGATTAAATCAAAATATTACGTCTTCCAAAATATCCAAAAAGCGGAAACCTCAAAAACAAAGCGGGCCCACAAAACCGTAAATTTCTCCGTGGGTCCCACGTGGCCATTCAGAAAATAAAATCTCAAAATTCTAATATAATCAGAAGTTCAAATACCAAATCGGGAATCCAATTCCCATTAACGAACCTTTTTCTTCACAAAAACCGGAAACTTTTCCGTCGAAAAAAATCACATCTGCCTTTCTTTTCAATATTTCTGTCGTATTCTCGTACGTATGTCCTCGCATACATACCCTGGAACTACGGGGTATAACATTCTTCCCCCCTTAGAAACATTCGTCCCGAATGTTCCTTCTAAGTCTCTAAACATACATATGCCGGTGTAGTCTCCACTACTACACTTACAAAACCGATCATGCCACCAATGGCCAGAATATAACATGTGCGCAAAACTCCATTTCATGCTAACGAGGAATCACCTCAATCATCTCAAAATCTCTCACCCATGATCAAACGATACTCGCTCGCATCTTCACAACAGAATGACCACTTCCGCTCTCATAACATATGTTCACTTCCGCTTACTCGTCGTACCCTCGCCGTAACTCGAACTCCTCCAATAAACGTACCACGTTTACGGTGACTCTGCTGCTAACAATTTCCTCGGATAAGCTTCACCCTATCCACATCACGGTGAAACAAGTAGGGACCAACTATCTGAACCTTGCCAACCTTGAACCAATCGATCGGCACCTACACTTCCGCTATACAAGGCTTCATAAGGCGACATCCAGAATCGTAAAGGTAGCTATCATAAAACTCACTTACCCAAGAGGCACACAATCCTCACGGCTACCCACGAAATCAAAACATCGGCCGCAACCTATTCTTAACTATCTGGGTAAAGCGTTTGTTCTTACAGCCGGCGAGGGTGAATGCAATCGAGACTCACGAGTTCCAACCACGCACTGTAACACCTTCGGACACAAAAGACATAGCCGAAAAATTGGGCTCCACCGTCATAAAAAGTAGGAATCCGTGCGAGCTTACAACCTTCCGATATATAACATATCGCCACCTCCGCCGAGTAAATAGTCCTGCACTGAAAGACGAGATGGGTGACCTCATCGGCGACTCTTTGGTCGAACGCATCCTCGAACTCGTCGATGGTTAACTAACCTTGGACCTAACACCCTCGTAATCCTATCACAAAGCGGGACCACCACAAATTGACCACATCTCCTTTCGGTGCGGGTTGACGCGAAGCGGTCCTCAACCCGACCATAATCGCACAAACTCTTGTTCCCGATCCGAACAATCTTACCTATCAAGTCATGAAAGCTACCACTTTCACCTTACACATCCCAAGGAAAATATCCTCAAAACATTTCATGCATACCAAGTGTTTCACAAAGATTAACGTAAAATCCTTTTCTCAAGACGGCGCACATCTAAGGTCTCAACGTGTACTATTCTAAGGTTCACACCTTCCATGACCCATACTTATCCTTTCAACTAACCATGTTTTCTAATTCACACTTAACACAATGCTATCCGTACATAGCACCTAACATGTACCCACCATAATATCATAAACAAAATCTCTAAGGGCTAAAGATATCTCTGCAACTCTTCGCCTACTTTCCTTTGCCGTTCTAATCATAATCACGCCTGCAGGCGCCTAGCTATATAAGGTGTTGAACGACCATCGATCCGAAAGTGAGGCTCTACATCTGTGCTACCTCAGTCGGACAAACTCTCACCAAATTGCCTATTGGCGCAAACACAAAGCCGTCGGCGATGCGACACTCTCATAATGGAGTCTACTACTATGGCGAAGCAGGTAGGGGTGACCTCATCGACTAACACCCCTCTCCCGAACAATCGAACCGCGGCGACCGACAGTGAGTCATCCCTCCGTAACCCTCCTGCACGGACATCCTCCCATCACACGGCGGCCCACAGTATAACAATCTCCCAACAAGTACGACACGAGGATCATCCTCGGATCTATCCATAGAATTCGCAGCGGCAACTCAAGAAATCCTAAGTCTCGGACTATCGGATCTAGGGAATCATCGTCTTGCCGGAACCACCGCTCCGTCCGTCTCATTCCGGCCACTAGCCTAGCTAATCGGGCTATCACCAATTCATATCCTCGGCTCGGCCGTGGGCTGGAGGCTCGGTATCGTGGCCTCGATAAAGCTGCCGCTCTAACTCTGCGGGCTAGCGGCGTCATAAAAACTCGTCGTCAAGTACTATCTCGGTAAGAACCGGGCTGTGCCTCGTAACCCTCGTGTTCAACTCGTAGCTCCTCTGCCGCCTTGCTCATCCGGGCCACTGGTTGCCTTGCGCGGAGGCATAACCGTACATAAGAATACGCGCAGGAGTCCAACTTACAACACGGCTCTAAGGCACGATCTCGTAATGAGAAGAATGAAACCAATCCTAAATGTCCTGCGACCTCCCGATTATAGATGTGGTGCAACACACCGATAATCAAGACTACTGAACACGCGATGCAGACACTTTCCGAGACTAATCGCTCTGATACCACTTTTGTCACGACCGATCCGGGCGTGGTCGTGCCTACCGGGCACCCTGGTGATACAACATCGAGAAAATCAGCGGAAATAAAAACTAAAACATGAGACAAGTCATAAAGCATGAACTAGGCTAACCAAAAGCGGTCACCTTCCGAAATATATACATATATATCAACGAGCAGTTAAATCCTTTTACAACCACACTTGTGTACTACAGACCTCTAAGAATGTAACCATAACTATGACGGGACAGGGCCCCGCCATACCCCTGAATGTACAAGTAACTACACTGACAGGGGACTATACCAAAGACAAGCCTCCGGAGAAACGGAGCTTCCCAAAAAGCTGACGTGATCCTAAGGCGCGGATCCACAACCGATGTACCTACTGCGGCATGAACGCGGCCGAAGGAGTCGATCTAACAGTACCAAGTATGTGAAACTTGTAAAAATACTGTAAATGAAATCATAATAGTCTATATAAAGCAGGAGACATGTATGATAACCAAACTACAGTCCACAATACATAAATAGTCATGTTAAGTCAGGGACTCATGCCCTCAAAGTCATTACTCAAATATAACAATGGGTCTCACGCCCACAACATCACTCGTGCGTGGAATACCTTCGCCATCGCTGATCCATGATATAAAACATTCGAGTACATGAACACGTGTCCCACGTGTCATAATAAAACCGTCTGAGGTAAATGCGAAGGCATAGCCGACTACTAACACCCATAGTACTAACAAGGTCATAAAGCGTATCATGAGATATGTCTGCAGCCGTCACATGATCAAAGGCGGTCACTGCGCGCGGTATCAATGTGCGCGTCTAGCCTCGAACTCCTCGCGACTCGCGTAGGCCAACCTCATAGGCGCGTGAGGTATAACCCCGTCGAGGGTAGCTACTCCGGCGTCCGCTGGACTCGCGATCGCGTAGCGCCACATAGACCGCGTGACCATAAAGGCCGCACACTAACACGGAACTCGTAGCTCGCATAGGTCCCTGGACCGCGTAGGTATTCTCGAATCATGGTCCCGCATCGCTGAGTCTACCCGCGTCGGAGGCGGCTTAACCTCGGAAACATGTCAAGGTGGCGGTACAATACCAACATAACGGTGATAGTTAAACAACTTAAGCGCGATCGGAAACCCCTACACAAACATCACAAGATACTAACACACGTAGCATCCTGGCATGTTTACTTAACAAATCAACAAGAAAGTATTACAAGGCTATCACAAACCAACACAATCAAGTTATACACACAAGTACTTTCTACTATATGATTAACAAGATCGGGTTTTATCCCCAAAGTACTTTATACATTAACTCTTTAAAAGATCGTTACTTTCACAAAAGTCACACAATACGTAGTATAAGAAAATAAAGTGACTAATATTTTAATTAAACCAAAACAACGTCGGACTTTCCTTTTTAAACCAAATTAAGACAATAACATGCCTTCCTTTTAGACCAAAACACTTCTCCCTTTAAAGTCAAATTACCATTTTAAAACCAATGATAAAACCATTCCTTTGTTTTCATAAAGTCGTTATAACTAACTTCCCATAAAAGTTATAACACTTTATGTTCTAAACCAAAACTCTTCAATTCTACAAGTCTCTTTCCTTTTAAAACAACCATAAGTATTCTTTTAAAACCCAAATAATGTACTCTTTTCAAAATAAGTAACCTATACTTAAAATCAAGTTACTTCTCTTTTTAGAAAACAAGTCGTTATAAGTCAAGTCTCTTATCTTTGAAGATCAAGTCTCTTAACTTTCAAAATCAAGTTGTCTATAAGTCAAGTCTCTTATCTTTGAAGATCAAGTCTCTTAACTTTGAATCAATAAACCATTCTTTTACCTACATAAAGTCGTTATAACTAACTTCCCATAAAGCTATTATAACACCCTATGTTTAAACCAACCAAAACACTTAGCACGTATCGTCTACCGTACTACATAGTTTACAAAACATCATGCTAGAAAGGATAGGAAGAGGTTCACATACCTCGCGACGATTATCGACAATAAGCAAAAGCGCTCCACGATCAGTAACCTGCTAGCCTTTTCCACTCATCAAGTAGAATACGCTACTCGTAGTACTTCCACCTATATAGGCCACAAACGTCTATTAACTTCTAAACACACGGTTCCATTTTCTCTGAAAATTCGGCACCTCCCCGAAATCACATAAATCTCCTCCTAACAAGGCGCTACGGCCAATAACTCGGGGATTACACGTCTAACCTGGCGTGTTCAAATCTGCTTCACAATAATACAACGATCTCAGAATACAGCCCTATGTAAATACGATTCAATACTCATTCTAAATATAGTATACTCAACTATACATTACTACTGACATGTAATATCCAATTACAATAGGGGCGTAAATCATTACCTCGATAAGCCCAAAATTATCCAAGATTAAATGTCGATCTGAGCAACGTTTAGCTCCAAGTCTTACGCCCCAACCGCTCAGCGACCCTTAGAAGTTTCTAAACAACTTCTCTAAACACTTCAACCAAAGCTATGAAGGTTTTTAGGGTTTCATTTGCGACTTCTAATAAAGTAGGATTTCGGGCTCCTAGTATTTAAACAACTTTGGAATACTACTAGGGATACTAGGCTAGTGTATTTGGAATTATACCACAATACACCAAGTATTCTACACAAGGGGAGGGTGGGACGAAACCAATACAAAGGGAGGAAGTATTTTGCTCTTGGAAGCTTTCAGTGAGATGAACTTATTCATCAACCAAGGGTCTATTTATAGAACAATGGAGGTCAAGATCCATCTAAGTGTATGGCCAAGATTGGGCCATGTGTGTGTGGGTCCACCACCACATGGCCAACAATGGGTGCCAAGTGTAAGGCCATTTCGGCCAGGTGAGTAGGTGACAAGTGGCTAGCCACATCACACCCATTCGACCACATGGCCACACAAGGGGTGACACATGTCGCCCGATTAAATCAAATATTACGTCTTAGAAAATATCCAAAAAGCCGGAAACCTCAAAAACAAAGCGGGCCCCACAAAACCGTAAATTTCTCCCGTGGGCCCCACGTGGCCATTTCCGAAAATAAAATCTCAAAATTCTAATATAATCCGAGAAGTTCAAATACCAAATCTGGGAATCCAATTCCCATTAACGAACCTTTTTCTTCACAAAAACCGGAAACTTTTCCGTCGAAAAAAATCACATCTTCCTTTCTTTCCAATATTTCTGTCGTATTCTCGTACGTATGTCCTCGCATACATACCCTGGAACTACGGGGTATAACAAAGTTGATGTATCGTCCAGTGTTTGTCCATGGCTATGCTCAGAACGATTTGAATGGTAGTCGGTTTGATAACCGGGCTGAATGTCTCACCACAATCAATGTCATCCTGTTGGTTTGTGCCATTAACCACAAGTCGAGCCTTATACCTCTCTAAATCTCCAGTGTCTTTGAATTTGTGGTGAAACAACTACATACAATGGATTATATACACCCCCTATGGTCTAGGTACTAGATCCCACATGTGCTGCTTAGTTAAAGCATTGAATTCATTATACATAGTCGCATTCTAATTAGGGTCTTGTATGGCCAATTTGGGGTTCTTGGGAATTGGAGAGATGGTTTGAACAGACAAGTTAAATTGGATTTTGGATTTGAAAATCCCATGTTTGGCATGAGTTTCCATTTGGTGAGTGGGGACAGTGGGTGGCTGCAGCAGCTGAGTGGCAGGATCTGAGACATATTGTATGGTTGGATATGAGAAGGGTGGTGGAAAATTCGTCAGAGGCATGGCGACGCTCGAGGTCTAGTGGCTACTGGAGCTAAGGCACCGCCGCGCCTCATCAATGGGTCGCGGAGCTGACGGTAGTGTGGAAGAATTTTATTCACTGGATATTAGGCGTCGCGACGCCTCATCGATGGGTCGCGGCGCTGACGACTGTGTGGAAGCACTTTGTTCACTGGAAGATTAGCACCGTGGTGCTTCCCCGATGGGTCACGGCACTGACGACGGTGATGGCTGGAGTTGATTGAGAATGATTGGAGATATGACTGGCTCGTCAAGAAAGGAGTAATCCGGTTTTTGGAATTTCTGAGGATTCGAAAAACGGAATATGGTCTCGTCGAACGTGACGTGACGGGAAATGTGGATTTGACGAGTGGACAAGTCATAGCAGAGATATCCCCTATGGTTCGCCGGGAATCCTAAAAAGACACATGGTATGGTCCGGGGGGCTAGTTTGTGAGGGGCGGTGGAGGCAAGGTTAGGATAACAGAGACAACTGAATATCCGTAAATGATCGTAAGAATGAATTCTACGGTAGAGGATTTCGGTGGGGGTCATATTGTGAAGGGTACTTGTCGAGAGAATATTTAGAATGTATTCTGACATTTTTGCGGCATATCCCAGAATGACGGAGGAAGAATGCATGAATCAATAAAGTGCGAATCATATTATTAATGGTGCGAATGATTCGTTCAGCTTTACCATTTTGTGGGGAGGTGTGAGGACATGAGAATCGAAAAACTATGTCATTATTTATACAAAACCAGTGAAAGGTGGAGTTATTGAATTCACGATCATTATAGCACTGAAAATATTTTATACCTTTTTCAAACTGTGTTTGGATAAAAGTGTGAAACTCAAGATATTTGGCAAACACTTCCGATTGAATTTAATAGGATATACCCAAATGTAGTGAGAAAAATTATCTAGCAATACAAGATAATATGTATGACCGAGGGAACTGGGGATAGGATATATCCATAAATCGACATGTATAATATCAAAAGGTGCAAAAGTAACACTAGTAGATGATTTAAACGAAAGACGAGTATGTTTGCCTAAAGAACAAGAAACACAGTTTTGGGCTAGTTTCCCATTATTACATGAAATAAAATTATTGCCTCTAAGAACATTAAAAATGGGGGCTCCTGGATGACCAATCCTATTATGTCATGTGGATGGAGAGATAGCCGCTAGAGAGACGGGAGAGCAAGATCTGGCAGCGGAGGTGGATGGGAATGGATAGAGATCCCCCGTGCTATTGTATCTCGTAAGAGGTGTCCCCGTATGAAGATCCTTCACAGTAAAACCAAAAGGGTCAAAGTCAACATAGGTCAGAGTTATTACGAGTAAATTTGCGGACAGAAATTAGGTTATTAATGATGTGTGGGGGCATATAGGACATTTTAAGTGAGAAGTGTGGATGAGGTGGTTGTGTGTAGGATGTACCATAACCCTGTATCGGAATGCGGTGTCTATTGCCAATTGTAATATATTGAGGATGCTTTAAACTAAACATTATGGAAATATTACATGCAGACCGGGTGAGGTGAGATGTGGCTCCTGAGTCCATGTACCAAGTGTTGTCCGGTGGCTGTAAGTTTATGCTGCTGAAGGCCTAGCCCAAATCAGTGGGAGCCATGCTGGGTGCGGGCTGCTGGAACTGACCTTGCATAAAGTGGGCTTGATGTTGGTACTGGGTTGGCCGATGGCCCAACAACCCTTGTTGAGCATACGGGTAGAAGGGTTGTTGTTGGTACTGTTGAGGCGTCGCAACGCTCTGCTGGAACTGTTGAGGCGCCACGGCGCTCTGCTGGAACTGTTGAGGCGTCTCGGCCCAACCGAACTGGGGAATGGGTAGTGGCTGCTGCTGCTGGTTCTGCTGGCCGCGACCCTTTCCACGACCACGGCCTCCTCTGCCGCCATAGCCCTTGCCACCCCTGCCGCCGTGGCCCTTGCCACCCCTGTCGCGACTTGGAATTTTCAGGCGGCATTTGGCCGGCAGGAATCTGATTTTGATGAAGCGTTTCAACGGATAACATATTTTGATTATGTTCATCCTGTTTAGCACGACGGGTTTTTTCGAGCAACAATTGCGAACGAGCTTTGTTGAAACTTGATAACGGATCCACTTGTTGAATCATGGTGGCTAAAGTATTATATTCATCTTTTGAGAGTCCTGCAATCAATTATAAGACCATTTTAGTTTCAGAGACAGGCGTACCGACGCTGAAAAGTTGATCCGCCACGAGTTTCAGCTGTTTGCAATACTCAGTCATGTTGGAGAAATTTTCAAGACGTGTTGCATTAAATTGTTCCTCTAAATACACAGGACGTGTGTGTTTGTTGTCTTGAAATATTTCCTCCAAACGAATCCACAAGTCGCGGGCTGAGGCGTCGGATTTCATGATAGTGAGTAGTAGATCCTGAGAAATACTGTCATATATCCACTGTTTGACGACTGCATCGAGACGAAGCCATGTAGAATCATAACCTCTGGGAGACGCGGAATAGAGTTATCGATATGATCAAGCACGTTATAGACACATGCATGAATGTGAAACAGTTCAACCCATAGAGAGTACTGCCGTTTTCTTGATCAAGAAGTGAACGAAGGCAATTCTTGATGTTGGTAACAGTTAGGGCTGGATGAAAAAATGGTTTTGGTGTTTCAGGAGTGATAATGGTGGATGAAGAGGTTGTAGGTGTTAGAGGAGAAGTCATGATAGTGGAAAAATTTTAGTAGAGAAGGAAAAGGAAGGAGAGAGAGAACCCTAGGGGAGTCCGCCGCGACGGTTGAAGCCGGGAAAGGGGGCTTTCTTGTTAGAAGAAAAATAGGGTTTTGGCTCTTGATACCATGTAAGATGATATTAATCTCCTTTGAGGATTCTTTCTGATTAATATCAATATATATAGTGTACAATATACATCTCTTATACAATAGGAATCCTAGTCCTAATTACAAGAGGAATCCTAGTTTATCATAATTATATATCACTAAATATTTACACAATATATGAGATATATTCTAATTATGGGTAGGGATTATTTTGTTGGACACTACACATTTACAGAAAAAAAGAATTGTCAATCAAAAAAATATTTAAAACTAAATGGTTTGAAAGAAATAAAGAGGTAAGATATATAGTACAAAAACATGAAAATATAATAGATACAACTAGTGTAAACGGAAGAGCAAGAATAAATTAGTAACAGATGAAATAATAAAAAGAGAATTATCAAAATTATCTACTAAAGAAGCTAAAAAATATAGGAATATATACTTTGGAGGAGTAGAATTTACTATAAAACATATTTTCAGAAAAATATAGACACACCTATACAAATATACATATTAGATGACAGAATATTAGGAAATTTACAAGATGCCTTGATATCATTAATAAAAGGAAACTTAATTTACCAAAAACTAAAATTTAATGTACAGCCAGATTTTAGTATCTCGTTAAAAGATGAACATAAAGAATTAGCTTTAATATTATATTATAAATTAGATGGAATGACAATGCCACCAAGAAGTAAGGTGATAAGCATAGAAACAAAAACGATATATGCCTTAACATAAAATCACCATGTAAAGAAACAACATGAAATGAATATTTTAGTACAAAAAATGTATCAAGATATATTAGAACAAATAGAACATAAAGAAAATTCTAAAATAACTATACCAGAAGAAATACATATGGACTTCAGCAATAGAATCATAACATCATTACAAAAAATAAAACCACAGATAGAAGGATCTAGATTATGTATAAGGAAAGAACCAATAATACTAGCAAGACAAAATAGGATAAGACAACCAAGAACATTAGATTTAATAAATGTACTAAGTACTAGATTAAGAATAAAGGTAGTAATATTCAATGGAATCTTAACAACTAAATGTGTAACTGAAATCAATACAGGAGCCATAAAAAGCTTCATACATATGAGCAAAATAAAAAAAAATTGTAATCTGGTAGAACCACAGATCTGCAGTTACCCTGAAAATGAAAGAGAAATAATAATTACTAACAGTATTAATATGAAATTCAAAATCCAAGATTTTGAATACAAAATAAACATAGGAGTAATAGAGTATGACATATTTAACGAATTACTATTAGGAAGTGATTTCTTAACTATGATAAATTACAGAATTACTAATGAAAGAATATAAATAATTGACCAAGGAAAAACGAGGTTCATAAATAAGATATGAATATCCAAGAAAAGATAAATAAGAAAAAGCATAAATTAATAATAAAAGACAAACACTATTAGAAGAAGTAATAATATCACAACTTAAGTACTTAGAATATAGTGCTAAAGAAGTAAAACTAGAAAATGACATAAAACAACTAGAAGAACAACAGAATTCCAGACCTAGTAATACATGATAGACATATGAAACGGATGGAAGAGAAGAATAAATAAAACTGAGTAATTTTAACGAAAAGATTGATGATATATGGATAGAACTGATAGTAAAAGAACAGTTAAAAAATTCTTTAGTAGTAATGGATGAAATAAAAGAAAACTAAACACAAATACAACAATTATTTAAGGGAAGAATTAACAAAATTATGAAATGTATCTGAAGTAATAACATTTAAAATAATACTAGAGAAATTAAATATTCTCGAAGAGAGCATGAGAAAAGGAAAACAAGTGATAGAATTAGAAGAAGAACCTGAAACCAGAATACTAGAGAAACAAAAACAAATGCTATTATAAATTCTAACAAGACATAATTAGTACAAATAGATGCATGGAGAAGAAGTAAAGAACCTATAATGGTAGATATTAGTAATATGAAACTTAAATTACCAGATCAAGTAACAAAAACCTTAGATAATCTAGCCTTATTACAGGAAAAAAAGACAGTTTTAATGGATGATCAAGAACATAATGTAGTTACATTTATTAAAACCATGGAAAATGCATAATAGAACGAGAAAAATATAAATATGAACCTATGAAGACAAGAGACCTTAAAAATACATCAAATAAAAATGACAAACCTTCAAAAGGTGAAAATTTAGAAGATACTAAAAAAATTGAATACTTACTGAAAGAAATAATCCCTTGATTATTTTCATTAATTGAAAGACAATATATACACTTTACAATAGGAGAATCTTATTCCTATTCTACTCCTAAAACTTTATTCTATTTGAAGACTAAATATACAATTATGATAAAATGTACAAGACTAATTAAGGTACAATACTAATATACAATATTTACCCATAATTCATCATCAAAACCGTGACATACCAAATCGGTAATATCACAGACCAAATCTGGAAATATACATGTAATATACACTCTTATGGTAAGTGTATATTATGTGTATATTTAACACACACCCCGCAGTGATAGCGGGCGGTCTTTGTACGCTGAGACTGTCTCTAAAATCTTTAAAAAGGACTGAGGGAAAACCCTTTGTAAATGTTATACCCCGTATTTCCAGAGTATGTACGTATGGACGTACGTACGAAATTTGAGCCTTAAGTTAGGCATTGGATTCGAAATTTGGGCACAAGTGCCGAGTAGAGTCGTTTTCCGACGAAACGTTTCCACAGCTTTCGTAGGGAAAATTCCGGCTATGACATTTTTAATTTTTGCGGATTTTTCCGAGTGGCGAAACATTTTGGACCAACGGGACGGTGACATGTGTCACCCTCACATTGGAAGCAAGTGGGGTGCTTGGACGATTTGGGCGTCCAAGAGGCATTGGTTGGCCTTGGCCGATTGGCTCCCTCTTTTGGCCTAGTTTTGTGCCATGTTTTGTGGAGTGTTTTGTGGAGTAGGGTTAGGGTGCACTTGGCTTGATCTTGGCCTTACACTTGCCTTGCACTTGGCTAGATCTTGGCCATTGGTTGGCCTTTGGTTTTGCTATAAATACCCCCCCTCTTTGAAGACTTCTTCATCCAAAACCTTCCAAGTCTTGAGTCCCTCTCCCTCCCTCTTTTCGTCCAAGAGCCCCCTCTCCCCTTGTGAAGGCCTTGGGCGAAACCTCCCCTGTGAGCCTAAAGCCGAGAACACCCCCTCTTTTAGAGTGTTGTTCTCGTGTGATACCCACTTTGTGGTGTTGAAATACTCCTCCAAGTATTGTTATAATGCCCAAAATACCTTAGCCTTGTATCTTGTAGTATTCCAAAGATACCTCTATACGTAGAGCCCGGAAATACTACCTTTTGTCCTTTTTAGTCTCAAACCGAAACCCTAAGGAATCTTCATTGTTAGTTGAAGGATTTAAGTAGAAGTTGGATAGAACTTCTAAGGGTTGTTTGGAGCGGGATGGAGCACCCGGAGTTAGAGCTAAACGTTGCTAAGGATCGACATTTAACTTGGATAATTATGGGCTTATCGAGGTAATTATCTTGTCCCTCTATTGTAATTGGAAATTACATGTTTGTTAGAATATATAGTTGAAGTATACTATATATAGAACTATACTTAGTATTCGGCAATGTCTTTTGACTTAAGCCTGAAGAATAAAGAAAAGAATCGAATCGTATTTACATAGATGTATTGCGAAGAGACTTGTGTAGAGTTCTTGAGTAGGATGGTACACGTCAGGTTAGGCGTGTAAACCCCCAGGTTGGCTTGGTAGCCTCGATAGAGGAGGAGATTTACGCTGTCATGTGGGGAGGTCGCCAATTTTACGTAGAAAGATAGAAACTTGTGTTTTGGGGTTAATAGACGTTTGTGACCTTTATAGGTGAAAGTACTAAGAGTAGCGTATTCTACTCGAGGAGTGGAAAGGCTAGTGCGTAGTACTTGGAGCATTTTGCTTCTTGTCGATAAATCGTCGCGAGGTATGTGTACCTCTTCCTATCTCTTCTAGCATGATATGTGTGAACTATGTAGTACGGTGACGCATACGTGTTAACTGTGTTTGATTGTTCTTAAACATAAAGTGTTATAACGACTTTATGGGAAGTCGTTATAACTTTATGTAGGTAAGAAAATACTTTGTGGATTTAAAAGGTAATCGATGTGAATTATAATCTAGTTATAATAAAGAACTTGATATATTTCAAAAGATTTATAAATCGTTTTGAAGGAGAGTAACACTTGGTTTTAAAGGTTTTAAAAAGAGTTATACTAGCTTTATGGGAGTTAGGTATAATGTCTTAAGATAGGTAAAGAAAATGGTTTATCATGTTAGAAGTTAAGAGACTTGATCTTATAAGATAAGAGACTTAACTTATTTGTTTTAATGTGAATGTTTGTGTGAAACCTCATTCGTGAGTAATGAGTACTGGTTTTATTTAAAGGGATAATGTTTTACCGATTTCGAAATCGAACGTGTATCGACAGCACCACCGCGTTAATAAAGGAAAATGTATTGAATAATGATGTATCGTATTAAAACCAGTAGAAACCTCCATCCGCATAGAAACTAAGACGACAAAATGATATTACATTTTCTAGATCATGGTCATTGTAATAAGAATGTTGTAAACAAGAATAACCTACTCACGTGAGACATATATTACTCAATTGTTCTAAAAAGGAATCAAGTGATTAAGTTTGGGAACTATGAAACCATTTGAAAATGAGAAGCTTGAGTAATGAAACTAGGCAAACCGAACTTAGGAAAAGAATGTTGTTACTTGATTTTGAAAAGGAATGTGGGTTGGTCATTCTAATACTACGGGTATCGGGTGACTTTTATAAAAGTAATGGATCTCTTTTAAAGAACTTAACGTACGTAGTACTTTAGGGTTAAAAACCGGACTTTGGCATAAAATGAAAGTACTTTGAGTTTTGTGAAACTTGCCTATGCTTGTTGTTGTGAAACTTGCCTATGCTTGTTGTTGTGAAACTTGCCTATGCTTGTGATGATAGCCTTTGTTGTCAGTGTGGTATTTACGTTACCGCGTCTCGATAGAGGCGTTGACTTGTTGAGAACTTACTGGGCGTCTTTGGCGGTGATGGAGAATTCCACGGGTATGTTTCCATTTTGATTATCGTCTTGTTGTTGATGTCACATGGACATGTCTACACCGACGCAGATTCCGGGCACGCGGCCACGCGGCCGTTGATTACCCGATATATGGTTATTATCGTAACATGGACGTGTCTACACCGATGCAAGATTCCGGGCATGTGGCCACGCGCGAGGTTGACCACCCAAGATATCATATTGAGGTTACATGGGCATGTCTACACCGTCGCAGATTCGGTACGCGCCACGCGCCTTGTTATTATTGTTGCATCATGGACATGTCTACACCGCGCAGATTCCGGCATGTGGCGATGCGAACATGATGGATGTGGTGTGCGTGAGACCCATAGTTATATTTGAGTGGTGACTTTGAGGCGTGAGTCCACGACTGATCGCTTATGTCGTTGCATCGTATTTTGGTTATCATACATGTCTCCGCTTTATATAGATCGTTATGATTTAATCGCAGATTTACGCTTCACATACTTGTACTGTTAGATCGACCTCCTTCGGGGCCGTTCATGCCGCAGTAGAGGTACATCGGCCGTGGATCCTCGCCATAGGATCACAGCTCCAGATTGGGAAGCTCCGCTTCTCCGAGGCTTATCTTTTGTATGTGTTTCCTGAGTTGTAGGTTCTTGTACATTCGTGGTATGGCGAGCCCGTCCCGTCATAGTCGTTGTAAATCTTAGAGGTCCGTAGATCTGTAAGCGGGGTTGTAAAAAGGATTAAACTGCTCGTGTTTTATGTATACCTTAAGGCAACGCTTTGGGCCTGCTTATTATTATAACTATTGTTGCATGTCTAAGTTTTTATTTCACGTTTTTCTCTCGATGTTGTATCACTAGGGTGCCCGGTAAGGCACGATCACGCCCAATTTCGGGTGTGACATAGTGGTATCGAGCGATTAGTCCTCGGAAAGTGTCTACGCACTGTCTAGTAGAGTCTTGATTATCGATGTGTTGTGCACCACATCTATAATCAGGAGGCTATAGGACATTTAGGATTGGTTTCTATTCTTCTCATTCTGAGATCGTGCCTTAGAGCTGTGTTATAAGTTGGACCTCTCTGACGTGTCTCGTTTTTACCAGTTATGCCTCCGCGCAAGGCAACCCGGGCCCAGGTGGGCAAGGCAGCCGAGGGAGCTGCTAGTGAGATACAGAGGAGTCCGAGGGCGCAGGCCCGGTCAGTACCTGAGACAGTGCTTCCGACGGCGAGTTTCGCGACGCCGCCAGCACCAGCAGGGTTTAGAGCCGCAGCCGTGGCTGATGAGACTACAGTACCTGAGCCTCCACCCCACACCGAGCAGGGAAATGGGTCACGCGAGATGGCCCGATTATTGGCGTGGTTGTGGCGATATGAGGACAGCCGACGCGGCGGTTCAGCCCAAAGACCGTGGTGCACCCGAGCGAATAGTTTGAGGCTACGAGATTTTTCGAGTTAGCCCGCCCGAGTTCTACGGTCGAGGCACGAGGATGATCCGCAGGAGTTCATCCGTCGCCATGAAGGATAACGCGGTGATCAAGGCTTCAGAGACCGAGTCGTGACCTCGGTTCGCGACGGCCGCGTGATACCGCGATCGATTGGTTTGATTCGCGAGCTTTCGGGAGAGCATGCACTCAGCAGATGGAATGAGTTTTCGGGCTTTCTCACGCACTTTGCCTCCGCAGATGAGGGCACGCCGGCGATTTTTGTTCTTGAGACAGAGGCGACCGCCGTGAGTACAATGTCGAGTTCGATTCTTTGGCTCGATATGTCCTGCGCTTAGTTGCGATTATGGAAGATAGGTGCATCGCCACGCCACCGCTAGATGATTATATGGCCGAAGTCTTGTGCGAGTGTTTCTCTTCCGCATGGACATTGCCCGCATTCGTGCTCATGCACTTGGTACGGCGAGCGCGAGATCGACGCGGGTGGACCGCTTCAGAAGAATGCCAAGACGGCCGGATTTTTGGCGACTTTCGAGGCGGACCGCCGGCAGACTAGTTATGTACCTCCGCCATTGCAGAGTGGTCCTTCGCAGCCTTCTCGACCTCGGGATATTCAGAGCGGTCGTGGCTCGGTGTTTCGAGATGTTCGAGTAGGGGTGTTGGCGGACGATCACCCCTACCTCGGTGTGGTCGATGTGGTAGACCGCATTTCGTGAGTGTCGTAGTACCAAGGAGCTTGTTATTCTTGCGCCAACAGGCCATATGACGAGATCGTCCGGCCGAGTAGCGCTGGTAGGATAGCACAGACTACTAGAGCAGTGGCAGATTCTTCACCTTCCATAGCTAGGCAGGATGTTCATACACCAGCGGGCCACGGTAGAGGTCGCGGTGGAAGTTCCCAGTTTTAGCGGTCCTTGAACCGCCTAGTTTCAGGTATATCCTTAACCCTGTAGATACTTGTATGTATTGATGTTAATGATGTGTTAAGTGTTATGTTCGGATAGCCTTGTGATATAGTGTGATTTAAAAATCTGGTTAGTGTGAGATGGAAGTGGTAGCTTCCATGATGTGTTCCGTGTCGAGGAGCGGGAGTTGGCGCTACAGTGGGTCGGGTTGGGGCCATGTTGCGGGCCAACCCGCGTCCCGTTTCGAGGTAGGGTCAGTTCTGGGTGGTCCCGCCAGGTGGCAGGGTCACGAGGGTGCTAGGCCCAAGTTTAGATGACCATCGTATGAGTTCGTGGATACGTTCGACCAATCGATTCGTGAAGGCCGGGAATGGCCTTAGGGGAAATCGAGGTTAGTGAGATGACCAAGTTTGGAGGTGGTGATTCCAAGGGTTGGAAACAGAAGCGTTGACAGAAGTGTGATACGGATACTAGAACGAGTTCGAGTGTTCGAGACGAGTACTACGAGAAAAAGGGAGAAGAGAACGTGTGTTTTGTGGCCAGGTGTGGCATGATCGTTTTCGTAAGTATAGCAGTGAAGACTATACTGGCACCTGTTTGTTTTGAGACTTAGAAGGAACATTCGGGACGAATGTTTCTAAGGGGGGAAGAATGTTATACCGTATTTCCGTAGTATGCGTATGGGACGCACGTAAATTTGAGCCTTAAGTTAGGCATTGGATTCAAATTTGGGCACAAGTGCCGAGTAGAGTCGTTTTCCGACGAAACGTTTCCACAGCTTTCGTAGGGAAAATTCCGGCTATGACATTTTTAATTTTTGCGGATTTTTCCGAGTGACGAAACATTTTGGACCAACGGGAGGGTGACATGTGTCACCCTCACATTGGAAGCAAGTGGGGTGCTTGGACGATTTGGGCGTCCAAGAGGCATTGGTTGGCCTTGGCCGATTGGCTCCCTCTTTTGGCCTAGTTTTGTGCCATGTTTTGTGGAGTGTTTTGTGGAGTAGGGGTAGGGTGCACTTGGCTTGATCTTGGCCTTACACTTGCCTTGCACTTGGCTAGATCTTGGCCATTGGTTGGCCTTTGGTTTTGCTATAAATACCCTCTTTGAAGACTTCTTCATCCAAAACCTTCCAAGTCTTGAGTCCCTCTCCTCCCTCTTTCGTCCAAGAGCCCCCTCTCCTTGGAAGGCCTTGGGCGAAAACCTCCCCTTTGTGAGCCTAAAGCCGAGAACACCCCCTCTTTTAGAGTGTTCTTCACGTGTGATACCCCCCTTCTGGTGGTGTTGAAATACTCCTCCAAGTATTGTTATAATGCCCAAAATACCTTAGCCTTGTATCTTGTAGTATTCCAAAGATACCTCTATACGTAGAGCCCGAAAATACTACCTTTTGTCCTTTTTAGTCTCAAACCGAAACCCTAAGGAATCTTCATTGTTAGTCAAGGATTTAAGTAGAAGTTGGATAGAACTTCTGGGTTGTTTGGAGCGGGATGGAGCACCGGAGTGGAGCTAAACGTTGCTAAGGATCGACATTTAACTTGGATAATTATGGGCTTATCGAGGTAATTATCTTGTCCTCTATTGTAATTGGAAATTACATGTTTGTTAGAATATATAGTGAAGTATACTATATATGGAACTATACTTAGTATTCGGCAATGTCTTTTGACTTAAGCCTGAAGAATAAAGAAAAGAACTGAACTGTATTTTACATAGGACTGTATTGCAGTAGACTTGTGTAGAGTTACTGAGTAGGATGGTACACGTCCGGTTAGACGTGTAAACCCCCCCCCCCCTGGTTGGCTTGGTCGCCGGCCTCGATAGAGGAGGAGATTTACGCTGCATGAGTCTTCGAATTTTCTGTAGAAAGATAGAAACTTGTGTTTTGGGGTTAATAGACGTTTGTGACCTTTATAGGTGAAAGTACTAAGAGTAGCGTATTCTACTCGAGGAGTGGAAAGGGCTAGCAAGGTTGTAGTACTTGGAGCATTTTGCTTTTGTCGATAAATCGTCGCGAGGTATGTGAACCTCTTCCTATCTCTTCTAGCATGATATGTGTGAACTATGTAGTACGGTAGACGTACATGTGTTAACTGTGTTTGATTGTTCTTAAAACATAAAGTGTTATAACGACTTTATGGGAAGTTGGTTATAACAGCTTTATGTAGGTAAGAAAATACTTTGTGGATTTAAAAGGTAACTGATGTGAATTATAACTGGCTAGTTATAATAAAGAACTTGATATATTTCAAAAGATTTATAAATCGTTTTGAAGGGAGAGTAACACTTGGTTTTAAAGGTTTTAAAAAGAGTTATACTAGCTTTATGGGGAGTTAGGTATAATGTCTTAAGATAGGTAAAGAAAATGGTTTACTGATGTTAGAAGTTAAGAGACTTGATCTTATAAGATAAGAGACTTAACTTATTTGTTTTAATGTGAATGTTTGTGTGAAACCTCATTCGTGAGTAATGAGTACCTGGTTTTATTTAAAGGGATAATGTTTCTTGATTTGGAAATCGAATGTGTATCGACAGCACCATCGCAGCGTTAATAAAGGAAAATGTATTGAATAATGATGTATCGTATTAAAACCGGTAGAAACCTCCATCCGCATAGAAACTAAGATGAGACAAAATGATATTACATTTTCTAGATCATGGTCATGTAATAAGAATGTTGTAAACAAGAATAACCTACTCACGTGAGACATATATTACTCAATTGTTCTAAAAAGGAATCAAGTGATTAAGTTTGGGAACTATGAAACCATTTGAAAATGAGAAGCTTGAGTAATTGAAACTAGGCAAACTGGAACTTAGGAAAAGAATGTTGTTACTTGATTTTGAAAAGGAATGTGGGTTGGTCATTCTAATACTACGGGTATCGGGTGACTTTTATAAAAGTAATGGATCTCTTTTAAAAGAACTTAACGTATGTAGTACTTTGGGGTTAAAAACCCGGACTTTGGCATAAAATGAAAGTACTTTGAGTTTTGTGAAACTTGCCTATGCTTGTTGTTGTGAAACTTGCCTATGCTTGTTGTTGTGAAACTTGCCTATGCTTGTGATGATAGCCTTTGTTGTCCAAGTGTGGTATTTCTGTGTTACCGCGTCTCTCGATAGAGGGCCGGTTGACTTGTTGAGAACTTACTTGGACGTGCTGGCAGTGATGGAGAATTCCACGGGTATGTTTCCATTTTGATTACTGTCTTGTTGTTGATGTCACATGGACATGTCTACACCGATGCAGTATTCCGGGGGCATGCGGCCATGCGGCCGGGTTGATTACCCGATATATGGTTATTACTGTAACATGGACGTGTCTACACCGATGCAGTATTCCGGGGGCATGTGGCCATGCGGCAGGGTTGACCACCCAGTATATTGTTATTGAGGTTACATGGGCATGTCTACACCGATGCAGTATTCCGGGGGCATGTGGCCATGTGGCCTTGTTATTATTGTTGCATCATGGACATGTCTACACCGATGCAGTATTCCGGGGGCATGTGGCCATGATGCGAACATGATGGATGTGGTGTGCGTGAGACCCATAGTTATATTTGAGTGGTGACTTTGAGGGCGTGAGTCCCTGACTTGACTGCTTTTATGTTGCGTACTGTATTTTGGTTATCATACATGTCTCCTGCTTTATATAGACTGTTATGATTTAAGCGCAGATATTCTGATTTCACATACTTGGTACTGTTATCGACCTCGCTTCGGCTGCGCGTCATGCCGCAGTAGGTACATCGGTCGTGGATCCTCGCCATAGGATCACAACAACAGATTGGAAGCTCCGTTTCTCCGAGGCTTATCTTTTGGTATGTGTTTCCACGAGTTGTAGGTTCTTGTACATTCGGGGTATGGCGGGCCCCGCCTGTCCGTCATAGTCGTTGTAAATCTTAAGTCCGTAGTAATCTTGTGGGCGGGGTTGTAAAAAGGATTAAACTGCTCGTGTTTTATGTATATCTTGAAGGCAATCGTTTTGGTTGGCCTGTTTATTATTATAACTATTGTTGCATGTCTAAGTTTTTATTTCACTGGTTTTTCTCGATGTTGTATCACTAGGTGCGCCGGTAAGGCACGACCACGCCCAATTTCGGGGTGTGACAGTAAAGATGTCTGCAATTTGATATTTGGAAGGGACATGACAGACGCATACTTGTCCTCGAGCTACTTTTTCTCGAACAAAATGAATGTTCATCACTATATGTTTAGTGCGCTGGTGTTGAACTGAATTATCATAAAGGTAGATGACACTAATATTATCACAATACACCAAGGTAGATTTCTGAATAGATCAATGGAGCTCTAAAAGAAGATTACGTAACCAACATAACTCAGAGACCACATTGGCTACCCATCGATACTCGGCCTCTGCACTCGAATGTAAAAGCGAGGATTGACGTTTAGCAGACCATGAGACCAAGTTATTTCCAAAAAACATCAATAGACAGACGTAGAACGCTTGGTATCCGGACAACCACCCCAATCAGCATCTGTATGTGAGACAAGCATAGACGTCGACGAAGGATACAAATGCAAGTCATAATCAAGTTGTCACACCCCGAACCCCGGGCCCGTGACTGGTGCCCTACCTGGGCACCCTTCTACCTAACAACACAAGTAAACTGCGGAATTTAAATAACACCTCATATTTTTTTTAAACCAACATACGTGCAAGGGCAAAGCCGACAAGGCTGCCATATAATATACATAATCAAAAGACACTACACTGTACACGAGTCCAATCCCACATATGAATACAGACCTCTAAGAGTTTTACTGAACTATGACGGGACAAGGCCCCGCCGTACCCATAATCGCATAAAAGCTGCATCAAGGATCTATACCAAAAGATAAACTCACGATGATGGAGCTATCCAAAACTCGGCGGTCCTACACTGCAGATCACCAAATCACGTACCTAAACTCGCGGATTGAACGCAGCCGAAGGAGGTCGATCAAAAATGTACCAAGTATGTGAAACTGAAAATACTGTAATGAAATCATAACAGTCTATACAAAACAGGAGACATGTATGATAGCCGACTACAGTACACAATACATAAGCATTCATATCAAGTCAGGGGCGCATGCCCTCAAAGTCACTACTCAAATATAACTATCGGTCACACGCCCATAATATCAATCATGCCCGTGGAATCCTTCCTCACTGCCGGCAGTCCATGACATAATATAACAACAATAAGCATACATGAACACCAAGTCCCACCTGTGTCCTAAAAACTGTACGGGCCAAGTAGGAAAATGAACCACCAGATCCAGCCTGCATTATAAAACTGACGGGGGTAAGTACGAAAGCCAACTACCAGATCAAGCATGCGTCAACAACTGACGGGGGCAAGTATGAAAGCTAACTACCAGATCTAGCATGTCGTCACGAGATATGACCGGGGCAAGTGCGAAAGCTATCTACCGGAGCCTACCGTACCAAACTGTGTAATAGAACTGACGGGGGCAAGTACGAAAGCCAACTACCAGATCCAGCCTGCGTCAACAACTGGCGGGGGCAAGTACGAAAGCTAACTACCAGATCCAGCCTGCGTCACTAAATCTCATGGAGGGCGAATCCATGGAATAAAAATATCCCACGTGGTCGCATGCCCCGGAATCCCACATCGTATAAGCATGACCATGGGGTAATACAAACAAATCCGGGAATCTAACCCGTCTCCTGGTCACATGCCCCGGAATCCCACGTCGTATAAGCATGTCCAAGGAGTAATACAAATAATGGAAGCATACCCGTGGAATCCCACATCACTGTCGGTACGTCCAAGTAAACTTACAACAAGACAGCCGACCCTCCAACCGAGAGTCGCGGCAGCGTAAAAATATAATACTTGCACTCAAAGGCTATCACCAGCACACATAGGCAAGTTCATAAAATCTTTAGACTTTCATTTTATAAACTCAAGGCACTTATAGAATAATTCTCAATTAAACAAGCCAAAGTACTTATCAAGGCACTTATAGAATAATTCTCAATTAAACAAGACAAAGTACTTATCAAGGCACACATAGAATAATTCTCAATTAAACAAGCCAAAGTACTACGTACGTACATTCTTTTCAAAAGACTCCTTTTTATGTAAAACCCCAAGATACTAACACCCGTAGTATCAAGGTGTGTCTATTTTGCAAAGTAAGTTACTACACTTTTAGAAAACTCATTTCAAAGCTTGAAATCAAGTAACTTCAAATTTTCACAATCTGGGCAACTTATGCCCATTAATCAAAATAGACAACTTTCTTAACCTTCCATAAAGCCGTTATAACCAACTTCCCATAAAACCGTTATAACCCTTTATGGTTTTAGACATATTCATTCCTTTTATAACCAAGAGACTTATACTTTTAAAACCAAGTATCACATACTTACAAATCAAGTTTCTTAACTTTCAAAATACTTCAAGTCTCTTAATATTTAGAAAACAAGTTTCTTCTACTTTTAAACCTCAAGTAACTCACACCTTTAAAACAAGTTACTTCTCTTAAATCATGTCATTTCTCCTCTTTTAAAACAATTAAGTAAATCACTCCTTTGACTCCCCTAAAGTCATTATAACGACCAATAGGTTTTGGAACTAAGGCACTAGCCAAAAAGGTTTGGAAACCACTTCCTTTTCAAGACTCTATGTATCTTAAGTAAAATACTTTCACTTTTGAAAATCCAAACTTCATCAAGGTAATGGATTATAACAACTTCCAATTTAAACATCCAAAGTACATCAAGGAAGTATATAGAACAACTTCTATATTAGGCAATCCAAGTACAAACAAGGAAGTATATAGAACAACTTCTATATTAGGCAATCCAAGTACAAACAAGGAGTGGATCATTTAAGGAGTAGGACATACTTCATTTATCTTAAGGAATCATGCTAGAAGAGGAGATAGTTCACATACCTTTTCGGCTAAATCCACAAGCTAAGCCGAATACGCCGTACGTAGAATTGTCAACCTATAATGGTCACAACATGACTATCAATTTCTAGTTTCTAACGTAGAATAATACTAAGTATACGGTCTCTTATTCTACGGAAAATCGGGCAGCACTTCCTTTGTTTCTACATACTTTGCCACCTTTTCAAGGCCGAATTCAACAACCAAACATGCCACATTTAAGGCTCAACATACCAACCAATCAAAGGGGATTACACGCCTTACAATACGTGTAAAATTTCGCCCCACAATTCATACGAAGTAGTTCCATATTTAAAGCCATTCTCGGCTATATAAACAACAACTCAAAGTCTTTTCCAATCCTTTTCCAATTCCAAGTTCTACGGTCTAACATGTTATATAGTCATAAACAACTTCAACAACTACAATTTCCTTCTTTATACAACATGCGACGACTTAAACTAACAATCAACTTGAATTGTAATCTTAAGGGCTAAACATACTAGTTTTTGGATTAGGGTTCCAATAGCCAATACACTTATCAAACTTCATAATATATACCTCATGCTTGCTAATATCCATAACTACAATGATAAGTAAACTTTAATTGCTAAAACGACAAGATTTATACCTTTATAAGCCCTTAAAATTTCCAAGATTCAAAGTCGCTCCTTAGAAATTCTTAGCTCCTTTCCTTTCCGCTCCAATCTGCTATTTGAAGCCTTTAGAAGTTCTCAACCAACTTCTCTTCCATTTCCAATCAAAACCTATGAAAATGCCTTTGGTTTTCGCCTTGCGACTAACGTGAAAACGTCGTTTTTCCGAAATCTTTCTATTGAGATATCCTTACAATACCCTTAGGGACCTTGGGTTTAAGTCTTGTGAATAATGGATCAAAACTACAAAAATTTTGTGTGGGAGATATCACCAACCCGAGAGCACTCAAGGCTAAGCTCAAAGTTCTCTAATTTTTCTAAGTGTGGAAGACCTTGTCTTGCTACTAGTGTGGTATATAAAACACAATGGAAGGCTTAGATTGCAACACTTGAGTGGCTAGGATGAAAGACACTTGGATAATTAGCCAAGTGGACAAGTTGACAAGTCAACAATCTCAAGCTTGAAGACTTATCATCCACAATGGTCAAATGACCATTCTAACCTTGCAATATTCGACCAAGAGCATGTGTGGGGGTGCCACGTGTCGGCCTCTCATTCGTCCATAAAATTCCGTAACCCTCGTGGGCCCCACAAAACGTAAAATTCCTCGGGTGGGCCCCACATGACCAAATCCGTAAAAATAAATTTCCATAATGTTAATAAGTTTCATACTCTTCAAATAATGCATTTTGAGAATCCAATTCTCAACAACGAACATTTTTCATTTCCGACGTTCGGAAGATTTTCTGTCGGAAAAATAATTCTTCCTTTCGTACCAATTTCCAAGTCTTGATTCCTTACATACATTCTCCTATACATGTCCTGGACTTACGGGGTGTAACACAAGTGTTCCCTGAATGTACCTCAAAATGTGTTTGAGCTCATTCATATGTTAAATCCTGGGGTCATGCATAAACAAACACATATGTTGTACTGCATATGTAATAGCGGGTCGGATCCTCATAGGGGGAGCCAGCAGTAGCTCTCAACTTGGGTTTAGTATCAACTGGAATGGAAGTGGAATTACAGGATTATATCCCATCCCTCTCGATGATCTTAGTTGCATACTTCCTCTGTGATAAGAACAGTCCACCTGCATGACGAGTGACAACAATCCCTAAAATATAACTCAATGGCCCCAAGTCTTTCTGTCACGACCCGAACCGACGGGTCTCGATTGGTGCCCTACATGGGCACCCTTATACCCACACATCACATATAACCAGCGGAAGCTTAAGAAAACTCATAATCTCATAACAAAGGGATCTTGTCCCCTGAACTGTCATATAACATCATAGGCAAGCCGGCAAGGCTGCCATTATATACACAATAGCCAAAATAAACTACAACCGTACATGTCCAACCCACACATGACTACAGACCTCTAAGAGTAAGACAGTGAACTATGACGGGACAAGGACCCGCCGTACCCCTTAATATACATAAGCATGTACCAAAATGACAAGCCCCGGAACAATGGAGCTATCCCAAAAGATGAGCAAAGATCCTAAGCTCGAGGATCACCAAACTGAGTACCTATACATGCGGGCATGAACGCATCCCCCCGGAGAAGGGGGTCAGTATAACAATGTACTAAGTATGTAAATATAAAGTACTGTAAATAAGATCATAACTGGCCAAAAGATGACATGGATAAGTATGAAAATCAAATACCAGATCCAACTATGCCATATAAAATAAGAAACAACTGTACCTTGTAAAAATAGATAGTCAACTGCGCCTTTTAAAATAGAGAGTCAACTGTGTCTCTCAAAAATGAGAATCAGTTGTGCCTTTTTATAAAGTGAGAGTCATATACTGTCATGGGTATCTATACCCGCATCATAGAAGCATGCCCATGGAATCATATACTGTCATGAGTATCTATACTCACATCATGGATACATGTCCATAGAATCATATACATATAAACATTGTCGGCCCTCTAGAGAGGAACTCGGTGAACAAGTGCAAGGATCTGCGCACGACTGTCATGAGTATCTATACTCGTATCATGGATTACATGTCCATGGAATCATAATACATATAATATTTCCGATCCTCTAGTGAGAGACTCGGTGAACATTGCCGGCCCATTATGGGACTCGGTGGATGGAATAATAACACTTGCTCGAGTAGCTATCATGAGCAACCTTGTGCAATTTAAATCATCTTTTGACTCTCAATAAAATCTTTAAAATGAACTTTCATTTTAGAAAAACCAAGGCACTACCATATCATGTATCATTAAGGATTCATATCCGATAGAACTGTGTACGTCCGCCATACACTCACTGTTATACCCCGTATTTCCAGAGTATGTACGTGAGGGCGTACGTATGCAATTTGAGCCTTAAAGTTGGCTAGTTTCGAAATTTGTACACAACACCCGATTAGAGTCGTTTTTCGACGAAACGTTTCCACAGCTTTCGTAGGGAAAATTCCGGCTATGGCATTTTTAATTTTTACGGATTTTTCCGAGAGACGAAACATTTTGGACCAACGAGAGGGCGACACTTGTCACCCTCTAATTGGAAGGAGTGGACGACAAAAGCTTGCCCTTTGCACGTTTTTGGTGTTGCATTTTTGGTCAAGGGTTAGGTAGGATATTTTGTGTAAATGGATAAGGTAGAACATGGCTAAATCTTGGCCTTACACTTGCTATGCACTTGTCTTCATCTTGGCCATTGGTTGGCCTTCACTTGACCTATAAATACCCCTCTAAGTTGAAGACTTTCTTCATCCTCACTTGAGCAATCTACCTAAGTCTCAAACACTCCTCCTCTTGTTCTCTCGTCCACCACACCTCCCCTCTGAAGGCCCTCGTCGAAACCTACCCCTTTGTAGGTTAGCATGTAGGTACCCCCTAGCCTAGTTGTTTTCGTATAATACCCCTTGTTGTGGTATAGAAATACTCTCCTAGTATTGTTATAATGCCCAAAATACTTTAGCCAAATACCTTGTAGTACTTTCCAAGGTACCCCTTTTACAAGCCCAGAAAATACTATTATACTTCCCTCAGTCACAAACGAAACCCTAAGTAAATCTTCACCCGTAGTTGAAGTTATAAGTAGAAGTTGGTTAGAACTTCTAAGGGTTGGTTGGAGCGGGTCGGAGCGCACGGAGTAGGAGCTAAACCTTGCTCAGGATCGACATATAAACTCGGATAATTTTGGGCTTATCGAGGTAAACACTCTTGACCTTCTATTGTAATTGGAAATTACATGTTGTAGGAATATATAGTTGAAGTATACTATATATAGAACTGAACATTATAAATGTGCGGCAATGTCTTTTGACTTAAGCCTGAATAATACTTACGGCAATGTCTTGCGACTTAAGCCTGAATTTTAAGAAGTGAATCAATCGTAATTACATAGGATCAGACATGAGACTTGTGTAGTATTGCTGTGAGTAGAATTGTACACGTCCGGCCGATGCAAACCCCCTGGTTGGCTTGGTAGCCGGCCTCGATAGAGGAGGAGATTTACGCTGCGGGAGGAGGTGTCACGAATTTTCGTAGAATATTCTACGTCGGGATTTAAAGATATTAATAGGCGCCTGTGGCCTCTATAGGTTGTAGTACTACGTATGGAGTGACCGCTGATCGAGAGTGTAGCCGGTTTGAGGTACTTGAGCGTTTGCTATTAGTCGATAATCGTCGCGAGGTATGTGAACCTCTTCCTATCTGTTCTAGCATGATATGTGTATAACTATGTAGTACGGTAGACGCGTACGTGTGTTTAAAGTATTTGATTGGTTTGAAACATAAAGTGTTATAACGCTTTATGGGTAGTTGGTTATAATAGCTTTATGTAGGTAAGAAAATGCTTTGTGGTTTCAAAGGGTAACTGATTTGACTTATAACGGATTTGATGTGTAGTAATACTTGGCTTTGAAAACATAAGAGTTGTACTAGCTTTATGGGAAGTTAAGTATAACGTCTTAAGAGTGATAAAAAGAATGGGTTACTGATTTTTAGAAGATAAGAGACTTGACTTAATGGTATTAATATGAATTTTGTTAAAAGTGTGAAAACTCATTCGTGAGTAATGAGTACTTGGTTTTAAGAGGAATAATGTTTTACTGATTTCGGAAATCAGAATGAGTATCGACAAACCACTGCAGCGTAAATAAAGGAAAATGTATTGAATAACGAAGTATGGTATTAAAACCAGTAGAAACCTCCATCTGCATAGAAGCTAAGATAAGACAAAATGATATTACATTTCCTAGATCATGGCTGCTTAATAAGATTAATTATAAACAAGAATAACCTACTCACATATAAGACATATGTTCCTCAAAACGTTTAAAAGAGAATTATGTTTTAAAGGATTTAAAACTATGAACTACGAAACCTTTTCTAAAATGAGAAACTTGAGCTTTTGAAATTAGGCAAACTTGAACGTTTGGAAAATAAGGTTGTTACTTGATTTTACAAAGGAAAGCATTTTGGTTTACTTAACAATGTTAGTCACTCTATTTTTATACTACGGGTATCGGGTGACCTTCGTAAAAGAAATGGATCTTTAAAAGGAATTTAACGTACGTAGTACTTTAGGGTTAAAATCCGGACTTTGACATAAAATGAAAGTACCTTGAGTTGTGTGTAACTTGCTTATGCTTGTTGTTATGAAACTTGACCATGTTACGTGTGATAGCCTTGTTGTGCAAGTACTGTGTTCTACTCGACTACCGGTTCATCCGGGAATGTATTTCACTTGATTACCGGTTCATCCGAATGCATTTCACTTGATTACGGTTCATCCGAATGTATTTCACTTGATGGCGGTTCATCCGAACGTATTTCACTTGACTACCGTTCATCCGAATGTATTCCACACTTTTCTATATTGGGTCCATAAGATGGGCCGAGACACATTATACGTATCACATGATTTGTACCTAGATCGCGGTGAGGAAGGAGTTCCACGCATGAGGATGACTTTGAGGCGTGAGTTCTGACTTGACATGATCGCTTTTATGTTGTGAATTGTAGTTTGGTTATCATACATGTCTCCCGCTTTATATAGACTATTATGATTTCATTTACTGATTTTACGATTTCACATACTTGGTACTGTTGATCGACTCCTTCGGGCCGCGTTCATGCCGCAGTCAAAGGTACATCAACCGCCGATCCCCGCTTATAGGATCACATTTCAGCGTGTTGGAAGCTCCGTTCCTTCTGAGGCTTATCTTTTGGTATGTTACCCCGAGTGTAGTTTCTTATACATTCGTGGTATGGCGGCCCCGTCCCGTCATAGCCGCTGTAAAAATCTTAGAGGTGCAGCAGTAACACTGTTGTGGGCAGGGTTTGTAAAAAGGATAACTCGTCGGGTATTTATGTATATATGATGAAGGCAAATTTTTTGTTTGACCTGTTTATTTATTTTTTATCTGTATTCATGTTCATGTTTTTATTTCGCTGATTTTCTCTCGATGTTGTATCACTAGGGTGCCCGGTAGAACGATCCACGCCCGGTTCGGTCGTGACAAAGTGGTATCGAGCGGTTAGTCCTCGGAAAGTGTCTACGCACCGTGTCTAGTAGTCTTGATTATCGGTGTGTTGTGCACCACATCTATAATCGTGAGGCTATAGGACATTTATGATTGGTTTCCATTCTTCTCATTCCGAGATCGTGCCAGAGCCGCAGTGATAAGTTGGGCCCTCCGACGTATTCCTTTCCTTTACGATTATGCCTCCGCGTAAGGCAACCTGAGCCCAAATGGGCAAGGCAACGAGGAGCTGTTAGTGAGATACAGAGGAGCACGAGCGCGCAGCCCGGTCAAGACTGAGACAAGAAGCCCGACGACGGTTTCGCGACGCCGCAAAGACCAAAGCAGAGTTTAGAACCGCAGCGGTGGCTGCGAGACTACAATACTGAGCCTCCATCCCACACTGAGCCGATGAGATGGGGTACAAGGAGATGGCGCCATCGCCGAGTCGTGGCGAGATATGAGGATAGGCCGGATGCAGCAGCCCAATAGCACCCGTAGTTCACCCCGAGCGGTTTGAGGCTACGTGACTTTCTCGAGTCAGTAGCCCGCCGTTTCTATGGATCGAGAGCCGAGATGACCTCGTGAGTTTATCCGACAGCCACAGGATCATGAGAGTGATCGAGCCTCGCAGGCGCAGTCGGTGGTATTGGTTCGCATCACCGCGTGATCTGCAGATTGATAGTTTGATTTGCATGAGCTGTCCGGGAAGAGCATGCACTTCCAGCCGTTTGGAACGAGTTCTCAGAGGCCTTTCTTGCACATTTCTTGCCTCCACAGATGAGGAGGGCTCGGGCACAGATTTTTGACGTTGAGGCAGGCGGGCGGTTAGAGAGTACAATGTGGAGTTCGACTCATTAGCTCGGTATGTTCCCGTAGTAGCCGATATGGAGGACGAGTACACCGCTACGTCACCGGCTGGATGATTACTTGGCGAGGCTTGCGGGTGTAGCTCTTCACCGGCATGGACATTGCCCGCATGCAAGCTCATGCACTAGGATGTGAGGCACGGAGAGGTCGACGGAATGGCCGAGATCGCAGAAGAGGCCGAGCAGCAGGTCCTTTGGTAACTTTCGCGACCGCCTCAGCAGCTAGCCTAGTTATGTACCTCCGCCAAGATGCAGTGGTCCTCCTCGCCTTCGTGGCGTTCAGGTATTCGGAGCTGGTCGAGCTCCGTGGCTTCGTTCACGGTATACGTGAGTGCTAGCCACCGATTCATGCCCTCGGTTAGCACGATGTGGCAAACATCATCCCGGAATGTCGTCTTTATCGTGCTTGTTTCACTGCCGCCGTGGCCATGTGACGAGAGATCGTGATTATAGAGAGGTACCGCGGATGACGCAGCCTACCGGATCGATGGCGGTGTTCATCGCCTTTCTACGATGCTCGCAGGCGGACTTACGATTAGAGTGAGCGGTAGCTGTGTATATCCTTAAACCTCTAGAGGCTTGTATGTTTTGATGTTATGTTAATGTGTTAAGTGTTATGTTCGGATAACTTTGTGCTAAAATGTGATTTAGGAACTGGTTGGGAAAAGGGTAAGCACGGGTGAGGAAATGATGAACCTTAGAATATTACAGTTGAGACCTTAGATGTAAGACCGTCTTGAGTACAATATTTTTGCGAGTGATCCTTGTCAGAGTGCATTTTATGCCTAGAATGTATTGTGTGATAAGTCCTGGGTTGGGTAAATGAAAGTGGTATCTTTCATGATGTGATTTAGCAAGATTGTTCCGTCGGCGAGCAAGAGTTGGCGCGACATGGGTCGGGTTGGGGCGTGTTGCGGGCCAACCCGCACTGCTTCGGAGGTGGGTCACCGGGTGGTCCCGCCGGTGGTAGGGTCACGAGGGTGCTAGTCCCAAGTTTAGATGACCGTCGTATGAGTTCGTGGTTATGTTCGACCGAGCGGATCATGAAGGCCGGAATGGCCTTGGCGGAGATCGGTTAGTAAGATGACCAAGTTGGAGGTAGTGACTCAAAGTTTTGGAACTAAGCGATCAAGTGTGGTACGTATACTAGAGGAGTTCAAGTGTCCGAGAAGGGCACGACGAGTAAGGAAGGAAGAGAACGTGTGATATTTCGTGGCCAGGTGTGGCGTTGGCAACTTGTTAGAAGAAGTTCTTCGTTATCCGTCTTGAGAAGGAACATTCGGGACGAATGTTTCTAAGGAGGGGAGAATGTTATACCCCGTATTTCCAGAGTATGTACGTGAGGGCGTACGTATGCAATTTGAGCCTTAAAGTTGGCTAGTTTCGAAATTTGTACACAACACCCGATTAGAGTCGTTTTTCGACGAAACGTTTCCACAGCTTTCGTAGGGAAAATTCCGGCTATGGCATTTTTAATTTTTACGGATTTTTCCGAGAGACGAAACATTTTGGACCAACGAGAGGGCGACACTTGTCACCCTCTAATTGGAAGGAGTGGACGGCAAAAGCCGCTTTGCACGTTTTGGTGTTGCATTTTTGGTCAAGGGTTAGGTAGGATATTTTGTGTAAATGGATAAGGTAGCACATGGCTAAATCTTGGCCTTACACTTGCTATGCACTTGTCTTCATCTTGGCCATTGGTTGGCCTTCACTTGACCTATAAATATCCCTCTAAGTTGAAGACTTTCTTCATCCTCACTTGAGCAATCTACCTAAGTCTCAAACACTCCTCCTCTTGTTCTCTCGCCCACCACACCCTCCCCTCAAGGCCCCTTGGCCGAAACCTACCCCTTTGTAGTGGTTAGCCATGGGGTACCCCCCCCTAGCCTAGTTGTTTTCGTATAATACCCTTTGTGGTATAGAAATACTCTCCTAGTATTGTTATAATGCCCAAAATACTTTAGCCAAATACCTTGTAGTACTTTCCAAGGTACCCCTTTTACAAGCCCAGAAAAATACTATTATACTTCCCTCAGTCACAAACGAAACCCTAAGTAAATCTTCACCCGTAGTTGAAGTTATAAGTAGAAGTTGGTTAGAACTTCTAAGGGTTGGTTGGAGCGGGCCTGAGCGCACTGAGTAGGAGCTAAACCTTGCTCAGATCGACATATAAACTCGGATAATTTTGGGCTTATCGAGGTAAACACTCTTGACCTTCTATTGTAATTGGAAATTACATGTTGTAGGAATATATAGTTGAAGTATACTATATATAGAATCAACATTATAATTGTGCGCAATGTCTTTTGACTTAAGCTCGAATAATACTTACGAATGTCTTGCGACTTAAGCTGAATTTTAAGAAGTGAATCGAATCAGTAATTACATAGGGTATCAGACATGAGACTTGTGTAGTATTGCCGTGAGTAGAATTGTACACGTCCGGCCGACGTGCAAACCCTCCTGGTTGGCTTGGTAGGCCTCGATAGAGAGAGATTTACGCCGCGTGGGGAGGTGCCGAATTTTCTCAGAGAATATTCTACGTCGGGATCTAAAGATATTAATAGGCGCTTTGTGGCCTCTATAGGTTGTAGTACTACGTATGGAGTGACCTGCTTGACTGAGAGTGTAGCCGACGGTTTGAGGTACTTGGAGCGTTTTGCTATTAGTCGATAATCGTCGCGAGGTATGTGAACCTCTTCCTATCTGTTCTAGCATGATATGTGTATAACTATGTAGTACGGTAGACGTACATATGTTTAAAGTACTTGATTGGTTTGAAACATAAAGTGTTATAACGGCTTTATGGGTAGTCGTTATAACACTTTATGTAGGTAAGAAAATGCTTTGTGGTTTCAAAGGGTAACTGATTTGACTTATAACGGATTTGATGTGTAGTAATACTTGGCTTTGAAAACATAAGAGTTGTACTAGCTTTATGGGAAGTTAAGTATAACGTCTTAAGAGTGATAAAAAGAACGGGTTACTGATTTTTAGAAGATAAGAGACTTGACTTAATGGTATTAATATGAATTTTGTTAAAAGTGTGAAAACTCATTCGTGAGTAATGAGTACTTGGTTTTAAGAGGAATAATGTTTTACTGATTTCGGAAATCAGAATGAGTATCGACAAACCACTGCAGCGTAAATAAAGGAAAATGTATTGAATAACGAAGTATGGTATTAAAACCAGTAGAAACCTCCATCTGCATAGAAGCTAAGATAAGACAAAATGATATTACATTTCCTAGATCATGGCTGCTTAATAAGATTAATTATAAACAAGAATAACCTACTCACATATAAGACATATGTTTCTCAAAACGTTTAAAGGAGAATTATGTTTTAAAGGATTTAAAACTATGAACTACGAAACCTTTTCTAAAATGAGAAACTTGAGCTTTTGAAATTAGGCAAACTTGAACGTTTGGAAAATAAGGTTGTTACTTGATTTTACAAAGGAAAGCATTTTGGTTTACTTAACAATGTTAGTCACTCTATTTTTATACTACTGTATCGGGTGACCTTCGTAAAGAAATGGATCTTTAAAAGGAATTTAACGTCGTAGTACTTTAGGTTAAAATCCGACTTTGACATAAAATGAAAGTACCTTGAGTTGTGTGTAACTTGCTTATGCTTGTTGTTATGAAACTTGACCATGTTACGTGTGATAGCCTTGTGCAAGTATCGCGGTTCTACTCGACTACCGGTTCATCCGGGAATGTATTTCACTTGATTACCGGTTCATCCGGGAATGCATTTCACTTGATTACCGGTTCATCCGGGAATGTATTTCACTTGATGACCGGTTCATCCGGGAACGTATTTCACTTGACTACCGGTTCATCCGGGAATGTATTCCACACTTTTCTATATTGGGTCCATAAGATGGGCCGAGACCTGTTATACGTATCACATGATTTGTACCTAGACTGCCGGCAGTGAGGAAGGAGTTCCACGGGCATGAGGGATGACTTTGAGGGCGTGAGTCCCTGACTTGACATGACTGCTTTTATGTTGTGAACTGTAGTTTGGTTATCATACATGTCTCCTGCTTTATATAGACTATTATGATTTCATTTACAGTATTTTACAGTTTCACATACTTGGTACCTGTTGTACTGACCTCCTTCGGGGGGCTGCGTTCATGCCGCAGGTCAAAGGTACATCAACTGTCGATCCCCGCTTATAGGATCACATTTCAGCGTGTTGGGAAGCTCCGTTCCTTCGGAGGCTTATCTTTTGGTATGTTACCCTGAGTCTGTAGTTTCTTATACATTCAGGGGTATGGCGGGGCCCTGTCCCGTCATAGCTGTTGTAAAAATCTTAGAGGTGCAGAGTAATCGCTGCAAGCGGGGTTTGTAAAAAGGATAAGCGTCGGGTATTTATGTATATATGATGAAGGCAACTGTTTTGGTTGGCCTGTTTATTTATCTTTTCTCTTAATTCATGTTCATGTTTTTATTTCCGCTGATTTTCTCTGATGTTGTATCACTAGGGTGCCCGGGGTAAGGCACCAGTCACGGGCCCGGGTTCGGGTCGTGACACTCACTTTATAACAAACATGCCAAAAGAAGAAATGATAGTTTCACATACCTTATCGGCTATACCAACACGATAAGTAGAATACGCTTCAATTAGTACTTCAACCTATAATAACAATAACACGTCGATCAACTTCTTGCTTACTAGTGTAAGTCATATACCACAAGATGGTTCCCTTTTCATATACAAATTCGGGCAGCACTTTCCCTATTTATACATACATCCACAACTTACAAACAAGGCCAATAACATCAATAACCAAGTACCAATTAAGGACATAACCAAAACAGCAACCAAGGTGATCGACACACCTACTTCACATGTTAATCTGTCCTCTTAATCCATATAAAAACAGTCCACTAAAACAGTCCATACTTCAACAACAACGAGGGTAAAATGTGAAGCTTTCTACACCTTTCTATACCCTTATTCCTTTAGGACATACGTTAGCAATTTACCACATTAAACATGCATAATTGTAACTAAATTTCCAGCATTATAACTCCACAAAACAGTCCCTAAAATAACACAATAACGTCCCACAATTTCATGCAGTTTCGGCCAACCAAAACCAAAGCCCTTTTCATAACTCCTTAAAATCCAATTCATATTTCAACACTTTTAATATAAACCATATCAACTTTTAATAACAAGATTCCTTCATTTAATAACATGCAATAAGTGACGATAACAACAATAACAACCAACGAATCCAATATAATAAAAAATGCCTCAAAATCGGCCAACAACCAAAACTTTCATATGCACTTCTTATTCTCCATTTCTCTTAACACGGGTTCATCCGTTAACTATAACAACATGTAATTTCCAATTACCTCAAGAGGAAGAAGAAATCTTACCTTATATTTAGCCCAAAACAGTCCCTACTTCACACGACCACTGCTTCACTTTGCACCACTTCTCCAAGTCACAACAACACACACGTATCCTCTACAAACTTGTAACCATCTTGCTTTCATGTTTTTATTCCAACAAGTTCATCTCCAAGCTTAAGGTTTTTCTTGGACAAAATCAGCCAACACCATGACCCACTGTTTTGGTGTGTTAAACTTGGCTTAGAACTTAGTTAAGGAACTTAATCTTGGAAAATATTTAACTTTTGTTCTTCACTTGGCTTAGGATTTCGAGACTTGAAGGAGAAAAAAAGAGAGAAAAGTTTGAAGGATGAAGATATTTTGTGATACACCAAGTCTTCCCATACATATCTATACAAGTGGAGTTTATAACACAAGTGGAGGGGGGACCCATGAACCCCACTTGTCCACTTGTCTTTCCTTCACAAAAATATCTCCCACACTTAGCCATTTTCTTAATTTTTCGATGGCCCTCATATTCCTAATGCCAAGATTTAATAATTCAACACTAAGTCCATAACTCTATTGGAAAGAATTCAACTACAAATATAAATTCTCGTCGTCACATTTGTTGTATCCAAAATTATTCCATACAGAAAATGTAAATATACTTTCCTCCAACATTCACATCTTATATCCTAACTTACGTTCTCACTTATATGCCCTGGAATTATGTGGTGTAACACTTTCATGGAAAACTCAGAGCTGGGCATTGTCATAATAGACTGCGTAATGCATCAGAAGAGGCAGTCAAGATAATAGCATCCACATATAATAGTATATAAGTCATCTAAGAAAACTGACGATATATGAATAATGAATTATCAGACCTGTTATGAGAGAACCATGCCAATAGTGGAAATATAGTCAGCAAACCTCTTATACCAAGCCCGTGGAGACTGCTTAAGTTCATACAAGGACTTCTTCAACAAACAAACATGATGGGGATATTGAGTATCCCTAAACTCTAAGGGTTGATGCATATATATTGTCTCCTTGAGATCACCATGTAGAAAAACATTCTTCACGTCTAGCCGATGAATGGGCCATGCTTTCGAAAGAGTCACACTGAGCACAATATGAATGGTAGATGATTTGAACACCGGGCTAAATGTCTCACCACAATCTATACCAACCTGCTGAATCTTACAATCACCTACAAGATGAGCCTTAAGTCTTGCAAATGAATCGTCAAAATTATCCTTATGTGCAAAAATCCACATAGACCAAATAATATTAACACCAGATGGACGGGGCACCAACTCTCACATTTTATTGTCAATAAGATTATTATATTCATCAGTCATAGCAATTTTCTATTTTCGGTCATTCAAAGAAGACATAGGATTAAGGGGTAGTGGTGATTTAAGAACATTTGAATTTAAATTAAAATATCTTTTTTGTTTAAAAATACCCCATTAACTTCGGATGACTGGACAATATGTCGGGGAAGAGTTGAGTGAATTTTGGGATTTTTCGGGACATGGGACATGCTGGCCAGCAGGCAGTGAGCCTGCTGGACCAGAACTGGAACTAGGGACCGTCGTTGATGGGCCAGAAAGGCTACTAGAACCTGAAGAGTGAACTGGGCTTGAGAGATGGCCCAGTTGCTGGACCCAGAACGGGAGTAGAAGCAGTGATGTTAGGACCAGCGGGAAGTGGGCCCGCTGGCCGATTCGGGGCGCGAAATATGTCTGAAAAATTGTGAATTAAATACGGAGATATACCATCATCCAAAAAATCATACAAACTAGGCACGGGATTATCTACCTTAGCAAATGGAAATTGGGAATCATAAAAATAACATGACAACTAATAATGATTTGATTAGATGATAAATCAAAATATTTATAACCACGGTGATTTGACGGATAACCCCAAAACACACAAAGGGTAGAACGGGTCTGAAGTTTGTTAATTGTGGTGGATGGAAAAAGTGGATAACATAAGCACCCAAAGACCCTAAGATGTGAATATGAATGAGTCTTATTAAATAAAATATAAAAAGGGGACGAATATGTCAAGCCTATGGAATGAAGAATGTTCAGAAACCTTTAGAGCATGATGCCAAAATGATGGGGGTACGGAAGCATGAATAAGTTCGAACAATATTATTAATGGTACGAATTTTACGTTCGGCTTTCCCATTTTGTGAGGACGTATGAGGACAAGAAAAATAAAAATTGATCTCATTTTTATCACAAAACTCCCGAAACTCCCCATTGTCATATTCTTTCGCATTACATTGAATATTCTTAATTTCCCGTTCGAATTGAGTTCTAGTGAATGCTCTAAATTTTAAGAAAATGGAAAACACTTGAGATTTTTTCGTGATTGCAAAAGGTCTATAAGAATTTAGAATAATCATCTAAAAATAGAACATAATACTGATGACCCAAAGAACTCAGAACAGGAGACGTCCATAAATCACTATGAATAATATCAAATGACATTAAAGTATGAGAAGTAGAGTCTACAAATGGCAACTTAACAATTTTTCCTAAGGAACAAGATTAACAATTCGGAGTACTACGCGTACCCTTACATGAAATAAATTTATTTTTATCTAAGAAAGAAAATATAGATGACCCTGGATGACCGAGACGTGCATGCCATACGGAAGGAGCAAAAGCTGCAAAAGTGGATGGCAAAGCTTGACGCGAAAAACTGGATGTGGGAGTGATAAGATAAATATCTCCCCTACTATCATATCTCATAAGAGGAATCACCGTCTTGAAGTCCTTCACAAAAAATCCAAAAGGATAAATTAACAAAAATCCTATTATCAGTGGTGAATTTACGAACAGACACCAAATTCATAATTAATTTAGGGGCATGAAGGGTATTCTTTAAGACAAGGGGTGGATGTGGGGGAGACAAAATTGTATGATCATAACCGCGAATTGGAATTGAATTACCATTACCAATAATTATACCACGATTACTGCTCAAATTGGAATAAGACGAAAGAGTACCTTGGTCGGATGTCAAGTGGGTAGTGGCGCTTGTGTCCATGTACCAATTCGTATCCGGGGGTGTTAATCCCAGCGTGTGTATCACAGACTCAATATCTGTCAGAGATGGTGCGAAAGCGGGCCCCTCAGTCGCAAAGGCCTACTATGGCCGAGGCCCAAGCAGGCCTGGGGCTGACCAAGGCCCAACTGGGCGTGCTGGAAACTGCTGGGCTCGCTGGAACTGGGCTGGGGCTTGCTGGAACTGGGCTTGTTGCTGCTGTTGGGAACTGGGCCGAGAGTGGGCAGTGGCCCAGTTTCCGTATGTTGTTGTTGGAGAAGAAACCGTGGGCCACTGGTTGTTGGCCTATGTATAGTAGGCCCACGAACCATATGTTGATGTCCCCACTGGCCGGTACCCACCCGTTCTGCATCCTCCGCCGTTGCCATTATTACCACCGCGTCCACCACCTTTATTTTTATTTTTGCAATTTTGACCTTTCTTGCCACCACCATTGTTACTATTTTGGTTTGCATTGTCAAAATATGTTGGGGAGTTATGTGACGTGGCTATAAAGACAAAGCTCGTACCGGTAGTCGTCTTCTTAGCCAAACTGGATTCTTCCAACGTAAGCATGGATCAGGCCTGATAGAATTCCGGAAGAGGGTTACTTTAATGAATGATCGAAGCAACACCGTTATATGCCTCGGACAAGCCTGCAACCATTTGTATAATGAAACTACTATTAGTACAGGAGCACCCACGTTGCGAAGTTGATCCGCCAAGTCCTTGAGTCGTTTACAATAAGATGAAACGTTAGGAAAATTCGCCGTAGCAACTTGAGAAAATCCCTGCTCAAGGGTAACAATACGGGAATGACTGTTATCCTGGAAGATATCACGCGATCGATTCCAAGCTTCCATAGTTGTGGAGTTGGGTTCCATAATCGTCTGTAAGAGGTCAAGAGAGATAGTGGCATAAATCCACTGGATCATCCGCTTTGGTGGGAACAGCCTCCGTATTACCCTCCGTATTAGTAGACGGAAGGATGATGTGGTGGAGAACTTGATGTGCCATAGCATGAATTTTGAACAATTCTGCCCACGTCCCATATTGAACGTTTTTTTTCGAGGTCAAGAATAATAGGAAGAACGCTATAAATGTTAAAACCGTTAGGGATGGATGAAATGTGTTCTTCTCAGTCATAGTGAATAGAACACAAAATTTTGGACAAGAAAAATAGAATTTGGAAGGATAGCTCTCGGGTTGATGAAACCGAGAAGGAGGATTTTCTGATTTTCTTTGGGAGAGGAGCGGAAGTATTTGTGTTACACCCCATATTTCCAACAGTTTGAAATGAGAACGTACGTGAGAAATTGAGATTTGAATTTTGAAAAGAAGGAAAATTCTGGAAAAATCCTCCGAGCCTCGTGAAGGAAAAAGGTTTATAAAGTGGAGTTTGATTCTCAAATTTGATATTTGGGGACTTGGAGAATATATTGGAATTATGAATTTTAATTTTCGAATTTGGTCATGTGGGGCCCACCGGGAAAATTTTACGTTTTTGTGGGGCCCGCAAGTTTTTCGATATTTTGGCCAATTATGGACTTTTTGGGAGATGAAAATATTTTGGACGAATCATAGGGTGGCACGTGGCACACCCCACCCCCTTGTCTTGGTCTTGGAAGACCTTGACTATTTGACTATTTGACTTTAGATATTTGTGAGACTTGGCAAGATATATTGTGGACAAGTGGGCCATGTGGGTCCCACTCCACTTGTCTTGTTACTTGAGATGTACATTTATATATTAGAGGGCTTGCAAGACTTGCCAACACTTAGCCAAAAATTTCATCTTGTTCTTCATATTGCTCTCGACCAAGGGCAAAAATGGAAGGCCAAATTTACCAAATCTTCCAAGCTTAGTTATTATACAAGATTAAGGTCCCTAACCAAGTGATTAGCAAGATTAAGCACCCTTAACCCCTAAATCTAGGTTGGGCCGAAATTGGTGATGAAACCCTAGGGCTTTCCGTCGACTTTTTGGAAGCGAAACGTGAAGAGAAGTTACTCCTAAGGTTGTAAGGGATACATATATGTGATTGGAACTTGAAGAAGTGGAGTGAAACGAAAACTGTGGACCAAAACATAGCATTCTGTCCGGGGCGTTTTTAAGGCTAAAAATGAGGTAATAGTTCTTTTTTTCCCGCAATAATTGGATATTACTCATTGTTATTGTCACGACCCGTTCCGGGGCCCGTGACTGGTGCCTTACCGGGGCACCCAAGTAGTCATACATCAGAGTAACCAGCGGAATATAAAACAAGACAGAAAAGCTTTATAAAATAAGACACGCTTTATCTGATGAAAAGCTTGCCTTTCGCATAATATAAATAACTCAAGTTTTGCGCTACATCCCAACTGCATAATAGTACTACTGCACTCTAAGGAAGTAACAACTATGGCGGACAGGCCCCGCCATACCCTCGATCATAAAACTATCTACAATACAGGAGATCATACCCAAAAGTAGAGCCTCCGAGAAGATGGAGCTCACGACACCAACGCAAAGATCCTAAGGATGTGGATCTAGCACTGCCGCCCTTACCGCGCATGAACGCAGCCCGGGCGAGGTCAAGACAACAGTACCAAGTATGTGAAACTATAAAGTACTTAAATGAAATCGAGTATTCAAAACCTTTTCACAAATACAATCGCTTCAATTGCACATAGTGCCACATCACAAACAACAACATCAATAGGAAAATCAGAATGTGTCTATTCTAGGCCGCGAATGATCAAGCAAGGCCAATCGCCCATAGTATCATTCTCGTGCCTAGCCTCGACTTCCGCACTCGCATAGGTCCCACACGCACCGCATGAGATATTTCTCGTGACGGGGCAGCTAACCCCAGATCCGCCTAGGCTCCCGCAGCCCGCATAGCCTCAAAAGACCGCGTAGTCTCACTGCATCGCATAGGAATCCCCGATCAGCTAAACGCCGGAATGATCAATCTCGAGCATACCGCTGCTCCGCATAGTCTCACAGACCGCGATAGCCGATAGACCCGCATCGCGGGCAAGCCCTCGTATAACAAATGGGGTAGGTGATACAATAACAAAGACAATGGACTTACGGTTAACAACGTAAGCACAAAGAAGAATGACCCTTACACAAAGATTGCAAGACACTAACACAGGTAGCATCATAACATGTCTACTTATCAAACAATCTTACTACACTTAACAGAAATCAATACAAGGCTTTTATAAACAACCAAGTAAACAGTTCCTTTTTATCTTTCTTAAGTTGTTATACCTAACTTCCCATAAAGCTAGTATAACTCTTAAGCCTTTGTTTTAAAAACCAATTATTTATCTTCTGTTAAAAATGATTCAGTATTCTTTTGAAATGTTTTCAGTTCTTTGTTATTCAGGCTTAAGCCGTGAGGCATTGCCGTAAGTATTATTCGTGCTTAAGCGTGAGGCATTGCTAAGTATTATTCAGCTTAAGCCAGGCATTGCCATAAGTATTATTCGCTTAACACATGTACGCCTACCGTACTATATATTGTAAAATATCATGCTTTAGGAAGAATCACATACCTTCTCAAATAAAACCACCGCCAAGTCAATATGTCGCGCGCAGAGAGTCAGCCTATAATAGTCACAGATATCTATCAAAGACTACTCTGAGGGTCATTCTAAACAGAGGGTTCACAATTCTACGGAAAGTCGGGCAGCACAACCCTACCCGGTGAGCTATATAAGTCTACTGTGGTAATAGTTCAATTCTTTTCTGTGATATTCTTCTAAGTATTTATACTTATCCTTATACTACAACAAAGAAGTATTCTCTATTCAAAAGAGGGTTAGGAGTATTACCTTGGTAAGCCCAATAATATCCTAGATAAAGTCGCGCTTGAGCAAGGTTTAGCTCCTAAGTTGTACGCCCAGAGTCTAAGAAACCTAGAAGTTCTTCACAACTTCTACCAAAGACTAAGGGATTTGGGCTAGGTATTTTGGGCATTATAACGATACTAGAAGACAACTTTTCTACCAAGGGAGGGGGTAGATTTCCAGGCTAGTGGGTAGGCCTCGCCAAACTCACAAGGAGGGAAGGGTGTTGGACGAAAAGCTCACAAAGGGAGAGGGGAGGATTTTTCAAGACTTGGAAGATTTGTGGATGAAGAACTCTTCATCTTAAGGGGGGTATTTATAGGTCAAGAAGTGGCCAACCAATGGCCAAGATTAAGACAAGTGCAAGGCAAGTATAGGGTGGAGATTTACTCCACACAAATATCCTACTAACTCCTTGACTTGTGCACAAGGCACAAAAACGTGCTCCACCTCCAATCTCGCCCAATGGACGATTCAAGTCCATCAATGGGAGGTGCCAAGTGTCGCCTCCCGTTGGTCCAAAATGTTTCGTCTCTCTAAAAATCCGCAAAATTAGTAATGGCATAGCCGGAATTTTCCCTACGAAAGTCGTGGAAACGCTTTCGCCTAAAACGATTCTTTTAGTGAGTCAGGTACAAAAACGTCCAAGGCTAACTTTAAAGCCAAACTTTTTGTACGTATATCCTTACGTACATACTCTGGAAATAAGTGGTATAAAATTCTCCCCTCCTTAGAAACATTCGTCCCGAATGTTCCTTCTAAAGACAGATAACGAAGCTTTAACAGTTTGCAAATGCCACACACGGCCACAAAACAACACTTAGGCATAAATGATAATGGAAATTTACAAGTAGGAAAGTGAATTACCTGGAGGTGTGGGGAATAGGTGAGGATACTTCTGCCTCATGTCCTCCTCGCTTCCCACGCCATCTCCTCCCCGAGCTCGCTCCGCCACAAGACCTGACGGAAGCCACGCCCTTCGTCCGCAGACGCCTAACCCGACGATCGACTATCGCTATGGGAATCTCTCACGATAACCCTCACACCGACATCGTCAATCGGGTGTACCCTAGATGGATCCCCGATACATCTCCTCAAAGATAGATACGTGAAACACGGATGCACCGCCTCCAGACGGACGGCAGATCTAACTCAGAGCAACCTTGCCTACCTCGCGACAATCCAACGCCCAATGTACCTTGGGCCGAAGTTTCCTTCTTCCCGAATCTCATCACACCCTTCATGGGTGACACCTTTAGGAAAACCCAATCATCTATCGCGAACTCCGATGCCGACGACGATGATCTCGTGATACGATTGGCCGACTCGAGTCAATAGTCGCCTCGGATAAGCTTCACCTTATCCATCGCTCACGCACCAAATCTGGTCCCACTAGCCGCACTCGCCCACATCGAACCAACCTATAGGCGATCCGCACTTCCTCCCATATAAGGCCTCATAAGGCGCCATCTCGAATACCGGAGTGGTAGCTATTATTATACGCGAACTCCACTAGGCAAATGATCCTCCCAACTACCATCGAAGTCAATAACACAGCTCGCAGATATCCTCAAGAGTCCGATAGTGCGCTCGCTGTCCGTCTGCTCATGATGAAATGCGATTCGAGCTCACCGCCCCTAAACCTCTCGAAAGACCTCCGAAGTTAGCCGTAACCGGGCTCCTGCGATATAATCGGGTAGGGACTCCATGCAACTGACGATCTCTCGGATGTAAAGTCCGCATAATCCTCACCGAAAAGTCGCCCCGACGGGAAGAAAGTGGGCTGATTTCACACCGCCGACGATAACCCATATAGAATCATGTCTCTCCGAAAGCGAGGCAATCCTGATGAAGTCCATGTTGATCACCTCCCACTTCCGTGCCGGGATCTCTATCGTTCAGAATAAACCACCGTGCCTCCGTGCTCTACCTTCACCGCCGCAACACGCACCGAGCTACGAACTCGCAACGCCCCTCTTCAAGCCATCCCACCAATACACGATCTAAGGTCGTGGTACATCTTGGTCGACCCGATGGATAGAGTAACGCGCTACCGTGTGCTTCCCAAGAACTCCGCCAAGTCCTCAAACATCCGGAACACACACCGCTTCAAACCTTAGCACCCCATCGTGCTACTCAAAGGACCCTTGCCCTCACGTAAGAGTCAGATCACGATATCGCATCAAAGCGGGATCTCGAATCGCCGCTTCTTCACCTCCTCAACGATGGAAGACTCGCAACCTCACGAACTCTAACCCCATCGCTATCGTAATCAATCAAACGGACACCAAGGCTCGCTAATCGATGCAAATCACGAACCATGTCCTCCTCTCTAGCCGCACATCCGATAGGCTCCCATCGACCTACGACTAAGAGCATCCGCCACAACATCGCCTTCCCGTGGTACAGATATCAACATCGTAATCCTTAAGCAACTCTAACCACCGCTCTCGCCGTAAGTTCACTCCTCTGGCCGAAGATATACCGAGGCTCTTGTGGTCTGTAAAAATATCCACGTGAACCCCATACAAATAGTGCCTCCAGATCTTCAAAGCGTGAATCACTACCGCCAACTCCAAATCATGCGGGTAGTTCTCTCGTGTTTCTTCACCGTCGGGATGCATATGCTATAACCCCGCCATGCTGCATCAACACACATCCCAACCCGATGCCTCGACGATCACAATACACGACATAACCATCCGACCTCCGAAGAGTAAAACGGGGCGGTCGCCGCCTCTCTTTCAAAGAATCGAAACCTCGCCACAAGCATCACCATCAAACTTGGCCGCTCGAGTCACCTAGTCAACGGTGCGTAGATAGAAGCAAACTTCCACGAACCGATAATATCCTGCAAGGCCCAAAATCGCGAACCTCGTTGAGTAAGAGGTCTAGGCCAAGTTCGATCGCCGATCTTGGCCGTGTCCACTCGAATGCCATCACCGGCAATATGCCCAAGAAACGCCATCAAGTCAACCAAAACTCACATTTGGAAAACTTGGCGACAATCACTGATCTCGAGAATCACAAGATCCTCAAATGCTCCGCATGCTCCTCGCTCGAGCGAATAAACCAAGATATCATCAATGAACACTATCACAAACGTGTCCAAAATGGTTTGAACACTCGGTTCATCAAATCCATGAATACCACGAGCATTGGTCAACCCAAAAGACATGACCAACTCATAATGCCCGCATCGTCCGAATGCAAATTCTAGGGACATCCACCTCTCGACACGAACTCGATGATAGCCCGAACGCAGATCAATCTTGGAGAAACATCTCGCGCCGCAATCGTCGAACAAATCATCAATCCCGGAAGGGGTATTCGTTCTTAATGGTCACCTTGTTCACCGTAATCAACACACATGCGCAGCGTCCCGCCCTTCTTCTTCACGAACAATCCGGCGCTTCTGGGGAAACACCGGGCCTAATGAAGCCCTTCTCCAAAGAAATCCTCACCGGTCCTTCACTCTCTCAACTCGGCAGTGCCATTCTCAGTATGGCGGAATGGAAATAGCCGAGTGTCCGCAATATGTCAATACAAAACTCAATCTCCTCTCGAGGGATACCCGGAGGTCATCCGAAACACGCCCGGGAACTCACGACCATCGAATCGACCGAAATCTACCGCAGCCTTCGATTTAACACCCGAACGAGATGGTAGATATACCCTTCTCGCACCATCTTCCTAGCCTTGAGGTAGGAAATAAACCTACCCTGGCGATACCGTGCTCCTCCCACTCAACAACCGGCCTCAGAAACTGGAACCGCATTACTCTCTCTCGCAGTCCACATTGGCGTAGCAAAGAGGCTAGCCAATCCATCCCCATGATCACATCGAAGTCAATCATCTCCAACTCTATCAAGTCGGCCAGGTCCGACGATCAAATGGTCACAGACAAGCTCTATATACCCGCCGAGCTACCACCGAATCACCCACTGGCGTAGCTACCTCGAAAGGGTCTATGGACTCAGGCTCTATCCCTATCCTACTAGCAACAAGGGGAGATATATAGGACAGAGTAGAACCCGGATCTATCAAAGCATACACATCAAACCCAGAAACTGATAAGGTACCTGTGACGACATCAGGTGAGGCCTCCTGATCCTGTCGGCTCGACAAAGCATATATGCGGTTCTGAGGACCGCTAGAATCGACTCGCGCCACGACCTCTGCCGCGACCACCTGGTCCATGTGTACTGCCTCCGGCGAGTAATCGCTGGGATGAAGAAGCGGCAATGCACTCGTAGCCGAGCCCTACCACCGGCCGCCCGGCCGGACAACCGCAAAGTGACCTGCCGCCACAAGTATAGCAAGCTCGAGTACAGCCTCCGTAATGGTATTCGCCACAACGGGCACACTGAGCAGTCCTCGAACGGTTAGCACCTCTCGCTACCGAAATCAAGTCCCGGGCCCCGACCGCCCCGATCGCCTGGGCCGTGGCCGAAATGAGGTAGGAGTGCTCGCTACCGGGCCGTGGTGCACCGACTTCACGACGCCACCCCGAGGACCACCAAAAGAACCGCCGTCTTGGCCTTCTTCGCCGCTGATATCGCTCTACCCGAGGTCTCGCGCCTCGCATCCTAGTGCATGAGCTCGCACGCGGTAATGTCCATACCCGGCCGAAGAGAAACACCCGCATACGACTCGCCATATAATCATCTAGCCCTGACGTAGCGGTGTACCCTATCCTCCATATCTGCTACCAATGCCGGGACATATCTAGCCAAAGAATCAAACTCGACATTGTATTCTCGACGGCAAGGCCCCCGCCTCGCCAGAAGAATCTATCACTCGTGCCCTCCTCATCCGCGGAGGCAAGAAGTGTGAGAAAAGCCTCAAAACTCATCCCATACCGCTGGAGGTGCATGCTCTCCCGAAAGCTCCCATGAATCAAACCAATCGATCAGCGGTCACGCACCGATGCGAACCGAATGTCACACCTCGGGCCTCAAGCCCCGATCACCCGTGATAATCCTTCGCGGTGACGGATGAACTCCTGCGGATCATCCTCCGCCTCGACCAGAAACTCGCGGCTACAACTCAAGAAATCTCGTAGCCTCAAACTATTCGCCTCGGGTGCACTACGGGTGCGACCGAGCCGAGCCGAACTGCCGTGATCCAGCCTCTCTCAGACGGGCCACAACTTTAGCCAATAGTGGGCCATCTCTCAGACCCTAACTCCTCCGCCCCAGCCGTGGGACGAGGTGTGGTACCGTGGTCTCTTTGGGCTGGGCGCCATAGAACTCGCCGCCTCGTATAGACTGGGCCTCGAGCCTCGTAACTCGGGTGTCTCGCTAGCGCCTCGCCGCTTGCCCTTCTGGGCCCGGTTGCCTTACGTGAGGCATAATCAGCATACAGAAAGGAATACGTTAGAGGTCCAACCTATAACACACTCTAAAGCACGATCTCGTAATGAGAAGAATGGAAACCAATCCTAAATATCCTATAGCCTCGATTATTGGTGTGGTGCACAACACCGATAATCAAGACTTACTAGATACGGTCTGAGACACTTTCCGAGGATTAATCGCTCGATACCACTTTTGTCACGACTGCCTCGGCCCGTGATCGTGCCTTACCGGCACCCAAGTAGTCATACATCGAGTAACCAGCGGAATATAAAACAAGACAGAAATGCTTTATAAAATAAGACACGCTTTATCTCGATGAAAAGCTTGCCTTTCGCATAATATAAATAACTCAAGTTTTGCGATACATCCCAACTGCATAATAGTACTACAGACCTCTAAGGAAGTAAACAACTATGGCGGTTCCGCCATACCCTCGATCAGACAAAACTATCTACAATACAGTGAGATCATACCCAAAAGTAGAGCCTCCGAGAAGATGGAGCTCACGACACCAACGCAAAGATCCTAAGGATGTGGATCTAGCACTGCTGCCCTTACCGCAGATGAACGCACTCCGGGCGAGGTCGATAACAGTACCAAGTATGTGAAACTATAAAGTACTTAAATGAAATCGAGTATTCAAAACCTTTTCACAAATACAATCGCTCAATTGCACATAGTGCACATCACAAACAACAACAAAGAATAGAAAATCAGAACAGTCTATTCTAGGCCGCGAATGATCAAGCAAGGCCAATCGCCCATAGTATCATTCCCGTGCCTAGCCCCGACTTCCGCACTCGCATAGGTCCCACACGCACCCGCATGAGATATTTCTCGACGGGGCAGCTAACCCCAGATCCGCCTAGGCTCCCGCAGCCCGCATAGCCTCAAAAGACCGCATAGTCTCAACAGACCGCATAGGAATCCCCGCGATCGTGCTAAACGCCCGAATGATCAATCTCGAGCATACCGCTGCCCGCATAGTCTCACAGACCGCATAGGCCGATAGACCGCATCGCGGGCAAGCCCTCGTATAACAAATCGGGGTAGGTGATACAATAACAAGACAATGGACTTACCTGCTAACAACGTAAGTACAAAGCAAGAATGACCCTTACACAAAGATTGCAAGACACTAACACGGTAGCATCATAACATGTCTACTTATCAAACAATCTTACTACACTTAACGTAAATCAATACAAGGCTTTTATAAACAACCAAGTAAACAGCCTTTTATCTTTCTTAAGTTGTTATACCTAACTTCCCATAAAGCTAGTATAACTCTTAAGCCTTTGTTTTAAAACCAATTATTTATCTTCTGTTAAAAATGATTCAAGATTCTTTTGAAATGTTTTCGCTTCTTTGTTATTCAAAGCTTGCCGAGGCATTGCTGTAAGTATTATTCAGCTTAAGCCGTGAGACATTGCCGTAAGTATTATTCAAAGCTTAAGCCACAGGCATTGCCATAAGTATTATTCGCTTAACACATGTACGCCTACCGTACTATATATTGTAAAATATCATGCTTTAGGAAGAATCACATACCTTCTCAAATAAACCACCGCCAAGTCAATATGTCGCGCAGAGAGTCAGCCTATAATAGTCACAGATATCTATCAAAGACTACTCTGAGGGTCATTCTAAACAGAGGGTTCACAATTCTACGGAAAGTCGGGCAGCACAACCCTACCCGGTGAGCTATATAAGTCTACTGTGGTAATAGTTCAATTCTTTTCTGTGATATTCTTCTAAGTATTTATACTTATCCTTATACTACAACAGTAAGTATTCTCTAATTCAAAAGAGGGTTAGGATTATTACCTCGGTAAGCCCAATAATATCCTAGATAAAGTCGCGCCTGAGCAAGGTTTAGCTCCTAAGTTGTACGCCCCGGTAGCTCCAAGAAACCTTAGAAGTTCTTCACAACTTCTACCAAAGACTAAGGGATTTGGGCTAGGGTATTTTGGGCATTATAACGATACTAGAAGACAACTTTTCTACCAAGGGAGGGGGGGTAGATTTCGGCTAGGCTAGGGGGGTAGGCCCTCGGCCAAACTCATGAGGGAAGGGTGTTGGACGAAAAGCTCACAAAGGGAGAGGGGAGGATTTTTCAAGACTTGGAAGATTTGTGGATGAAGAACTCTTCATCTTAAGGGGGGTATTTATAGGTCAAGAAGTGGCCAACCAATGGCCAAGATTAAGACAAGTGCAAGGCAAGTGTAGGGTGGAGATTTACTCCACACAAATATCCTACCAACTCCTTGACTTGTGCACAAGGCACAAAAAACGTGCTCCACCTCTCCAATCTCGTCCAATGGACGATTCAAGTCCATCAATGGGAGGGTGCCAAGTGTCGCCCTCCCGTTGGTCCAAAATGTTTCGTCTCTCGGAAAAATCCGCAAAAATTAGTAATGGCATAGCCGGAATTTTCCCTACGAAAGCTGTGGAAACGTTTCGTCGGAAAATGATTCTTTTAGTGAGTTGTGTACAAAAAAAACGTCCAAGGCTAACTTTAAAGCCAAACTTTTTGTACGTATTCCCTTACGTACATACTCTGGAAATACGGGGTATAACAGTTATAGTGTATAGATGACTTCGTGTTAAGGAGGATATGGAAAATAAGGTGTGCATGTACTCTTTTTATGTTGAGGGCCGAGGCTAGGCGTTTTTCGGGCCATTGGATTCGTTGATTTTTATTGTCGTCATCTACACTTGTCGCATGTTATATAATGAAGGAAATATAGTTGATAAATTGTTATAACTTATATAACATGTTGGAATGATAATTTGATTAAAAGGAATTAAGGAAAAGGACTTTGTATTGTTGTAGTTGTGGTTAGCCGAAAACTGCCTAAAACTGTTAAACGTTGTTATGCTGTTTTTATGGACTGTTTTGGGGTGTTAATATGCTGGAAATTCAGCCCTAACTTGCATGATTAATTTAGTAATTGGCTAATGAAAGTCCTAAGAAATAAGGGTGTTGAAGGCTTCACATGGTACCCTTAATGTTGGATATTATGGACTGTTTTGCGGACTGTTTTATTATGATTGTGGGGCAGAATTGTTATACCCCGTATTTCCAGAGTATGTACGTGAGGACGTACGTAGAAAAATTTGAACTTTAAGTAGACTTGGCCGAAAATATTTTGTGCACAACACCCGATTAGAATCGTTTTTCGACGAAACGTTTTACAAGACTTGCGAAGGAAAAATTCCTGCTATGTCATTTATTATTTTTGCGGATTTTTCCGAGAGACGAAATGTTTTGGACCAACGAGAGGGCAACACTTGGCACCCTCTCATTGGTGGATGGTGGGGCGGCATTGGACGAAAAGGGTGAGTGGGAGTAGGTAGGATATTTTGTGATATTTGTGTGGTAGATGGATAAGGTACACATGGAGGAATCTTGACCCTACACTTGCCTTGCACTTGGCATGATCTTGGCCATTGGTTGGCCATTGCTTGACCTATAAATACCCCCCCCCCCCTTTGTGAAGACTTCTTCATCCAAAAACTTTCCTAAGTCTTGAAAGCCCTCTTTCCCCCCTTAGTGTGGTGATCTCGTCCTAGCCTCCCCCTCCCCTCGTGAGGCCCTTGACCGAGAGCCCTCCCCGTGGCAGTACCCCCCCTCCTAGTGGGGTTGGCCGAGGGGTACACCCCCCTTTTTGTGGTGTTGTCTCGTATAAATACACCCCCCTCTTGGTAGAAATACTCTCCAAGTATTGTTACTATACCCAAAATACCTTAGCCTTATACCTTGTAGTATTCCAAAGCTACCTCTATACGTAGAGCCCGGAAATACTACTATACTTCCCGTTAGCCACTAAACGAAACCCTTTGGGAAAAATCTCCATAATTGGTTGGAGTACTTAGTAGAAGTGTGTGGAACTTCTAAGGGTTTCTTGGAGCGAATTGGAGCGCACGGAGTCAGAGCTAAACCTTGCTCAGGATCGACTTTTATCTCGGATAATTTTGGGCTTATCGAGGTAAATAATCTTGTCCCCCTATTGTAATTGGAAATTACATGTTGTAGGAATATATAGTTGAAGTATAATATATATAGAACTGAACATAGTTTTGCGGCAATGTCTATTGACTTAAGCCTGAATTTAAAGAAAGAGAATCGAATCAGAATTACATAGATCAGACATGAGACTTGTGTAGCTTTATCGTGAAGTAGAATTGTACACGTCCGGTAGACGTATAAACCCCCGGTTGGCTTGATAGCCGCCTCGATAGAGAGGAGATTTACGCGTGATGTGGGGAGGTGCCGAATTTTCTGTAGAATATTCTACGTTGAGATCTAGATGTTAATAGGCGCCTTGTGGCCTCTATAGGTTGAAGTACTACGTATGGCGTGATCTACTTGGCCTAAGGAGTAGCCGACGGTTTGAGGTACTTGGAGCGTTTTGCTATTAGTCGATAATCGTCGCGAGGTATGTGTAACGACTGCCCGGCCCGCATCGTGCCTTACCCGCACCCTAGCGATACATACATCGAGAAAATCAGCGAACATAAAACATGAGTCATTAAACAAGAGATATAATAAATAAACAAAGCCAACCAAAACGGTTGCCTTCAAGATATACATAAACCCGAATAGTTTAATCCTTTACAACCCCGCCACAACAGACTACAGCACTTAAGATATACATGACTATGACGGACAGTGGCTCCCGCCATACCCCGAATGTACAAGAACTTACAACTCAGTGAACACCTACTAAAAGATAAGCCTCCGAGAAACGGAGCTTCAAATGCGCTGAATCGTGATCCTATGAGCGAGGATCCACGATCGATGCATTCTCTACTGCAGATGAACGCAGCCCGAAGGAGGTCAAGATAACAGTACCAAGTATGTGAAATCAGAAATATCAGAATGAAATCATACTAGTCTATATAAAGCAGAGACATGTATGATAACCTAACTACGCTCACAACATAAAAGCCATGTCATCGAGTGACTCACGCCTCAAGTCATCACTAAATATAACTATGGGTCTCACGCCCACAACATCAATCATGTTCGCATGGCCGCATGCCCCTAATATCAGACGGTGTAGACATGTCCATGATGCAACAATAACAAGGCCGCATGGCCACATGCCCCCGGAATACTACATCGGTGTAGACATGCCCATGTAACCTCAATAACAATATATCTGGTGGTCAACCCCGCCGCACGCCACATGCCCCTAATCGTGACGGTGTAGACATGTCCATGTAGCCACAATAACACTATATCGGGTAATCAACCCTGCTGCATGGCCACATGCCCCCGGAATACTGCATCGGTGTAGACACGTCCATGTTGCAACAATAATAACAAGGCCGCATGGCCACATGCCCCCGGAATACTGCATCGGTGTAGACATGTCCATGTGACATCAACAACAAGACAGTAATCAAAATGGAAACATACCCGTGGAATTCTCCATCACTGCCAGCACGTCCACGTAAGTTCTCAACAAGTCAACGCCTCTATCGAGACGCAGAATACGTAAATACCACACTTGCACAACAAAGGCTATCATCACAAGCATAGGCAAGATTCCCAATCAACAAGCATAGGCAAGTTTCACAACAACAAGCATAGGCAAGTTTCACACAACTCCAAGTACTTTCATTTTATGCCAAAGTCCGGGTTCTTAACCCCAAAGTACTACATACGTTAAGTTCTTTTAAAAGAGATCCATTACTTTTATAAAAGTCACCCGATACCCGTAGTATTAGAATGACCAACCCACATTCCTTTTCAAAATCAAGTAACAACATTCTTTTCCTAAGTTCCAGTTTGCCTAGTTTCAATTACTCAAGCTTCTCATTTTCGAATGGTTTCATAGTTCATAAACTTAATCACTTGATTCCTTTTTAGAACAATTGAGTAATATATGTCTCACGTGAGAGTAGGTTATTCTTGTTTACAACATTCTTATTACAGCAGCCATGATCTAGAAAATGTAATATCATTTTGTCTCATCTTAGTTTCTATGCAGATGGAGGTTTCTACTGGTTTTAATAATACTTTCATTTATTCAAATACATTTTCCTTTTATTAACGCTGCAGTGGTTTGTCGATACACATTCTGATTTCCGAAATCAGTAAAACATTATCCCTTTAAATAAAACCAAGTACTCATTACTCACGAATGAGGTTTCACATAAACATCCACATTAAAACAAATAAGTTAAGTCTTTTGACTTCTAACATCAGTAAACCATTTTCTTTACCTCCCTTAAGACATTATACCTAACTCCCCATGAAGCTAGTATAACTCTTTTTAAAACCTTTAAAAACAAGTGTTACTCTCCCTTCAAAACGATTTATAAATCTTTTGAAATACATCAAGTTTCTTTATTATAACAAGTCAGTTATAATTCACATCAGTTACCTTTTAAAACCACAAAGTATTTTCTTACCTACATAAAGCTGTTATAACCAACTTCCCATAAAGCCGTTATAACACTTTATGTTTCAAACCAATCAAATACATTAACACATGTACGTCTACCGTACTACATAGTTACACACCTATCATGCTAGAAGAGATAGGAAGAGGTTCACATACCTCGCGACGATTATCGACAATAAGCAAAAAGCTCCAAGTACTACAACCTTGCTAGCCCTTTCCACTCCTCGAGTAGAATACGCTACTCTTAGTACTTTCACCTATAAAGGCCACAAACGTCTATTAACTCTTAAACACAAGTTTTCTTCTTTCTACGTAAAATTGGCAAAGACTCTCCCCGCAACAGAAATCTCCTCCTCTATCGAGGCCGGCTACCAAGCCAACCAGTGTGGGGTTTGCACGCCTAACCGGACGTACAATTCTACTCACGAATACTACACAAGTCTCATCAGAATACACCCCATGTAATTACAGCTCGCTTCTTATTTAAATTCAGCTTAAGTCGCAAAGACATTGCCGTAAGTATTATTCAGCTTAAGTCAAAAGACATTGCCGCACTATTATGTTCAATTCTATATATAGTATACCTTAACCATATATTCCAACAACATGTAATTTCCAATTCCAAATGTAGGTCAAGAGTGTTTACCTCGATAAGCCCAAAATTATCCAAGTTTAATGTCGCCTCCCGAGCAAGGTTTAGCTCCTACTCCGAGTGCTCGACCCGCCCAACCAACCCTTAGAAGTTCTAACCAACTTCTACTTATAACTTCAACTACGGGTGAAGATTTACTTAGGTTTCGCTTTAGTGATCGAGGGAAAGTATAACGGTATTTTCCGGCTAGTATAAGTGTAACCTGGGAATACTACAAGGTATTTGGGCCAAGGTATTTGGACCTAATAACAATACTAGGAGAGTATTTCTATACCACAACACGGGGTATGTATGCGAGACAACTAGGCTAGTGGGGGGGGGGTACCCCACGGCAAAACACCACATGGAGTGGAGGCTCTCGCCAAAGGCCTTAACAAAGGGGAGGGTGTTGGACGATTTCAAGGTCGAGGGAGAGGAGAGATTTCAAGACTTAGGCACATTTTTGGATGAAGAACTCTTCAAGCTTAGGGGTATTTATAGGTCAAGGAATGGCCAACCAATGGCCAAGATCCATCCAAGTGTATAGCAAGTGTGTGTAGGCTAGGATTTACTACACAAAAATATCCTACCAACCTCGACTTTAGCCAAGGCACCAAAACGTGCAAGCCTAGCCAATTGCCGCCCAACCTCTTCCAATGTGAGGGTGACACATGTCACCCTCCCGCTGGTCCAAAATGTTTCGCCTCTCGGAAAAATCCGCAAAATTAAAAATGACATAGCCGAAATTCCCTACGAAGTCGTGGAAACGCTTTCATTAAAAACGACTCTAACCGTGTTGTGAACAAATAAATTTCGGCCCAGCCTAATCCTCAAATTCGAATTTTCTACGTACGTCCTCGCGTACATACTCTGGAAATACGGGGTAGAACATTCTCCCCTCCTTAGAACCATTCGTCCCGAATGTTCCTTCTAAGTCTCAAACAAAACGCGCCAAGATAGTCTTCACTACTATACTTACGAGAACCAAACATGCCACACCGCCACAAAAATAACATGCGCCAAGAAACCCAAATCCACGCCAACGAGGAACCACCTCGCTTAGCACAAAAGTCCCACCAAGGTCTAAAATATACTCCTTCGCACCTACATTTCACAAAAGAAACGATCACACACGCTCACTTCTCCCCTATCTCGTCGCACTTTCTCAACACTCGAGCTCTTTCTAGTATCCGACCACACTTCACAACGCTTCGCTTTCCAACCCTGGAGTTACTACCTCCAAACTTGGTCATCTTACAACCTCGATTTCTAAGGCCATTCTCGCCTTCACGAACCGATTCTCGTCGAACATATCTATGAACTCATACGATGGTCATCTAAACTGGGCCTAGCACCCTCGTGACCGCCACCGGGCGACCACCCAGAGCTGACCCTTCCTCGAACGGACGCGGTTGGCCCGCAACATGGCCCCAACCCGACCCATCAGTAGCGCCAACTCCCGCCTCCGACACGGAACACATCATGTAAGCTACCACTTCCATCTCACACTAACCAGATTTTTAAATCACACTATACCACAAAGCTATCCGAACATAACACTTAAAACATCAGAAACATCAATACATACAAGTATCTACTGTGGTTAAGGATATACTCAAACTAGGCGGTTCAAGGACCGCTACAATCGAACTTCCACCGCGACTTACCGTGGGCCCGCGAATCGCCTAGTAGTCAGGCTATCCTACCAGCATACCGTCGGACAACTTCGTCATATGGCCCCGCTGGCCGCAAGAATAACAAGCCCTTGGTACTACGACACTCTCCAAATGCGGTCTACCACATCGACCACACCGGTGCAGGGTGATCGACCGCCAACACCCCTACTCCTCAACATCCAAACCCGGGAGCCCGTGACCGCTTCCTCGAATATCCTGAGGGTCCCGGGTTGCGGAGGACCACTCGCAATGGCGAGGTACATAACTAGTTCGCTGGCCGAGGCGGTCCGCCTCGAAAGTCGCCAAAATATCCGCCGTCTTCGCCTTCTTCTCACGAAAGCGTCCACCTGCCGATCTTCGCGCCTCGCACTCGCGTACGAGCTCGAACGCGGCAATGTCCATGCCGCCAAGAGAAACACCAACAACTCTCTCGCTAGGTAATCATCGAGCCTCAGAACATATCGTGCACTCGATCCTCCATACTAGCTACTAATGCGGAACATACCGCCAATGAGTCGAACTCACATTGTACTTCCCAATCAGACGCCTGCTCGCTCAACATCAAAAATTGTTTACCGAGCCTCCTCATCTCGCGAGGCAAGAAGTGCGAGGAAAGCCCCAAAACTCATCCCATTCTCACTGGAGGTGCATGCTCTCCCGAAAGCTCCCATGAATCAAACCAATCGATCGCAGATCACGCACCGACGCGTAACCAAAGGTCACAGACTCGGTTTCAAGCTCGATCACCCGCATGACGATCCAGAGTCGCCGGATGAACTCGCGGATCATCCTCGTGCCTCGACCCATAAAACTCGGGCTACAACTCGTAAAGTCCCGTAGCCTCAAACTATCTCGCCGGGCGAATCCATCGTGCTATCGAATCGAATCGAATCACAGATCCAAATTTATCCTCATATCTGCCACGACTTCGCCAAGAATCGCCATCTCCTTGTAACCCATCTCTCCGCCTGCATCGTGGACTCGAGGCTCAGTATCGCGTCTCAGCAGCCTATTGCCGCGCCTAACTCGCTGGGTCGGCGCTACAAAACCCGCCGTCAAGCACAACCTCGTAATCGCTCGCTCGCGCTCGCATTCTCTCAGATCTTCTAGCAAGACTCTCGCCGCTTGCCCTTCTGGCTCGTTGCTCGCGCGAGGCATAATCGTAAAACGAGATACGCCGTAGGGTCCAACTTACAACACACTTCTAAGGCACGATCTCGTAACGAGAAGAATGGAAACCAATCCTAAATGTCCTATAGCCTCTCGATTATAGATGTGGTGCACAACACACCGATAATCAAGACTCTACTAGACACGGTTCAGACACTTTCCGAGGATTAATCGCTCGATACCACTTTTGTAACGACTTCGCCCGGTTCGCATCGTGCCTTACCCCGCACCCTAGCGATACATACATCGAGAAAATCAGCGAACATAAAACATGAGTCATTAAACAAGAGATATAATAAATAAACAAAGCAACCAAAACGGTTGTTTTCAAGATATACATAAAACTCAACAGCTTTAATCCTTTACAACCCCGCCACAACAGACTACGCACTTAAGATATACACGACTATGACGGACAGTGGCCCCGCCATACCTCGAATGTACAAGAACTTACAACTCGTGGAACACCTACTAAAAGATAAGCCTCCGAGAAACGGAGCTTCAAATGCGCTGAATCAGGATCCTATGAGCGAGGATCCACGACCGATGTACTTCTACCATGCAGATGAACGCAGCCTCGGGCGAGGTCAAGACAACAGTACCAAGTATGTGAAATCAGAAATATCAGAATGAAATCATACTAGTCTATATAAAGCAGAGACATGTATGATAACCTAACTACAGTTCACAACATAAAAGCAGTCATGTCCAGTCAGGGACTCACGCCCTCAAGTCATCACTCAAATATAACTATGGGTCTCACGCCCACAACATCAATCATGTTCGCATCATGGCCGCATGCCCCTAATACCGTGACGGTAGACATGTCCATGATGCAACAATAATAACAAGGCCGCATGGCCACATGCCCCCGGAATACTGCATCGGTGTAGACATGCCCATGTAACCACAATAACAATATATCAACCCGGCCGCATGGCCGCATGCCCCCGGAATATCGTGACGGTAGACATGTCCATGTAGCCACAATAACACTATATCGGGTAATCAACCCCGCCATGGCCACATGCCCCGGACATCAGACGGTAGACACGTCCATGTTGCAACAATAATAACAAGGCCGCATGGCCACATGCCCCCGGAATACTACATCGGTGTAGACATGTCCATGTGACATCAACAACAAGACAGTAATCAAAATGGAAACATACCCGTGGAATTCTCCATCACTGCCAGCACGTCCACGTAAGTTCTCAACAAGTCAACCGGCCCTCTATCGAGAGACGCGGTAACACAGAAATACCACACTTGCACAACAAAGGCTATCATCACAAGCATAGGCAAGATTCCCAATCAACAAGCATAGGCAAGTTTCACAACAACAAGCATAGGCAAGTTTCACACAACTCCAAGTACTTTCATTTTATGCCAAAGTCCGGGTTCTTAACCCCAAAGTACTACATACGTTAAGTTCTTTTAAAAGAGATCCATTACTTTTATAAAAGTCACCCGATACCCGTAGTATTAGAATGACCAACCCACATTCCTTTTCAAAATCAAGTAACAACATTCTTTTCCTAAGTTCCAGTTTGCCTAGTTTCAATTACTCAAGCTTCTCATTTTCGAATGGTTTCATAGTTCATAAACTTAATCACTTGATTTTTAGAACAATCGAGTAATATATGTCTCACGTGTAGTAGGTTATTCTTGTTTACAACATTCTTATTACAAGAAGCCATGATCTAGAAAATGTAATATCATTTTGTCTCATCTTAGTTTCTATGCAGATGGAGGTTTCTCGGTTTTAATAATACTTTCATTTATTCAAATACATTTTCCTTTTATTAACGCCGCAGTGGTTTGTCGATACACATTCCGATTTCCAAATCAAGAAACATTATCCCTTTAAATAAAACCAAGTACTCATTACTCACGAATGAGGTTTCACATAAACATCCACATTAAAACAAATAAGTTAAGTCTTTTGACTTCTAACATCAGTAAACCATTTTCTTTACCTCCCTTAAGACATTATACCTAACTCCCATGGTCTAGTATAACTCTTTTTAAAACCTTTAAAAACAAGTGTTACTCTCCTTCAAAACGATTTATAAATCTTTGAAATACATCAAGTTTCTTCATTATAACAAGTCAGTTATAATTCACATCAGTTACCTTTTAAAACCACAAAGTATTTTCTTACCTACATAAAGCTGTTATAACCAACTTCCCATAAAGCCGTTATAACACTTTATGTTTCAAACCAATCAAATACATTAACACATGTACGTCTACCGTACTACATAGTTACACACATATCATGCTAGAAGAGATAGGAAGAGGTTCACATACCTCGCGACGATTATCGACAATAAGCAAAAAGCTCCAAGTACTACAACCTTGCTAGCCCTTTCCACTCCTCGAGTAGAATACGCTACTCTTAGTACTTTCACCTATAAAGGCCACAAACGTCTATTAACTCTTAAACACAAGTTTTCATCTTTCTACAGAAAATTCGGCAGCACCTCCCCCCCCCGCAACAGCGTAAATCTCCTCCTCTATCGAGGCCGGCTACCAAGCCAACCAGGGGGGGGTTTGCACGTCTAACCGGACGTGTACAATTCTACTCACAGTAATACTACACAAGTTCATCAGAATACAGTCCTATGTAATTACAGTTCAGTTCTCTTATTTAAATTCAGGCTTAAGTCGCAAGACATTGCCGTAAGTATTATTCAGGCTTAAGTCAAAAGACATTGCCGCACTATTATGTTCAATTCTATATATAGTATACCTTAACCATATATTCCAACAACATGTAATTTCCAATTTCAACAGAAGGTCAAGAGTGTTTACCTCGATAAGCCCAAAATTATCCAAGTTTAATGTCGCTCCTGAGCAAGGTTTAGCTCCTACTCCGAGTGCTCCGACCCGCTCCAACCAACCCTTAGAAGTTCTAACCAACTTCTACTTATAACTTCAACTACGGGTGAAGATTTACTTAGGGTTTCGTTTTAGTGATCGAGGAAAGTATAACGGTATTTTCTGGGCTAGTATAAGTGTAACCTTGGGAATACTACAAGGTATTTGGGCCAAGGTATTTGGACATAATAACAATACTAGGAGAGTATTTCTATACCACAACAAGGGGTATTTATACGAGACAACTAGGCTAGGGGGGGGGGGTACCCCACGGCAAAACACCACAAGGGGGAGGGGGGAGGCTCTCGGCCAAAGGCCTTAACAAAGGGGAGGGGTGTTGGACGATTTCAAGGTTGAGGGAGAGGGAGAGATTTCAAGACTTAGGCACATTTTTGGATGAAGAACTCTTCAAGCTTAGGGGGGGTATTTATAGGTCAAGGAATGGCCAACCAATGGCCAAGATCCATCCAAGTGTATAGCAAGTGTAGGGCTAGGATTTACTACACAAAAATATCCTACCAACCCTTGACTTTAGCCAAGGCACCAAAAACGTGCAAGCCTAGCCAATTGCCGTCCAACCTCTTCCAATGTGAGGGTGACACATGTCACCCTCCCGTTGGTCCAAAATGTTCCGTCTCTCGGAAAAATCCGCAAAAATTAAAAATGACATAGCCGGAAATTCCCCTACGAAAGCTGTGAAAACGTTTCGTCGAAAAACGACTCTAACCGGGTGTTGTGAACAAATAAATTTCGGCCAAGCCTAATCCTCAAATTCGAATTTTCTACGTACGTCCTCGCGTACATACTCTGGAAATACGGGGTATAACAGTATGTGAACCTCTTCCTATCTTTTCTAGCATGATATGTGTATAACTATGTAGTACGGTAGACGTACATGTGTTAAATGTATTTGATTGGTTTAAAACATAAAGTGTTATAACGGCTTTATGGGAAGTTGGTTATAACAGCTTTATGTAGGTAAGAAAATGCTTTGTGGTTTTAAAAACTTAAGTGTTATAATAGCTTTATGGGAAGTTAGGTATATCGGCTTAAGAGAGATAAAATGAATGATTTATTGATTTTAGAAGTTAAGAGACTTGATCTTAAAAGATAAGAGACTTGACTTAATTAAATTAATATGAATTTTGTGTGAAACCTCATTCGTGAGTAATGAGTACTTGGTTTTTAAAAGGAATAATGTTTTACTGATTTCGAAATCGAATGAGTATCGACAAACCACCGCAAATAATAAAGGGAAATGTTTTGATTAATGAAGTATTATTAAAACCAGTAGAAACCTCCATCTGCATAGAAGCTAAGATGAGACAAAATGATATTACATTTCCTAGATCATGGCTGCTTAATAAGATTGATTATGAACAAGAATAACCTACTCATATATAAGGCATATGTTTTCTCAGATTGTTTAAAAGAGAATTATATTCTTAAATGGATAAGACTATGAACTACGAAACCTTTCTAAAATAAGAAACGTGAACATTTGAAATTAGGCAAACTTGAACGTTTGGAAAATAATGTTGTTACTTGATTTTACAAAGGGAAGTGTTTTGGTTTACTTAAAAAGATAGTCACTCTATTTTATACTACGGGTATTGTGTGACTTCTGTGAAAGAAACGAATCTTTTAAAAGAGTTAATGTATGAAGTACTTTGGGGATAAATACCCGAACTTATTAGCATAAAGTACCTTGTGTGAATAACTTGATTTTGTTGGTTTGTGATAGCCTTGTAATACTTTCTTGTTGATTTGATAAGTAAACATGTTAGTATGCTACGTGTGTTAGTATCTTGTGATTGTTGTGTAAGGGGGTCATTCTTGCCAGGCTTACGTTGCTAACCGTAAGTCCGTTGTACTATTATTATATCACCTACCCTCGACTTACTATACCGAGGGCTTGCCACACTGATGCGGTCTCACGGCCTATGCGGTTCGTGAGACTATGCGAGCAGGTATGCTCCGTGATTGATCATTCCGGTGTTTAGCCCGACGCGGGATGCCCTATGCGGTCCATGGGACTATGCGGTCTATTGAGACTATGCGGCCGCGGAGTCCAGCGGATACCGGGTTAAGCCGCCCGACGCGGGTATACCTCAGCGGTTTGGGACCATGATTCGAGAATACCTCACGCGGTTCAGTGTGACCTATGCAGAGTGCGGTAAGTTCCAGAATAGACGCGACATTGATACGCGGGCGAGTGGCCGCCCGATCACGTGCGGTCTAGAAAGACTTCGTGATACAGTTTATGACCTTGTTAGTACTATGGGTGTTAGTAGTCGGCTATGCCTTCGTACTTACCCTGTACGGTTTTATTAGAACACAGGTGGGACCTGGTGTTCATGTGTATTCCTGGGTGCTTTTATATCATAGATCGCCAGCGGCGAAGGTATTCCACGCGTGATTGATGTTGGCGTGAGACCCATTGTTATACTTGAGTAATGACTGAGGGCGAGTCCCCGACTTGACATGATCGCTTTATTGGAATCGTAGTTTGGTTATCATACATGTCTCCGCTTTATATAGACTACTATGATTTCATTTACGTGATTTTTCGGGCCACATACTTGGTACTGTTGTCTCGACCTCTCGGGCCGCGTTCATGCCGCAGTAGGTACACCGATGTTGATCCTCGCCATGTAGGTCACAGCGTTTGGGAAGCTCCGCTTCTCCGAGGCTTATCACGTATAGTCCGTTGTAGGTACTTACATTCGTGGTATGGCGGCCCCGCCCCGCCATTGTTGTCGGATCATTCTTAGAGGTCCAGAGTAATCTTTGCCGGCGAGTTGTAGAAAGGGATGTAATCTGCTCAAATTGTTATTTATATATATACCGAAGGTAACCGCTTTTGGTTAGCTTTGCCTTCTTATTTCACTATCTTATTACATCGTTTCATGTATTGTCTTTATATTCCGATTTCTCCGATGTATGACTCATCGGGTGCGGGTAAGGCACTACCACGCCCCGGGCCGTCGTGACAAAAGTGGTATCGGAGCGATTAATCCTGGAAAGTGTCTACATCAGATTCCAAGAGTCTTGATTATCGGTGTGTTGTGTACCACACCAATAACGGGAGGCTATAGGATATTTAGGATTGGTTTCCATTCTTCTCACTCGAGATCGTGCCTTAGAGTCGTGTTGTAAGTGGACCTCTAAACGTATTCCTTCCTCACCGCTATGCCTCCGCGTAGGCAAACCCGCCCGGGAGGGCAAGGCAGCGGAGCCGCGAGTAGAGTTCGCAGGGTTACGTGCACACGCCCAATCATCACCGTGGTGCCGCATCGGGAGTTCTCATGACGCGTTAGCCCCAGCAGAGTATAGCACGGCGCGGCGATTCCTCATGCCATGATATTTGAACCTTCGCCCACGGCCGGGACAGAGCATATAGATTGCAAAGAGGCGACCACATTAGCTATGGATTTGGCTACCAGAGAGTATACCGATGTACCGTGAGTCTTGATGAATATCTAAGAGAGGGTTGTGCAAGAGTAATTCTTCAGTTAGGCTTGAGCGTGGCCTGTGTACGGGCTTATGCGCAGCAGGCCAAGAAACGTAGAGATCGACGGGTTAACGGGCGACAGTAAGAGGCCGAATGCAGAAGGTCCTTTGGTAACTTTCGAGGCAAATCGCCTCACCAGCAGATTAGATATGCACCTCCGCCAGTGCAGAGTGGTCTTCCACGGATTTCAGGGCTTTCGGTACGCCGAGTTGGTCGAGCTCCAGACTTCCTTCCCAGGATGAGCGCCATTCCGGGGAATGTCGTCTTTTAGTTGGTACTTGTTTTACATGCGGCCGACAGGGCCATGTGTGGAAAGGACGTCCTAGTAGGAAGGATGCAAGTAGGAGGACTTAGCCTTCAGGATCGATGGGTAGTTCGTCACCTTCCTTAGCTATGCGCCCTACGGGGCAGGTTTGATTAGAACGACATACAGATTCAGGCATATCCTTAACCCTCTAGAGATTTGTATGTATGATAGGATGAGTATCCCTTAAGTGTTATGTCCAGATAGCATTGTGTTAGTTGTGATTAGAAATCATGGTTATTTAAAGGCTAAGATTGGGGATAAGGTAAGTATAAGCCTTAGAGTTTTATACGTAAAGACCTTAGAGGCAAGGCAATCTTGAGTAAAAGCTTACATTTGTGTTTGACCCTTATCGGAGTGCATAGTGCACGTGAGATATATTTGTATATAAGTCCCTGTGTTGTATGAAAAGAAAGAGGGTAGTTGAGCTAAGAAGACCGCTAGGTTTTCGTAACGTGATTAGTGAGATTTTCCGGATCAGGGAGCTAGTGTTTTGTGCGTTGCCGGGTTGGGTTGAGGCCATGTTGCGGGTCAACCCGCGACCTGTTTTATGGTGGGGTCAGTTTGTGGTGGTCCCGCCAGGTGGTAGGGTCACGAGGGTGTTAGGCCCAAGTTTAGTTAACCATCGTACGAGTTCGTGGATGCGTTCAACCAGTAGTCGGGCCGATGGGGTCAGCCCATCGTGTCTTTCAGTCAGGACCGTTGCTTGGCAGTGATGATATATCAGAAAGGTTGTAAGGCTGCACGGGGTGCCTACCTTCACCTTATGGCAGACGCATGGAGCCAGTGGTACTACTGCTTTTTCTAGAGGTTTTACCAGCAGGTTAGGAACTCAGCAGTCTCCAGATCGTATTCGCCGGGCCAAGATTTGGATTTCGTGGTACGTGAGGATCGTTGCCTCCGTTAGGAAGTGTTTTACGGCTACCATTTCGGTGTTCTGATATCGCCTTGTGACGCCTTGTAGGGCGAAGGTGTTGCCGGCCGATTGGTCTGACGCCGTGCGTTCGATAGTTGGTTCATACGTGTTCAGCAGACGGGATAGCAAGCTTATCCGTAAGAGGTTATTGGCGTCGTAGTCAGCGAAGTCGTATGGATAATCTGCGACAACGCTTGGAGTTCAGGTTGACGGTGGGTCTTCTTGAAGGTACCACCCCGGAAAGGGTGTGACGAGTTTTGGAAAACAGAGGAAACTTAGCCCGAGTTACTTTGGGCCTTTTTAGGTCATGCGAAGAGTAGGCCAGGTTGCCTATATATTAGCTTTTGCCGTCCGACTTGGGAGACAGTATGTCCGGTCCTTCATGTTGTTAGGTTCGGAAAAGTATCGGAGATCCATCCAGAGTATTCCCAGTTATGATAATCAAGTTGGAGGCAGTAACCCAGAGATTTTTGAAACATTCAATTATTTATTGAGCCTGGTGTGGAATCACCATCATTACACATTCATTCTTGGTCTGGCTGCTGGTCTAGCGGATCCAGGTAGCGACAGGCTCCAATCGAAAGGAACCGCGCTGCTCTAGATCCCCAAGTCTCCATGGTCGTTCTTTTGAACATGCTACGCTAGTAGGGCTTGTGGGCAAAGCAAGAGATCTTATTTTATCGAAATTGATGCAGTAACAGAAACATGGTAAGTTATGAGAAAGGGTTCGAGTGTACGAGAAGGGTACGACACGTAAAGGAAGAAGCGAGCATGTATGGCGAGCATAGATGTGATCATTTCTTTGTGAGGAGAAGGTGCGAAAGAAGTTTATATTTTAGACCTCGGATAAGGGCTTTTGTGATGTTAGAGGTGTTTCCTCATGGACTTGGATGTAAGTATTTTGCGCAGGTATTTCTGTGGCCAGGTGTGGCAGGATTGTTCTCGTAAGTATAATAGTGAAGACTATACTGGCGTACGTTTGTTTTGAGACTTAGAAGGAACATTCGGGACGAATGTTTCTAAGGAGGGGAGAATGTTATACCGTATTTCGGAGTATGTACGTGAGGCGACGTAGAAAAATTTGAACTTTAAGTAGACTTGGCGAAAATATTTTGTGCACAACACCCGATTAGAATCGCTTTTTTAAACGTTTTACAAGACTTGCGAAGGAAAAATTCGCTATGTCATTTATTATTTTTATGGATTTTTCCGAGAGACGAAATGTTTTGACCAACGAGAGGGCAACACTGCACCCTCTCATTGGTGGACGGGGCGCATCGACGGTAAAAGGGTGAGTGGGAGTAGGTAGGATATTTTGTGATATTTGTGTGGTAGATGGATAAGGTACACATGGAGGAATCTTGACCCTACACTTGCCTTGCACTTGGCATGATCTTGGCCATCGTCACATTGCTTGACCTATAAATACCCCCCTTTGTGAAGACTTCTTCATCCAAAAACTTTCCTAAGTCTTGAAAGCCCTCTTTCCCCTTAGTGTGGTGATCTCGCCCTAGCCTCCCTCCCCTCGTGAGGCCCCTTGGCCGAGAGCCCTCCCTCGCCGAGAGTACCCTCCTAGTGGGTCGAGGGGTACACCCCTTTGTGGTGTTGTCTCGTATAAATACACCCCCTCTTGGTAGAAATACTCAAGTATTGTTACTATACCCAAAATACCTTAGCCTTATACCTTGTAGTATTCCAAAGCTACCTCTATACGTAGAGCCCGAAATACTACTATACTTCCCGTTAGCCACTAAACGAAACCCTTTGGGAAAAATCTCCATAATTGGTGGAGTACTTAGTAGAAGTGTGGAACTTCTAAGGGTTTCTTGGAGCGAATGGAGACGGAGTTCGTCACGACCCGATCCTGCCCGTGATCGTGCCTTACCCCGCACCCTAGTGATACAACATCGAGAAAATCGGAAATAAAAACTAAAACATGAGACAAGTCATAAAGCATGAACTAGGCTAACCAAAACGGTCACCTTCCGAAATATATACATATATATATCAACCTCGAACAGCTTAAATCCTTTTACAACCCCGCCCACAACAAGATTACATGCACTTAAGAATGTAACCATAACTATGACGGACAGGCCGCCATACCCCGAATGTACAAGTAACTACACCGACAGGGACTATACCAAAGACAAGCCTCCGAGAAACGGAGCTTCCCAAGTCGAACTGTGATCCTAAGAGCGCGGATCCACAACCGATGTACCTCTACCGCAGATGAACGCAGCCCCCGGCGAGGTCAAGATAACAGTACCAAGTATGTGAAACTTGTAAAAATATCAGAATGAAATCATAATAGTCTATATAAAGCGGGAGACATGTATGATAACCAAACTATATCCACAATACATAAATAGTCATGTTAAGTCGTGACTCATGCCTCAAAGTCATTACTCAAATATAACAACGGGTCTCACGCCCACAACATCACTCATGCCCGTGGAATACCTTCCTCACCGCCATCCATGATATAAAACATTCAAGGAGTACACATGAACACCGTGTCCCACCGTGTCATAATAAAACCGCATGTAAGTAATGAAGGCATAGCCGACTACTAACACCCATAGTACTAACAAGGTCATAAATCAGATCATGAGATATGTCTAGACCGTCACATGATCAAAGCCGTCACACGCCCGCAGATCCAATGCGCGCCTAGCCTCGAACTCCTCGCAGCTCCGCATAGGCCAACCTCATAGGCCCGCATGAGGTATAACCCCGCATCGAGGGTAGCTACTCCCAAGATCCGCCTCGACTCGCATCGCATGCCACATGCACCGCATGACCATAAAGGCCGCACACTAACTCGAACTCGTAGCTCCGCATAGGTCCCCGACCCGCATGAGGTATTCTCGAATCACGGTCCTGCATCGCCGAGTCTACCCCGCGACGGAGGCGCCTTAACCTCCGAAACATGTCAAGGTGAGCGGTACAATACCAACATAACTACTGATAGTTAAACAACTTAAGCGCAATGGAGGAAACCCCTTTACACAAACATCACAAGATACTAACACACGTAGCATCCTAGCATGTTTACTTAACAAATCAACAAGAAAGTATTACAAGGCTATCACAAACCAACACAATCAAGTTATACACACAAGGTACTTTCTACTATATGATTAACAAGATCGGGTTTATCCCCAAAGTACTTTATACATTAACTCTTTAAAAGATACGTTACTTTCACAAAAGTCACACAATACCCGTAGTATAAGTAAATAAACTTACTATTATTTGAATTAAACCAAAACAACGTCCAGACTTTCATTTTTAAACCAAATTAAGACAATAACATCCCTTCCTTTTAGACCAAAACACTTCTCCCTTTAAAGTCAAATTACCATTTTAAAACCAATGATAAAACCATTCCTTTGTTTTCATAAAGTCGTTATAACTAACTTCCCATAAAGTCGTTATAACACTTTATGTTCTAAACCAAAACTCTTCAATTCTACAAGTCTCTTTCCTTTTAAAACAACCATAAGTATTCTTTAAAACCCAAATAATGTACTCTTTTCAAAATAAGTAACCTATACTTAAAATCAAGTTACTTCTCTTTTCCAAAACAAGTCGTTATAAGTCAAGTCTCTTATCTTTGAAGATCAAGTCTCTTAACTTTCAAAATCAAGTTGTCTATAAGTCAAGTCTCTTATCTTTGAAGATCAAGTCTCTTAACTTTCGTAATCAATAAACCATTCTTTTACCTACATAAAGTCGTTATAACTAACTTCCCATAAAGCTATTATAACACCCTATGTTTAAACCAACCAAAACACTTAGCACATGTACGCTCACCGTACTACATAGTTTACAAAACATCATGCTAGAAAGGATAGGAAGAGGTTCACATACCTCGCGACGATTATCGACAATAAGCAAAACGCTCCACAAGATCAGAACCTGCTAGCCTTTTCCACTCATCAAGTAGAATACGCTACTCGTAGTACTTCCACCTATATAGGCCACAAACGCCTATTAACTTCTAAACACACTGCCCATTTTCTACGTAAAATTCGCAGACCTCCCCAAATCACATAAATCTCCTCCTAACAAGGCCCGCTACTGTGCCAATAACTCCCAGGGATTACACGCCTAACCTGGACGTGTTCAAATCTGCTCACAATAATACAACAATCATCAGAATACAAATTTATGTAAATACAAATCAATACTCATTCTAAATATAGTATACTCAACTATACATTACTACAACATGTAATATCCAATTACACAGTGTGGGCATAAATCATTACCTCGATAAGCCCAAAATTATCCAAGATTAAATGTCGATCCCGAAACGTTTAGCTCCAAGTCCTTACGCCCAACCCGCTCCAAGCGACCCTTAGAAGTTTCTAAACAACTTCTAAACACTTCAACCAAAGCTATGGTTTTTCTAGTGGTTTCATTTGCGACTTTCTAATAAAGTAGGATTTCTGGCTCCTAGTATTTAAACAACTTTGGAATACTACTAGGATACTAGGCTAGTGTATTTGGAATTATACCACAATACACCAAGTATTCTACACAAGGGGGAGGGTGGACGAAACCAATACAAAGGGAGGAAGTATTTTGCTTGGAAGCTTTCTGGTGAGATGAACTTATTCATCAACCAAGGGGTCTATTTATAGAACAAATGAGGGTCAAGATCCATCTAAGTGTATGGCCAAGATTGGGCCATGTGTGCTGGTCCCACCACACCACATGGCCAACGAAATTGGGTGCTGTGTAAGGCCATTTCGCCAGGTGAAGGTGACAAGTGGCTAGCCACTTGTCACACCATTTCGCCCACATGGCCACACAGGTGACACGTGTCGCCCCGATTCTTCCAAAATATTACGCCTTCCAAAATATCCAAAAAGCCTAAACCTCAAAACAAAGCGGCCCCACAAAACCGTAAATTTTCCCGTGGGCCCCACGTGGCCATTTCCAAAATAAAATCTCAAAATTCTAATATAATCCGAGAAGTTCAAATACCAAACTGGGAATCCAATTCCATTAACGAACCTTTTCTTCACAAAACCGAAACTTTTCCGAAAAAATCACATCTTCCTTTCTTTCCAATATTTACGTCAGATTCTCGCACGTATGTCCTCGCATACATACCACGGAACTACGGGTATAACATTCTTCCTTAGAAACATTCGTTCCGAATGTTCCTTCTAAGTCTCTAAACATACATATGTCGTAGTCTCCACTACTACACTTACAAACCGATCATGCCACCAATGGCCGTAATATAACATGCGCGCAAAACTCCATTTCATGCTAACGAGGAATCACCTCAATCATCTCAAAAAGCTCTCACCCATGATCAAACGATACTCCTTTCGTGATCTTCACAACAGAATGACCACTCCGCTCTCATAACATATGTTCACTTTCCCTTACTCGCCGCATTCTCCTCGTAACTCGAACCTCCTAATAAACGCACTCACGCTTCGCTGACTCGAGTGCTAACAATTTCCTCCGATAAGCTTCACCCTATCCACATCCCGTGAAACAAGTAGGGACCAACTATCTGAACCTTGCCAACCTTGAACCAATCGATCGCAACCTACACTTCCGCCATACAAGGCTTCATAAGGCGACATCCGAATATCGTAAAGGTAGCTATCATAAAACTCACTTACCCAAGAGGCACACAATCCTCACGGCTACCCCCGAAATCAAAACATCGCCCGCAACCTATTCTTAACTATCCGGTAAAACGCCCGTTTTTCCGCTTACCGAGGTGAATGCACATCGAGACTCACCGAAGTTCCAACCCCGCTCGTAACACCTTCGCACACAAAAGACATAGCCGAAAAATTGGGCTCCACCGTCATTATAAAAGTAGGAATCCGTGCAGCTTACAACCTTCCCGATATATAACATATCGCCACCCTCCGCCGAGTAAATAGTCCCGCCTGAAGATTTAGACGGGCTGACCTCATCACCGACCATCGGTCGAACGCATCCTCGAACTCGCACGATGGTTAACTAACTGGACCTAACACCTCGTAATCCTATCACAAAGCGACCACCACAAATTGACCACATCTCCTTTCGCCGCGGGTTGACGCGAACGGTCCTCAACCCGACCCATAATCGCACTAAACTCTTGTTCCCCGATCCGGAACAATCTTACCTATCCAAGTCATGAAAGCTACCACTTTCACCTTACACATCCCAAGGAAAATATCCCTCAAAACATTTCATGCATACCAAGTGTTTCGACAAAGATTAACCGTAAAATCCTTTTCTCAAGACGGCCTTACATCTAAGGTCTCAACGTGTACTATTCTAAGGTTCACACCTTCCATGACCCCATACTTATCCTTTCAACTAACCATGTTTTCTAATTCACACTTAACACAATGCTATCCGCATAGCACCTAACATGTACCCACCATAATATCATAAACAAAATCTCCTAAGGGCTAAAGATATCTCTGCAACTACTGCCTCACTTTCCCTTTGCCGTTCTAATCATAATCCTGCCCTGCAGGGCGCCTAGCTATATAAGGTGTTGAACCAGCCATCGATCCCGAAGGCTGAGGCTCTACATCTGTGCTACCTCTAGTCAGACAAACTCTCACCAAATTGCCCTATTGGCCGCAAACACAAAAGTCGCCGAAGCGATGCGACACTCATAATGGAGTCTACTACTATGGCCGAACGAGGTAGGGTGACCTCATCCGACTAACACCCCTTCTCCCGAACAATCAACCCGCGATCGACCCGACAGCCGAGTCATCCTCCGTAACCTCCTACCTGGACATCCTCCCATCACATGGCCCTGACGGCCACAGGTATAACAATCTCCCAACAAGTACGACACCCTGAGGATCATCCTCAGATCTCTATCCATAGAATTCTGGCGAACTGCAACTCAAGAAATCCCTAAGTCTCGCATCATCGGATCTAGGGGAATCATCGATATCGCCGAACCACCGGCCCCGTCGCCTCATTCCCACCACTAGCCTAGCTAGTAATCGGGCTATCACCTTGAATTCATATCCTCGCCTCGGCCGTGGAACCGAGGCTCTGTATCGTGGCTCACAGAAATCGCCGCCGCTCTAACTCACTGGGCTAGCGCATCATAAAAACTCGCTGCCTCAAGTACTATCTCGTAAGAACTGTGCTCGTGCCTCAGAATCCTCTCGTGTTCAACTCGTAGCTCCTCTCGCCGCCTTGCTCATCCGGGCCTGGTTGCCTTGCGCGAGGCATAACGGGTACATAAGAATACGCCGCAGGAGTCCAACTTACAACACAACTCTAAGGCACGATCTCGTAATGAGAAGAATGGAAACCAATCCTAAATGTCTGCAGCCTCCCGATTATAGATGTGGTGCACAACACACCGATAATCAAGACTCTACTAGACACGGTCTCAGACACTTTCCGAGGACTAATCGCTCGATACCACTTTTGTCACGACCCGATCCGGGCGTGGATCGTGCCTTACCCTGCACCCTGGTGATACAACATCGAGAAAATCAGCGGAAATAAAAACTAAAACATGAGACAAGTCATAAAGCATGAACTAGGCTAACCAAAACGGTCACCTTCCAAATATATACATATATATATCAACTCAACAGCTTAAATCCTTTTACAACCCCGCCACAACAAAGATTACATGCACTTCTAAGAATGTAACCATAACTATGACGACAGGGCCCGCCATACCCCAGAATGTACAAGTAACTACACCGACAGGGACTATACCAAAGACAAGCCTCCGAGAAACGAGCTTCCCAAAAGTCGAACTGTGATCCTAAGAGCGGATCCACAACCGATGTACCTCTACCGCGGCATGAACGCAGCCCCGGGCGAGGTCAAGATAACAGTACCAAGTATGTGAAACTTGTAAAATATCAGAAATGAAATCATAATAGTCTATATAAAGTGAGACATGTATGATAACCAAACTACAGTCCACAATACATAAATAGTCATGTTAAGTCAGGGACTCATGCCCTCAAAGTCATTACTCAAATATAACAATGGGTCTCACGCCCACAACATCACTCATGCCCGTGGAATACCTTCCTCACTGCCGGCAGTCCATGATATAAAACATTCAAGGAGTACACATGAACACCAGGTCCCACCTGTGTCATAATAAAACCGTACAGGGTAAGTACGAAGGCATAGCCGACTACTAACACCCATAGTACTAACAAGGTCATAAACTGTATCATGAGATATGTCTAGACCGTCACATGATCAAAGCTGGTCACACGCCCGCAGTATCCAATGTGCGCGTCTAGCCCTGGAACTCCTCGCAGCTCCGCATAGGCCAACCTCATAGGCCCGCATGAGGTATAACCCCGCATCGAGGGTAGCTACTCCCCGGCATCCGCCTGGACTCGCAGTCCGCATGGCCACATAGACCGCATGACCATAAAGGCCGCACACTAACCTGGAACTCTCGTAGCTCCGCATAGGTCCCCTGGACCCGCATGAGGTATTCTCGAATCATGGTCCTGCATCACCGAAGTCTACCCCAGACGGAGGGCGCAACCTCCTAAACATGTCAAGGTGAGCGGTACAATACCAACATAACGGTGATAGTTAAACAACTTAAGCGCGATGAGGAAACCCCTTTACACAAACATCACAAGATACTAACACACGTAGATCCTAGCATGTTTACTTAACAAATCAACAAGAAAGTATTACAAGGCTATCACAAACCAACACAATCAAGTTATACACACAAGGTACTTTCTACTATATGATTAACAAGATCGGTTTTATCCCCAAAGTACTTTATACATTAACTCTTTAAAAGATACGTTACTTTCACAAAAGTCACACAATACCCGTAGTATAAGAAAATAAAGTGACTAATATTTTAATTAAACCAAAACAACGTCCAGACTTTCCTTTTTAAACCAAATTAAGACAATAACATGTCTTCCTTTTTAGACCAAAACACTTCTCCCTTTAAAGTCAAATTACCATTTTAAAACCAATGATAAAACCATTCCTTTGTTTTCATAAAGTCGTTATAACTAACTTCCCATAAAGCTGTTATAACACTTTATGTTCTAAACCAAAAACTCTTCAATTCTACAAGTCTCTTTCCTTTTAAAACAACCATAAGTATTCTTTTAAAACCCAAATAATGTACTCTTTTCAAAATAAGTAACCTATACTTAAAATCAAGTTACTTCTTTTCCAAAACAAGTCGTTATAAGTCAAGTCTCTTATCTTTGAAGATCAAGTCTCTTAACTTTCAAAATCAAGTTGTCTATAAGTCAAGTCTCTTATCTTTGAAGATCAAGTCTCTTAACTTTCGTAATCAATAAACCATTCTTTTACCTACATAAAGTCATTATAACTAACTTCCCATAAAGCTATTATAACACCCTATGTTTAAACCAACCAAAACACTTAGCACATGTACGTCACCGTACTACATAGTTTACAAAACATCATGCTAGAAAGGATAGGAAGAGGTTCACATACCACGCGACGATTATCGATAATAAGCAAAACGCCCACAAGATCAGAACCCCGCTAGCCTTTTCCACTCATCAAGTAGAACGCTACTCGTAGTACTTCCACCTATATAGGCCACAAACGCCTATTAACTTCTAAACACACGGTTCCATTTTCTACGTAAAATTCGCAAAGACTCTCCCCGAAATCACATAAATCTCTCTCAACAAGGCCCGCTACTGTGCCAATAACTCCTGAGGATTACACGCCTAACCTGACGTGTTCAAATCGCTTCACAATAATACAACATCATCAGAATACATTTCTATGTAAATACAGTTCAATACTCATTCTAAATATAGTATACTCAACTATACATTACGATCCAATTACAATAGGGGGGGGGCATAAATCATTACCTCGATAAGCCCAAAATTATCCAAGATTAAATGTCGATCCTGAGCAACGTTTAGCTCCAAGTCCTTACGCCCCAACCCGCTCCAAGCGACCCTTAGAAGTTTCTAAACAACTTCTAAACACTTCAACCAAAGCATGAAGGTTTTTCTAGTGGTTTCATTTCATGACTTTCTAATAAAGTAGGATTTCTGGGCTCCTAGTATTTAAACAACTTTGGAATACTACTAGGGATACTAGGCTAGTGTATTTGGAATTATACCACAATACACCAAGTATTCTACACACGGGGGGAGGGGTGGGACGAAACCAATACAAAGGGAGGGAAGTATTTTGCTCTTGGAAGCTTTCAAGTGAGATGAACTTATTCATCAACCAAGGGGTCTATTTATAGAACAATGGAGGGTCAAGATCCATCTAAGTGTATGGCCAAGATTGGGCCATGTGTGTGTGGGTCCCACCACACCACATGGCCAACGAAATTGGGTGCCAAGTGTAAGGCCATTTCGGCCCAGGTGAGTAGGTGACAAGTGGCTAGCCACTTGTCACACCATTTCGGCCCACATGGCCACACAAGGGGGTGACACGTGTCGCCCCCTGATTCGTCCAAAATATTACGTCTTCCGAAAATATCCAAAACGGCCAAAATCTCAAAAACAAAGCGGGCCCCACAAAACCGTAAATTTCTCCCGTGGGCCCCACGTGGCCATTTCCGAAAATAAAATCTCAAAATTCTAATATAATCCGAGAAGTTCAAATACCAAATCTGGGAATCCAATTCCCATTAACGAACCTTTTTCTTCACAAAAACCGGAAACTTTTCCGTCGAAAAAAATCACATCTTCCTTTCTTTCCAATATTTCTGTCGTATTCTCGTACGTATGTCCTCGCATACATACCCTGGAACTACGGGGTATAACAGAGTCGGAGCTAAACCTTGCTCAGGATCGACTTTTATCTCGGATAATTTTGGGCTTATCGAGGTAAATAATCTTGTCCCCCTATTGTAATTGGAAATTACATGTTGTAGGAATATATAGTTGAAGTATACTATATATAGAACTGAACATAGTTTTGCGGCAATGTCTTTTGACTTAAGCCTGAATTTAAAGAAAGAGAACTGAACTGTAATTACATAGGACTGTATTACAGTAGACTTGTGTAGCTTTACTGTGAAGTAGAATTGTTTAAAAGAGAATTATATTCTTAAACGGATAAGACTATGAACTACGAAACCTTTCTAAAATAAGAAACGTGAACATTTGAAATTAGGCAAACTTGAACGTTTGGAAAATAATGTTGTTACTTGATTTTACAAAGGGAAGTGTTTTGGTTTACTTAAAAAGATAGTCACTCTATTTTATACTACGGGTATCAGGTGACTTCGTGAAAGAAACAAATATTTTAAAAGAGTTAATGTATGAAGTAATTTGGTGATAGATACCAGAACTTAATAGCATAAAGTACCAAGTTTGAATAACTTGATTTTGTTTGTTTTTGATAGCCTTATAATACATTCTTGATGATTTGATAAGTAAACATGTTAGGATGCTACGTGTGTTAGTATCTTGTGATTGTTGTGTAAGGGGGTCATTCTTGCGTGCTTACGTTGCTAACCCAGAAGTCCGTTGTACTATTATTATATCACCTACCCTCGACTTACTATACCGAGGGCTTGCACACTGATGCGGTCTCTACGGCCTACGCGTCTGTGAGACTACGCGAGCGGCGGTATGCTCGAGATTGATCATTCGGGTGTTTAGCCCGACGCTGGGATGCCCTATGCATCCATGGGACTATGCGGTCTATTGAGACTATGCGGCTGCGAGAGTCGGCGGATACCGGGGTTAAGCCGCCTCCGACGCGGGTATACCTCAAGCGATGCAGGACCATGATTCGAGGAATACCTCATGCGGGTCTGTGTGTGACCTATGCAGAGCTGCGGTAAGTTCCAGGAATAGACGCGCACATTGATACTGCGGGCGAGTGGCCAGCTTCGATCATGTGGTGCGGTCTAGAAAGACCTCGTGATACAGTTTATGACCTTGTTAGTACTATGGGTGTTAGTAGTCGGCTATGCCTTCGTACTTACCCTGTACGGTTTTATTAGAACACAGGTGGGACCTGGTGTTCATGTGTATTCCTGGGTGATTTTATATCATAGACTGCCGGCAGTGAGGAAGGTATTCCACGGGCATGATTGATGTTGTGGGCGTGAGACCCATTGTTATACTTGAGTAATGACTTGAGGCGAGTCCCTGACTTGACATGACTGCTTTATTGTGAACTGTAGTTTGGTTATCATACATGTCTCCTGCTTTATATAGACTACAATGATTTCATTTACGATTTTTCGCCACATACTTGGTACTTGCATCGACTCTCGGGCCGCGTTCATGCCGCAGTGAGGTACACCGATGTTGATCCTCGCTCATTGGGTCACAATTCACGTTGGGAAGCTCCGTTTCTCCGGAGGCTTATCAGTGGTATAGTCCCCTGTCGTTGTAGGTACTTACATTCAGGGGTATGGCGGGGCCCTGTCCCGCCATTGTTGTCGGATCATTCTTAGAGGTCTGTAGTACTGTTGTGGGCAGAGTTGTAGAAAGTGATGTAACTGTTCAAATTGTTATTTATATATATACTGAAGGTAACCGTTTTTGGTTAGCTGCTTTGTCTTATTTCACTGTCTTATTACATTGGTTTCATGTATTGTCTTTATATTCCGCTGATTTCTCTGATGTATGACTACTGGGGTGCCCGGGTAAGGCACCAGTCACGGGCCCCGGTTCGGGTCGTGACAAGAATTTTACACGTCCAGTTAGGCGTGTAATCCCCTTTGGTTAACTATTGGTTGTGCCTTAAATGTGGCTTGTTGGTTGATGAATACGGACCTTGAAAAAGGTGGAAAAGTACGTAGAAACAAAGGAAGTGCTGCCCGATTTTCCGTAGAATTAGAGGGCTATTAATTGGTATAAGTCTTACAATAGTAAGTAAGATTTTGATAGAAGTACTATGTCCATTTTAGGTTGAAGTACTACGTGTAGCATGGTCTACTTGGCTTAAGGAATAGCCGATGAAGTTGAAGTACTTGGAGCGTTTTGCTACATGTCGAAATGGTTAGTCGTCGCGAGGTATGTGGACTTCCTCTTCTATAAGACATGAGTATTCTTATGGTATACTTGCCTTGTTGTTAGGAGTATACATGACTTGATATTTGAGTATACTTTCCTTGTTGTTAGGAGTATACATGACTTGATATTTGAGTATACTTGCCTTGTTGTTAGGAGTATACATGACTTGATATTTGAGTATACTTGCCTTGTTGTTGGGAGTATACATGACTTGTTGTTTGAAGTATACTTGCGTAGTTATTTGGAGTATACGTGACTTGCCTTCTTGAAGTAATTGCCTTGTAATTAGGAAGTATTCATGTTATAGATTTTAGGCTAAAATCATGTCTAGAATATTCCTAAGTTCTTAACAAGTCTTATGGGGGATGTTGGTAAGAGTCGTTATGAAGTAGTAGAGTCCAGTTGACCTTGCTAAGTTACTACACTAATGAAAAAGGGACCGAACAAGCCATTGCAGCATGAATGAAAATGTATCGGTAATCAATTATATTGAAATGAGTAGAATCTTCCATCTGCATAGAAACTAAGATAAGACAAAATTGTATTACATTTTCTAGATCATGGCTCAATGGACAAGATCGTTATAAACGTGTATAACCTATTCACGGTTCAATGAATTTTTATTTTGAAAGTTATGAGATTTGATTTTCAATGTTATGAGACTTTATTTTCAAGTTATGGGACTTGATTTTAAAAATGAGAAGTAACATGATTTAAAGGAATAGGTTACTTGATTTTAAAAAGGAGAAATAACTTGATTTAAAGGAATAGGTTACTTGATTTTAAAAAGGAGAAGTGTTACACCCAAAAATTCCAGGACATGTATATAAGAACGTACGTAAGAAAATAGGAATTTAAGATTTGAGACTTGTAGAATTTATCGGAATTATGGAAATTTCGGGAAACGAAATGTTATAACGAATGGGAGGGAGACACGTGTCACCCCCCCCCCCCACATGGGCTTGATCGATTTTTGTGACCAAGTTAAGTGGTCAAGTGACCAAGGTTAAGTAGTTAAGTGGATGACAAGCTTGAGATAATTGACCAAGTCAATGAGCCCACTTGACTAGATATTTAATCTTCTTCATCCAAACCCCACAAGTGTTTTAATCTTGACCCTTCATTGTATTATATATTCATCCTAGTAGCAAGACAAGTCTCCACACTTAGAAAAATTAGAGAAACTTTGAGCAAGACTTGAGGAGCTCTCGGGTTTGAGCCACTTTCCACACAAAAAAATTTCGTTTGTTGTTCATAATTCACAATACTTAAACCCCAAGGTTCATAGGGGTATTATAAAGATATCTCAATACAAAGATCTCAGAAAAGCTACGTTTTTACATGAGTCGCAAGATGAAAACCAAAGTTGTTGTCACAACCCGACCCCGGACCGCGACTGGTGCCCTACCTGGGCACCCCGTTCAGGGATACATCAGAGAATAGCAGCGGAACATACACAACACATAAACATGTTTAGACAATAACATCACAGGCTAGCCGATAAGGCCGACTTCCATAATATATACATAACCAAAAGTAAAACAGTACAACTCTGTTCTTACAGGCCAAACCACAAATGTGACTACAAACCTCTAGGAATAACAACTGTGGCGGGACAGGGCCCCGCCATACCCCTGAATGTACATAATATCCACAACATCAGGGAAAATTGTACCACAAAGACAAGCCTCCGGAGAAATTGAGCTTCTGAAACCTGATCAGTGATCCTAAGAATGAGGATCCACCACCTGCTTACCCCTAACTGCGACATGAACGCAGCTGTCACGACCCGTTCCGGGGCCCGTGACTGGTGCCTTACCGGGGCACCCAAGTAGTCATACATCAGAGTAATCAGCGGAATATAAAAACGAGACATGAACAGTTGTAAAATGAGACACAGTTTTATGTGAGAAAATGTCGCCTTTCGGCATATATATATAACCATAGTTTTGCAGTTACATCCCAACTGCATAACAGACTACGTACTTCTAAGAAGATAAACAACTATGGCGGACAGGGCCCCTCCATACCACGAATGTACAAAACTATATACAACAAATGTGAGATCATACCCAAAGTCGAGCCTCCTAGAAGATGGAGCTCACGACACCAAAGCAAAAAGATCCTAAGGATGTGGATCTAGCACTGCTGCCCTTACTGCGGCATGAACGCACCCGGGCGAGGTCGCACAACAGTACTAAGTATGCGAAATCAGAAATGTCAAGTACAATCAAAGTATTTAAAACCATTTGCAAATACAACCAGTTTAACTGCACATAGTGCCACAACATAAACAAGAGCAAAATAGATATAATGTAACTGGTCTTCCCTAGGCCGTGAATGATTGAAGCAAGGCCAATCGCCCATAGTATCATTATGCGTGCCTAGTCCTGGACTTCCCGCAGTCCGCATAGGTCACACACAGACCCGCATGAGTTATTCCTCGCATCGGGGGTAGCTAACCGACTCCCGCAGTCCGCATAGTCTCAATAGACCGCATAGTCACACAGACCGCATAGGGCATCCCCCGCATCGGGCTAAAACACCCGGAATGATCAATCCTGGAACTCCCGCAGCTCCGCATAGGCCGTATAGACCCGCATCAAGGGTGGCAAGCCCTCGGTATAACAAGTCGAGGGTAGGTGATATAATAATAAAGATAACCGACTTACCGCTTAGCAACGTAAGCACAACAAGAATGACCCCTTCCACAACATCACAAGACACTAACACACGTAGCATCATAATATGTCTATTTATCAATCAATCTTACTACACCTACGTAAATCAATACAAGGTTTTTATAAGCAAATAAGTAAACAATTCTTTTATCTTTCTCAAGTTGTTATACCTAACTTCCCATAAGGTGGTATAACTCTTAAGCTTTGTTTAAAAACCAACTGCTTTCTTCTAAAAATGATTCGATATTCTTTTGAAATGCTTCAAGATCTTTATTATTCAAAGCTTAAGACATTGCCGTAGTTATTATTCGTGCTTAAGTCAAAAGACATTGCCGTAATTATTATTCGATTAACACTGCACGTCTACCGTACTATATATATATTTAAAATATCATGCTCAAGAGTATAGGAAGAATCACATACCTTTTCTACAAATCCACCGCCAAGTCGAATATGTCGCAAGCAGAGAATCAAATATAATAGTCAAATACGTCTATCAACGCCTAGACTATTCCGTAAAAATGGATTCTAAGTAGGGTTCTCATTCTACGGAAAATTGGGCAGCACTTCCCTACCCGGTAAGCTATATAAGTCTACTGTAAAAACAGTCCTATGTAAGTACAGTTTAATTCTTCTTCTGTTATACCCTTCTACTGTGATAACAGTTCAATTCTATTCATTAATAATCTTTCATATCTTATACTCAAGTCTTAACTATTCTTGTATGTAATATCCAATTACAATAGAAGGACAAGAGTATTTACCTCGATAAGCCCAAAATTATCCAAGTATAAACGTCGATCCTGAGCGAGGTTTAGCTCCTAGTCTGAACGCTCCGATAGCTCCAGGAAACCCTTAGAAGTTCTTCATAACTTCTACTAAGTACTAAGGGATTTGGGCTAGGGTATTTAGGAATAGTAACTATACTTGGAAGACAACGTTTCTACCAAGGGAGGGGGGGTAGGTTTCGCCAGGCTTTCTTTGTATGGGGCTCTCGGCCAAAGCCACTTAGGCTAGAGGGGGAGAGGGTGTTGGACGAAAACTCAACAAGAGAGGGGAGGGAATTTCAAGACTTGGAGAGTGATTTGTGGATGAAGAACTCTTCATCTTAAGGGGGGTATTTATAGGTCAAGCAAAGGCCAACCAATGGCCAAGATGAAGCCAAGTGCAAGGCAAGTGTAGGGTGGAGATTTAGGCAAGTGTCCTTATCCATCTACTACACAAATATCCTACCAATTCTAAGCCTCACTTTGCCGTCCAATGAGGGTGACAAGTGTCACCCTCCCGTTGGTCCAAAATGTTTCGTCTCTCGAAAAAATCCGCAAAAATTAGAAATGACATAGCCGTAATTTACCCTACGCGAGTTTAGTAAAACGTTTCGTCAAAAAACGATTCTTTAAGTGAGTTGTGCACAAACATTTCGTCCAAAGTGCCTAACTAAGGCTAAACTTTTGTACGTACGTCCTCACATATATACTTTGGAAATACGGGGTATAAAAGCAGCCCCCGAGGAAAGGGGGTCAGTACACAATATGTACCAAGTATGTAAAACTGGAAAAATACTGTAAATACATCATAAGTCTAAAAATAAAGCTGGAGACATGTATGATAATCAGTTTACAGTACACTGTGCCTTACTAACAATGAGAGTAACAAGTATAAACTTTACTGCATAAAAATAGGAGGCTCATGATCAAAGTAGGGTCACCCGCCCGTAGTATCATTAAGCAATCCTACTCCTGGGACTATTTCACCCGCATAGGTCCTACGGACCCGCAATGGATCGATGCGCTCCGCATGGGACTATTTCACCCGCATAGGACTATTTAACCCGCTTGGGTCCGGTGGGCCCGCAATGAGTACAAACGCCGCACTCGCATCATGGGTAGCAAATCCATGGAATTAGTAGTAACCCGGGGCTTTACCCCGTAAGAATAACTTAAACTAGCACAACCGGCTATCATACATAACATAAGCGCTACCGGCTTATCATAACATAAGCAAGTTAAGAAATCCCCTAACTTCTTATTAACATTATTAATATATCATCTCATTTTAGTTTACTTAAGGCACTAACATGTCATTTAAAAGAAAATCCGGGAATTCAACCCAAAGTACTACGTACTTCTACCCTTTTAAAAATGACTCCTTTTCATATAAAACTTCCAAGATATTAATAACCGTAGTATCAAGTTACAACTACTTTTCAAGACAAGTCACATTACCTTTTAGAAATATAATAGGTTTCTAAATCAAGTGACTTTTTAAAACCTTAGGCAATTGATGCCTTAAAATCAATTTGCCTTTCCTTAATTCAAGTCATTTATCCTTACTTACATTACTTAGAGTAAATCTCTCTTTTTAACTTTCCATAAGGCTAATATAACCAACTTCCCATAAAGTCGCTATATTAACTTTATACATTAGTAAATTACATTTTCCTATATCCAAGGGACTTATATGTTTAAAACGAAACAAGCATCATAAACTTTAAAACACTTCAAGTCCCTTAACTTTGAAAACTAAGACATCCTTACTACTTTTAAACAAGTGAGTTAATCTCCTAACTCAACCGACTTGGACATTCATAAAACAAGTAAAGGATATCAAATTCTTGTACGTCTACCGTACTATATAGGTACAACTATTCATGCTCAAGAGATAGGAAAGTTCCACATACCTCTTCGGGTCAATCCGCTCACTAAGTCCAACATACCGCACGTAGTATGTCAACCTATAATGACCATAATACGTCTATTAACTTCTTACTTCAAACGTAGAATATAATAAGTGCAAAGTCACTAAATTCTACGGAAAATCGGACATCACTTCCTTTGTTTCTACATACTTTACCACCTTTTTCAAGGCCCGAATTCAATAACCAAACACGCCACATTTAAGGCTCAATCAATGTAGTTAACAATAGGGGATTACACGCCTATAAGACATGTAAAATTCCGCCCCACAATTGATATCAAACTAGTACAAACTACAAGGCCAATTCGGCAACTTGAGATACAACAACACCAATTCTTATCCAATTTCCTTTTCAATCCAAGTTGTTTAGTATAACATGATATCAAGTCGCAATCGATTATAACTACTACAATCTTCAAGTAAGTAACATGCGACGATTCTAATTAACGACCAAATTGTAATCCAACTTCAAATGGCTTATATGTCATTTCGGATTTAGGCTACAACAATCCATATCACTTATAAATCTTCAACACATATACTTCATGCTAGTAAAAATGTAAGGCTAACAACAATATATAATCTTGTAACACTTTAAGAGAACAAGATTGTTACCTCAACGAGCCTTAGTCCAACTTCAAATCCGAAGTCGCTCCCTAGCAACTTAGAGCCTCTTCTTGACACTTCAATCCGCCACTTGAGACCCTTAGAATATCACAAACAACTTTCCTTTAATCTTCCAATCAAAACCTAGGAAAGCAACTAGGTTTTTGTCACGACCCGAACTCGGGCCCGTGACTGGTGCCTTACCCCGGGCACCCTAGTGATACAACATCAGAGAAAATCAGCGGAAATAAAACATGAACATGAAATAAGAGATATTATAAGTAAACAGGTCAACCAAAACAGTTGCCTTCTCGTGATAAATATATACAAACCCCAATGCTTTAATCCTTTTACAACCCCGCCCACAACAAGATTACATGCACTTAATATTTACAACAACTATGACGGGACAGGGCCCCGCCATACCCCTGAATGTACAAGAACCTACAACTCAGGGAACACATACCAAAAGATAAGCCTCCGAAGGAACGGAGCTTCCCAAAACGCTGAAATGAGATCCTAAACGCGGATCGACAATGATGTACTCTACTGCGGATTTAACGCAGCTCAAGGAGGTCGATAACAGTACCAAGTATGTGAAATCAGAAATATCAGAAATGAAATCATAATAGTCTATAAAAGCGAGAGATGTATGATAACCAAACTACAAAGACACACACTAACAGCTTATATCAATTCGTGGTCTCATGCCCACAACATCAATCCCGCCATGAGTACCTTTCCTCACTACCGATCTATGATATGATAACAACAAGACAAAGAATCCAAATGGAGCATACCCGCGCTACGATCGTGTCGGTATGTCCAAAGGGAACAAATAAGACAACATTCCAAATGGAAGCATACCCGCAGCGCTACGATCGTGTCGCGATGTCCAAAGGGAAACAATAAGACAAAGATTCCAAATGGAAGCATACCGCGCGCCACGATCGTGGTCGTGATGTCCAAAGGGAGCAAATAAGACAACATTCCAAATGGAAGCATACCCGCGCGCCGCGATCGTGTCGGCGTGTCCAAAGGGAAACAATAAGACAACAAGGCGGTAATCAAAGGAAGATACCCGCGCGCTACGATCGTGTCAAGATGTCCAAAGTGATTTAACAAAAGTAACACTATCACCGCGAACGCACTGCGGAATTTCTCCGCCACCGCCAGACGCCCAAGTAAGTTCTTAACAAGTCAACCGACCCTCCATCGAGAGACGCCAGAGTATAAACACAATCTTTGCACAACAAAGGCTATCACAACAAGCATAGGCAAGTTTCACAACAACAAGCATAGGCAAGTTTCACATCAACAAGCATAGACAAGTTTCACAACTCAAAGTACTTTCATTTTATGCCAAAGTCCGGGTTTTAACCCTAAAGTACTACGCACGTTAAATTCCTTTTAAAGAGATTTATTCCTTTTATATAAAAGTCACCCGATACCCGTAGTATAAAAATAGAGTGACTTATATCTTTTAAGTAAACCAAAACAACTTCCATACTTTCCTTTTTTTTTAAAGTCAAGTTACCACGTTAAAACCAATGATAAAACCTTTCTTTTGTTTTCATAAGGTCGTTATAACCAACTTCCCATAAAGCTGTTATAACACCTTATGCTTTAAACCATTTTAAGACAACACAATGCCTTTCTTTTCCCAAGGTTCCAGTTTGCCTAATTTTAATTACGCAAGTCTCTTTTTGAAAAGTTTCATAGTTCAATGTCTTAATCTCTTTTAAAACAATTGAGTAACATATGCCATAAAGTAGTAGGTTATTCTTGTTCATAATCAATATTATTAAGCAACATGACCTAGAAAATGTAATATCATTTTGTCTCATCTTAGCTTCTATGCAGATGGAGGTTTCTACGGGTTTTAATAATACTTAATTATTCAATACATTTTCCTTTATTAACGCTGTAGTGGTTTGTCGATACACATTCGGATTTCCGAAATCAGTAAAACATTATTCCTTCCAAAACCAAGTACTCATTACTCACGAATGAGGTTTCACACAAACATCCATATTAAGTCAAGTCTCTTAACTTCTAAACCATTAAACCATTCTTTTATCTCTCTTAAGGCGTTACACCTAACTTCTCATAAAGTCGTATAACTTTTATGTTTTCAAACCAAGTATACACTTCTTTCAAAAGGTTTCTTAATCTCTTAGAATACTTCAAGGTTCTTTTACAACAAGTCGGTTATAAGTCAAATCGCTTATCTTTAAAACCACAAAGCATTTCTCATTTACATAGAGTCATATAACTAACTTCCCATAAAGCCGTTATAACACTTTATGTTTAAAGACAATCAAATACATTTAACACATGTACGCCTCACCGTACTACATAGTTATACACATATCATGCTAGAACAGATAGGAAGAGGTTCACATACCTCGCGACGAGTATCGACTAATAGCAAAACGCCCAAGTACTCAAACCGTCTCGCTACACTCTCGCCAAGCGTATCACTCCACACGTAGTACTACAACCTATAGAGGCCACAAAGCGCCTATTAATATCTTTAGATCTCAATGTAGAATATTCTACGTAAAATTCAAGAAGATTTTCCCGCAACAACAGAAATCTCCTCCTCTATCGGTGCCGCTACCAAGCCAACCGTGGGGAATAACATGTCTAACCTGACGTGTACAATTCTACTACACAAGAATGCTACACAAGTCTCATCTGAATACACCCTATGTAATTACAGTCGCTTCTTCTTTAAATTCAAAGCTTAAGTCGCAAGACATCGCTGTAAGTATTATTCAGGCTTAAGTCAAAAGACATTGCCGCACAATTATAATGTTCAGTTCTATATATAGTATACTTCAACTATATATTCCTACAATATGTAATTTCCAATTACAATAGAAGGTCAAGAGTGTTTACCTCGATAAGCCCAAAATTATCCGAGTTTATATGTCGATCCTGAGCAAGGTTTAGCTCCTACTACTTGCGCTTAGACACGCTCAAACAAACCCTTAGAAGTTCTAACCAACTTCTACTTATAACTTCAACTACGGGTGAAGATTTACTTAGGGTTTCATTTTTGTGACTGAGGGAAGTATAATAGTATTTTCTGGGCTTTTGTATAAGTGTAACCTTGGGAATACTACAAGGTATTTGGGCCAAGGTATTTGGGCATAACAACAATACTAGGAGAGTATTTCTATACCACAAAGGGGGGTATTATACGAAGACAACTAGGCTAGGGGGGGGTACCCCACGGCAAAACACCACAAAGGGGAGGGGTTTCGGCCAAGGGTTGGACGAGAACCACTAGAAGGGGGAGGGAAGGATTTCAAGACTTAGGCAATTTTTGGATGAAGAAGTTCATCAAGTTAGAGGGGTATTTATAGGTCAAGAAATGGCCAACCAATGGCCAAGATTCATCCAAGTGTTAGGCAAGTGTAAGGCTAAGATTAAGCCATGTGCTACCTTATCCATCTACCCAAAATATCCTACCTAACCCTTGACCACATTTTTTAGCACAAAAAACATGCCCAAGTCGTCCTCTTTGCCGTCCCTAGCTTCCAATGTGAGGGTGACACATGTCACCCTCCCGTTGGTCCAAAATGTTTCGTCTCTCGGAAAAATCCGCAAAAATTATTAATGACATAGCCGAAATTTTCCCTTCAAAGTCAGGAAACGTTTCATTTAAAAACGACTCCTTTTGGTAGCTATGCACAAATTCGAACCTATGCCTACTTTAAGGCTCAAATTGTATACGTACGCCCTCACGTATATACTCTGGAAATACGGGGTGTAACATTCTCCCCTCCTTAGAAACATTCGTCCCGAATGTTCCTTCTCGAAACAGATAACGGTTCTTCTAACAAGTTGCCAACGCCACACCGCCACTAAATATCACACGCTCTCTTCCTTCCTTACTCGTCGTGCCCTTCTGACACTTGAACTCCTCTAGCATACGCACTCACACTTCGCCATTGCTTTCCCAAAACTTTGGAGTCACCACTCCAAACTTGGTCATCTTACTAGCTTCAATCTCCTTAAGGCCATTCCCGCCTTCACAATCCGCCTCCGTCGAACATATCCACGAACTCATACGATGGTTATCTAATCACGGGCCTAGCACCCTCGTGACCCTACCACCGGCGACCACCCAGAGCTGACCCCACTTTGAAACCGCCGCGGTTGGCCCTCAACATGGCCCCAACCCGACCCACTTACGCATCAAGCTCTGCTTCCCGATCCTAACAATCTTACCTATACAGTCATGAAAGCTACCACTTCCATTACACACTACCTGGACTTTATCACACAAAACGTTCTAGGCATAAAATGCACTCCGACAAGGATCACTTGCAAAATCGTACTCAAGACGGCCTTACATCTAAGGTCTCAATCGTAATATTCTAAGGTTCATCATTTTCTCACCTCAAGCTTACCCTTCTCACAACCAGTGTTCTACATCACGCTTTAGCACAACGCTATCCAAACATAACACTAAACACATCATCACATCATCAATACATACAAAACTCTAGAGGGTTAAGGATATACCTGAAAATAGGCGATTCAGAGGACCGCTAAAACTGGGAACTTCCACCGCGACCTCTACCGTGGCCCGCCGGTGTATGAACATCCCGCTCGACTACGGAGGTGAAGAACCCGCAATCGATCCCAGAGTCAGGCTATCCTACCAGCGCCACTCGGTCGGACAATTTCTCCCAAATGGCCCCCGCTGGCCGCATGTAAAACAAACTCCCGACTAGCACGACACTCCCCACCGCGAGTCTACCACGCGTCACAACGAGGTAGGGGTGGCTTCACCGCTAACACCGCTTCTCTCGAAATCTGAACCTCGAGCCTTGACCGCCTCCCGAATACTCGATGCTCAAGATTGTGGAGGACCACTCAGATCGGGCGGGGCGCATAACTAGTTCGGCCACAGGCGGTCCGCCTCGAAAGTCACCAAAGGACCTCGCTGCTCGCCCTCTTCACGACTCGTTATTTCGCCGATTTCTCCGCCTCACCTCCAAGTGCATAAGCTCGCACGCGGCAATGTCCATGCCCTACAAGAGCTACACCCGAACAACTCTTCGCTAGGTAATCATCGAGCCCTCAGAACATATCGGTGCACTCGATCCTCCATACTAGCTACTAATGCGGGACGCATCGCCAATGAGTCGAACTCCACATTGTACTCCCGAACCGCACGCCTGCTTCGCCGCAACCCCAAAAATCTGTCGCCCGAGCCCTCTCATCCGCGAGGCAAGAAATGTGCAAGAAAGGCCTCTCGAGAACTCGTCCCATAAAGCCGGAAGTGCATGCTCTCCCGACAGCTCCCACGATCAAACCGGGCCGATCATGGTATCACGCACCGATGCGAACCTAGACCACCGACTCGGTCTCCGATGCTCGATCACTTCATGATCCGCAGAATCGCCGGATGAACTCCTCGCGATCATCCTCGTGCCTCGACCCATAAAACTCAAGCGTTACACTCGTAAAATCCCGTAATCTCAAATCGTCGCTCGGGGTGAACTACGGTGCTATCGATCGAATCGCTGGCCCAAATTTTATCTCAAGTTCGCCACAACTCGCCATTAATCGCCATCTCTTGTAACCTATCTCATCTCGCCTACCGTAGGATCGAGGCTCGTGTATCGTGGTCTTCGTAGATCGCCACGCTTCTACTCGTATATTCCTTCGCCGCTTCGCTCTTCGCCCGGCCGCTTGCGCGGAGGCATAATCGTAAAGGAAAGGAATACGCCGAGGGTTCAACTCATCACACAACTCTAAGGCACGATCTCGTAATGAGAAGAATGGAAACCAATCCTAAATGTCCTATAGCCTCCGACATTATAGATGTGGTGCACAACACACCGATAATCAAGACTTACCGAACGGTTCAGACACTTTCCGAGGACTAATCGCTCGATACCACTTTTGTCACGACCAACTCGCCTGGATCGTGCCTTACCCCGCACCCTAGTGATACAACATCGAGAAAATCACGAAATAAAACATGAACATGAAATAAGAGATATTATAAGTAAACAGTCAACCAAAACAGCTTGCCTCGTGATAAATATATACAAACTCAATAGCTTTAATCTTTTTACAACCCTTCCCACAACAAGATTCATGCACTTAAGATTTACAACAACTATGACGGACAGTGGCTCGCCATACCCCGAATGTACAAGAACCTACAACTCGTGGAACACATACCAAAAGATAAGCCTCCAAGGAACGGAGCTTCCCAAAACGCTGAAATGAGATCCTAAACGCGGATCGACAAATGATGTACTCTACCATGCAGATGAACGCAGCCTCGAAGGAGGTCAAGATAACAGTACCAAGTATGTGAAATCAGAAATATCAGTAAATGAAATCATAATAGTCTATAAAAGCAGGAGATGTATGATATAACCAAACTACAAGACACACACCTAACATATATATCAATTCGTGGTCTCATGCTCCACAACATCAATCCCGCCCATGAGTACCTTTCCTCACTACCGGCGATGCATGATATGATAACAACAAGACAAAGAATCCAAATGGAGCATACCCGCAGCGCTACGATCGTGTCGAGATGTCCAAAGGGAACAAATAAGACAACATTCCAAATGGAAGCATACCCGCGCTTACGATCGTGGTCAAGATGTCCAAAGGGAAACAATAAGACAACATTCCAAATGGAAGCATACCCGTGCGCTACGCATCGTGTCATTATGTCCAAAGGGAGCAAATAAGACAACATTCCAAATGGAAGCATACCCGTGCGCTACGCATCGCACAAGATGTCCAAAGGGAAACAATAAGACAACAAGGCGGTAATCAAAGTGGAAGCATACCCGCGCGCCACGATCGTGTCAAGATGTCCAAAGTGATTTAACAAAAGTAACACTATCAATGCGAGCGCACTGCGGAATTTCTCCGCCACCGCAAGACGCCCAAGTAAGTTCTTAACAAGTCAACCGACCTCCATCGAGAGACGCCAGAGTATAGAAACACAATCTTTGCACAACAAAGGCTATCACAACAAGCATAGGCAAGTTTCACAACAACAAGCATAGGCAAGTTTCACATCAACAAGCATAGACAAGTTTCACAACTCAAAGTACTTTCATTTTATGCCAAAGTCCGGGTTTTAACCCTAAAGTACTACGCACGTTAAATTCCTTTTAAAGAGATTTATTCCTTTTATATAAAAGTCACCCGATACCCGTAGTATAAAAATAGAGTGACTTATATCTTTTAAGTAAACCAAAACAACTTCCATACTTTCTTTTTTTTTAAAGTCAAGTTACCACGTTAAAACCAATGATAAAACCTTTCTTTTGTTTTCATAAGGTCGTTATAACCAACTTCCCATAAAGCTGTTATAACACCTTATGCTTTAAACCATTTTAAGACAACACAATGCCTTTCTTTTCCCTAAGGTTCCAGTTTGCCTAATTTTAATTACGCAAGTCTCTTTTTGAAAAGTTTCATAGTTCAATGTCTTAATCTCTTTTAAAACAATTGAGTAACATATGCCATAGGCGAGTAGGTTATTCTTGTTCATAATCAATATTATTAAGCAGCCATGATCTAGAAAATGTAATATCATTTTGTCTCATCTTAGCTTCTATGCAGATGGAGGTTTCTACTGGTTTTAATAATACTTAATTATTCAATACATTTTCCTTTATTAACGCTGCAGTGGTTTGTCGATACACATTCTGATTTCCGAAATCAGTAAAACATTATTCCTTCCAAAAAACCAATTACTCATTACTCACGAATGAGGTTTCACACAAACATCCATATTAAGTCAAGTCTCTTAACTTCTAAACCATTAAACCATTCTTTTTATCTCTCTTAAGGCGTTACACCTAACTTCTCATAAAGCTGGTATAACTTTTATGTTTTCAAACCAAGTATACACTTCTTTCAAAAGGTTTCTTAATCTCTTAGAATACTTCAAGGTTCTTTTACAACAAGTCGGTTATAAGTCAAATCGCTTATCTTTTAAAACCACAAAGCATTTCTCATTTACATAGAGTTATAACTAACTTCCCATAAAGCCGTTATAACACTTTATGTTTAAAGACAATCAAATACATTTAACACATGTGACGCCACCGACTACATAGTTATACACATATCATGCTAGAACAGATAGGAAGAGGTTCACATACCTGCACGGCAGTATCGACTAATAGCAAAACGCCCAAGTACTCAAACCGTCTCACACTCTCACCAAGCAGATCACTCCACACGTAGTACTACAACCTATAGAGGCCACAAAGCGCCTATTAATATCTTTAGATCTCAATGTAGAATATTCTACGTAAAATTCACAAAGACTCTCCCGCAACAACAGAAATCTCCTCTCTATCGAGGCCGCTACCAAGCCAACCTGCGGGGTTAACATGTCTAACCGGACGTGTACAATTCTACTACACAAGAATGCTACACAAGTCATCAGAATACATCCCATGTAATTACAGTCAGCTTTCTTTAAATTCAGCTTAAGTCGCAAGACATTGCCATAAGTATTATTCAGGCTTAAGTCAAAAGACATTGCCGCACAATTATAATGTTCAGTTCTATATATAGTATACTTCAACTATATATTCTAACAATATGTAATTTCCAATTACAATAGAGGGACAAGATATTTACCTCGATAAGCCCATAATTATCCGAGTTTATATGTCGATCCTGAGCAATGTTTAGCTCCTACTCCGCGCGCTCGGACCCGCTCCACTCAAGCCTTAGAAGTTCTAACCAACGTCGAGTTATAACTTCAACTACGGGTGTAGATTTACTTAGGGTTTCATTTTTGTGGATCGAGGAAGTATAATAGTATTTTCTGGCTTTTGTATAAGTGTAACCTGGGAATACTACAAGGTATTTGGGCCAAGGTATTTGGGCATAACAACAATACTAGGAGAGTATTTCTATACCACAAAGGGGTATTATACGAAGACAACTAGGCTAGTGGGGTACCCTACGGCAAACACCACAGGGGAGGGTTTCGCCAAGGGTTGGACGAGAACCACTAGGGGAGGAAGGATTTCAAGACTTAGGCAATTTTTGGATGAAGAAGTTCATCAAGTTAGAGGGTATTTATAGGTCAAGAAATGGCCAACCAATGGCCAAGATTCATCCAAGTGTTAGGCAAGTGTAAGGCCAAGATTAAGCCACGTGCTACCTTATCCATCTACCCAAAATATCCTACCTAACCTCGACCACATTTTTAGCACAAAAACGTGCCCAAGTCGCCCTCTTTGCCGTCCCTAGTTTCCAATGTGAGGTGACACATGTCACCCTCCCGTTGGTCCAAAATGTTTCGCCTCTAAAAATCCGCAAAAATTATTAATGACATAGCCGAATTTTCCTTCAAAGTCATGGAAACGTTTCGTCGAAAAACGACTCCTTTTGGTAGCTATGCACAAATTCGAACCTATGCCTACTTTAAGGCTCAAATTGTATACGTACGCCCTCACGTATATACTCTGGAAATACGGGGTATAACAGTTTTCACCTTGCGACTAATACGAAAACAATCTTTTTCCGGGATCTTTCTATTGAGATACCCTTACAATACCCTCATGAACCTTGGTTTAAAGTGTGGAGCTTATTGGACAACAAACAATTTTTTCTCTCTTTTCTAGTTGGTGAACCCGAGAGCCTCTCCCAATGTTCATCCAATTTCATAAAAAATTTCTAAGTATGGAAAGCTTGTCTCACTACTAGTACTACTATATAGTAGCATGGAGGGTCAAGATTTGTACAAATGTGTGGTTTGGATGAAATTCTCTTAAATATCAAGCTAAGTGGCCCCATTGACTAAGGCAATTATATCAAGCTCTACTACTTGCAAGACTTGGTCATCTTAATAATGGTCAAATGTGTCATGCCGCGAACCCCGGGCCCATGACTGGTGCCCTACCTGGGCACCCTTCTACCTGACTGACAAAAGTAAATCGCGGAACTTAAATAACGCCTCATTTATTTTTTATTTATTTTTAAAACCAACGTACGTACAAGGGCAAAGCCGACAAGGCTTCCATATAATATACCTAATCAAAAGACACTACACTGTACATGAGTCCAATCACACATATGAATACAAACCTCTAAGAGTTATACTGAACTATGACGGGACAAGGCCCCGCCGTACCCACAACTGTACAAAAGCTCAGACAAGGAACTATACCAAAATGATAAACTCCTCAATGTATGGAGCTATCCAAAACTCAACAGGTCCTACACTGCAGATCACCAAATCACAGACCTAAACTCGCAGATGAACGCAGCCTCAAGGAGGTCGATTTAAAAATGTCCCAAGTATGTGAAACTGAAAATACTGTAATAAAATCATAACAGTATATACAAAACAGGAAACATGTATGATAGCCGACTACAGTACACAATACATAAGCAGTCATATCAAGTCAGGGACGCATGCCCTCAAAGTCACTACTCAAATATAACTATCGGTCACACGCCCGTAATATCAATCATGCCCGTGGAATCCTTCCTCACTTCCGGCAGTCCATGACATAATATAACACCAATAAGCATACATGAACACCAAGTCCCACCTGTGTCCTAAAAACTGTACGGGCCAAGTAGGAAAACGAACCACCGGATCCACTGCATCATAAACCGATCGGGCAAGTACGAAAGCCAACTACGTGATCCACTGCTATCAATCGATCGGCAAGTACGAAAGCTAACTACGATTCAAATTGTCGTCACGAGATATGACCGGCAAGTGCGAAGCTACTCACGGAGCCTACCGTACTAAATTGTGCAATAGAACCGACGGGCAAGTACGAAGCCAACTACGGATCCACTGCGTATCAATCGACCTGGGCAAGTATGAAAGCTAACTACCAGATCCAACCTGCGTCACTAAATCTCATGGAGGGCTAATCCATAGAATAAAAATATCCCACGTGGTTGCATGCCCCGGAATCCCACATAGTATAAGCATGACCATGGGGTAATACAAACAAATCCGGGAATCTAACCCGCCTCCTGGTCACATGCCCCGGAATCCCACATAGTATAAGCATGTCCAAGGAGTAATACAAATAATGGAAGCATACCCGTGGAATCCCACATCACCATCGGTACGTCCAAGTAAACTTACAACAAGACAGCCAACCCTCCAACCGAGAGTCGCGGCAGCGTAAAAATATAATACTTGCACTCAAAGGCTATCACCAGCACACATAGGCAAGTTCATAAAATCTTTAGACTTTCATTTTATAAACTCAAGGAACTTACGTTTTATATAAAAGAAATCGGGATTTTAACACTAAGTACTACGTACTTCCATTCTTTTCAAAAGACTCATTTTTATATAAAACCCCAAGATACTAACAGCTTTAGTATCAAGGCATGTCTATTTTTCAAACTAAGTTACTACATCTTTAGAAATTCATTTCAAGACTTGAAATGAAGTAACTTCTAATTTCACAACCTAGGCAACTCGTACCTATCAATCAAAATAGACAACTTTCTTATCCTTCCATAAAGCCGTTATAACCAACTTCCCACAAAGCCGTTATAACCCTTTATGGTTTTTAGACAAAATTCATTCTTTTTATAACCAAGAGACTTATACTTTTAAAACCAAGTATCACATACTTACAAATCAAGTTTCTTAACTTTCAAAATACTTCTCTTAAATCATGTCATTTCTCCTCTTTTAAAACAATTAAGTAAATCACTCATTTAACTCCCCTAAAGTCATTTTAACAACCTTTAGGTTTTGGAACTAAGGCACTAGCCAAAAGGCTTGGAAACCACTTCCTTTTTAAGACTCTATGTACTTTAAGTAAAATACTTTCACTCTTAAGAATCCAAACTTCACTAAGGCAATGGATTATACAACTTACAATTTAAACATCAAAGTACAATCAAGGAAGTACATAGAACAAATTCTATTTAGGCAATCTAAATACAATCAAGGAATGGATCATTTAAGGAGTAGGACATACTTTCTTTATGTTAAGGAATCATGCTAGAAGAGGAGGAGATGGTTCACATACCTTTTCGGCTTAATCCACAAGCTAAGTCGAATACGCTGCACGTAGAAGTGTCAACCTATAATGGCCACAACATGACTATCAACTTCTAGTTCTAACGTAGAATAATACTAAGTATTACGGTCTCTTATTCTACGGAAAATCGGGCAGCACTTCCTTTGTTTCTACATACTTTTCCACCTTTTTCAAGGCCGAATTCAATAACAAAATATGCCACATTTAAGGCTCAACATACCAACCAATCAAAGGGGATTACACGCCTTACAATACGTGTAAAATTCCGCCCCACAATTCATACGAAGTAGTTCCATATTTAAAGTCATTCTCGGCTATATAAATAACAACTCAAAGTCTTTTCCAATCCTTTTCCAATTCCAAGTTCTAAGGTCTAACATGTTATATAGTCATAAACAACTTCAACAACTACAATTTCCTTCTTATACAACATGCGACGACTTAAACTAATAATCAACTTGAATTGTAATCTTAAGGCTAAACATGCTAGTTTTCGGATTAGGGTTCCAATAGCCAAAACACTTATCAAACTTCATACTAAACATCTCATGCTTGTTAATATCCATAGCTACAACAATAAGTAAATCTTAATTACTAAAACGACAAGAATTATACCTTTACAAGCCCTTAAAAATTCCAAGATTCAAAGTCGCTCCTTAGCAATTCTTAGCTCATTTCCTTTACGCTCCAATCCGCTATTTGAAGCCTTTAGAAGTTCACAACCAACTTCTCTTCCATTTCCAATCCAAAACTAGGAAAACTACTTAGGTTTTCGCCTTGTGACTAACGTGAAAACGCCGTTTTTTTTGAGATCTTTCTATTGAGATATCCTTACAATACCCTTAGGGACCTTGGGTTAAAGTCTTGTGAATAATGCATCAAAACTACAAAATTTTCTTGTGGAAGCTTAGCCAAACCCGAGAGCTATTTTTCTTGGCACTAATGTTCTCTAATTTTTCTAAGTGTGGAAGACCTTTTCTTGCTACTAGTGTGGTATATAAAACACAATGGAAGTCTTAGATTGCAACACTTGAGTGGCTAGGATGAAGAACACATGGATAATTAGCCAAGTGGACAAGTTGACAAGTCAACAATCTCAAGCTTGAAGACTTATTCATCCACAATGGTCAATGACCATTCTAACCTTGCAATTTTCGTCCAAGGCCATGTGGGGGGAGGTGCCACGTGTCGCCCTCTCATTCGTCCATAAAAATTACGTAACCCTCGTGGGCCCCGCAAAACGTAAATTCCTCGGGTGGGCCCCACGTGACCAAATCCGTAAAAATAAATTTCCAATGTTAATAAGTTCCATACTCTTCAAATAATGCATTTTGAGAATCCAATTATCAACAACGAACATTTTTCCTTTCCGGCGTTCGGAAGATTTTCCGTCGGAAAAACAATTCTTCCTTTCGTACTAATTTCTCAAGTCTTGTGTTCTCGCGTCTATTATATTATACATGTCCTGGACTTACGGGGTGTAACATTCTTCCCCCCTTAGAAACATTCGTCCCCGAATGTTCTTAGTCGCTTTTGCTTATACAAACTCCACAGAGCTCTATACTATGCCTATCAATCAATACTCCACAAGACCAACGATTCCACACATGGCCACCACATAAAATACGTAAACATATCAATGGACCTTCCATCCACAGTCCCTTCTCACAAAACTCGAAGGTGACAGTCTTATCAAAAACAACATCTTTAGAGGTTCCTTTCTTTTCCCGCACTCGTGACGGCCCCCGTCAGAATCTAAGTCATGGGACTAACACTATCTGAATCCTTCAGTCGGACTCCTACTCAGCTAACTGATGTGTTTCCCCTGTGTTACTGAACCTAAAGCGTGTGTATCATCATAATTAACCTTCACTCATGGCCTAAAAGGAATTTTCTCTACGCACCCTCCTTACTTATAACTATAATCACTATAGTTCCCTTAACCCCTGTTCCTTCCTTTTCTTACTTGTCATACCTTCTTGTACTTCCAAACTTATTTAGCATATGTATAAAATTTCGTGTATTGATTCTGTTCTCCGATCCTTGGAGTTACTATCCAAACTTGGCTATTATGCTACTTGAATTTCCGCTAAGGCTCTTCTCGGTCCTTACGACCTGATTCCGGTGGAACGCATCCACAAACTCGTACAACGATTAACCCAACTTGGGCCTGGCATCCTCGTGACCCTATCACATAGCGGGACCATATCCAACTGACATCACCCCATTACATACTATCGGCTGACCCGAAATGAGTCCATAACCCGACCCATCGTCATACTTAACTTCTCATTCTCAGTCTGGAATTAATTTCTCTCTTATCTCAAGGTACTTCTCACCCTATCCCCCTATTCACTAGAGGTTCGTCACATAGGTCGAAGTATTTCTACCGTACATCCTTCCCTATTGGTCTTACATCGCATGGGCAATTACAACTTGTGAACTCTACACAACTATAGTCTCGTTCACTTTATCATTCTTGTCAACATTCTTCACTTTTCACTTTACTAATCAAAGTATTCCTACCTGGGGTACTATCACTTACAATCGCTAGCAACAAAGGGAAAACATATATGCTAGCGAAATCTGAATCTATCAATGCATCGTATGATTCAAAAGAATCGAAATATACCGTAACCCCATGCGATGTTTCCTCCCGATCCCGCCCAGAGTCACGCCATCTATGCGGTTCAAGGACCGCCAGAACCATAAACCCACTCGACTCTACCACTACCGGGTCGACATCCAACACCGCCTGGGAACGCACAACTGTGGAGGAAAGGGAACCAACTACCGGCCTCATAGGCTGAGCCACCTTACCGGTGCTCTTTCTAACAGGACATTCCCATCGCCAGGGTCTTGACGGTCACAATAATAACAAAACTCGTGCCATGACGCATTTCAAATGACGCTTACTACATCGGAGACACCGAGGAATAGGTGGCCTCGATCGAGAAAATCTTCTCGCTTCCTTCGAGAACTTCGACCGGAGCTTGGACCGCTCCTAAATACCTTGTGGAGTCCAATCTCCCACCGTGAGTCGGGGTATGTACCGGTAGGCCGGGACGAATATCTCACTCATCACGAGGTCGCTCGCCCAAGAACTCACCGGATAACCAACCGGTCTAGCCTCTTACGCCGATTCCCGCTGCCTCTACCCTCCGTATACATGTCCAGATCGCCGAATAACCTCTCGATGAAATCAGAGCACCGCTATCTTGGTCAATAACATAACGGCTTCCCTCATGACCCTATAGTCTTCTCCTAACTGAGAAACTGGAGGCTCTGGTGCTGGGGCCTCAAAACCTGGCGCAGAAGAACTCGCCGACTGCGGCACAACATCCGGTATACCCTGGGCATGAGCCCTATCAAATGTCTGAGTGTGACTGGAAGCTCCTACTACTACTTTGCCCTTCTGGGAGACTGTTGCCCTCCTTGGAGACATAGTTGTAACACAAAAATACGTCAGAGAGGAATTATCTTACTAACACAGCTCTATGGCACGATCTTAGAGTGAGAAGAATAGAAACCAACTCCTAAATGTCCTGTAGCCTCCTGTTTATGGGTGTGGCGCGCAACACACCGATAATCAAGACTCTACTAGACACGGTCTGTAAACATTCTGAGGATCGATCGCTTCGATACCACTCGCTACGCCCAACCTGCTCGTGATCGTGCCCTACCTGGGCACCCTTCTACCTGACTGACAAAAGTAAATCGCGGAACTTAAATAACGTCTTTTTTTTAATAAAACCAACGTACGTACAAGGGCAAAGTCGACAAGGCTTCCATATAATATACATAATCAAAAGACACTACACTGTACACGAGTCCAATCCCACATATGAATACGCACTTAAGAGTTATATCAACTATGACGGACAAGGCCCCGCCGCATCTACAATCACATAAAGCTCAGACAAGGAACTATACCAAAATGATAAACTCCTGAACAGATGGAGCTATCCAAAAACTCTGAGCAGGGTCCTACACCTGCAGATCACCAATCTGCGTACCTAAACTCGCAGATGAACGCACTTCAAGCGAGGTCAAGACAAGAATGTACCAAGTATGTGAAATCAAAATATCAGAATGAAATCATAATTTATACAAAATAGGAGACATGTATGATAGCCGACTACAGTACACAATACATAAGCAGTCATATCAAGTCAGGGACGCATGCCCTCAAAGTCACTACTCAAATATAACTATCGGTCACACGTCCGTAATATCAATCATGCCCGTGGAATCCTTCCTCACTGCCGGCAGTCCATGACATAATATAACACCAATAAGCATACATGAACACCAAGTCCCACCTGTGTCCTAAAATCAGACGCTAAGTAGGAAAACGAACCACCGATCCAAAGATGCATCATAAACCGACGGGCAAGTACGAAGCCAACTACGATTCACCAAGGCTATCAATCGATCGGCAAGTACGAAGCTAACTACGATTCACTGTCATCACTAGATATGACCGGGGCAAGTGCGAAAGCTATCTTCCGGAGCCTACCGTACTAAATCAGGTAATAGAATCGACGGGGCAAGTACGAAAGCCAACTACGGATCCACTGCTATCAATCGACTCGCAAGTACGAAGCTAACTAACTACCGATCCAACTCGTCACTAAATCTCATGGAGGGCTAATCCATGGAATAAAAATATCCCACGTGGTTGCATGCCCCGGAATCCCACATCGTATAAGCATGACCATGGGGTAATACAAACAAATCCGGAAATCTAACCCGCCTCCTGGTCACATGCCCCGGAATCCCACATCGTATAAGCATGTCCAAGGAGTAATACAAATAATGGAAGCATACCCGTGGAATCCCACATCACCGTCGGTACGTCCAAGTAAACTTACAACAAGACAACCGGCCCTCCAACCGAGAGTCGCAACAGAAAATATAATACTTGCACTCAAAGGCTATCACCAGCACACATAGGCAAGTTCATAAAATCTTTAGACTTTCATTTTATAAACTCAAGGCACTTACGTTTTATATAAAAGAAATCGGGATTTTAACACTATGTACTACGTACTTCCATTCTTTTCAAAAGACTCATTTTTATATAAAACCCCAAGATACTAACACCTGTAATATCAAGGCATGTCTATTTTTCAAACTAAGTTACTACATCTTTAGAAATTCATTTCAAGACTTGAAATGAAGTAACTTCTAATTTCACAACCTAGGCAACTCGTACCTATCAATCAAAATAGACAACTTTCTTATCCTTCCATAAAGCCGTTATAACCAACTTCCCACAAAGCCGTTATAACCCTTTATGGTTTTTAGACAAAATTCATTATTTTTATAACCAAGAGACTTATACTTTTAAAACCAAGTATCACATACTTACAAATCAAGTTTCTTAACTTTCAAAATACTTCTCTTAAATCATGTCATTTCTCCTCTTTTAAAACAATTAAGTAAATCACTCCTTTAACTCCCCTAAAGTCATTTTAACAACCTTTAGGTTTTGGAACTAAGCACTAGCCAAAAGGCTTGGAAACCACTTCCTTTTCAAGACTCTATGTACTTTAAGTAAAATACTTTCACTCTTATGAATCCAAACTTCACTAAGGCAATGGATTATACAACTTACAATTTAAATATCAAAGTACAATCAAGGAAGTACATAGAACAAATTCTATTTAGGCAATCCAAATACAACCAAGGAATGGATCATTTAAGGAGTAGGACATACTTTCTTTATCTTAAGGAATCATGCTAGAAGAGGAGGAGACGGTTCACATACCTTTTCGGCTTAATCCACAAGCTAAGTCGAATACGCCGCACGTAGAAGTGTCAACCTATAATGGCCACAACATGACTATCAACTTCTAGTTCTAACGTATAATAATACTGTTACACCCCGTATTTCCAGAGTATGTACGTAAGGACGTACGTAGAAAATTTGAACTTGAGAATTAGGCTTGGCCGAATTAACTTTGTTCACAACACCCTGCTAGAGTTTGCCGACTAAACGCTTTCACGACTTTCGTAGGGGAATTTCCGGCTATGTCATTTTTAATTTTTGCGGATTTTTCCGAGAGACGAAACATTTTGGACCAACAAGAGGGCGACACTTGTCACCCTCTCATTGGAACACCTTGGGCGGTAAAGGGGGGTTGGCCGAATGGCCATTGTTTGGTCAAGGGGTTGGTAGGATATTTTGGTGGTAGATGGATAAGGTGCACTTGGCAAGATCTTGGCCCTACACTTGCCTTGCACTTGGCAAGATCTTGGCCATTGGTTGGCCTTCACTTGACCTATAAATACCCACCCCTTTGTAGACTAATTCATCCACAAAATTGCCTAAGTCTTGAAAGCTTCTTCCTCCCCCCTTAGTGTAGTGTCTTGGCCGAGAGCCCCTCTCCCCCCCCCCCCTTGGCCGAGAGTTCCCCCCCTAGTGGGGTAGGCCGAGGGGTATACACCCCCCCCTCCTTGGGGTGCTAGCCGTGGGGTACCCCCCCCCCCCCTAGCCTAGTTGTTTTCGTATAATACCCCCCCCCTCTTGGTAGAAATACTCTCAAAAGTATTGTTATAATGCCCAAATTACCTTAGCCGTATACCTTGTAGTATTCTAAGGTTATACTTATACGAAAAGCCCAGAAATGCTATTATACTTCCCTTCAGTCACAAAACAGAAACCCTAAGGAAAATCTCCATAGTTAGTTGGAGTATTAAGTAGAAGTTGGTTAGAACTTCTAAGGGTTGTTTGGAGCGGGTCGGAGCGCACGGAGTAGGAGCTAAACCTTGCTCAGGTTCGACATTTAAACTCGGATAATTATGGGCTTATCGAGGTAAATATCTTGTCCCCCTATTGTAATTGGAAATTACATGTTGTTAGATTATATAGTTGAAGTATACTATATATAGTACTGAACGTTGTTATCGGCAATGTCTTTTGACTTAAGCCTGAATAATAAGAAACCTTTTCGAAAGAAGAGTATCGAATCAGATTTACATAGGATCAGACATGAGACTTGTGTAGCTTTTTACGTGAAGTAGAATTGTGCACGTCCGGATTAAACGTATAACCCCCGTTGGCTTGGTAGCCTACCCGATAGAGAGGAGATTTACGCTGCGTGGGGAGGTGCCGAATTTTCGTAGAATGTTCTACGGCGGATCTAAATGTTAATGAGCGCCTTGTGGCCTTATAGGTTGAAGTACTACGTGTGGCGCGATCTACTGGCTTAAAGGAGTAGCCGACGGCGAGGTACTTGGAGCGTTTTGCTATTAGTCGATACTGTCGCGAGGTATGTGAACCTCTTCCTATCTCTTCTAGCATGATATGTGTGAACTATGTAGTATGGTAGACGATACGTGCTAAATGTATTTGATTGTTTAAAACATAAAGTGTTATAACGAATTTATGAGAAGTTGGTTATAAAAACTTTATGTTTGTAAGAAAATACTTGTGGTTTTTAGAAGGTAACTGATTTGAACTATAACTGGATTGTTATGTGTTAATAAAGAACTTGAAGTATTTCAAAAGATTTTTGAATCATTTGAAAAGAAGTAATACTTGGTTTTGAAAACTTAAGAGTTATACTAGCTTTATGGGAAGTTAGGTAATAACGGCTTAAGAATGTTTTCTTGATTCGAAATCGAATGTGTATCGACAAACCACCGCAGCTAATAAAAGGAAATGTTTTAATAGATTAAGTATTATTAAAACCAAGAGAAACTTCCATCCGCATGTAAGCTAAGATGAGACAAAATGATATTTCCTAGATCATGGTCAGTAATAAGATTGTTATAAACAAGAATATCCTACTCACATATAAGGCTTATGTTCTCAGATTGTTTAAAGGAGAATTATATTCTTAAATGAATAAGACTATGAACTACGAAACCTTTCTAAAAAGGAAAACTTGAACATTGGAAACTAGGCAAACTTGAACATTGGAAATTAAGCAAACTTGAACATTGGAATAGAATGTGGCTACTTGATTTTACAAAGAGAAGTAATTGATTTACTCTAAAAAGATAATCACTCTATTTTTCATATACTACAGGTATTGTGTGGTTTTTGTGAAGTAACGTATCTTTTAAAGATTTAATGTATGAAGTACTTTGGGGATAAAAATTCGAACTTGTTAGTAGAAAGTACCTTGTGTGAATAACTTGATTGTATTGGTTTGTGATAGCCTTGTAATACTTTCTTGTTGATTTGATAAGTAAGCATGTTAGGATGCTACGTGTATTAGTATCTTGTGATTATTGTGTGGGGTCACTCTTGTCAGGCTTACGTTGTCAAACGTTAAGCCCGTTATCGTTATTGTATCACATACCCTTGACTTATTATACCGAGGGCTTGCCACCCTTGATGCGGTCTATACGGCCTATGCAGTCCTTGTGACTACGCGGAGCGGTAGCTCCGAGATTGATCATTCCGGTGTTTAGCCCGACGCGGATTCCCTATGCGGTCCGCTGAGACTATGCGGTCTTTTGAGACTACGGCCGCGGAGCCTAGGCGGATACCGAGGGTTAGCCGCTTCGATGCGGGGTATACCTCGGCGATGCAGGACCATGATTCGAGGAATACCTCATGCGGGTCCGCGGTGACCTATGCGAGTCGCGAGAGTTCCAGGATAGACGCGACATTGATATTGCGGGCGAGGCCGCCTTCGATTACGTGGTGCGGTGCAGAAAGACCTCGGATACGCTTGTGGTATTTTTGGCATCGCTGGTCTTAGTAGTCGGCTATGCCTTCGCACTTGCCCCGCACGGTTTTATTGTGATAACTTGAGGCGTGAGTCCACGACTTGACATGATCGCTTATTTATCAGGAATCGTAGTTTGGTTATCATACATGTCTCCGCTTATATAGACTACTATGATTTCATTTACGATTTATTTTCGCCACATACTTGGTACTGCATCGACCTCCTTCGGGCCGCGTTCATGCCGCAGTAAAGGTACACCGCCGTTGATCCTCGCTCTAGGGTCACAGTCAGTTGGGAAAGCTCCGTTTCTCGGAGGCTTATTCGTATAGTCCGTCGTTGTAGGTATTTACATTCGTGGTATGGCGGCCCCGTCCCGCCATTGTTGTCGTATCATTTCTTAGAGGTATGTAGTAATCTTGTAGTGTGGTTGTAAAAAGGATTAAACTGCTCATTTGTAGGAGTTGTTATTTATATATATGCCGAAAGGCAAGTTTTCCTCGACATCGTTTTGTACTTCATTTGTTTCATGTATGTGTTTTATATTCCGCCGACACTGATGTTGTATCACTAGGGTGCCCGGTAAGGCACGATCACGCCCATTCGGTCGTGACAAAAGTGGTATCGAGCGCTTAATCCTCGGAAAGTGTCTACGCATCAGATCCAAGAAGTTTGATTATCGGTGTGTTGTGCACCACACCAATAATCGTGAGGCTATAGGATATTTAGGATTGGTTTCTATTTCTTCTCACTCAAGATCGTGCCTTAGAGTCGTGTTGTAAGTTGGACCTCTAACGTATTTCTTTCTTACCGCTATGCCTCCGCAGGGCAACCCGCCCAGAGGGCAAGGCGCCCGGCGAGTCGCGAGTAAGTACAGAGGTTACGTGGGCACATGCCCAATTATCACCTCGGGTGGTGCTTCATTCGGGAGTTCTGCGACGCCACTAGCCCCAAAGAGAGTTTAGCACGGCGGCAGCTCCTCTGCGCCATGATATTTGAACCTTCGCCCACGATCGAACAGAATATAGATTTCCGAGGCGACCTGTTACTAACTATGGATTTGACTACCGAGAGTATACCGATGTATCGCGAGTCTTGATGAATATCAACGGAAGGTTGTGCAAAAGTAAGTTCTTGATTAGGCTTGAGCATGGCACGTATGCGGGCTTATGCGCAGCAGTCGAGAAACGTAGATCGACGGGTTAACGGGCGACGCTGAAGAGGCCAGAGCAAGAAGGTCCTTTGGTAACTTTTTGAGGCGAGTCGCCACCGCAGATTAGATTATGCGCATCCACCGCAGCGTAAAGGTCCTCCGCAGGTTCGTGACGCCGGGTATGCGCAGAGTTGGTCGAGCTCCGAGCTTCCGCTCACAATACACGGCGTTCCACCATCCGATTCAGTTTTTCTCAGTGTTCACAGTGTGGCAGGCGTCATCTCAGGGAATGTCGTCTTTTAGTTGGTACTTGTTGTACCTATGACCGTCAGGGTCTGATGTCGAAAGAGTGTCCTTGCGGGAGGACTTAGTCTTCAGGATCGCGGTAGTTCGTAATCTTCCTTAGCTACTTTCACGGTGTTTGATTAGAACGACTAAGGGGAGTAAAGCAGTAGATTTAGGTATATCTTTAACCCTCTAGGGTTTAGTATGTGTAATAAGGTGAGTATACCTTAAGTGTTATATTCTGATAGCATTATGTAAATGGTGATTAGAAATCTTGGTTAGTTAACCAAGTAAGATTTGGGGGATAGAGAAAGTGTGAGCCTTAGAGTGTTATACGTAGAGACCTTAGAGGTAAGGCCATCTCGAGTAAAAGATGTATTGTTTATGTTTGACCCTTATAGAGTGCATAGTGCACGTGAGTTATGTTTCAGGATTAGTCCCTGAGTAGTGTGGAATGAAAGAGGGTAGTTGAGCTAAGAAGACCGCTAGGTTTTCGTAACGTGATTAGTGAGAGTTTTCCTTCAGGGAGCTAGCGCCATTCGGCGTTCTGGTCGGGTTGAGACCACGCCGCGTCAACCCGCGGCATGTTGTGGTGGTCCCGCCTTGTGGTAGGTCACGAGGTGTTAGGCGAGCTTAGTTAACCAACGACGATTTCATGGACGATTCGACCAAAGAGTTGGGCCGGCGAGGTCACCGCCTTGTCTTCTAGCAAAGACCGCTTACTCGGCAGCAGGTTACGCGAGATGATATATCGTAAAGGTAGTAAGGTCGCACGAGGTGCCTACCTTCACCTTATGTCGAACAGTGGAGCCCGTGTTGCGCTGCTTTCTTTTCTCGAGGTTTTACCGTGCAAGGTTAGGAACTCAAGCAAGTCTCGAATCACATTCGCCTCGCCGTTGTTTGATTTCGTGATATTTGCGAGAATTGTTGTCTCCTATCAAGGAGTGTTTAAGCTACCATTTCGGTGTTCGGATGTCGCCTTATGAAGCCTTCAGGGGCGGATGTGTGAGTCGGCCGATTGGTTCGATGTTGGCGGGATTCGATAGTTGGTTCAGCTTGTTCCAAAGCAGATCGTGGATAGAGTAAAGCTTGTCTGTAAGAGGTTCCGCACTGGAGAAATCGTGCGGATAATCGGCGACGACGCCAGAGTTCGTGTTGACGGTCGGTCTTCAGTACCACCCCGTCATGTGACGAGTTTTGGAATACAGAGGAACTTAGCCCGAGTTACTTGGGCCTTTGAGTTCATGTGAAGAATATGCCGGGTTGCCTATATGTTAGCATTTGCCGTCCGACTTAGGAGGCAAGCGTCCATTTCTTCGTGTTATGTTCGAGAAGGAAATCGAGATCCATCCGCAGTATTCCCACTAATGATGACCAAGTCAAGATGATAACCCGAAGTTTTGGATCAAGCAAGATCGTAAATGTGGTAAGAGTTCGAATGCACGACCTTCGGTGATCGCACGCACTCCGGCACCATTTGTTGGGTCGCTTGAGGCGTTAATGCCTCGTGCAAAGTGACAAGAGTGGTATCATTTTGGTGATGTTAGAGGTGTTTCCTCGTGGACTGGATGTAAGCATTTTGCGCAATTGTTTGGTGGCCATGTGTGCGGGTTTGTCCTCGTAAGTCTGATGGTAGTGAAGACTATCTTGGCGCGTTTGTTTTGAGACTTAGAAGGAACATTCGGACGAATGTTTCTAAGAGAGGAGAATGTTACACCCGTATTTCGGAGTATGCGTAGGGCGTGCGTAGAAAATTTGAACTTGAGAATTAGGCTTGGCGAATTAACTTTGTTCACAACACGGTTAGAGTCGGTTTTCGGCGAAACGCTTTCCACGACTTTCGTAGGGAATTTCCGCTATGTCATTTTTAATTTTTGCGGATTTTTCCGAGAGGCGAAACATTTTGGACCAACAAGAGGGCGACACTTGTCACCATCTCATTGTAACACCTTGGGCGGTAAAGGGGTGTTGGCCGAATGGCCATTGTTTGGTCAAGGGGTTGGTAGGATATTTTGGTGGTAGATGGATAAGGTGCACTTGGCAAGATCTTGGCCTACTTGCCTTGCACTTGGCAAGATCTTGGCCATTGGTTGGCCTTCACTGACCTATAAATACCCACCCCTTGTAGACTAATTCATCCACAAAATTGCCTAAGTCTTGAAAGCTTCTTCCTCCCCCTAGTGTAGTGTCTTGGCGAGCCCTCTCCCCTTCGTCGAGAGTTCCCCACAGTGGGGTGGTGGTATACACCCTCCTTGCAGGGTGCTAGCCGTGGGTACCCCTAGCCTAGTTATTTTATGATAACATGCCCCTCTTGGTAGAAATACTCTCAAAAGTATTGTTATAATGCCCAAATTACCTTAGCCGTATACCTTGTAGTATTCTAAGGTTATACTTATCTGAAAAGCCAGAAATGCTATTATACTTCCCTTCATCCACAAAACGAAACCACAGGAAAATCTCCATAGTTAGTTGGAGTATTAAGTAGAAGTTGGTTAGAACTTCTAAGGGTTGTTTGGAGCTGGTCGGAGCGCACGGAGTAGAGCTAAACCTTGCTCGGGTTCGACATTTAAACTCGGATAATTATGGGCTTATCGAGGTAAATATCTTGTCCCTATTGTAATTGGAAATTACATGTTGTTAGATTATATAGTTGAAGTATACTATATATAGTCTTGAGCGTTGTTATCGTGATGTCTTTTGACTTAAGCCGAATAATAAGAAACCTTTTCGAAGAAAATCTTGAATCGTATTTACATGGGGGTATTCAGATGAGACTTGTGTAGCTTTTACGTGAAGTAGAATTGTGCACGTCCGATAAAGCGTATAACCCCCGGTTGGCTTGGTAGCCGGCCAGATAGAGGAGGAGATTTACTGTTTGTTGCGGGAGAGTGCCGAATTTTCTGTAGAATGTTCTACGAAGGGATCTAAATGTTAATGAGCGCCTTGTGGCCTTATAGGTTGAAGTACTACGTGTGGCGCGATCTACTTGGCTTAAAGGAGTAGCCGACGGCTTGAGGTACTTGGAGCGTTTTGCTATTAGTCGATACTCGTCGCGAGGTATGTGAACCTCTTCCTATCTCTTCTAGCATGATATGTGTGAACTATGTAGTACGGTAGACGTACATGTGCTAAATGTATTTGATTGGTTTAAAACATAAAGTGTTATAACGACTTTATGAGAAGTTGGTTATAACAACTTTATGTTGGTAAGAAAATACTTGTGGTTTTTAGAAGGTAACTGATTTGAACTATAACTGGCTTGTTATGTGTTAATAAAGAACTTGAAGTATTTCAAAAGATTTTTGAATCATTTCGAAAGAAGAAGTAATACTTGGTTTTTGAAAACTTAAGAGTTATACTAGCTTTATGGGAAGTTAGGTAATAACGGCTTAAGAATGTTTCTTGATTCGAAATCGAATGTGTATCGACAAACCAACTGCGGCGTTAATAAAAGGAAATGTTTTAATAGATTAAGTATTATTAAAACCGAGAGAAACTTCCATCTGCATAGAAGCTAAGATGAGACAAAATGATATTTCCTAGATCATGGTCATTGTAATAAGATTGTTATAAACAAGAATATCCTACTCACATATAAGGCTTATGTTCTCAGATTGTTTAAAGGAGAATTATATTCTTAAATGAATAAGACTATGAACTACGAAACCTTTCTAAAAAGGAAAACTTGAACATTGGAAACTAGGAAAACTTGAACATTGGAAATTAAGCAAACTTGAACATTGGAATAGAATGTGGCTACTTGATTTTACAAAGAGAAGTAATTGATTTACTCTAAAAAGATAATCACTCTATTTTTCATATACTACAGGTATTGTGTGGTTTTTGTGAAGTAACGTATCTTTTAAAGATTTAATGTATGAAGTACTTTGGGGATAGGTACCCGAACTTGTTAGTAGAAAGTACCTTGTGTGAATAACTTGATTGTATTGGTTTGTGATAGCCTTGTAATACTTTCTTGTTGATTTGATAAGTAAGCATGTTAGGATGCTACGTGTATTAGTATCTTGTGATTATTGTGTAAGGGGGTCACTCTTGTTGTGCTTACGTTGTCAAGCGTTAAGCGGTTGTCTTGTTATTGTATCACATACCCCTTGACTTATTATCAGGGCTTGCCACCCTTGATGCGGGTCTATACGGCCTATGCGATCCTTGTGACTATCGCAGTCGCGGTAGCTCGAGATTGATCATTCGGTGTTTAGCCCGATGCGGGGATTCCTATGCGTCTGTTGAGACTATGCGGTCTTTTGAGACTATGCGAGTGCGGGAGCCTAGGCGGATACCGAGGTTAGTCGCCGATGCGGGGTATACCTCGGTGATGCAGGACCATGATTCGAGAATACCTCATGCGGGTGCGTGGGTGACCTATGCGGAGTCTGCGAGAGTTCGAGGATAGACGCGCATTGATATTGCGGGCGAGTGGCGGCCGATCATGTGGTGCGGTCTAGAAAGACCTCGGGATACGGTTGTGGTATTTTTGATGCGTGGGTCTTAGTAGTCGGCTATGCCTTCGTACTTGCCGTCACGGTTTTATTGTGATAACTTTGAGGCGTGAGTCCACGACTTGACATATTTGCTTATTTATTGTGAGCTGTAGTTTGGTTATCATACATGTCTCCGCTTTATATAGACTACTATGATTTCATTTCTGATATTTATTTTGATTTCACATACTTGGTACTGTTATCGACCTCCTTGAAGTGCGTTCATCAGCAGTAAAGGTACACGATCGTTGATCCTCGCACTTAGGGTCCGATTCGGCGTTTGGGAAAGCTCCGTTTCTCGGAGGCTTATCTTGGTATAGTCCACTGTCGTTGTAGGTATTTACATTCGGGGTATGGCGGGCCCCATCGCCATTGTTGTCGTATCATTTCTTAGAAGTGCAGTAATCTTGTTGTGGCGGGGTTGTAAAAGGATTAAACTGTTCATTTGTAGGAGTTGTTATTTATATATATCGAAAGGCAAGTTTTCCTCAGTTCTTGTTTTGTACTTCATTTGTTTCATGTATGTGTTTTATATTCCGATTACTCGATGTTGTATCACTAGGGTGCGGGTAAGGCACGATCCACGGGCCAGTTCGGTCGTGACAAAAGTGGTATCGAGCGATTAATCCTCGGAAAGTGTCTCTGAGCCGTATCGATGAGAGTCTTGATTATCGGTGTGTTGTGCACCACACAATGTCGAGGCTATAGGATATTTAGGATTGGTTTCTATTTCTTCTCACTCGGAGATCGTGCCTTAGAAAGTGTTGTAAGTTGGACCTCTAACGTATTTCTTTCCCTTACCGCTATGCCTCGCGTGCAACCCGGCCCAGAGGCAAAGCGGCCAGGAGGCTGCGAGTAAGTCTGAGAGGGTTACGTGAACAGGCCCAATTATCACCTTGGGTGGTGCTTCATTCGGGAGTTCTGCGGCGTCACTAGCCCCAAGAGTTTAGCACGGCGGCGATTCCTACTGCGGCCATGATATTTGAACCTTGGTTCCACGGCCAGAGCAGAGAATATAGATTTCAAGGCGACCCATTTACTAACTATGGATTTGACTACGGAGAGTATACCGATGTCTGCGAGTCTTGATGAATATCAACGAGAAGGTTGTGCAAAAGTAAGTTCTTGATTAGGCTTGAGCATGGCACGTATGCGGGCTTATGCGCGGCGAGCGTAGAGATCGGCGGGTTAAAGGGCGGCGAAGAGGGCGAGCGGCAAGGTCCTTTGGTAACTTTTGGCGAGTCGCCTCGCGTGAATAGATTATGCGCATCCACGGTCTGAAAGGTCCTCCAAAGGGTTCAGGACGTTCGGGGTATGCAGAGTTGGTCGAGCTCGAGCTTAGGTTCACGATCCACGAAGGTTCCGGCCATCAGATTCGATTTTTCGGTGTTCACACTGTGGCAGGCGTCATCTCAGGGAATGTCGTCTTTTAGTTGGTACTTGTTGTACCTATGACCGTCAGGGTCTGATGTCGAAAGAGTGTCCTTGCGGGAGGACTTAGCCTTCAGGATCGGTGGGTAGTTCGTAATCTTCCTTAGCTATGCGCCTACAGGCGAGTTTGATTAAACGACTAAGGAGTAAAGCGATGGATTTAGGTATATCTTTAACCCTCTAGGGTTTAGTATGTGTAATAAGGTGAGTATACCTTAAGTGTTATATTCTGATAGCATTATGTAAATGGTGATTAGAAATCTTGGTTAGTTAACCAAGTAAGATTTGGGGATAGAAAGTCTGAGCCTTAGAGTGTTATACGTAGAGACCTTAGAGGTAAGGCCATCTCGAGTAAATGATGTCTTGTGTATGTTTTACCGTTATAGGAGTGCATCGTGCACGTGAGTTATGTTTGTGGGATTAGTCACGAGTAGTGTGGAATGAAGAGGGTAGTTGAGCTAAGAAGACGCTAGGTTTTAAACGTGATTAGTGAGAGTTTTCCTTGAGGAGCTAGCGCTTTGCGGCGTTCTTGGGTCGGGTTGAGGCCGCGTTGCGGGTCAACCGCGACATGTTTGGTGGTGGGGTCGGTTGTGGTGGTCCCGCCTTGTGGTAGGGTCACGAGGGTGTTAGGCCCGAGTTTAGTTAACCAACGTACGATTTCATGGATGCATTCGACCAGTAGTTGGGCCGAGGAGGTCAGCCGTCTTGTCTTCTAGCAAAGACCGTTTACTCGGCAGAGGGTTATGCGAGATGATATATCAGAAAGGTAGTAAGGCTGCACGAGGTGCCTACCTTCACCTTATGTCAGACAGTGGAGCCCAGGTTGCGGCTGTTTCTTTTCTGGAGGTTTTACCAGGCAAGGTTAGGAACTCAAGCAAGTCTCAGAATCACATTCGCCCTCGGGCCAGTGTTTGGATTTCAGGGATAGTTGCGAGAATTGTTGTCTCCTATTGAAGGAGTGTTTAAGCTACCATTTCAGTGTTCGGATGTCGCCTTATGAAGCCTTGTAGGGGCGGATGTGTGAGTCGCCGGTCGATTGGTTCGATGTTGGCAGGATTCAGATAGTTGGTTCAGGCTTGTTCCAGCAGACTGTGGATAGAGTAAAGCTTGTCTAGAAGAGGTTACGCGGCTCGGAGAAATCGTGCGGATAATCGGCGGCGGCTTAGAGTTGAGTTGACGGTCGGTCTTCTTGAAAGTACCACCGGGTTGGGTGTGACGAGTTTTGGAATACTGAGGAACTTAGCCCGAGTTACTTTGGGCCTTTGAGTTCATGTGAAGAATAGGCGGGTTGCCTATATGTTAGCATTCTTGTCCGACTTAGGAAGCGGTCGTCGATCTTCGTGTTATGTTCGAGAAGGAAATCGGAGATCCATCGAGTATTCCCTAATGATGACCAAGTTGAAGATGATAACCCGAGTTTTGAATCACGGCGATGCTCGAAATGTAGTAAGAGTTCGAATGTCACGGCGGCTTGGTGATCGCATGCGGCCGGTACCATTTGTTGGGTCGGCAGAAGGTTAATGCCTCGAGCAAAGTGACAAGAGTGGTATCATTTTGGTGATGTTAGAGTGTTTCCTCGTGGACTTGGATGTAAGCATTTTGCGCAATTGTTTGGTGGCCATGTGTGGCGGGTTTGTCCTCGTAAGTATAGTAGTGAAGACTATCTTTGGCGCGTTTGTTTGAGACTTAGAAGGAACATTCGGGACGAATGTTTCTAAGGAGGAGAATGTTACACCGTATTTCTAGTATGCGTGGGGCGTGCGTAGAAAATTTGAACTTGAGAATTAGGCTTGGCGAATTAACTTTGTTCACAACACGGTTAGAGTCGGTTTTTCGGCGAAGCGTTTTCCACGACTTTCGTAGGGAATTTCCGGCTATGTCATTTTTAATTTTTGCGGATTTTTAGAGAGGCGAAACATTTTGGACCAACAAGAGGCGACACTTGTCACCTCTCATTGGAACACCTTAGGCGGTAAAGGGGTTGGCGAATGGCCATTGTTTAGTCGAGGTTGGTAGGATATTTTGGTGGTAGATGGATAAGGTGCACTTGGCAAGATCTTGGCCTACACTTGCCTTGCACTTGGCAAGATCTTGGCCATTGGTTGGCCTTCACTTGACTATAAATACCCACCCTTTGTAGACTAATTCATCCACAAAATTGCCTAAGTCTTGAAAGCTTCTTCCTCCCCTTAGTGTAGTGTCTTGGCGAGAGCCCTCTCCCCCACTTTGGCGAGTTCCCCACAGTGGGGTAGGCGAGGGTATACACCACTCCTTGGGGTGCTAGCGTGGGGTACCCCACTAGCCTAGTTATTTTCGTATAATACCACTCTTGGTAGAAATACTCTCAAAAGTATTGTTATAATGCCCAATTACCTTAGTATACCTTGTAGTATTCTAAGGTTATACTTATCTGAAAAGCCCGAAATGCTATTATACTTCCCTTGGTCACAAAGCAGAAACCCTAAGGAAAATCTCCATAGTTAGTTGGAGTATTAAGTAGAAGTTGGTTAGAACTTCTAAGGGTTGTTTGGAGCGGTCGGGCCTTGGAGTAGGAGCTAAACCTTGCTCGGGTTCGACATTTAAACTCGGATAATTATGGGCTTATCGAGGTAAATATCTTGTCCCCTATTGTAATTGGAAATTACATGTTGTTAGATTATATAGTTGAAGTATACTATATATAGTCTGAGCGTTGTTATCGGCAATGTCTTTTGACTTAAGCTGAATAATAAGAAACCTTTTCGAAGAAGAATCTTGGTTGTATTTACATGGGGTGTATTCTGATGAGACTTGTGTAGCTTTTACGTGAAGTAGAATTGTGCGTCCGGATTAAGCGTATAACCCCGGTTGGCTTGGTAGCGGCCAGATAGAGGAGGAGATTTACGCTGTTGCGGGGAGGTCTTTGCCGAATTTTTACGTAGAATGTTCTGAAGGGATCTAAATGTTAATGGCGCCTTGTGGCCTTATAGGTTGAAGTACTACGTGTGGCGCGATCTACTTGGCTTAAAGGAGTAGCCGACGGCGAGGTACTTGGAGCGTTTGCTATTAGTCGATACTCGTCGCGAGGTATGTGAACCTCTTCCTATCTCTTCTAGCATGATATGTGTGAACTATGTAGTGCGGTGACGTACGTGTGCTAAATGTATTTGATTGGTTTAAAACATAAAGTGTTATAACGACTTTATGAGAAGTTGGTTATAACAACTTTATGTTGGTAAGAAAATACTTGTGGTTTTAGAAGGTAAGCGATTTGAACTATAAGCGGCTTGTTATGTGTTAATAAAGAACTTGAAGTATTTCAAAAGATTTTGAATCATTTGAAAGAAGAAGTAATACTTGGTTTTGAAAACTTAAGAGTTATACTAGCTTTATGGGAAGTTAGGTAATAACGGCTTAAGAATGTTTTCTTGATTGGAAATCGAATGTGTATCGACAAACCAACTGCGGCGTTAATAAGGAAATGTTTTAATAGATTAAGTATTATTAAAACCGGTAGAAACTTCCATCTGCATAGAAGCTAAGATGAGACAAAATGATATTTCTAGATCATGGTCTTTGTAATAAGATTGTTATAAACAAGAATATCCTACTCACATATAAGGCTTATGTTCTCAGTTGTTTAAAGGAGAATTATATTCTTAAATGAATAAGACTATGAACTACGAAACCTTTCTAAAAGGCAAACTTGAACATTGGAAACTAGGCAAACTTGAACATTGGAAATTAGGCAAACTTGAACATTGGAATAGAATGTGGCTACTTGATTTTACAAAGAGAAGTAATTGATTTACTCTAAAAAGATAATCACTATATTTTTCATATACTACAGGTAGTGTGTGGTTTTGTGAAGTAACGATCTTTTAAAGATTTAATGTATGAAGTACTTTGGGGATAGGTACGAACTTGTTAGTAGAAAGTAGCTTGTTTGAATAACTTGATTTTATTGGTATTTGATAGCAATGTAATACTTTCTTGTAGGTTTGATCAGTAAGCATTTTAGGATTCTACGTGTATTAGTATCTTGTGATTATTGTGTAAGGGTCACTCTTGTTGTGCTTACGTTGTCAAGCGTTAAGCGGTTATCTTGTTATTGTATCACATACCCCCGACTTATTATCACAGGGCTTGCCACCGCGATGCGGTCTATCGGCTATGCGATCCTTGTGACTATCGCAGTCACGGTAGCTCCAGGATTGATCATTCCGGGTGTTTAGCCTGATGCGGGGGATTCCCTATGCGGTCTGTTGAGACTATGCGGTCTTTTGAGACTATGCGGGCTGCGGGAGCCTAGGCGGATACCGAGGGTTAGCGCGCCCGATCACGGGGTATACCTCGGTGATGCAGGACCATGATTCGAGGAATACCTCATGCGGGTGCATGGGTGACCTATGCGGGGCTGCGAGAGTTCGAGGATAGGCAGCACATTGATATTGCGGGCGAGTGGCGGCCGATCATGTGGTGCGATGCAGAAAGACCTCGGGATCTGATTTGTGGTATTTTTGGTGCTGTGGGTCTTAGTAGTCGGCTATGCCTTCGTACTTGCCGTCACGGTTTTATTGTGATAACTTTGAGGCGTGAGTCCACGACTTGACATATTCGCTTATTTATTGTGAGCGTAGTTTGGTTATCATACATGTCTCTGCTTTATATAGACTACTATGATTTCATTTCTGATTTATTTTGATTTCACATACTTGGTACTGTTATCTTGACCTCGCCCGAAGTGCGTTCATGCCGCGAGTAAAGGTACACGATCGTTGATCCTCGCTCTTAGGGTCCTGATTGGCGTTTGGGAAAGCTCCGTTTCTCCGGAGGCTTATCTTGGTATAGTCACCTGTCGTGGTAGGTATTTACATTCAGGGGTATGGCGGGGCCCTGTCCTGCCATTGTTGTCGTATCATTTCTTAGAGGTATGTAATCTTGTTGTGGCGGGGTTGTAAAAAGATTAAACTGTTCATTTGTAGGAGTTGTTATTTATATATATCTTGAAAGGCAAGTTTTCCTCGACTTGTTTTGTACTTCATTTGTTTCATGTATGTGTTTTATATTCCATTGATTACTCGATGTTGTATCACTAGGGTGCGGGGTAAGGCACGATCACGGGCCAGGTCGGGTCGTGACAAAAGTGGTATCGAAGCGATTAATCCTCGGAAAGTGTCTGACCGTATCAGATCCAGAGTCTTGATTATCGGTGTGTTGTGCACCACCAATAATCGTGAGGCTATAGGATATTTAGGATTGGTTTCTATTTCTTCTCACTCAAGATCGTGCCTTAGAGGCGTGTTGTAAGTTGGACCTCTAACGTATTTCTTTCCCTTACCGCTATGCCTCGCGTGCAACCCGCCCGGGAGGGCAAAGCGGCGAGGAGGCTGCGAGTAAGTCTGAGAGGGTTACGTGGGCACATGCCCAATTATCACCTTAGGTGGTGCTTCATTCGGGAGTTCTGCGGCGTCGCTAGCCCCAAGAGTTTAGCCGCGGCGGCGATTCTCTGCGGCCATGATATTTGAACCTTGATTCCACGGCCAGGAGCAGAGAATATAGATTTCAGGAGGCGACCGTTACTAACTATGGATTTGACTACCGAGAGTATACCGATGTCTGCGAGTCTTGATGAATATCAACGAGAAGGTTGTGCAAAAGTAAGTTCTTGATTGAAGCGAGCATGGCACGTATGCGGGCTTATGCGCGGCGGCGAAACGTAGAGATCGGCGGGTTAACGAAGGGCGAGAAGAAGGGCGAGCAGCGAGGTCCTGGTAACTTTTGGCGAGTCGCCTCGCGTGAATAGATTATGCGCATCCACGGTCGAAAGGTCCTCGCGGGGTTCGGGGCGTTCGGGGTATGCAGGAGTTGGTCGAGCTCGAGCTTCCGGTTCCACGATCCACGCGAAGGTTCGGCCATGCAGATTCGATTTCTCAGTGTTCACAGTGTGGCAGGCGTCATCTCAGGAAATGTCGTCTTTTAGTTGGTACTTGTTGTACCTATGACCGTCAGGGTCTGATGTCGAAAGAGTGTCCTTGCGGGAGGACTTAGCCTTCAGGATCGGTGGGTAGTTCGTAATCTTCCTTAGCTATGCGCCCTACGGGGCAGGTTTGATTAGAACGACTAAGGGGAGTAAAGCAGTAGATTTAGGTATATCTTTAACCCTCTAGGGTTTAGTATGTGTAATAAGGTGAGTATACCTTAAGTGTTATATTCTGATAGCATTATGTAAATGGTGATTAGAAATCTTGGTTAGTTAACCAAGTAAGATTTGGGGGATAGAGAAAGTGTGAGCCTTAGAGTGTTATACGTAGAGACCTTAGAGGTAAGGCCATCTCGAGTAAAAGATGTATTGTTTATGTTTGACCCTTATAGGAGTGCATAGTGCACGTGAGTTATGTTTGTGGGATTAGTCCCTGAGTAGTGTGGAATGAAAGAGGGTAGTTGAGCTAAGAAGACCGCTAGGTTTTCGTAACGTGATTAGTGAGAGTTTTCCTTCAGGGAGCTAGCGCTTTGCGCGTTGCCGGGTCGGGTTGAGGCCACGTTGCGGGTCAACCCGCGGCATGTTTGGTGGTGGTCCCGCCTTGTGGTAGGGTCACGAGGGTGTTAGGCCCGAGTTTAGTTAACCAACGTACGATTTCATGGATGCATTCGACCAGTAGTTGGGCCGAGGAGGTCAGCCGTCTTGTCTTCTAGCAAAGACCGTTTACTCGGCAGAGGGTTATGCGAGATGATATATCAGAAAGGTAGTAAGGCTGCACGAGGTGCCTACCTTCACCTTATGTCGCATGTGGAGCCAGGTTGCGGTGTTTCTTTTACGGAGGTTTTACGAGCAAGGTTAGGAACTCAGCAAGTCTCGAATCACATTCGCCCTCGGGCGGTGTTTGAATTTGAGGATATTTGCGAGAATTGTTGTCTCTATTGAAGGAGTGTTTAAGCTACCATTTCGGTGTTCGGATGTCGCCTTATGAAGCCTTGTAGGGCGGATGTGTGAGTCGCCGTCGATTGGTTCGATGTTGGCGAGTTGAGATAGTTGGTTGAGCTTGTTCCGGTATGTGGATAGAGTAAAGCTTGTCTAGAAGAGGTTACGCGGCTCGGAGAAATCGTGCGGATAATCGGCGGCGGCAGAGTTCGAGTTGGGTCGGTCTTCTTGAAAGTACCACCGGGTTGGGTGTGACGAGTTTTGGAATACAGAGGAACTTAGCCCGAGTTACTTTGGGCCTTTGAGTTCATGTGAAGAATAGGCGAGTTGCCATATGTTAGCATTCTTGCCGTCCGACTTAGGAGGCGATGCGTCCGATCTTTTCGTGTTATGTTCGAGAAGAAATCGGAGATCCATCGAGTATTCCCGACTAATGATGACCAAGTTGAAGATGATAACCCGAGTTTTGAATCTGACGATGTCGTAAATGTAGTAAGAGTTCGAATGTCACGACCGGTGATCGCATGCGGCGGTACCATTTGTTGGGTCGCTGGAAGGTTAATGCCTCGTGCAAAGTGACAAAGTGGTATCATTTTGGTGATGTTAGAGGTGTTTCCTCGTGGACTTGGATGTAAGCATTTTGCGCGATTGTTTGGTGGCCATGTGTGAGTTTGTCCTCGTAAGTATAGTAGTGAAGACTATCTTGGCGCGTTTGTTTGAGACTTAGAAGGAACATTGGGACGAATGTTTCTAAGGAGGGAGAATGTTACACCGTATTTCGGTATGTGCGTGGGGCGTGCGTAGAAAATTTGAACTTGAGAATTAGGCTTGGCGGAATTAACTTTGTTCACAACACGGTTAGAGTCGGTTTTTCGACGAAACGTTTTCCTGACTTTCGTAGGGAATTTCCGGCTATGTCATTTTTAATTTTGCGGATTTTTAGAGAGGCGAAACATTTGGACCAACAAGAGGCGACACTTGTCACCTCTCATTGGAACACCTTGGGCGGTAAAGGGGTTGGCGAATGGCCATTGTTTAGTCGAGGTTGGTAGGATATTTTGGTGGTAGATGGATAAGGTGCACTTGGCAAGATCTTGGCCTACACTTGCCTTGCACTTGGCAAGATCTTGGCCATTGGTTGGCCTTCACTTGACCTATAAATACCCACCCCTTTGTAGACTAATTCATCCACAAAATTGCCTAAGTCTTGAAAGCTTCTTCCTCCCCAGTGTAGTGTCTTGGAGAGCCCCTCTCCCCTTTGGTAGAGTTCCCACTGGGAGTAGGCCGAGGTATACACCCACTCCTTGGGCTAGCCACCACCCTAGCCTAGTTATTTTCGTATAATACCCCTCTTGGTAGAAATACTCTCAAAAGTATTGTTATAATGCCCAAATTACCTTAGCCGTATACCTTGTAGTATTCTAAGGTTATACTTATCTGAAAAGCCGTAAATGCTATTATACTTCCCTTGATCCACAAAGCAGAAACCCTAAGGAAAATCTCCATAGTTAGTTGGAGTATTAAGTAGAAGTTGGTTAGAACTTCTAAGGGTTGTTGGAGCGGGTCGGAGCGCGGAGTAGGAGCTAAACCTTGCTCAGGTTCGACATTTAAACTCGGATAATTATGGGCTTATCGAGGTAAATATCTTGTCCGTCTATTGTAATTGGAAATTACATGTTGTTAGATTATATAGTTGAAGTATACTATATATAGTCTTGAGCGTTGTTATCGCAATGTCTTTTGACTTAAGCTGAATAATAAGAAACCTTTTGAAAGAAAATCTTGTCGTATTTACATAGGGGTGTATTCAGATGAGACTTGTGTAGCTTTTACGTGAAGTAGAATTGTGCACGTCGGATTAACGTATAACCCCCACGGTTGGCTTGGTAGCGGCCCAGATAGAGGAGGAGATTTACGTTGTTGCGGGAGAGTCTTTGCGAATTTTACGTAGAATGTTCTCTGAAGGGATCTAAATATTAATGAGCGCCTTGTGGCCTTATAGGTTGAAGTACTACGTGTGGCGCGATCTACTTGGCTTAAAGGAGTAGCCAGACGGCTGAGGTACTTGGGCGTTTTGCTATTAGTCGATACTCGTCGCGAGGTATGTGAACCTCTTCCTATCTCTTCTAGCATGATATGTGTGAACTATGTAGTACGGTGAGACGTCATGTGCTAAATGTATTTGATTGGTTTAAAACATAAAGTGTTATAACGGCTTTATGGGAAGTTGGTTATAACGACTTTATGTTGGTAAGAAAATACTTGTGGTTTTAGAAGGTAATCGATTTGAACTATAAGCGGCTTGTTATGTGTTAATAAAGAACTTGAAGTATTTCAAAAGATTTTTGAATCATTTGAAGAAGAAGTAATACTTGGTTTTGAAAACTTAAGAGTTATACTAGCTTTATGGGAAGTTAGGTAATAACGGCTTAAGAATGTTTCTTGATTCGAAATCGAATGTGTATCGACAAACCACTGCGGCGTTAATAAAGGAAATGTTTTAATAGATTAAGTATTATTAAAACCAGTAGAAACTTCCATCTGCATAGAAGCTAAGATGAGACAAAATGATATTTCCTAGATCATGGCTGCTGTAATAAGATTGTTATAAACAAGAATATCCTACTCACATATAAGGCTTATGTTCTCAGTTGTTTAAAGGAGAATTATATTCTTAAATGAATAAGACTATGAACTCTGAAACCTTTCTAAAAAGGCAAACTTGAACATTGGAAACTAGGCAAACTTGAACATTGGAAATTAGGCAAACTTGAACATTGGAATAGAATGTGGCTACTTGATTTTACAAAGAGAAGTAATTGATTTACTCTAAAAAGATAATCACTATATTTTTCATATACTACAGGTATTGTGTGGTTTTTGTGAAGTAACGTATCTTTTAAAGATTTAATGTATGAAGTACTTTGGGGATAGGTACCCGAACTTGTTAGTAGAAAGTACCTTGTGTGAATAACTTGATTGTATTGGTTTGTGATAGCCTTGTAATACTTTCTTGTTGATTTGATAAGTAAGCATGTTAGGATGCTACGTGTATTAGTATCTTGTGATTATTGTGTAAGGGGGTCACTCTTGTTGTGCTTACGTTGTCAAACGTTAAGCCCGTTGTACTGTTATTGTATCACATACCCCCTTGACTTATTATACAGGGCTTGCCACCCTTGATGCGCGTCTATCGGCTATGCGATCCTTGTGACTATGCGAGTCGCGGTAGCTCGGGATTGATCATTCGGTGTTTAGCCCGATGCGGGGATTCCTATGCGGTCTGTTGAGACTATGCGGTCTTTTGAGACTATGCGGGCTGCGGGAGCCTAGGCGGATACGAGGTTAGCGCCCGATGCGGGGTATACCTCGGTGATGCAGGACCATGATTCGAGAATACCTCATGCGGGTGCCGGGTGACCTATGCGGGCTGCGAGAGTTCGAGGATAGACGCGCATTGATATTGCGGGCGAGTGGCTAGCTTCGATCATGTGGTGCGGTCTAGAAAGACCTCGGGATACGGTTGTGGTATTTTTGATGCGTGGGTCTTAGTAGTCGGCTATGCCTTCGTACTTGCCGTCACGGTTTTATTGTGATAACTTTGAGGCGTGAGTCCACGACTTGACATATTTGCTTATTTATTGTGAGCTGTAGTTTGGTTATCATACATGTCTCTGCTTTATATAGACTACTATGATTTCATTCTGATTTATTTTCGATTTCACATACTTGGTACTGTTGTCTTGACCTCGCCCGGGCTGCGTTCATGCCGCAGGTAAAGGTACACCAGTCGTTGATCCTCGCTCTTAGGGTCACAGTTCAGCGTTTGGGAAAGCTCCGTTTCTTCGGAGGCTTATCTTGGTATAGTCCCCTGTCGTTGTAGGTATTTACATTCAGGGGTATGGCGGGGCCCTGTCCCGCCATTGTTGTCGTATCATTTCTTAGAGGTCTGTAGTACTGTTGTGGGCAGGGTTGTAAAAAGGATTAAACTGTTCATTTGTAGGAGTTGTTATTTATATATATGCCGAAAGGCAAGTTTTCCTCAGATTACTGTTTTGTACTTCATTTGTTTCATGTATGTGTTTTATATTCCGCTGATTACTCTGATGTTGTATCACTAGGGTGCCCGGGGTAAGGCACCAGTCACGGGCCCAGATTCGGGTCGTGACAAATACTAAGTATACTGTCTCTTATTCTACAGAAAATCGGGCAGCACTTTCTTTGTTTCTACATACTTTGCCACCTTTTTCAAGACCGAATTCAATAACCAAATATGCCACATTTAAGGCTCAACATACCAACCAATCAAAGGGGATTACACGCCTTACAATACGTGTAAAATTCCGCCCCACAATTCATACGAAGTAGTTCCATATTTAAAGCCATTCTCGGCTATATAAATAACAACTCAAAGTCTTTTCCAATCCTTTTCCAATTCCAAGTTCTAAGGTCTAACATGTTATATAGTCATAAACAACTTCAACAACTACAATTTCCTTCTTATACAACATGCGACGACTTAAACTAATAATCAACTTGAATTGTAATCTTAAGGCTAAACATGCTAGTTTTCGGATTAGGGTTCCAATAGCCAAAACACTTATCAAACTTCATACTAAACATCTCATGCTTGTTAATATCCATAGCTACAACAATAAGTAAATCTTAATTACTAAAACGACAAGAATTATACCTTTACAAGCCCTTAAAAATTCCAAGATTCAAAGTCGCTCCTTAGCAATTCTTAGCTCCTTTCATTTACGCTCCAATCCGCTATTTGAAGCCTTTAGAAGTTCACAACCAACTTCTCTTCCATTTCCAATCCAAAACTAGGAAAACTACTTAGGTTTTCGCCTTGTGACTAACGTGAAAACGCCGTTTTTTCGAGATGTTTCTATTGAGATATCCTTACAATACCCTTAGGGACCTTGGGTTAAAGTCTTGTGAATAATGGATCAAAACTACAAAATTTTCTTGTGGAAGCTTAGCCAAACCCGAGAGCTATTTTTCTTGGCACTAATGTTCTCTAATTTTTCTAAGTGTGGAAGACCTTGTCTTGCTACTAGTGTGGTATATAAAACACAATGGAAGGCTTATATTGCAACACTTGAGTGGCTAGGATGAAGAACACATGGATAATTAGCCAAGTGGACAAGTTGACAAGTCAACAATCTCAAGCTTGAAGACTTATTCATCCACAATGGTCAATGACCATTCTAACCTTGCAATTTTCGTCCAAGGCCATGTGGGGGAGGTGCTACGTGTCGCCCTCTCATTCGTCCATAAAAATTACGTAACCCTCGTGGGCCCCGCAAAACGTAAAATTCCTCGGGTGGGCCCCACGTGACCAAATCCGTAAAAATAAATTTCCAATGTTAATAAGTTCCATACTCTTCAAATAATGCATTTTGAGAATCCAATTCTCAACAACGAACATTTTTCCTTTCCGGCGTTCGGAAGATTTTCCGTCGAAAAAACAATTCTTCCTTTCGTACCAATTTCTCAAGTCTTGTGTTCATGCGTCTATTCTCTTATACATGTCCTGGACTTACGGGGTGTAACAAAATGACCCTTTTTCCCATGTTATTTTCACCCAAGACCACATAAGGGGGGGTGACACGTGTCGCCCTCCCATTCGTCATAATATTTTGTTTTCCGACAATTTCATAATTCCGATAAATTTTTACTAGTCTCAAGTCTTAACATTTGGGATTCTTACGTACGTTCTTAAAACATGTCCTGTAATTACGGGGTGTAACATTCTTCCCCCCTTAGAAACATTCGTCCCCGAATGTTCTTTCGGAGTCAAACTTATAATTAGCGACATAGTTTCCTTTCACAACCCCGACATACCAATAATGCCACACATGGCCATATAATAGCACTTAAGCAAAAACACTTCAATTAAAACTTGACAAGTAAGGGAAAATGAATTACCTGAAGGTGTAGGGAATAAGTGAGGATACTTCCTCAACATGTCCTCCTCCGCTTCCCAAGTCATCTCCTCCCTGTTATCATTCCTCCACAAGACTTTGATGGAAGTCACATCCTTGGTCCGCAGTCGCCTGACCTGGAGATCGAGTATCGCTATGGGACTCTCCTCATACGATAACCCCTCTGTCACCTGGACCTCGCTAGCTGGGAAAACTCTAGATGGATCTCCGATACACTTCCGCAACATAGAAACATGGAAGACCGGATGTACCGCCTCTAACTCTGATGGCAGATCCAACTCATAGGAAACCTTGCCTACTCTACGGATGATCTGGTAGGGCCCAATGTACCTTGGGCTGAGTTTCCCCTTCTTTCCGAATCTCATCACACCCTTCATGGGCGACACCTTCAAGAAGACCCAATCGTCTACCTGAAACTCCAAATGTCGACTCCGATTATCTGCATAAGACTTCTGCCGACTCTGAACTACTAACAGTCTCTCTTGGATAAGCTTCACCTTATCCACAGTATGGTGAATCAAGTCTGGGCCAACTAACTGCACCTCGCCCACGTCGAACCAACCAATCGACGACCTACATTTCTGCCCATACAAAGCCTCGTATGGCGCCATCTGTATACTAGAATGGTAGCTGTTGTTATAAGCAAACTCCACAAGAGGCAAATGATCCTCCCAGCTACCCCTGAAATCAATCACGCAGGCTCGCAACATATCCTCAAGTGTCTGGATAGTACGCTCTTCCTGCCCGTCATTCTGAAGATGAAACGCTGTACTGAGACTCACATGTGTCCCTAATACCTTCTGGAAAGACCTCTAGAAGTTAGCCATAAACTGGGCCCCTCTGTCTGATATAATCGATATAGGGACTTCACGCAGTCTCACAATCTCCCTGATATACAATCTGGCATAATCCTCAGCCGAATACGTAGTCCTGACTGGAAGAAAGTGGGTTGATTTCGTCAGCCTGTCAACAATAACCCAGATGGAGTCATACTTCCTCTGAGTACGAGGTAACCCTATAACAAAGTCCATGTTGATCACCTCCCACTTCCATATCGGAATATCAATAGCCCACTAGGCCTCTGGTGCTCAACCTTGACCTGCTGGCAATTAGGACACTGTGCAACAAAACCTACCACGTCCCTCTTCAGGCCATCCCACCAATAAACACACCTGAGGTCATGGTACATCTTAGTCGACCCCGGATGAATAGAATAACGAGCATTGTGTGCCTCCCCCAGAATCTGCTGACGAAGTCCTGTCACATCAGGAACACACAACCGGCCCTCAAATTTTAGCACCCCATCAGGCGCTACCTTGAATAGACTCTTCACCTCCCGAAGAGCTGCATCTCGATACCGTACTAACACTGGGTCCTCATACTGTCACCTCTTCACCTCATCAACGATGGAAGACTCGGCAACCTCACGAACCCGTATCCCACTATCATCGGTATCGATCAATCGAACCCCAAGGCTCGCTAGCTGATGGATCTGACGGACCATGTCCTGTCCCTGGCTGTACCTCTGATAGACTCCCCATCGATCTACGACTCAAAGCATCTGCAACCACGTTGGCTTTCCCCGGATGGTATAGAATATCAACATCATAATCTTTCAACAACTCTAACCACCGCCTCGCCAAGTTCAGCTCCTGCTGAAGATATACTGGAGGCTCTTGTGGTCTGTATAAATATCCACATGAACCCCATATAAATAATGTCTCCAAATCTTCAAGGCATGAATAACTGCGGCCAACTCTAAGTCGTGGGTAGGGTAATTCCTCTCATGCTTCCGCAACTGCCGGGAAGCATAGGCTATAACCTTGTCGTGTTGCATCAATACGCACCCTATCCCGATACCTGAGGCATCACAATAAATCACGTATCCCTCTAACCCCTCAGGAAGAGTAAGAACTGGAGTCGTCGTCAACTTTTCCTTCAGTAACTGGAAGCCCTTCTCGCAAGCCTCGTCACCGGAACTTAGCGCCACGAGTCAACCTAGTCAGCGGTCGCGATATCGAAGCAAACCGCTCACAAACCTACGATAATAACTCGCCAAATTTCTAAGAAAGCTGCGCGCACCGGTCGGAGTAGTAGGTCTCGGCCAAGAATTGACTGCCTCAATCTTTGTCGTATCAACCTGAACACCATCAGCCCCAATAATGTGCCCCAGGAATGCCACTGAGGCCAACCAAAACTCACACTTGGAGAACTTGGTGAACAACTGCCGGCTCCGGAGGACCCCAAGTACCGTCCTTAAGTGATCTGCATGCTCCTGCTCTGTACGCGAATAAACCAGGATGTCATCAATGAATACTATAACAAATGTATCCAAAAATGGCTTGAACACCTGGTTCATCAGATCCATAAATACCGCTGGAGCGTTAGTCAAACCGAAATACATCAACCTGAACTCATAGTGCACATACCGGGTCCTGAATGCAGTCTTTGGGATATCTGCCTCTCGAACTTGCACCTGATGATAACCAAACCGCAGGTCTATCTTGGAGAAACACCTCGCACCCTGCAACTAGTCAAACAAATCATCAATCCTGGGGAGGGGGTATCTTGTTATACCCCGTATTTCCAGAGTATGTACGTGGGGACGTACGTAGAAAATTCGAACTTCAAATAGGCTTGGCCGAATTATTTTTGTTCACAACACCCGGTTAGAGTCGTTTTTAAAACGCGTTTCCACGATTTTCGTAGGAAAATTCCGCTATGTGATTTACAATTTTTTCGGATTTTTTTGAGAGACGAAACATTTTGGCCCAACAAAACGGCGACACATGGCACCTCTCATTGGTGGGTGTGTTGGGCGGAATTGACGATTTGGGCATGTGGGAGTAGGTAGGATATTTTGTGTTGGTTGGTGTGGTAGATGGATAAGGTGTACTTGGATGAATCCTAGCCCTACACTTGCCTACTACTTGGCATGATCTTGGCCATTGGTTGGCCATGGCTTGACCTATAAATACCCCTCCCCTTTGATGAACTTCTTCATCCTAAATTGTTCTAAGTGTTAGAAATCCTCCCCTCCCCCTTGTGAGCCTTCTCGTCCTAGCCTCCCCCCTCCCCCTTTGAAAGGCCCCCTTGGCCGAGAGTCCCCTCCCAGCGAGAGTACCCCCAGTGGGGTAGGCCGAGGGGTATACCCCCCTTGTGTGGTGTTGTCTCGTATAAATACCCCCCCTCTTGGTAGAAATACTCTCAAAAGTATTGTTGTTATACCCCAAATTACCTTAGCCGTATACCTTGTAGTATTACAAAGATACCTCTCTACGTAAAGCCCAGTTATACTATTATACTTCCGTCGACCACAAAACCACCCTAAGGAAAATCTCCATAGTTAGTTGGAGTAGTATGTAGAAGTTGGTTAGAACTTCTAAGGGTGGTTTAGAGCGGGTTGGAGCGCACGGAGTTGGAGCTAAACGTTGCCCAGGATCGACTTTATACTTGGATAATTATGGGCTTATCGAGGTAATTATCTTGTCCCCCTATTGTAATTGGAAATTACATGTTGTTAGAATATATAGTTGAAGTATACTATATATAGAAGAACGTAGTCTTCGCAATGTCTTTTGACTTAAGCTCAAGAATAAGAATCTGACTGTAATTACATAGGGTGTATTTGATGAGACTTGTGTAGTATTCGTAGAGTAGAATTGTACACGCCCGTTAGGCGTGTAGAACCCCCTGGTTGGCTTGGTGGCGGCCTCGATAGAGAGGAGATTTCTGTTGTGGCGGGGAGGTCTGCGAATTTTCTGTAGAATGTTCTACGATAAGATCTAGATGTTAATAAAGCGCCTTGTGGCCTTATAGGTTGAAGTACTACGTGTGGCGCGATCTACTTGGATTAAGGAGTGGCCACGGCGAGGTACTTGGAGCGTTTTGCTATTAGTCGATACTCGTCGCGAGGTATGTGAACCTCTTCCTATCTCTTCTAGCATGATATGTGTGTAACTATGTAGTACGGTAGACGTACATGTGTTAAATGTATTTGATTGGTCTAAAACATAAAGTGTTATAACGGCTTTATGGGAAGTTGGTTATAACAGCTTTATGTATGTAAGAAAATACTTGTGGTTTTTAAAAGGTAACTTATTTGAACTATAACTGGTTGGTTGTGTGATAATAAAGAACTTGAAGTATTTCAAAAGATTTTTGAATCATTTTGAAAGAAGAGTAATACTTGGTTTTTGAAAACTTAAGAGTTATACTAGCTTTATGGGAAGTTAGGTATAACGGCATAAGAATGTTTTACTGATTTCGGAAATCAGAATGTGTATCGACAAACCACTGCAGCGTTAATAAAAAGGAAATGTTTTGACAGATTAAAACCAGTAGAAACTTCCATCTGCATAGAAGCTAAGATGAGACAAAATGATATTTCCTAGATCATGGCTGCTGTAATAAGATTGTTATAAACAAGAATATCCTACTCACATATAAGGCTTATGTTCCTCAGATGGTTTAAAAGAGAATTATATTCTTAAATGAATAAGACTATGAACTACGAAACCTTTTTAAAATAAGAAACGTGAACATTTGAAATTAGGCAAACTTGGACGTTTGGAAAATAATGTTGTTACTTGATTTTACAAAGGTAAGTGTTTTGATTTACTTCAAAAGATAATCACTCTATTTTTCATATACTACGGGTATTGTGTGGTTTTTGTGAAAGTAACGTATCTTTTAAAGAGTTAATGTATGAAGTACTTTGGGGATAAAAACCCGATCTTGTTAATCATATAGTAGAAAGTACCTTGTGTATATAACTTGATTATGTTGGTTTGTGATTGCCTTGTAATACTTTCTTGTTGATTTGTTAAGTAAACATGCTAGGATGCTACGTATGTTAGTATCTTGTGATGTTAGTGTAAAGGGGTTTCCCCTCGACTGCGCTTAAAGTTGTTTGACTCTCAGCCGTTATGTTGGTATTGTACCACTCACCTTGACTTGTTTCCGGAGGTTGGCGCCTCCGACGCGGGGTAGACTTCGGTGATGCAGGACCGTGATTCGAGAATACCTCATGCGGGTCGGGGATCCATGCGGAACTACGGAGTTCGGTGTTAGTTTGCGGCCGCGTGGTCATGCGGTCTTTGTGGCTACGCGGTGCGAGTCGGGGCGATGCCGGGAGTAGCTACCCTCGATGCGAGGAATACCTCATGCGGGCCTATGAGGTTGGCCTATCGAGTCGCGGAGAGTTCGTGGCTAGACGCGCATTTGATCTTTGCGAGCGAGTGACGGCTTTGATCATGTGAGTCTAGACAGATATCATGATACGCTTTATGACCACTGTTAGCCGTGGGTGTTAGTAGTCGGTTATGCCTTCGTGCCTTACCTGTCTTTGTTTTATTAGGACACAGTGGGACACGTGTTCATGTGTATTTCTTGGTGCTTTATATCATAAAGCTGCGGCGAGGAAGGTATTCCACGCATGATTGATGTTATGGCGTGAGACCCATAGTTACATTTGAGTGATGACTTTGAGGCGTGAGTCACGACTTGACATATCGCCTATTTATTGTGAATCGTAGTTTCGTTATCATACATGTCTCTGCTTTATAGACTATTATGATTTCATTCTGATATTTTGATTTCACATACTTGGTACCGTTGTCTTGACCTCGCCCGGGTGCGTTCATGCCGCGAGTAAAGGTACACCGTTGTTGATCCTCGCCTTAGGGTCACGATTCGGCGTATGGGAAGCTCCGTTTCTCCGAGGCTTATCAGTGGTATAGTCCTGTCGTAGTAGGTATTTACATTCGGGGTATGGCGGGGCCCCGTCCCGCCATTGTTGTCGTATCATTCTTAAGTGCAGTAATCGTTGTGGCGAGTTGTAATGGGATGTATCGTTCGGTTTAAATTGATTTATATATATGCCGTAAGGCAAGTTTTCTCCGACATCGTTTCTTACTTCATAATATTTTCATGTCTTGTTTTATGTTCGTGATTACTCGATGTTGTATCACTACGGTGCGAGGTAAGGCACCACCACGGGCGAGTTCGGTCGTGACAAAAGTGGTATCGAGCGATTAATCCTCGGAAAGTGTCTACTGACCGTATCGATGAAGTCTTGATTATCGGTGTGTTGTGCACCACACCAATAATCAGGAGGCTATAGGATATTTAGGATTGGTTTCTATTTCTTCTCACTCTGAGATCGTGCCTTAGAGCTGTGTTGTAAGTTGGACCCTCTAAATTAATTTTTTTCCCTTATCGTTATGCCTCCGCGTAGGGCAAACCCGGGCCCAGGAAGGCAAGCGGCCGAGAGGCTGCGAGTAAATCTGAGAGGTTACGAGGCACAGCCCGATCATCACCTAGGGTGGTGTTTTATTCGGGGAGTGATGCTACGTCACCAGCCCCAACAGAGTTTAGCACAGCGGCAGCAGTGCCTACTACGACCATGATATATGAACCTTGATTCCACGGCGGCAGAGAATATAGATTGCAAAGGCGACCACATTACTAGCTATGGATTTGGCTACCGAGAGTATACCGATGTACCGCAAGTCTTGATGACTATCTAAGAGAGGTTGTACAAGAGTAATTCTTCGATTAGCTGAGCATGGCACGTATGCGGGCTTATGCGCGGCAGAAACGTAGAGATCGATGGGTTAACAAGGACGAGAAGAGGGCGAGCAAGGTCCTTTGGTAACTTTCGAGGCGAGTCACCTCACCAGCGGATTATATTATGCACATCCACCAGTGCAGAGAGGTCCTCCACGAATTTCAGGACGTTCGGGGTATGCAGGAGTTGGTCAGAGCTCCAGATCTTTCGGTTCACAATGTGGCAGACGTCATCCCGGGGAATGTCGTCTTTTAGTTGGTACATGTTATACCAATGACCGTCAGGGTCTGATGTCGAAAGAGTGTCTTTGTAGGAGGACTTAGCCTTCAGGATCGGTGGGTAGTTTGTCATCTTCCTTAGCTATGCGCCCTACGGGGCAGGTTTGTTTAGAACGACTAAGGGGAGTGAAGCAGTAGATACATGCATATATTTAAACCCTCTAGAGATTAGTATGTATGATAAGGTGAGTATACCTTAAGTGTTATTGTGTAAATTGTGATTAGAAATCATGGTTAGTTAACCAAGTAAGATTTGGGGGATAAGGAAAAGTGTGAGCCTTAGAGCTTTATACGTAGAGACCTTAGAGGAAAGGCCATCTCGAGTAAAAGACGTATGTTTGTGTTTGACCCTTGTCGGAGTGCATAGTGCACGTGAGCTATGTTTGTGGGATAAGTCCCTGAGTAGTGTGGAATGAAAGAGGGTAGTTGAGCCAAGAAGACCGCTAGGTTTTCGTAACGTGATTTGTGAAGTTGTTCCGGATCGGGGAGCTAGTGTTTTGCGCGTTGCCGGGACGGTTGAGGCCATGTTGCGGGTCAACCCGCGACCTGTTTTATGGCGGGGTCAGTTTGTGGTGATCCCGCCTTGTGGTAGGGTCACGAGGGTGTTAGGCCCAAGTTTAGTTAACCAGCGTACGAGTTCGTGGATGCGTTCGACCGATGGTCGGGCGATGGGGTCGACCATCGTGTTTTCATCGGGACCGTTGCTTGGCGGTGATGATATATCGAGAAGGTGGTAAGCTTGCACGGTGCCCGCTTTCACCTTATGAGCGACGATGGAGCCTGTGTTACGGTTGTTTCTTTCGGAAGTTTTACTGAGCGGGGTTAGGAACTCAGTGAGTCTCGTGACGCGTTCGCCTCGGGCGGTGTTTGGATTTCGGGGTAGTTGTGAGGATTGTTATCTCCTGTTGGGAAGTGTTTTATAGCTACCATTTCGGTGTTCGGATATCGCCTTGCGACGCCTTGTAGGGCGGAAGTGTAAGTTCGGTCGATTGGTTCGGCGTTGGCAAGGTTGAGATAGTTGGTTCATACGTGTTCGCAGGATGTGGATAGGGTGAAGCTTATCCGTAAGAGGTTTTGGCGGCTCGGAGGAATCGTGCGGATTATCGGCGGCACGCTAGAGTTCGAGTTGACGGTCGGTCTTCTTGAAGGTACCACCTGATAGGGTGTAAGAGAAACTTAGCGAGTTACTTTGGGCCTTTTGAGTTCATGTGAGGATAGGCGGGTTGCCTATATGTTAGCATTTGCCGTCCGACTTAGGAGGCATTGCGTCCAGTCTTTCGTGTTATGTTCGAGAAGGAAATCGGAGATCCATCCAGAATGTTCCCAGTTAATGATGACCACGTTAGAGATAGTAACCCCGAGTTTTGGAATCAAGCGATGTCGAAATGTGGTAAGAGTTCGAGTGTACGACAGCCTCAGGGATCGCATGCAGCCCGGTACCATTTGTTGGGTCGCCGGAGTGACACTAGAACCTCGCGGCAAAGTGACAAAAGTGGTATCACGACGAGTAAAGGGAGAGGCTAGCATGTATGGCGAGCATAGATGTGATCATTTCGTATGTTAAGTAAGGGGTGCTAAGGGAGTATCTTTTAACCCTTGGGTGGGAGCTTTTGTGATGTTAGAGGTGTTTCCTCGTGGACTTGATGTAAGAATTTGCGCAGGTGTTTCTGTGGCCAGGTGTGGCAGGATTGTTCTCGTAAGTATAGTAGTGAAGACTATACTGGCGCGCTTGTTTGAGACTTAGAAGGAACATTGGGACGAATTTTTCTAAGGAGGAGAATGTTATACCCGTATTTCCGGAGTATGCGTGGGGCGTCGTAGAAAATTCGAACTTCAAATAGGCTTGGCCGAATTATTTTTGTTCACAACACCCGGTTAGAGTCGTTTTTCGACGAAATGTTTCCACAGCTTTCGTAGGGAAAATTCCGGCTATGTCATTTACAATTTTTGCGGATTTTTCCGAGAGACGAAACATTTTGGACCAACAAGAGGGCGACACTTGGCACCCTCTCATTGGTGGGTGTGTTGGGCGGAATTGACGATTTGGGCATGTGGGAGTAGGTAGGATATTTTGTGTTGGTTGGTGTGGTAGATGGATAAGGTTTACTTGGATGAATCCTAGCCCTACACTTGCCTACTACTTGGCATGATCTTGGCCATTGGTTGGCCATGGCTTGACCTATAAATACCCCTCCCCTTTGATGAACTTCTTCATCCTAAATTGTTCTAAGTGTTAGAAATCCTCCCCTCCCCCTTGTGAGCCTTCTCGTCCTAGCCTCCCCCTCCCTGAAGGCCCCCTTGGCGAGAGTCCTCCCCCTCGCCGAGAGTACCCACTAGTGGGGTAGTAGAGGTATACCCCTGTGGTGTTGTCTCGTATAAATACCCCACTCTTGGTAGAAATACTCTCAAAAGTATTGTTGTTATACCCCAAATTACCTTAGCCGTATACCTTGTAGTATTACAAAGATACCTCTCTACGTAAAGCCCAGTTATACTATTATACTTCCCGTCAGTCACAAAACCGAAACCCTAAGGAAAATCTCCATAGTTAGTTGGAGTAGTATGTAGAAGTTGGTTAGAACTTCTAAGGGTGGTTTAGAGCGGGTTGGAGCGCACGGAGTTGGAGCTAAACGTTGCCCATGATCGACTTTATACTTGGATAATTATGGGCTTATCGAGGTAATTATCTTGTCCCCCTATTGTAATTGGAAATTACATGTTGTTAGAATATATAGTTGAAGTATACTATATATAGTAATCAACATAGTCTGCAATGTCTTTTGACTTAAGCTCAAGAATAAGAAGCGAATGTAATTACATAGACCGTATTTGAAGAGACTTGTGTAGTATTACTGTAGAGTAGAATTGTACACGTCCAGTTAGACGTGTAGAACCCCCCCCCCCTGGTTGGCTTGGTAGCCGGCCTCGATAGAGGAGGAGATTTACGCTGTGGCGGGGGGGAGGTGCTGCCGAATTTTCTGTAGAATGTTCTACGATAAGATCTAGATGTTAATAAGCGCCTTGTGGCCTTATAGGTTGAAGTACTACGTGTGGCGCGATCTACTTGGATTAAGGAGTAGCCGACGACTTGAGGTACTTGGAGCGTTTTGCTATTAGTCGATACTCGTCGCGAGGTATGTGAACCTCTTCCTATCTCTTCTAGCATGATATGTGTGTAACTATGTAGTACGGTGAGCGTCACGTGTGTTAAATGTATTTGATTGGTCTAAAACATAAAGTGTTATAACGGCTTTATGGGAAGTTGGTTATAACAGCTTTATGTATGTAAGAAAATACTTGTGGTTTTTAAAAGGTAACTTATTTGAACTATAACTGGTTGGTTGTGTGATAATAAAGAACTTGAAGTATTTCAAAAGATTTTTGAATCATTTTGAAAGAAGAGTAATACTTGGTTTTTGAAAACTTAAGAGTTATACTAGCTTTATGGGAAGTTAGGTATAACGGCTTAAGAATGTTTCTTGATTTCGAAATCGGAATGTGTATCGACAAACCACCGCAGCGTTAATAAAAGGAAATGTTTGTGATTAAAACCAAGAGAAACTTCCATCTGCATAGAAGCTAAGATGAGACAAAATGATATTTCCTAGATCATGGTCACGTAATAAGATTGTTATAAACAAGAATATCCTACTCATATAAGACTTATGTTCTCGGATGGTTTCAAAGAGAATTATATTCTTAAATGAATAAGACTATGAACTACGAAACCTTTTTAAAATAAGAAACGTGAACATTTGAAATTAGGCAAACTTGGACGTTTGGAAAATAATGTTGTTACTTGATTTTACAAAGGTAAGTGTTTTGATTTACTTCAAAAGATAATCACTCTATTTTTCATATACTACGGGTATTGTGTGGTTTTTGTGAAAGTAACGTATCTTTTAAAGAGTTAATGTATGAAGTACTTTGGGGATAAAAACCCGATCTTGTTAATCATATAGTAGAAAGTACCTTGTGTATATAACTTGATTATGTTGGTTTGTGATTGCCTTGTAATACTTATTGTTGATTTGTTAAGTAAACATGCTAGGATGCTACGTATGTTAGTATCTTGTGATGTTAGTGTAAAGGGGTTTCCCCTCGACTGCGCTTAAAGTTGTTTGACTCTCAGCCGTTATGTTGGTATTGTACCACTCACCTTGACTTGTTTCCGAGGTTGCTGCCTCCGTCTGGGGTAGACTCGGTGATGCAGGACCATGATTCGAGAATACCTCATGCGGGTCGTGGATCCATGCGGAACTACGGAGTTCGGGTTAGTTTGCGGCCCCTTGTGGTCATGCGGTCTTTGTGGCCATGCGGATGCGAGTCGGGGCGATGCGGGAGTAGCTACCCTCGATGCGAGAATACCTCATGCGGGCCTACGAGGTTGGCCTATCGCGAGTCGCAGAGAGTTCGTGGCTAGACGCGCACATTTGATCTTTGCGGCGAGTGACCGGCTTTGATCATGTGGACGGTGCAGACAGATATCATGATCTGATTTATGACCACTGTAGCACCGTGGTGTTAGTAGTCGGTTATGCCTTCGCACTTACCTGTCTTGTTTTATTAGGACACGTGGGACACAGTGTTCATGTGTATTTCTTGGTGCTTTATATCATAAACTGCCGGCAGTGAGGAAGGTATTCCACGGGCATGATTGATGTTATGGGCGTGAGACCCATAGTTACATTTGAGTGATGACTTTGAGGGCGTGAGTCCCTGACTTGACATATTCGCCTATTTATTGTGAATCGTAGTTTGGTTATCATACATGTCTCTGCTTTATAGACTATTATGATTTCATTTCTGATATTTTCGATTTCACATACTTGGTACTGTTGTCTCGACCTCGCTTCAAGTGCGTTCATGCGCAGGTAAAGGTACACCAGTGTTGATCCTCGCTCTTAGGGTCACAGTTCAGCGTATGGGAAGCTCCGTTTCTCCGGAGGCTTATCAGTGGTATAGTCCCCTGTCGTAGTAGGTATTTACATTCAGGGGTATGGCGGGGCCCTGTCCCGCCATTGTTGTCGTATCATTCTTAGAGGTCTGTAGTACTGTTGTGGGCAGAGTTGTAATGGGATGTAACTGTTCGGTTTTAAAATTGATTTATATATATGCCGTAAGGCAAGTTTTCTCCGATTACTGTTTCTTACTTCATAATATTTTCATGTCTTGTTTTATGTTCCGCTGATTACTCTGATGTTGTATCACTAGGGTGCCCGGGGTAAGGCACCAGTCACGGGCCCGAGTTCGGGTCGTGACATATCTATTCTTGATGGTTACCTTATTCAGCTGCCTGTAGTCAACACACATACGCAGCGTCCTATCCTTCTTCTTCACAAACAAAACCGGCGCTCCCCAGGGAGAAACACTAGGCCTGATAAAGCCTTTTTCCAGCAAATCTTTCAGCTGGTCCTTCAGCTCCCTCAACTCAGCAGGTGCCATTCTGTATGGCGGAATAGAAATAGGTCGAGTGTCTGGCAACATATCGATACAAAACTCAATATCCCTCTCAGGAGGGAGACCCGGAAGATCGTCTGGAAACACATCTGGAAACTCTCTAACCAGTGGTACTGATCAAGAACTGCACCTCACCTGATCGAATACCGAACCAAATGATAGATGTACCGCTCGCACCATCTTCCGGCGTTGAGGTAAGAAATAAACCTACCCCTCGGCGATCTTTGTGTTGCCCTTCCACTCGATAATCGCTCGCCAGAAATCGAACCGACCAACTGTCTACATACCAACGTTGGCATAACGAAGCAACTACCCATACCCATAATGACATCAAAATATGTCATCTCCAACTCTATCAAGTCCGCTAGGGTCTGACGACTGTAAATAAACACCGGACAACCTTTGTACACCCGCTCAGCTAACACCGAATCACCCACTGGCGTAGCTACCTCAAAAGGCTCTATCCACACCGGCTCTATCCCGATTCTACCAACAATAAGAGGGGACACATAGGACAAGGTAGAACATGGATCTATCAACGCATATACGTCTCAGCATGAAATCAATAATGTACCTGTGACGACGTCAGGGGAAGCCTCCTGATCCTGGCGGCTGGCTAAGGAATATATGCGGTTCTGCGGATCGCTAGTACTGGGACCTCCACCACGACCCCTGTCGCGGCCTGCCAGTCCGTGAACACCCTGCCCTCCAGGGCGCATAACCACAGAAGAAGAGGAAGACCCAGCAATTGATCCTGTCAGCTGAACCATACCACCCATGCTGCCTCTGGTCGGACAATCTCTCTTCAAATGACCCTGCTGGCCACAAGAGGAACAAGCTCCTGGAGGAACACGACACCCCCCACGATGGCAATCACCACATCGACCACACCGAGGTATAGGTGGCCTCATCTCGAACTCGATTCCTCCGAACCAAGCCACTGCCCACTGTCCCGCCTGAATGACCTGACCGATCAAATCTCCTGCCAGAAAACCGAGAAGGAGCACTCTGTGCTGGCTGAAATGTGGACCTAGTCTGCTGCTGAGGTTATTCGCCTCGAAATCGCCTCGAGACCTGCTGTCACGGCCTCTTGGCCGGCTCGAGTCTAGCTGATCCTCCCTCTCTTTGTCCTCTATCCCCTGCGCATACGCCTGCATCCTGGAAATATCCATACCTGGCTGAAGGGCCACCCCCAAGCATGCAGTAATCATATGACGATCTAGCCCCATCACATAGCGATGAACCACATGCGCCATGTCGCTACAATGGTGTGCGATACCGCCAATGAGTCAAACTCAGTGTACTCTCGATAGTCCTCTCATTCGCCTCAAGGTCAAGAATCTATCCACGCGGGCTCTCTCATCTCGTGAGGCAAAAGTGATGTAGGAAGGCCTCGTGAACTCCTCTCAAACACCGGAAGAGCACCTCACCTCTAGACAGCTCATGACTCAAACTAGTTCAACGCAATATCGCAGAACCGGAAGAGGCTAGCATAATCGACTGTCTCCGAGGCCCTAAGCACTGCATAGTCCAATGTAATCGCTGAATAAACTCCCGAGGATCCTCCTCGCACTCGAACCATAGAACTCGGGTGGATGACAACCTGAAAATCCCGAATCCGCAAACCGCCGGCTCTGTGGTTAGCTACCGCCTCGCTTGCCACGCCGCCACTATGCTGGTCAATAACCAGATCTACTCTCCGTAATATCTATACTCACCGGCCGTGGAACTGAGGCTCGTGTACCGGAACCTCGAGCTACCGCCGCCTCGCCTCTCTAATACCGCTGGCCGAACTCGCCGACTACCGCAACCTCGTGCATAGTCCAGTGCTCGAGTCCTAGTAACCTTCACAGATCGCTAGCGCCTCCGCGCCGCTTTGCCCTTCTGGGCCCTGGTCACCTTCCGTGTAGGCATAACTGATACATAAGAATAGGTCAGAGAGGATTCAACCTAATAAGATAGCTCTACTGCACGATCTCAGAGAGAGAAGAATGGAAACCAATCCTAAATGTCCTGCAGCCTCCTGATTATAGATGTGGTGCACAACACACCGATAATCAAGACTCTACTAGACACGGTCTGTAGACACTTTCCGAAGACTAACTGCTCTGATACCACTTTTGTCACGACCCGGCCCCGGACCGCGACTGGTGCCCTACCTGGGCACCCCGTTCAGGGATACATCAGAGAATAGCAGCGGAACATACACAACACATAAAAATGTTTAGACAATAACATCACAGACTAGCCGATAAGGCCGCCTTCCATAATATATACATAACCAAATGTAAACAAGATAACTCGTTTCATGTACCCAAACCACAAATGTGACTACGCACTTAGAATAACAACTGTGGAGGGACAGGGCCCCACCATACCCCTGAATGTACATAATATCCACAACATCAGGGAAAACCGTACCACAAAGACAAGCCTCAGGAGAAATGGAGCTTCTGACACCTGATCAGTGATCCTAAGAATGAGGATCCACCACCTGCTTACCCCTACCTGCGGCATTTAACGCAGCCCGAGGAAAGGGGTCAAGACACAATATGTACCAAGTATGTAAAATCGAAAATATCAGAAATACATCATAAGTCTAAAAATAAAGCCGAGACATGTATGATAATCGGTTACAAAGATAATCGTGCCTTACTAACAATGAGAGTAACAAGTATAAACTTTACTGCATAAAAATAGGAGGCTCATGATCAAAGTAGGGTCACCCGCCTGTAGTATCATTAAGCAATCATACTCCTGGGCCTATTTCACCCGCATAGGTCCTACGGACCCGCAATGGAGCGATGTGCTCCGCATGGGACTATTTCACCCGCACAGGACTATTTCACCCGCTTGGGCCCGGTGGGCCCGCAATGAGTACAAACGCCGCACTCGCATCATGGGTAGCAAATCCATGGAATTAATAGTAACCCGGGGCTTTACCCCGTAAGAATAACTTAAACTAGCACAACCGGCTATCATACATAACATAAGCGCTACCGGCTTATCATAACATAAGCAAGTTAAGAAATCCCCTAACTTCTTATTAACATTATTAATATATCCTCTCATTTTAGTTTACTTAAGGCACTAACATGTCATTTAAAAGAAAATCCGGGAATTCAACCCAAAGTACTACGTACTTCTACCCTTTTAAAAATGACTCCTTTTCATATAAAACTTCCAAGATACTAATAACCGTAGTATCAAGTTACAACTACTTTTCAAGACAAGTCACATTACCTTTTAGAAATATAATAGGCTTCTAAATCAAGTGACTTCTTTTCTTTTAAAACTTTAGGCAATTGATGCCTTAAAATCAATTTGTCTTTCCTTAATTCAAGTCATTTATCCTTACATACATTACTTAGAGTAAATCTCTCTTTTTAACTTTCCATAAGGCTAATATAACCAACTTCCCATAAAGTCGCTATATTAACTTTATACATTAGTAAATTACATTTTCCTATATCCAAGGGACTTATATGTTTAAAACGAAACAAGCATCATAAACTTTAAAACACTTCAAGTCCCTTAACTTTGAAAACTAAGACATCCTTACTACTTTTAAACAAGTGAGTTAATCTCCTAACTCAACCGACTTGGACATTCATAAAACAAGTAAAGGATATCAAATTCTTGTACGTCTACCGTACTATATAGGTACAACTATTCATGCTCAAGAGATAGGAAAGTTTCACATACCTCTTCGGGTCAATCCGCTCACTAAGTCCAATATACCGCACATAGTATGTCAACCTATAATGACCATAATACGTCTATTAACTTCTTACTTCAAACGTAGAATATAATAAGTGCAAAATCACTAAATTCTACGAAAAATCGGACAACACTTCCTTTGTTTCTACATACTTTACCACCTTTTTCAAGGCCCGAATTCAATAACCAAACACGCCACATTTAAGGCTCAATCAATGTAGTTAACAATAGGGGATTACACGCCTATAAGACATGTAAAATTCCGCCCCATAATTGATATCAAACTAGTACAAACTACAAGGCCAATTCGTCAACTTGAGATACAACAACACCAATTTTTATCCAATTTCCTTTTCAATCCAAGTTGTTTAGTATAACATGATATCAAGTCGCAATCGATTATAACTACTACAATCTTCAAGTAAGTAACATGCGACGATTCTAATTAACGACCAAATTGTAATCCAACTTCAAATGGCTTATATGTCATTTCAGATTTAGGCTACAACAATCCATATCACTTATAAATCTTCAACACATATACTTCATGCTAGTAAAAATGTAAGGCTAACAACAATATATAATCTTGTAACACTTCAAGAGAACAAGATTGTTACCTCAACGAGCCTTAGTCCAACATCAAATCCGAAGTCGCTCCCTAGCAACTTAGAGCCTCTTCTTGACACTTCAATCCGCCACTTGAGACCCTTAGAATATCACAAACAACTTTCCTTTAATCTTCCAATCAAAACCTAGGAAAGCAACTAGGTTTTCACCTTGCGACTAATACGAAAACAATCTTTTTCCGGGATCTTTCTATTGAGATACCCTTACAATACCCTCATGAACCTTGGTTTAAAGTGTGGAGCTTATTGGACAACAAATAAATTTTTCTCTCTTTTCTAGTTGGTGAACCCGAGAGCCTCTCCCAATGTTCATCCAATTTCTTGAAATTTTTCTAAGTATGGAAAGCTTGTCTCACTACTAGTACTACTATATAGTAGCATAAAGGGTCAAGATTTGTACAAATGTGTGGTTTGGATGAAATTCTCTTAAATATCAAGCTAAGTGGCCCCATTGACTAAGTCAATTATATCAAGCTCTACTACTTGCAAGACTTGGTCATCTTAATAATGGTCAAATGACCCTTTTGCCCATGTTATTTTCACCCAAGACCACATAAGGGGTGACACGTGTCGCCCTCCCATTCGTCATAATATTTCGTTTTCCGACAATTTCATAATTCCGACAAATTTTTACTAGTCTCAAGTCTTAACATTTGGGATTCTTACGTACGTTCTTAAAACATGTCCTGTAATTACGGGGTGTAACATTTGTTTTCATAAATTTTGATTGGAAATTGAAGGGAAGTTGTTTATGAACTTCTAAGGGCTTCAAATAGGGGATTGGAGCGTGAAGGAAATGAGCTAAGTTGCTAAGGAGCGACTTTGAATCTTGGAGTTATATTAGGGCTTATCAAGGTAAAAATCTTGTCGTCTTAGCGATTAAAGATTACATATTGTTGTAGTTATGGAGATAAACAAGCATGAGATATATCTTATGAAGATTGATAAGTGTTATGGATATTGGAACCACTAATCCGAAACTAGCATGTTTATCCCCTGAGATTGAAATTCAATTTGGTTATTAGTTTAGTCGTCGCATGTTATATAAAGAAGGAATTGTAGTTGTTAAAGTTGTTTACGACTATATAACATGTTAGACTTAACAACTTGGATTGAAAAAGAATTGGAAAAGACTTTACAGTGTGGTGCATGTTAGCCGAGAATGGCATTGACTATTAAACTAATTGATATGAATTGTGGGGCAGAATTTTACACGTCCTGTAAGGCGTGTAATCCCCTTTGATTGGTTGATGTGTTGAGCCTTAAAAGTGGCATATTGGTTATTGATTTCGGGTCTTGAAAAAGGTGGAAAAGTACGTAGAAACAAAGGAAGTGCTGCCCAATTTTCCGTAGAATAAGAGACCTTATACTTAGTATCATTCTACGTTACAAACTAGAAGTTGATAGTCGTGTTGTTGTCATTATAGGTTGATAATTCTACGTGCGGCGTATTCGACTTAGCTTGTGGATTAATCCGAAAAGGTATGTGAATCATATCCTCTTCTTCTAGCATGATTCCTTATTGTAAAGTAAGTAAATCCTACTCCTTAAATGATCTATCCCGTGATTGTACTTGGATTGCCTAATATAGAAGTTGTTCTATATACTTCCTTGATTGTACTTGGATTGTCTAATATAGAAGTTGTTCTATATACTTCCTTGAGTGTACTTGGATTGCCTAATATAGAAGTTGTTCTATATACTTCCTTGATTGTACTTGGATTGCCTAATATAGAAGTTGTTCTATATACTTCCTTGATTGTACTTTGGATGTTTAAACTAGAAGTTGTTATAATCCATTCCCTTGATAAAATTTAGATTTTCAAAAGTGAAAGGTGTTTCACTTGAAGTACTTAGAGTCTTAAAAAGGAAGTGTTTCCTAATCTCTTCGATAGTGCCTTAGTTCCAAAACCTAAAGGTTGTTATAATGGCTTTATGGGAAGTTAGTTATAACGATTTTAGGGGAGTCAAAGGAGTGATTTACTTAATTGATTTAAAGTAGGAGAAATGACATGATTTAAAGAGAAGTAACTTGTTTTAAAGGTGTGAGTTACTTAGGATTTAAAAGTAGAAGCTACTTGATTTCAAAACTTTGAATTGAAGTTTTAAAAGTGTAGTTTGATTTGAAAAATGGAAGTGGCTTGATACTACGGGTGTTAGTGTATTAGGGGTCATAAATGAATTTGGCTTCATTGTAGTACATAAAATAAGTGACTAGAGTATAAAGAGTGTAAGCCACTTAATTTGAAGAATATGTAACTTGATGTTGCAAGGCTAGGGCCTTGGGATTTATGAAAAAGGCAAAGAACGTGCGGCGGACGTACGTAGTACTTTGGCTTGCTTAAATGAGAATTATTCTATTTGTGCCTTGATAGTACATTGACTTGCTTAAATGAGAATTATTCTATTGGTGCCTTGATAGTACATTGGCTTGCTTAAATGAGAATTATTCTATTTGTGCCTTGATAGTACATTGGCTTGCTTAAATGAGAATTATTCTATTTGTGCCTTGATAGTACATTGGCTTGCTTAAATGACAATTATTCTATTTGTGCATTGATAGTACATTGGCTTGCTTAAATGAGAATTATTCTATTTGTGCCTTGATAGTACATTGGCTTACTTAAATGAGAATTATTCTATTTGTGCCTTGATAGTACATTGGCTTTCTTAAATGAGAATTATTCTATGTGTGCCTTGATAGTACATTGGCTTGCTTAAATGAGAATTATTCTATTTGTGCCTTGATAGTACTTTGGCTTGCTTAAATGAGAATTAATCTTAGTTTGTTAAAAAGGAAGGCATGGTAATTGTCTTGGTTTGTGTAAAAAAGGAAATGCATGGTATTGTCTCGGTTTGTGTAAAAAGGAAAAGCATGGTATTGTCTTGGTTTGTGTAAAAAGGAAAGGCATGGTATTATCTTGGTTTGTGTAAAAAGGAAAGGCAAGGTATTGTCTTGGTTTGCTAAAATGATGGTTTATTCATTTTATAAATAAGGGTCAAAGATGGTTTGCTTGCATATGGGTTGCTCATATAGACATTCGTGCAAGTGTCATATTTCCACATCTCCGCGTCCCTCCATAAAGGGCCGGAAACATGGTTCAAGAGATATCATGGAGTAGCTCCCATGGTGTGAGTGGTACACACTCACGGCGGGTCGGATAGACTCGGGCGGGTTCAATTCCCGGGATATAATCCATGGATTAGCTATCCGTGATGCGAGTATCGTGTACCGATGCTCATTGCGGGTCCACATGACCTATGCGGGTGAAATAGTCTCTTGCGGGTGAAATAGTCCTATGATAGGTTGCATAATAATTCAGAGGGTGGATGACCCTGGCACTGGCACGGCCTTCATGTTTTGAAACGGTAGTGATTTCATTAATGAAATGGTGCAGTTTGTTCATGACTTAAAGTGGAACAATTAATCTCATTGTTAAAAACATAACTTAAAAGGTAAAAATGATTGCATTACTCTCATGTTTGCAAGGTTCAGTGTGCTGTGGTTTTGAGTTATCATACTTGCTTCCTGTTATATGTGGACTGTGTGATCTCCTTTACAGTACTTATTGTTTCATATACTTGGTACATTCTTTGTACTGACCCCCTTTCTCCGGGGGGCTGCGTTCATGCCGCAGGTTTAGGTACGCAGTTTGGTGATCTGCAAGTGTAGGACCCTTGCTCAGAGTTTTTGGACAGCTCCATTTGTTCGGGAGCTTATCATTTTGGTATAGATCCTTCAGTACAGGCTTTTGTACAGTTATGGGTACGGCGGGGCCTTGTCCCGTCATAGTTCAGTAAAACTCTTAGAGGTCTGTATTCATATGTGGGATTGGACTCGTGTACAGTGTAGTGCTTTTTGATTATATATATATATGGCAGCCTTGTCGGCTTTGCCTTTGCATGTTCGTTGGTTTTAAAAAAAAATTAGGTGTTATTTAGTTCCGCGGTTTACTTATGTCGTTTAGGAAGAAGGGTGCCCAGGTAGGGCACCAGTCACGGGCCCGGGGTTCGGGTCGTGACAAGAAGTAACTTGATTTAAAGGAATAGGTTACTTGATTTTAAAAAGGAGAAGTAACTTGATTTAAAGGAATAGGTTACTTGATTTTAAAAAGGAGAAGTGACTTGTTTTAAAGGATTCTTTTATAAAGAATAGATGTACGTAGAACTTTTGGGTCCAACGCCCTAATATTTCATGAGACGATTCTTCTTATAAGGAATAAAGGTACATAGCTTCTTTGGATTTTAATCCTACGCGATATACGGCACTTTGATTTTCTAAAAAGATGTTTTAGAAATAGTACATGATAACTAGTGCCTTGATTTTCCAAACCATGTTTTAAATAGATACTTGATATGATAAGTATCTTAATATTTCAAATGATGGTTTCAAAATAATGTTTATAATTGATCTTAATCCTTAATGAACTATGTGATAACGCCTTAATGATGATTGAAAAGGAAAGATGTGATGGTACCTTAGTTTCGTAAGAATTGTTATAATGACTTTATGGGAAGTGGTTATAACGGTCTTTATGAAAAGTCTAAAATTATTGATAAAAATGAACTTGGCTTCATTGTAGTACATGAAGGAAGTGACTAGAGTACAAAGAGTGTAGGTCGCTTGAGTTGATGAGTAAGTAACTTGATGTTGCAAGGCTAGTGCCTTGGGATTTTATAAAGGAATCGGATGTGCGGTGGACGTACGTAGTACTTTGGCTTGTGTAAATGATAGTTATACTACTTTTGCCTTGATAGTACTTTGGCTTGCTAAAATGGAAATTTAGTTTATAAAGTGAATGTACGGCTCACGTACATTGTTGTAATGGACTTTAATCCTTAGTAATGCAAGGTTTGATAGTACCTTGGTGTTATAAAATGAAAGACTTGTTAGTGTCTTGTTTGTTTTAGAAAGGAAGGCATGGTATTGTCTTGGTTATTTTAGAAAGGAAGACATGGTATTTTCTTGTTTGTTTTAAAAAGGAAGGCATGGTATTGCCTTGGTTGTTCAAAAAGATGGTGTCTTCATTTTGTCTAATGAGAGTCAAAGCTTATCTTAACTTGTCTATATTGTTTACGATAGCCAGTTGCGCTTGTATTTTATGAATTATTGTGGGGTCAACCCCCTGGCCATGTTGCTGTAACGACTGGCCCCGGCCCAAGCATCGTGCCTTATCCCGCACCCTAGTGACACAACATCGAGAAAACCAGGAAAATAAAACTTTAAACAAGAAACAAGATATATGATCATAAACAAAGCCAACCCAACTGTTACCTTCCAATAACATATATAAATACAACTCTTTCAAAACGAATGCTTTAACTTTTTTTCAAACCGCCACAACAAAGATTTCTGCACCTCTAAGATTTACAACAACTATGACGGACAGGCCCGCCATACCCCGAATGTACAAGAACCTACAACTCAGTGGAACACATACCAAAAGATAAGCCTCCGAGAAACGAGCTTCCCAAAACGCTGAATCGAGATCCTAAGAGCGAGGATCCAAGACCGATGTACTCTACTGCGGCATGAACGCAGCCAAGGAGGTCAAGACAACAGTACCAAGTATGTGAAATCAGAAAATATCAGAATGAAATCATACTAGTCTATATAAAGCAGAGACATGTATGATAACCAAACTACGATTCACAACATAAAAGCGATCATGTCGATCGGGGACTCACGCCTCAAGTCATCACTCAAATATAACTATGGGTCTCACGCCCACAACATCAATCATGTTCGCATCATGGCCGCATGCCCCGAATCGTGACGGTGTAGACATGTCCATGATGCAACAATAATACCAATGCCCCACGGCCACATGCCCCGAATTCTACCTCGGTAGACACGCCCATGTGACATCAACAATAATATATTGGGTGATCAACCTCGCCGCACGCCACATGCCCCTGAATTCTACCTCGGTGTAGACATGTCCATGTAACCACAATAACAATATATCTGGTAATCAACCCGACCGCAGGGCCGCATGACCCCGGAATTCTGCATCGGTGTAGACATGTCCATGTAACCACAATAACAATATATCGGGTAATCAACCCGCCGCACGGCCGCATGCCCCTCATCAGACGGTAGACATGTCCATGTGACATCAACAACAAGACAAGAATCAAAATGGAAACATACCCGTGGAATTCTCCATCACCGCCAAAGACGCCCAAGTAAGTTCTCAACAAGTCGACCGCCTCTATCGAGAGACGCCAGAATACGTAAATACCACACTTGCACAACAAAGGTTATCATCACAAGCATAGGCAAGTTTCACAACAACAAGCATAGGCAAGTTTCACAACAACAAGCATAGGCAAGTTTCACACAACTCAAAGTACTTTCATTTTTTGCCAAAGTCCGGGTTTTTAACCCCAAAGTACTACATACGTTAAGTTCTTTTAAAAGAGATCCATTACTTTTATAAAAGTCACCCTATACCCGTAGTATTAGAATGACCAACCCACATTCCTTTTCAAAATCAAGTAACAACATTCTTTTCCTAAGTTTCAGTTTGCCTAGTTTCAATTACTCAAGCTTCTCATTTTCAAATGCTCAAGTCACTTATTTTAGAAAGGTTTCATAACTCATAGTCTTAATCTCTTTTAAAACAATTGAGTAACATATGTCATATATGTGAGTAGTTTATTCTTGTTTATAACGATCTTATTACAGACCGTGATCTAGAAAATGTAATATCATTTTGTCTTATCTTAGCTTCTATGCAGATGGAGGTTTCTACCGGTTTTAATACAACACATCATTATTCAATACATTTTCCTTTATTAACGCCGCAATGGTGCTGCCGATACACATTCTCGATTCCCAAATCGTGAAACATTATCCTTTAAAACCAAGTACTCATTACTCACGAATGAGGTTTCACACAAACATCCACATTAAAACAAATAAGTTAAGTCTCTTATCTTATAAGATCAAGTCTCTTAACTTCTAACATCAGTAAACCATTTTCACCTACATAAGGTCGTTATAACTAACTTCCCATAAAGCTATTATAACACCCTATGTTTTAAACCAACCAAATCACTTAGCACATGTACGTCTACCGTACTACATAGTTCACAACAATCATGCTAGAAAAGATAGGAAGAGGTTCACATACCTCGCGACGATTTATCGACAATAAGCAAAATGCTCCAAGTACTACAACCTTGCTAGCCCTTTCCACTCTCGAGTAGAATACGCTACTCTTAGTACTTTCACCTATAAAGGTCACAAACGCCTATTAACCCCAAAACACAAGTTTCTATCTTTCTACGTAAAATTCGCAAAGACTCTCCCCGCAATAACAGAATCTCCTCTATCGAGGCCGCTACCAAGCCAACCAGTGGGAGGTTTACACGCCTAACCGGGCGTACAATTCTACTCAAAGAATACTACACAAGTCTACCGCAATACACCCTATGTAAATACAGATTCGATTCTTTATTCTTCAAAGCTTAAGTCAAAAGACATTGCCGAATACTAAGTATAGTTCCATATATAGTATACTTCAACTATATATTCTAACAAACATGTAATTTCCAATTACAATAGAGGGACAAGATAATTACCTCGATAAGCCCAAAATTATCCAAGTTATAATGTCGATCCCGAGCAAGGTTTAGCTCCTACTCCGCGCCCAAACAACCCTGAAGTTCTAACTAACTTCTACTCAAATACTTCAACCAACTATGAAGATTTCCTTAGGGTTTCGGTTTGAGACTAAAAGGACAAAAGGTAGTATTTCCGGACTCTACGTAAAGAGGTATCTTTGGAATACTACAAGGTACAAGGCTAAGGTATTTTGGGCATTATAACAATACTAGGAGAAGTATTTCAATACCACGCTGAGTGGTATTATACGAAAACAACTAGGCAGTGGTACCCTACGGCTAAGACCACAGCGGGAGGGAACCCTCGCCAAAGGCCACACGGTGGGGGGAGGAAGGCGCTCGGCTAAGAGCTCACAAAGGGGGAGGAGAGGGTTTCAAGACTTGGAAGTTTTTGGAATGGATGAAGTCTTCACACTTAGAGGGGTATTTATAGCAAACCAAAGGCCAACCAAGGGCCAAGATCCTTCCAAGTGTATAGCAAGTGTAAGGGCAAGATTAAGCCAAGTGCACCCTAAACCCTACTCCACAAAACACTCCACAAAACAAGCCACAAAGCAAGGCACACTTCAGGGCCAATCGGCCAAGTGCCAACCCACCTCGCCGCCTCCAAATCGTCCAACGAGGTGACAAGTGTCACCTCCCGTTGGTCCAAAAGGTTTCGCCTCTCGGAAAAATCCGCAAAAATACAAAATGACATAGCCGAATTTTCCTTCGCAGTTATGTAAAACGCTTCGTCGAAAACGACTCTAACCAAAGGTGTTGCACAAATGTCATTCACCAAGCCACCTAAAGGGGTGACACGTGTCACCTCCTATTGGCCCTCAAAAACGTCTTCCAAAAATATCCACAATGGCCAAAATCTCAAAACAAAGTGGGTTCTACAAAATCAGAATTTCTCCGTGGGCCCCACGTGACCATTTCCAAAATAAAATCTCAAAATTCTAATATAATCTATGAAGACCAAATACCAAAAATGGGAATCCAATTCCCATAAACTAACCTATTTCTTCAAAAAATACCGTAAACGTTTCCGTCGAAAAATCACATCTTTCTTTCTTGTCAAAATTTTTGCCGCACTCGCACGCACGTCCTCACATACATACCCTACAACTACGGGGTATAACATTCTCCCCTCCTTAGAAACATTCGTTCCGAATGTTCCTTCTCAAGTCGGATAACGATAAAGTTCCTCTAACAAGTTGCCGACGCCACAGCTTCGCCACGAACTAACACACGTTCTCTTCTCCCCTAACTCGTTGTACCGCTCTCGAACACTCGAACTCTTTCTAGTATCCGTACCACACTTCCGTCAATGCTTCGTTTCCTACCTTTGGAGTTACTACCTCAAACTTGGTCATCATACTAACTTCAATCTCCTTAAGGCCATTCCCGCCTCCACGATCCGCTCGTCGAACATATCCACCAACTCATACGATGGTCATACAAACTTGGGCCTAGCATCCTCGTGACCCTACCACCAAGGGACCACCCAGAATCGACCCCACCCCAAACCGGTTACGGGTTGACCCGCACATGGTCCTCAACCCACCCCCAACTGCCAAACTCTTGTTCCCGATCCGAACAATCTTACTAACTCACATCATGAAAGCTACCACTTCCATCTCACACTACCCACGGACTTATCACACAAATAAATCCCACGTATACCACTACTCTGATAAGGGTCAAACATAAAATAAATCTTTAACTCAAGACGACCTTACCCCTAAGGTCTCAGTCGTGACATAGTCTAAGGTTCACACTTACCATGCCCCCATACGTATCCTCCCAACTAAGCATGTTTTCTAACTCACAATTAACACAACGATATTCGTACATAGCACATAATAATGAGACCATCATAACAAGCATACCAAAACTCTAGAGGGTTAAGGATATACCTGAAGCTACCGCTCCACTCTAATCATAGGCCTCGCAGGCGCATAATCGTAGGGCGCGATGAACCACCATCGATCCGTAGGGTCGAGTCGTAACATCCGTATACCCTTGGTCGGCCTTCGCAAATGGCCCCGCTGGCCGCAAAAATAACAAGCTCCTCGCACCACGACACTTCCGAAATGCGGTCTACCACATCGACCACACCGAGGTAGGGTGACCGCGATCCGCCAACACCCTTACTTCCTCGAAACTCAACCTCGAGCCACGACCGCCCCGAATACTCTGAAGGTTGCGAGGACCACTGCACCGGGCGAGGTACAAAACTAGTATCTTCGAGGCGGTCCGCCGAAAGTCACCAAAGGACCTCGTTGTTCGCCCTCTTCGCGATCTTCGTCATTCCGTCGACCTCTCCGTGCCTCACATCCCAGCCAGATGAGCTGCGCACGCGCAATGTCCATGCCCGGTGAAGAGCTACTCCCGAACATGCCTCGACATGTAATCATCGAGCCTCAGAACATATATCGGTGCACTCGATCCTCCATACTAGCTACCAACGCTGGGACGCACGCCAATGAGTCGAACTCACATTGTACTCGAACCGCACGCCCGCCTGCCTAAGCATCAAAAATCACTACCGCGTTCTCCTCATCTCGCGAGGCAAGAAGTGCGTGAGGAAAGCCCCAAAACTCATCCCATACCGCTGGAGGTGCATGCTCTCCCGAAAGCTCCCATGAATCAAACCAATCGATCGCGGTATCACGCAGCCGACGCGAACCAAAGGTCACAGACTCGGTCTCAAGCCTCGATCACCCGCGTGATCCGTCAGAATCGCCGGATGAACTCTCGCGATCATCCTCGTGCCTCGACCCATAAAACTCGCGCTACAACTCGTAAAGTCCCGTAGCCTCAAACTATCTCGCCGGGGTGAACCATCGTGCTATCGAACTGAATCGGCAGATCCAAACTATCTCATATCTGCCACGACCGCCAAAGAATCGGGCTATCTCCTTGTAACCCATCTCTCTCGCCTGCATCGCTGGACCGAGGCTCAGTATCAGCCTCGGCAGCCTATTGCCGCGCTCTAACTTCGCTGGCCGGGCGGCGCTACAAAACCCGCCGTCAAGCACAACCTCGTATCGCTCGGGCTCGCGCTCGCATTCTCTCAGATCTCACTAGCGGTTCTACTGTCTTGCCCTTCGTGGCTCGTTGCCTCGCGGAGGCATAATCGTAAAACGAGACACGCTGAGGGTCCAACTTACAACACAAACTCTAAGGCACGATCTCGTAATGAGAAGAATGGAAACTAATCCTAAATGTCTGCAGCCTCTCGATTATAGATGTGGTGCACAACACATCGATAATCAAGACTCTACTAGACACGGTGCGTAGACACTTTCCGAGGATTAATCGCTCGATACCACTTTTGTAACGATTCGCCCCGGCCCGCATCGTGCCTTATCCCGCACCCTAGTGACACAACATCGAGAAAACCAAATAAAATAAAACTTTAAACAAGAAACAAGATATATGATCATAAACAAAGCAACCCAACGGTTACCTTCCAATAACATATATAAATACAACTCTTTCAAAACGAATAGCTTTAATCCTTTTTTTCAAACCCCGCCACAACAAAGATTACATGCACTCTAAGATTTACAACAACTATGACGGACAGGGGCCCCGCCATACCTCGAATGTACAAGAACCTACAACTCGTGGAACACATACCAAAAGATAAGCCTCCGAGAAACGGAGCTTCCCAAAACGTCGAATCGAGATCCTAAGAGCGAGGATCCACGATCGATGTACCTCTACCGCGGCATGAACGCAGCCAAGGAGGTCGATAACAGTACCAAGTATGTGAAATCAGAAAATATCAGAATGAAATCATACTAGTCTATATAAAGCAGAGACATGTATGATAACCAAACTACGCTCACAACATAAAAGCAAATATGTCCAACCGTGGACTCACGCCCTCAAGTCATCAATCAAATATAACTATGGGTCTCACGCACACAACATCAATCATGTTCGCATAATGGCCGCATGCCGCCGGAATTATGACTCGGTGTAGACATGTCCATGATGCAACAATAATTCCAATGCGCCATGGCCACATGCCCCTAATTCTACCTCGGTAGACACGCCCATGTGACATCAACAATAATATACTGGGTGATCAACCCCGCCGCACGGCCACATGCCCCTAATTCTACCTCTGTAGACATGTCCATGTAACCACAATAACAATATATCGGTAATCAACCCGCCGCACGCCACATGCCCCGAATTCTACCTCGGTGTAGACATGTCCATGTAACCACAATAACAATATATCGTAATCAACCCTACCGCACGGCCGATGCCCCTAACATCAGACGGTGTAGACACGTCCATGTGACATCAACAACAAGACAAGAATCAAAATGGAAACATACCCGTGGAATTCTCCATCACCGCCAAAGACGCCCAAGTAAGTTCTCAATAAGTCGACCGCCTCTATCGAGACGCCAGAATACGTAAATACCACACTTGCACAACAAAGGCTATCATCACAAGCATAGGCAAGTTTCACAACAACAAGCATAGGCAAGTTTCACAACAACAAGCATAGGCAAGTTTCACACAACTCAAAGTACTTTCATTTTATGCCAAAGTCCGGTTTTTAACCCCAAAGTACTACAGACGTTAAGTTCTTGTAAAAGAGATCCATTACTTATAACAGTCACTCTATACCCGTAGTATTAGAATGACCAACCCACATTCCTTTTCAAAATCAAGTAACAACATTCTTTTCCTAAGTTCCAGTTTGCCTAGTTTCAATTACTCAAGCTTCTCATTTTCAAATGCTCAAGTCAATTATTTTAGAAAGGTTTCATAACTCATAGTCTTAATCTCTTTTAAAACAATTGAGTAAATATATGTCATATATGAGTAGTTTATTCTTGTTTATAACGATCTTATTACAAAGAACATGATCTAGAAAATGTAATATCATTTTGTCTTATCTTAGCTTCTATGCAGATGGAGGTTTCTACCGGTTTTAATAAAACACATGATTATTAAATACATTTTCCTTTATTAACGCTGCAATGGTCCTGTCGATACACATTCTCGATTCCCAAATCAAGAAACATTATCCCTTTAAAACCAAGTACTCATTACTCACGAATGAGGTTTCACACAAACATCCACATTAAAACAAATAAGTTAAGTCTCTTATCTTATAAGATCAAGTCTCTTAACTTCTAACATCAAGAAACCATTTTCACTACATAAGGTCGTTATAACTAACTTCCCATAAAGCTATTATAACACCCTATGTTTTAAACCAACCAAATCACTTAGCACACGTGACGCTCACCGTACTACATAGTTCACAACAATCATGCTAGAAAAGATAGGAAGAGGTTCACATACCTCGCGACGATTTATCGACAATAAGCAAAATGCTCCAAGTACTACAACCTTGCTAGCCCTTTCCACTCCTCGAGTAGAATACGCTACTCTTAGTACTTTCACCTATAAAGGTCACAAACGCTCATTAACCCCAAAACACAAGTTTCTATCTTTCTACGTAAAATTCAAGAAGACCTCCCCCGCAACAACAGAAATCTCCTCCTCTATCGAGGCCGGCCACCAAGCCAACCAGTGTGGGGTTTACACGCCTAACCTGACGTGTACAATTCTACTCAAGAATACTACACAAGTCTACCGCAATACAAGACTATGTAAATACAGTCAGCCTGGGCTTCTTATTCTTCAGCTTAAGTCAAAAGACATTGCCGAATACTAAGTATAGTTCCATATATAGTATACTTCAACTATATATTCTAACAAACATGTAATTTCCAATTACAATAGGGACAAGATAATTACCTTGATAAGCCCAAAATTATCCAAGTTATAATGTCGATCCCGAGCAAGGTTTAGCTCCTACTCCGGCGCTCCAAACAACCCTTAGAAGTTCTAACTAACTTCTACTCAAATACTTCAACCAACTATGAAGATTTCCTTAGGGTTTCGCTGAGACTAAAAGGACAAAAGGTAGTATTTCCGACTCTACGAAAGAGGTATCTTGGAATACTACAAGGTACAAGGCTAAGGTATTTTGGGCATTATAACAATACTAGAGAAGTATTTCAATACCACAAGGGTATTATACGAAACAACTAGCAGTGGGGTACCCACTACCTAGCACCACAGCTGGGAGGGAACCCTCGCCAAAGGCCACACGGTGGGGAGGGAAGGCTCTGGCTAAGAGCTCATCACACGACCCATTCCGGCCCGTGGATCGTGCCTCACCGGCACCCAAGTAGTCATACATCGTAGTAATCAATGAAATATAAAACAAGACATGAAACAGCTTTATAAAATAAGACATACGCTTTATGTGAATAAACGTCGCTTTCGCATATATATATAAAACCAGTTTAGCAGCTACATCCGACATCGCATAACATGACTACTGCACTTAAGGAAATATACAACTATGGCGACAGGCTCGCCATACCTCGATCGTATTTAACTATCTACAATACAGGAGATCATACCAAAAGTAGAGCCTCCTATAAGATGGAGCTCGACACCAATGCAAAGAGATCCTAAGGATGCGGATCTAGCACCGCTGCCCTTACCGCGGCATGAACGCAGCCTTCAAGGAGGTCAAGACAACAGTACTAAGTATGCTAAGTCAGAAGTACTTAAATGAAAACATATCATTTATAAAACCAGTTTACAAATATGTGTGAAACAACCATGAAACCGCACGTAGTGCCACATCACAAACAAGAGCAACAATAGGTAATCAGAATAGGTCTTGTCTAGGCCGCGAATGATCGAAACAGGCCACTCGCCCACATCATCATTCCGCAAGCCTAATCTCGACTCCCGAGTCCGCATAGGCCACTCACGGGCCCGCATGGTATAACCCCGCATCGAGGGTAGCTACTCCTGCATCGCCCCGACTCGTTGTCCGCATGGCCACATAGACCGCATGAGGCATAACCCCGCATACTAACTCGAACTCGTAGCTCGCATAGCCCCCGGACCCGCATGAGGTATTCTCGAATCACGGTCCTGCATCACCGAGTCTACCCCGCGACGGAGGGCGCTTTAACCTCCAGATCATCTCAAGAGGTGAGTGATAGTACACTAACATAACACTTTATCTTTAAACAACATAAGCACAACAAGGATACTCTTATACAAACGTTACAAGATACTAACACACATAGCATCATATCATGTCTACTTATCAAACCATCTTATTATTCTATTTCACAATTCAACATAAGTCTGTTATAAACACATAGGCAAACTTGTTTCTTTTATCAATCTTAAGTGGTTATACTTAACTTCCCATAAAGCTAGTATAACTCTTAGCTTCTGTTTTAAAATGATTCAGTATTCTTATGAAATGCTTTCAGATCTTTATTATTCGTGCTTAAGCCAGGCATTGCCGTAAGTATTATTCAGGCTTAAGTCAAAAGACATTGCCGTAGTTATTATTCAGTTAACACATGTACGTCTACCGTACTATATATATATTGTAAAATATCATGCTTTAGGAAGAATCACATACCTTCTCAGCGAAAACCGCCTGCCAAGTTGAATATGTCGCGCGCAGAGAATCAGCCTATAATAGTCAGACACGTCTAACAACGTTCGAACTACTTGTAAACAGTTCCAAACAGAGGGTTCTATATCCTACGGAAAATTGGGCAAGATTTCCCTACCCGTGAGCTACTTAAGTCTCATCGTGAAAACAAATTCTATGTAAGACGCTTTGATTATTCTTCTAAGTATTTAATACTTATTCTAATACTACAACAAAGAAGTATTCTCTTATACAAAAGAGGTTAGGATTGTTACCTCAAGAAGCCCAATAATATCCTAGATAAAGTCGCTACCGAGCAAGGTTTAGCTCCCAAGTTGAACGCTCCAGAGCTCCAAGAAACCTTGAAGTTCTTCACAACTTCTACTAAGGACTAAGGGATTTGGGCTAGGGTATTTTGGGCATTATAACAATACTAGAAGACAACTTTTCTACCAAGGGAGGGGGTAGTGTTTCGGCTAGGGCTAGGGGGGGGTATTCGGCCAAGGCTTTCTAAAAAAGGGGGGGGTGTGAGGCTTAGGACGATGGCTCACAAGGGGGGAAAGAGGATTTAGACTTGGAAATTTGTGATGAATAAGTCTTCAAAGAGAGGGGTATTTATAGGCTAAGACATGGCCAACCAATGGCCAAGATCAAGCTGCTGGGGGCTGAGGGCCAAGATTTGCCCAAGTGCCCCCTAACCTACTCCTCAAATCACTCCACAAACAAAGGTCCATGTTCTAAGCCCCAAAAGCCTCTCAACCGCCCAAGGCAAAAGGCCACTTGGCCGTCCACTTGAGGGTGACAAGTGTCACCCTCTCGTTGGTCAAAAAGGGTTCCGTCGCTCGGAAAAATCCGCAAAAATTAGAAATGACATAGCCGGAATTTACCCTACGCGAGTCGTAAAACGCTTCGGAAAACGATTCCTTGTGTGGGTTGTGCCCAAAAAAACGTCCTAGGCCTAAACTTTTAAGGCTACACTTTTGTACGTACGTCCTCACGTACATACTCCAGAAATACGGGGTATAACATTCTCCCCTCCTTAGAAACATTCGTCCCGAATGTTCCTTCCCAAGACAGTTATCGATAAGGTTCTTCATAACTTAAACAGTTACAAATGCCACACACGGCCACAGAACAATACTTAGGCATAAACGATAATGAAGATTTACAAGTAGGAAGTGAATTACCTGGAGGTGTGGTAAATAGGTGAGGATACTTCTGCCTCATGTCCTCCTCAGCTTCCCACGTCATCTCCTCCCTGAGCTCGTTCCGCCACAAGACTTTGACGGAAGCCACGTCCTTCGTCCGCAGACGCCTAACCTGACGATCGACATCGCTATGGGAATCTCCTCATACGATAACCCTCACACCGACATCACAATCGGGTGTACCTTAGATGGATCCCCGATACATCTCCTCAAGATAGATACGTGAAAACCGGATGCACCGCCTCCGGACGGACGGCAGATTCAACTCATAGCAACCTTGCCTACCTCGCGACAATCAAACGCCTAATGTACTGGCCGAAGTTTCCTTCTTCCCGACCGCATCACACCCTTCATGGGTGACACCTTTAGGAAAACCCAATCATGAACCTCGAACTCAAGATGCCGACGACGATGATCTGCAGATACGATTGGCCGACTCGAGTCATTAATAGCCGCCTCGGATAAGCTTCACCTTATCCATCGCTCACGCACCAAACCGTCCCACTAGCCGCACTCTCACCCACATCGAACCAACCTATAGGCGATCCGCACTTCCTCCCATACAAGGCCTCATAAGGCGCCATCCAATACCGGAGTGGTAGCTATTATTATACGCGAACTCAACTAGAGGCAAATGATCCTCCCAACTACCATCGGTCAATAACACAGCTCGCAACATATCCTCGCAGTCCGGATAGTGCGCTCACTCGTCCGTCTGTCTCGTGGATGAAATGCAGACTGTGCTCACTCGCCCCTAAACTCCTCTCGAAGGACTCCGTAAGTTAGCCGAACCGGCTCTCGCTCGATATGATCGGTAGGGACTCCATGCACCGACAATCTCTGATGTAAAGTCCGCATAATCCTCACCAAAAGTCGCCCCGACGGAAGAAAGTGGGCTGATTTCGCCACCGCCGACGATAACCCATATAGAATTATGTCTCTCCGAGTGCGAGGTAATCCCGTGATGAAGTCCATGTTGATTACCTCCCACTTCCGTGTCGGGATCTCAATCGTCAGAACAAACCACCGTGCCTCGTGCTCTACCTTCACCGCCGACAACACGCATTGAGCTACGAACTCGCAACGCCCCTCTTCAAGCCATCCCACCAATACACGATCTAAGGTCGTGGTACATCTTGGTCGACTCGATGGATAGAGTAACGCCGCCGCGTGCTTCCCCAAGAACTCCGCCAAGTCCTCAAACATCCGAACACACACCGCCTCAAACCTTAGCACCCCATCGTGCTACCTCAAAAGGACCCTTGCCTCACGAAGAGTCAGATCACGATATCGAATCAAAGCCGATCCTCGAATCGTTGCCTCTTCACCTCCTCGACGATGGAAGACTCGCAACTTCACGAACTCTAACCCCATCGCTATCGTAATCAATCAAACGGACACCAAGGCTCGCTAATCGTGCAAATCACGAACCATGTCCCTTCTCTAGTCGCACATCCGATAGGCTCCCATCGACCTACGACTAAGAGCATCCGCCACAACATCGCCTTCCCGGGTGGTACAGATATCAACATCGTAATCCTTAAGCAACTCTAACCACCGCCTCTCGCCGTAAGTTCACTCTCTGTCAAGATATACCGAGGCTCTTGTGGTCTGTAAAAATATCCACGTGAACCCCATACAAATAGTGCCTCCGGATCTTCAAAGCGTGAATCACACCGCCAATTCCAAATCACTGGGGTAGTTCCTCTCGTGTTTCTTCACCGCCGATGCATATGCTATAACTCGCCATGCCGCATCAACACACATCCCAACCCGATGTCCGACGCATCACAATACACAACATAACCGCTCGACCTCCGGAAGAGTAAGAACGGGCGGCCGCCGCCTCTTTCAAGAATCGAAACCCCGCCACAAGCATCACCATCGAACTTGGCCGCTTCGAGTCACCCTAGTCAATGGTGCGTAGATAGAAGCAAACTTCCACGAACCGCCGATAATAACTCGCAAGGCCCGAAATCGCGAACCTCTGCCGAGTAGTAGTCTCGCCAAGTCCTCGATCGCCGATTCGCCAGATCCACTGAATGCCATCACCCGACAATATGCCCAAGAAACGCCATCAAGTCAACCAAAACTCACATTTGGAAAACTTGGCGCATAATCACTGGTCCCGAGAATCACAAGACACCTCACCTCCGCATGCTCCCGCCCGAGCGAGAATAAACCAAGATATCATCAATGAACACTATCACAAACGTGTCCAAAAATGGTTTGAACACTCGGTTCATCAAATCCATGAATACCACGAGCATTGGTCAACCCAAAAGACATGACCAACTCATAATGCCCGCACGTCCGAATGCAAATTGTGGACATCCACCTCTCGACACGAACTCGATGATAGCCCGATCGCAGATCAATCTTGAGAAACATCTCGCGCTCGCAATCGTCGAACAAGTCATCAATCCCGGAAGGGTATTCGTTTTAATGGTCACCTTGTTCACCGCTCAGAAGTCAACACACATGCGCAGCTGCCCCGCCCTTCTTCTTCTTTACGAACAATACCGCGCTTCTGCGAGAAACACTAGGTCGATAAAACCCTTCTCCAAAGAAATCCTCACCGGTCCTTCAACTCCTCAACTCGGCAGGGCCATTCGTATGGCGAATGGAAATAGCCGAGTATCCGCAACACATCTATACAAAACTCAATCTCCTCTCGTGAGGGATACCCGGAGGTCATCCGAAACACGCCTGGGAACTCACGACCATCGAACTGATCAAAATCTGGTACCGCAGCCTTCAGATCAAACACCCGAACGAGATGGTAGATATACCCTTCGCACCATCTTCCTAGCCTTGAGGTAGGAAATAAACCTACCCCTACGATACCGCGTTCTCCCACTCAACAACCGCTCCTCAGAAACTGAACTGCATTACTTCTCTTCAGCCTACATTGGCGTAGCAAGAAGCTAGCCAATCCATCCCCATAATCACGCCGGTCAATCATCTCCAACTCTATCAAGTCGGCTAGTGGTCCGACGATCAGAATGGTCACAGACAAGCTCTATATACCCGCCGAGCTACCGAATCACCCATCGGCGTAGCTACCTCGAAGTGGTCTATGGACTCGTGCTCTATCCTCATCCTACTAGCAACAAGGGAGATATATAGGACAGTAGAACCCGATCTATCAAAGCATACACATCAAACCCAGAACCGATAAGGTACTCGTGATTTACATCGCGAGGCCTCCCGATCCCGCTTACCGGACAAAGCATAAATGCGTTCGAGGACCGCTAGAATCGACCCGAGCCACGACCGCCGCGACTGCTGACCCACGAGTACCTTCTCCTCGGGCGAGTAATCGTAGGAGATGACGGCCGCAATGTAACTCGGCGTCGAGCCCTACCACCGCCACGCTCGGCCTGACACCTCGCAAATGACCTGCTGGCTACAATCAGAATAAGATCCAAAAATGCACCACACTTCCCGTAATGGGATCTACCGTGATCGCCACACCGGGTGGTCCCGATCGCCGCACTCGCTACTCGACGCCCGCCTCGCCCCGGCCCGCCTCGAATACTCGCCGTGGCTGAGGACGGCAGGAGTGCTCGAGCCGGCCGTGGTGCAAATCTAGCCGCCGAGGCCGCCACCACGATAGCCACCGTGAGACCCTCCCGCCCCGGCCTTCTTCGCCGCCGCGGCCCACTCGCCGACCGCTGCTCGCATCCAAGGGCGCGAGCCTACGCGGTAATGTCCATACCCTACCAAGAGAAACACCCGCATACGACTCGGCCATGTAATCATCTAGCCCGTGACGTAGCGGTGCACCCTATCCTCCATATTCGCTACCAATGCCGTACATATCGAGCCAATGAATCAAACTCGACATTGTACTCCCGACAAAGGCCCTCTCTCGCTCGCAGTAAAAATCTATCACCCGCGCCTCCTCATCCGCGAGGCAAGAAATGAGCGGGAAAGCCTCCGAGAACTCATCCCAAGTAGCTGGGACGCGTGCTCTCCCGATAACTCCCATGAATCAAACCAATCGATCGCGTATCACGCACCGATGCGAACCAAAGGTCACAGACTGCCTCCGAGGCCTTGATCACCCTCACGATTCTCTCAGAATGACGGATGAACTCCTGCGATCATCCTCCGCCTCGACCAGAAACTCGCGGGCTACAACTCAAGAAATCTCGTAGTCTCAAACTATTCGCCTCAGCGCACCACGCGCGACCGAGCCGACTCGAACTGAATCGCCAGATCCAATCTCTCCTCAGACGGGCCACAACTTTAGCCAATAGTCCGGGCCATCTCTCCTTCCTAACCTCCGCCCCAGCCGCGGGATGCGAGTGCGGTACCGTGGTCTGGCTGGGCCGGCGGCGCCATAGAACTCGCTGCCTCTCGTATAGACTGGGCTCGAGCCTCGTGACTCGGGTGTCTCGCTAGCGCCTCCTACGCTTTGCCCTTCGCCCGGTTGCCTTACGCGAGGCATAATCATACAGAAAGGGATACGTTAGAGGGTCCAACCTATAACACGGCTCTAAAGCACGATCTCGTAATGAGAAGAATGGAAACCAATCCTAAGTATCCTATAGCCTCGACATTGGTGTGGTGCACAACACACCGATAATCAAGACTTTACTAGATACGGTCTGTAGACACTTTCCGAGGATTAACTGCTCTGATACCACTTTTGTCACGACCTATTCCGGGGCCCGTGACTGGTGCCTTACCGGGGCACCCAAGTAGTCATACATCAGAGTAATCAGCGGAAATATAAAATAAGACATGAAACAGCTTTATAAAATAAGACATACGCTTTATGTGAACAAACGTCGCTTTCTAGATATATATATAAACCAGTTTAGCAGTTACATCCGACAATCGCATAAACATGACTACAGCACTCTAAGGAAATATACAACTATGGCGGACAGGTTCCGCCATACCCTCGATCGCATTTAACTATCTACAATACAGGAGATCATACCAAAAGTAGAGCCTCCTATAAGATGGAGCTCGACACCAATGCAAAGAGATCCTAAGGATGCGGATCTAGCACCGCCGCCTCTTACCGCGCATGAACGCCCCCAAGGAGGTCAAGACAACAGTACTAAGTATGCGGTCGTAAAGTACTTAAATGAAAACATATCATTTATAAAACCAGTTTACAAATATGTGTGAAACAACCAAGGAAACCGCACGTAGCCACATCACAAACAAGAGCAACAATAGGTAATCGTAATAGGTCTTGTCTAGGCCGCGAATGATCGAAACAGGCCACTCGCCCACATCATCATTCTGCAAGCCTAATCTCGACTCGAGTCCGCATAGGCCACTCACACGGGCCCGCATGAGGTATAACCCCGCATCGAGGGTAGCTACTCTGCATCGCCCCGACTCGTTGTCCGCATGGCCACATAGACCGCATGAGGCATAACCCCGCATACTAACTCGAACTCTCAGAGCCGCATAGGCCCCCGGACCCGCATGAGGTATTCTCGAATCACGGTCCTGCATCACTCGAGTCTACCCCCAGACGGAGGCGCCTTAACCTCCGGTATCATCTCAAGAGGTGAGTGATAGTACACTAACATAACAGCTTTATCTTTAAACAACATAAGCACAACAAGGATACTCTCTTATACAAACGTTACAAGATACTAACACACATAGCATCATATCATGTCTACTTATCAAACCATCTTATTATTCTATTTCACAATTCAACATAAGTCCGTTATAAACACATAGCAAACTTGTTTCTTTTATCAATCTTAAGTGGTTATACTTAACTTCCCATAAAGCTAGTATAACTCTTAGCTTCGCTTTAAAATGATTCAAGATTCTTATGAAATGCTTTGGATCTTTATTATTCAGCTTAAGTTGAGGCATTGCCGTAAGTATTATTCAGGCTTAAGTCAAAAGACATTGCCGTAGTTATTATTCAGTTAACACATGTACGTCTACCGTACTATATATATATTGTAAAATATCATGCTTTAGGAAGAATCACATACCTTCTCAGCGAAAACCGCCTGCCAAGTTGAATATGTCGCGCGCAGAGAATCAGCCTATAATAGTCAGACACGTCTAACAACGTTCAGACTACTTGTAAACAGTTCTAAACAGAGGGTTCTATATCCTACGGAAAATTGGGCAGTACTTCCCTACCCGGTGAGCTACTTAAGTCTACTGTGAAAACAGTCCTATGTAAGCACAGTTTGATTATTCTTCTAAGTATTTAATACTTATTCTAATACTACAACAGTAAGTATTCTCTTATACAAAAGAGGGTTAGGATTGTTACCTCAGTAAGCCCAATAATATCCTAGATAAAGTCGCACCGAGCAAGGTTTAGCTCCCAAGTTGAACGCTCCCAGAGTCTAAGAAAGCTTAGAAGTTCTTCACAACTTCTACTAAGGACTAAGGGATTTGGGCTAGGTATTTGGGCATTATAACAATACTAGAAGACAACTTTTCTACCAAGGGAGGGTAGTGTTTCGGCTAGGGCTAGGGGGTATTCGCCAAGGCTTTCTAAAGTGGGTGTGAGGCTTAGGACGATGGCTCACAAGGGGAAAGAGGATTTAGACTTGGAAATTTGTGATGAATAAGTCTTCAAAGAGAGGGTATTTATAGGCTAAGACATGGCCAACCAATGGCCAAGATCAAGCCGTGGGGGCAAGTGGAGGCCAAGATTTGCCCAAGTGCCCCTAACCTACTCCTCAAATCACTCCACAAACAAAGGTCCATGTTCTAAGCCCCAAAGCCTCTCAACCGCCCAAGGCAAAAGGCCACTTGCCGCCCACTGAGGTGACAAGTGTCACCCTCTCGTTGGTCAAAAGGGTTCCGCCGGAAAAATCCGCAAAAATTAGAAATGACATAGCCGAATTTACCCTACGCGAGTCGTGTAAAACGCTTCGCTGAAACGATTCCTTGTGTGGGTTGTGCCCAAAAAAACGTCCTAGGCCTAAACTTTTAAGGCTACACTTTTGTACGTACGTCCTCATGTACATACTCCAGAAATACGGGGTATAACACTCACAAAGGGGGAGGAGAGGGTTTCAAGACTTGGAAGTTTTTGGAATGGATGAAGTCTTCACACTTAGGGGGGGTATTTATAGCAAAACCAAAGGCCAACCAAGGGCCAAGATCCTTCCAAGTGTATAGCAAGTGTAAGGGCAAGATTAAGCCAAGTGCACCCTAAACCCTACTCCACAAAACACTCCACAAAACAAGCCACAAAGCAAGGCACACTTCAAGGGGCCAATCGGCCATGCCAACCCACTCGTCGCCTCCAAATCGTCCAACGAGGGTGACAAGTGTCACCTCCCGTTGGTCCAAAAGGTTTCGTCTTCTAAAAATCCGCAAAAATACAAAACGACATAGCCGAATTTTCCTTCGCAAGTTATGTAAAACGCTTCGTCGAAACGACTTAACCGTGTTGTGCACAAATGTCATTCGCCAAGCCACCTAGCGGGGTGACACGTGTCACCCTCCTATTGGCCCTCAAAAACGTCTTCCAAAAATATCCACAATGGCCAAAATCTCAAAACAAAGTGGGCCTACAAAACCAGAATTTCTCCCGTGGGCCCCACGTGACCATTTCCGAAAATAAAATCTCAAAATTCTAATATAATCTATGAAGTCCAAATACCAAATCTGGGAATCCAATTCCCATTAACGAACCTTTTTCTTCACAAATAACCGGAAACTTTTCCGTCGAAAACTCACATCTTTCTTTCTTTTCAAAATTTTTGCCGTACTCTCGTACGTACGTCCTCACATACATACCCTGCAACTACGGGGTATAACAGTTGCGTTGTTCATATTCCGCGGGTTTACTCCCCCCGATGCGAGGAGTACCTCATGCGGGTCCAAGGGGCTCATGCGGGATGAGGTCCTATGCGAAGATCATCCTCATGCGAGTCCAAGGGGCTCATGCGGGACAGGGTCCTATGTGTTACATTTCGCGGGTTTGTTCCCCCCGATGCGAGAAGTACCTCATGCGGGTCCACACGACCTATGCGGACTAGGAGTCCAGGAAACAGTATTTGCCCCATGATACTATGGGTGAATGGCCCTTGTTTGATCATCGGGTTCCTATTTATGAACCGGCGAAATCGACTTTTATTTCTCTCATTGTTTGTAAAGTTCAGTGTATTGTTGATGTGGTTATCATACTTGTCTCCTGCTTTATATTTGGGTTGTGTGATATTATATCCTTGAAGGGCACAGTCGACTCTTGGAGTTATTATAGTACAATGATACGAGGTGCAGTTGGCTTTTAGGTTATGTGACACGGTAGGATCTGGTATTTGATTTTTATACTTGCCCCTGTAATTCTTGTGCACAGCCATGATTTTAATAATGTACTTTATTTTCAGTTTCATACTTAGTACTTGTTGTACTGACCTCCTTCGGGGGGGCTGCGTTCATGTCCGCAGGTCTAGGTACTTAGTTGTTGATCCGCGAGCTTAGGATCCTTGTTCAGCATTTTGGATAGCTCCAATGTTCTGAAGCTTATCATTATGACTAGGTATATTCAGGGGTACGACGGGGCCTTATCCCGTCACAGTTGTTGTCAAATTCTTAGAGGTCTGTATTCATATATAGGCTGGACTGGTGAGAGTTATATTTACATTGTTGTACAGTTTAGACCCAGTTGGGTATGGTATAAATACACGGCAGCCTTATCGGATTTGCCTTTGCTTTAAGAGAGAAAAAAAATGATGAGTGTTATTATCTTCCGCGTGTTACTCATGTTGTATGTATAGAATGGTGCCCAGGTAGGGTACCAGTCGCGGGCCCGGGGTTCAGGGCATGACAGAGTGGTATCAGAGCAGTTAGTCCTCGGAATGTCTACAGACCGTGTCTAGTAGAGTCTTGGGTATAGGTATGTGTGCATCATACTTATACACAGGAGGCTACAGGATATTTAGGATTGGTTTCTATTCTTCTTACTCTAAGGTCGTGCGATAGAGCTGTGTTGTTAGGATGGTCTTTCCCTAACAGTTATTGTGATTGCAGCTATGAGAATGACAACAGTGGCCCAGAAAGGATTATGTGGATTGCGTATCCAGGTTGGTAAAATTATCGTATAGTGGGTATATTGATGATGTATATATGTACGAGTGTAATTATTTGGAGTCGTGTGCATGTTGCCTAGAATGATTATAGATTACCAAGAATTGGTAAAAACCTTAATTACTTGGAAGGTGTGAAACAGTTTATTGAACCCACACCTAGGCTTTATATATGTACTGATTTGGAATATCATGAGATAATGAACTGAATAAGATGGTGATAGACACTTGGTAGATCAGGTTCAATTGAATTAATGACTTACCCGATTGTTAGGTTAAGCTATGATTATAGGCTTAAGTGTCATATACGAATGATATTCGTATGGAGTTAATAGAGTTGTTGTGAGTAAGACAATAAGACTTTGAGATATTTAGAAGCTATATCTCCCATATTGTGGGGATTGATAATGTAGGCTCGGGACATAGAAAAATTGTGAACCTTAGAATATTGATAACCGTTGAGACCTTAGATACAAGGTCGTCTTGAGTAAAAGATTTTACGGTTGATCTTGGTCGAAGTACATAGTATACGTGGAGTATATTAGTGTGATAATTCCATGGGTTGTGTGAAATGAAAGTGGGTAGTTAAGCTAAGAAGACCACTAGGCTTTCATGACTTGAATAGTGAGATTTGTTCCGGACCAGGAATGAGAATTTAGTGTGATAATGGGTCGGGTTGAGGACCAATCGTGGGTCAACACGCAACCCGGAATGGAGTGGGGTCAGTTTGAGGTGGTCCCGCTAGGTGATAGGGTCACGAGGGTGCAAGGCCCAAGTCTGGTTAATCGTTGTACTGGTTCGTGGATGCGTTCCACCAGAATCGTATCGTGAAGGCCGAGAATGGCCTTAAAGGAAAATGAAGATCGAATAATGACCAAGTTTGGAGGTAATAACTCCAAGGTTTTGAAATCAAGCGATGATCAAATGTGGTACGTGTACTAGAAAGAGTTCGGTTGTACGAGGAGAGTACGACGAGTAAGAAAAGAAGCGAACATGTGTTAAAAGAATGGAAGTGATTATATATGTGAAGTGAAGGTACGAAGAGAGTATCCTTTTATACCATGAATGGGAGTTAATAGTAATGTGTCACGACCCGAAACTGGGCCCGTGACTGGTGCCTTACCCCGGGCACCCTAGTGACACAACATCAGAGTAATCAGCGGAACATAAAACATATACATGACACAAGTGAAGTACAACAAGAATCAGGAAAAATTGCCTTTCGGCATATATAAATAACCACTTTTACAAATGAACAGTTTAATCCTTTTTTTTTCAAACCCTGCCCACAACAGTACTACAGACCTCTAAGAATGATACGACAACAATGGCGGGACAGGGCCCCGCCAAACCCTGAATGTAAACACTTACGACGACAGGGGACTATACCACTGATAAGCCTCCGGAGAAACGGAGCTTCCCAAACGCTGAAACTGTGACCCTGAGAGCTAGGATCAACGACTGGTGTACCTCAACTCGCGGCATGAACGCAGCCTTCAAGGAGGTCGATAACAAAAATGCAGTATGTGAAACTAAAAATACTGTAAATGAAATCATAATAGTCTATATAAAGCAGGAGACATGTATGATAACCAAACTACAGTTCACAACATAGAAGCAGTCATGTCAAGTCAGGGACTCACGCCCTAAAGGTCATCCCTCATGCCCGTGGAACTCCTTCCCCACTGCCGGCAGTCTAGGTACAAATCATGTGATACGATAATGTGTCTCGCCCATCTTATGGACCCAATATAGAAAAGGGTGGAATACATTCCCGGATGAACCGGTCCTCAAGTGAAATACATTCCCGGATGAACCGGTCCTCAAGTGAAATACATTCCCGGATGAACCGGTCCTCAAGTGATATACATTCCCGGATGAACCGGTCCTCAAGTGATATACATTCCCGGATGAACCGGTCCTCAAGTGAAATACATTCCCGGATGAACCGGTCCTCAAGTGATATACATTCCCGGATGAACCGGTCCTCAAGTGAAATACATTCCCGGATGAACCGGTCCTCAAGTGAAATACATTCCCGGATGAACCGGTCCTCAAGTGAAATACATTCCCGGATGAACCGGTCCTCAAGTGATATACATTCCCGGATGAACCGGTAGTCGAGTAGAACACAATACTTACACAACAAGGCTATCACACGTAACATGGTCAAGTTTCATAACAACAAGTATAAGCAAGTTACCCACGACTCAAGGTACTTTCATTTTATATCAAAGTCCGGATTTTAACCTTAAAGTACTACGTCCGTTAAATTCCTTTTAAGATCCATTTCTTTTACAAAGGTCACCCGATACCCGTAGTATAAAAATAGAGTGACTAACATTGTTAAGTAAACCAAAATGCTTTCCTTTGTAAAATCAAGTAACAACCTTATTTTCCAAACGTTCAAGTTTGCCTAATTTCGAATGCTCAAGTTTCTCATTTTAGAAAAAGGTTTCGTAGTTCATAGTTTTAAATCCTTTTAAAACATAATTCTCCTTTAAACGTTTTGAGAAACCTATGTCTTATAAGTGAGTAGGTATTCTTGTTTACAATCAATCTTATTAAGCAGCCATGATCTAGGAAATGTAATATCATTTTGTCTCATCTTAGCTTCATGGATGGAGGTTTCTACCGGTTTTAATAATACTTCTTTAGTCAATACATTTTTCCTTTTATTAACGCCGCAGTTGGTTTGTCGATACACATTCGATTTCCAAATCAAGAAACATTCTTAAGCCGTTATACCTAACTTCCCATAAAGCTAGTATAACTCTTAAGCTTTCAAAACCCAAGTAATACTCATTCTTTCAAAACGATTCATAATTCTTTTGAAATGCTTCAAGTTCTTTATTAACACATATCAAGCCGCTTATTATTCAAATCGCTTACCTTTTAAAACCACAAAGTATGTGCTTATCCACATAAAGCTATTATAACCAACTTCCCATAAAGTCGTTATAACACTTTATGTTTTACATCAATCAAATACATTTAGCACATGACGCTCACCGTACTACATAGTTCACACATATCATGCTAGAAGAGATAGGAAGAGGTTCACATACCTCGCGACGAGTATCGACTAATAGCAAAACGCTCCAGATACTTCCAAACGTCGGCTACTCCTTAAGCCAAGTAGATCGCGCCACACGTAGTACTTCAACCTATAAGGTCACAAGGCGCTTATTAATATCTAGATCTTATCGTAGATCATTCTACGTAAAATTCGCAGACTCTCCCGCCACAACAGAAATCTCCTCCTCTATCGAGGCCGCCATCAAGCCAACCAGTGGGGTTCTACACGCCTAACCTGACGTACAATTCCACTCCACAAGCACCACTACACAAGTCTCATGTAATACACCCATGTAATTACAGTTGATTGTGTCTTTATTCTTCAGCTTAAGTCAAAAGACATTGCCAACTAACTATGTTCATTCTATATATAGTATACTTCAACTATATATTCTAACAACATGTAATATCCAATTACAAAAGGGACAAGATAATTACCTCGATAAGCCCATAATTATCCGAGTTAAAAGTCGATCCTTAGCAATGTTTTGCTCCTACTCCGGGTGCTCCAACCCGCTCCAAATAACCCTTAGAAGTTCTACTCAACTTCTTAATAATACTCCAACCAACAATGGAGATTTTTCCTTAGGGTTTCTTTAGTGACCAAGGAAGGTATAATAGTATTTCGGGCTTTTCAGATAGGTATAACCTTAGAATACAACAAGGTATAAGGCTAAGGTATTTTGGGCATTATAACAATACTTTGAGAGTATTTCTACCAAGAGGGGGTGTGTATACCCTCTACTCCCACAAGTGAGGGTACTCTCGCCATGGGAAAGGATGCTCTCGCTAAGCCTCACAAAGGGGAAAACGAGAACACAACAAGGGAGGGAAGGGTTTTCTAACACTTAGAAAATTTAGGATGAAGAAAGTCTTCAAAGAGGGGTATTTATAGTATAAGCCAAGGCCAACCAATGGCCAAGATCAAGCCAAGTGTGGTGCAAGTGTAGGCCAAGATTCACTAAACACAAATATCCTACTAACTCCTTTGACCAACAAGGCACAAAAACGTGCTCTAGCCCAATTCGGCCCAAGTTGACGATTTCAAGCCACCAATTGAGGGTGCCAAGTGTCGCCTCCGTTGGTCCAAAATGTTTCGCCTCTAAAAATCCGCAAAAATTAGAAATGACATAGCCGAAATTCCCTACGAAAGTCGTGGAAACGCTTTCGAAAAACGACTTAATCGTGTTGTGCACAAAGTGAAATTCGGCCAAGCCTTAGCTACAAGTTCAAATTTTTCCTACGTACGTCCTCGCGTACATACTCTGGAAATACGGGGTATAACATTCTCCCCTCCTTAGAAACATTCGTCCCGAATGTTCCTTCTAAGTCTCAAAACAACGCGCGCCAGTATAGTCTTCACTACTATACTTACGAGAACCAACCTGCCACATCTGGCCACAGAAACATCCGCGCACATAAAAACTTACATCCAAGTCCACGAGGAAACACCTCTAACATCACCAAATGATACCACTTTGTCACTTTGTCGCGAGCCTTGCTCCGACGACCCAACAATGGTACCGGCTGCATGCGATCCCTGAGGCTGTCGTACACTCGAACTCTTACCATATTTATGATACTGCTTCAGTATCCAAAACTCGGGGTTACTATCTCTAACGTGGTCATCATTAACTGGGAACACTCTGGATGGGTTCTCCGATACTTTTCCGATCATAACAATACGAAAGACCGGACGTATTGCCTCCTAAGTCGGACGACAAAAGCTATCATATAGGCAACCTGGCCTATCCTTTACATGAACTCGTGCGGCCCAAAGTAACTCGCTAAGTTCCTCTCAGATTCCAAACTCGTCACACCCAACCCGGTGGTACTTTCAAGAAGATCGACCGTCAACTCAACTCTAAGCGTCGTCGCCGATTATCCGCGACGATATCTCTCGAGCCGCGTAACCTCTTCTAGACAAGCTCCTCACTATCCACATCACTGGAACAAGCTCGCACTAACCGCTCAACTTTGCCAACATCGAACCAATCGACCAAGAACTTACACTTCCGCCCATACAAGGCTTCATAAGGCGACATCCGAACACTGAAATGGTAGCTTAAACGCTCCCTCTACAGGAGACAACAGTCCCCACAACTACCCCTGAAGTCCACACACTGGCCCGGGGGCGAATGCGATTCTGATACTCACCTGAGTTCTTAGCACATGCTTGGTAAAACTTCCCGAAACAAAAACAGCCGTAACCTGGGCTCCACTGTCTGCCATAAGGTAAAGGTAGGCACCCCGTGCAACCTTACAACCTCTTCTGATAAATCAACACTGCCGAGTGAACGGTCCCGACCGAAGAACACGATGGGCTGCCCCCATCGGCCCGACCACTGGTCGAACGCATCCACGAACTCGTACGCTGGTTAACTAAACTTGGGCCTAACACCCTCGTAACCCTAACACAAGGCGGGGCCACCACAAACTGACCCCACCACCAAACCTACCGCGGGTTGACCCGCAACGGGGCCCCAACCCGACCCGGCAACGCGCACAATACTAGCTCCCCGAAGGAACAATCTCACTAAACACGTTACGAAAACCTAGCGGTCTTCTTAGCTCAACTACCCTCTTTCATCCCACACTACTCAGGGACTTATCTCACAACCATCGTTCACGTGCACTAGGCACCCCGATAAGGACCAACATACCCATACGTCTTTTACTCTAGATGACCTTACCTCTAAGGTCTCTACGTAACAAAACTCTAAGGTTCACACCTTATATATTCCCCCGAATCTTACTTGGTTTACTAAGCATCACACTGCTATCGTAACATAGCACTTAAGGTATACTCACCTTATCACACATACGAACTCTGAGGGTTAAAGATCTATCTCAGAACTCATCGTTTCATTCCCTTAGTCGTCTAATCAAACCTGCCTGCAGGCGATAGCAAGGAAGGTGACGAACTACCCACCTGCATCAAGGCAAGGTCCTCCTACTAGGTCACTCTCGACACATGGCCTCGACGGCCGCAGTACAACAAGTACCAACTAAAAGACGACATTCCCGATGACGCTCACATATCGCGGAACCTAAGCCCCGGAGTTCGACCAACTCTTGCATACTCCGAACGCCCCGAAATCCGGAAGACCACTCAGACCGCGAGGTGCATAATCTAATCACTTTGCGAGGCGACTCGCCTCGAAGTTACCAAAGGACTCACTGCTCGCCCTCTTCGTTGTCCTGGTTAACCCGCCGATCTCTATGTTTCTACCGCTGCATAAGCCCGCATACGTGCCATGCTCGCTTCAATCAAGGATTACTCTTGCACACCCTTCTTAGGTAGTCATCAAGACTCGCGGTACTTCGGGATACTCTCTGGTAGCCAAATCCATAGCTAGTAAAAGGGTAGCCTCTTGCAATATAAGTTTACTGTTCCCGGTAGTTGAACTGAAGGTTGAAATATCATGTCCGCAGAGGAATCGCCGCCGCGCGCTTAAACTCTCAGGGCTAGTGACGTCGCAGAAATCCCGAATGAAGCATTACCCTAGGTAATGATTGGCCCGTGCGCCCACATAACCCTCTCGAACTCTACTCGCAGCCTCCTGGCCGCCCCGCCTCCCGGGCCGGGTTGCCTACGCGAGGCATAATGATAAGTGGAAAGAATTTCATCGAGGGTCCAACTTACAACTCAAGCTCTAAGGCACGATCTCAGAGTGAGAAGAATAGAAACCAATCCTAAATATCCTATAGCCTCCTCGACATTGGCGTGCACAACACACCGATAATCAAGACTTCATCGACACGGTCAGTAGACACTTTCCGAGGATTAATCGCTTCGATACCACTTTTGTCACGACCAAATCGGGCGTGATCGTGCCTTACCCCGGGCACCCTAGTGACACAACATCAGAGTAATCAGCGGAACATAAAACATATACATGACACAAGTGAAGTACAAACAGTAATCTGTGAAAAATTGCCTTTCGGCATATATAAATAACCACTTTTACAAATGAACAGTTTAATCCTTTTTTTTTCAAACCCTGCCCACAACAGTACTACAGACCTCTAAGAATGATACGACAACAATGGCGGGACAGGGCCCCGCCAAACCCCTGAATGTAAACACTTACTACGACAGGGGACTATACCACTGATAAGCCTCCGGAGAAACGGAGCTTCCCAAACGCTGAACTGTGACCCTGAGAGCTAGGATCAACGACTGGTGTACCTCAACCTGCGGCATGAACGCAGCCCCAAGGAGGTCGATAACAAAAATTTAGTATGTGAAACTAAAAATATCAGAAATGAAATCATAATAGTCTATATAAAGCAGGAGACATGTATGATAACCAAACTACAGTTCACAACATAGAAGCAGTCATGTCAAGTCAGGGACTCACGCCCTAAAGGTCATCCCTCATGCCCGTGGAACTCCTTCCCCACTGCCGGCAGTCTAGGTACAAATCATGTGATACGTATAACAGGTCTCGGCCCATCTTATGGACCCAATATAGAAAAGGGTGGAATACATTCCCGGATGAACCGGTCCTCAAGTGAAATACATTCCCGGATGAACCGGTCCTCAAGTGAAATACATTCCCGGATGAACCGGTCCTCAAGTGATATACATTCCCGGATGAACCGGTCCTCAAGTGATATACATTCCCGGATGAACCGGTCCTCAAGTGAAATACATTCCCGGATGAACCGGTCCTCAAGTGATATACATTCCCGGATGAACCGGTCCTCAAGTGAAATACATTCCCGGATGAACCGGTCCTCAAGTGATATACATTCCCGGATGAACCGGTCCTCAAGTGAAATACATTCCCGGATGAACCGGTCCTCAAGTGATATACATTCCCGGATGAACCGGTAGTCGAGTAGAACACAATACTTACACAACAAGGCTATCACACGTAACATGGTCAAGTTTCATAACAACAAGTATAAGCAAGTTACCCACGACTCAAGGTACTTTCATTTTATATCAAAGTCCGGATTTTAACCTTAAAGTACTACGTCCGTTAAATTCCTTTTTAGATCCATTTCTTTTACAAAGGTCACCCGATACCCGTAGTATAAAAATAGAGTGACTAACATTGTTAAGTAAACCAAAATGCTTTCCTTTGTAAAATCAAGTAACAACCTTATTTTCCAAACGTTCAAGTTTGCCTAATTTCGAATGCTCAAGTTTCTCATTTTAGAAAAAGGTTTCGTAGTTCATAGTTTTAAATCCTTTTAAAACATAATTCTCCTTTAAACGTTTTGAGAAACCTATGTCTTATAAGTGAGTAGGTATTCTTGTTTACAATCAATCTTATTAAGCAGCCATGATCTAGGAAATGTAATATCATTTTGTCTCATCTTAGCTTCTATGCGGATGGAGGTTTCTACTGGTTTTAATAATACTTCTTTAGTCAATACATTTTTCCTTTTATTAACGCTGCAGTGGTTTGTCGATACACATTCTGATTTCCGAAATCAGTAAAACATTCTTAAGCCGTTATACCTAACTTCCCATAAAGCTAGTATAACTCTTAAGCTTTCAAAACCCAAGTAATACTCATTCTTTCAAAACGATTCATAATTCTTTTGAAATGCTTCAAGTTCTTTATTAACACATATCAAGCCAGTTATTATTCAAATCAGTTACCTTTTAAAAACCACAAAGTATGTGCTTATCCACATAAAGCTATTATAACCAACTTCCCATAAAGTCGTTATAACACTTTATGTTTTACATCAATCAAATACATTTAGCACATGTACGTCTACCGTACTACATAGTTCACACATATCATGCTAGAAGAGATAGGAAGAGGTTCACATACCTCGCGACGAGTATCGACTAATAGCAAAACGCTCCAGATACTTCCAAACGTCGGCTACTCCTTAAGCCAAGTAGATCGCGCCACACGTAGTACTTCAACCTATAAGGTCACAAGGCGCTTATTAATATCTAGATCTTATCGTAGATCATTCTACAGAAAATTCGGCGACTCTCCCGCCACAACAGAAATCTCCTCCTCTATCGAGGCCGCCATCAAGCCAACCAGTGGGGTTCTACACGCCTAACCGACGTACAATTCCACTCCACAGTACCACTACACAAGTCTACTGTAATACAGTCCTATGTAATTACAGTTCAGTTCAGGTCTTTATTCTTCAGGCTTAAGTCAAAAGACATTGCCAACTAACTATGTTCAGTTCTATATATAGTATACTTCAACTATATATTCTAACAACATGTAATATCCAATTACAAAAGGGGGACAAGATAATTACCTCGATAAGCCCATAATTATCCGAGTTAAAAGTCGATCCTTAGCAATGTTTTGCTCCTACTCCGGGTGCTCCAACCCGCTCCAAATAACCCTTAGAAGTTCTACTCAACTTCTTAATAATACTCCAACCAACAATGGAGATTTTTCCTTAGGGTTTCGTTTAGTGACTGAAGGAAGGTATAATAGTATTTCTGGGCTTTTCGTATAGGTATAACCTTAGAATACAACAAGGTATAAGGCTAAGGTATTTTGGGCATTATAACAATACTTTTGAGAGTATTTCTACCAAGAGGGGGGGTGTGTATACCCCTCGGCCTACCATGGGGTACTCGGCCAAGGGGAAAGGATGCTCGGCTAAGCCTCACAAAGGGGGACAACGAGAACACAACAAGGGAGGGAAGGGTTTTCTAACACTTAGAAAAATTTAGGATGAAGAAAGTCTTCAAAGAGGGGGGTATTTATAGTATAAGCCAAGGCCAACCAATGGCCAAGATCAAGCCAAGTGTGGTGCAAGTGTAGGGCCAAGATTCACTAAACACAAATATCCTACCAACTCCCTTTGACCAACAAGGCACAAAAAACGTGCCTTGCTAGCCCAATTCGTCCAAGTTGACGATTTCAAGCCACCAATTGGAGGGTGCCAAGTGTCGCCTCCGTTTGTCCAAAATGTTTCGTCTCTCGGAAAAATCCGCAAAAATTAGAAATGACATAGCCGGAAATTCCCCTACGAAAGCTGTGGAAACGTTTCGTCGAAAAACGACCCTAATCGGGTGTTGTGCACAAAGTGAAATTCGGCCAAGCCTTAGCTACAAGTTCAAATTTTTCCTACGTACGTCCCCGCGTACATACTCTGGAAATACGGGGTATAACATAATGTTATACACTTTAGATGTGATTCCTCGTTGGCTTGAATTTATGTATATGCGTGTGTGTTATATTGTGGCCATGTGTGGCATATTCTATTGTGTAAGGTATAGTAAAGGGGTACTATACCGATATCTGTTTAGATTGAACCTAGTATGAACATTTGGGACGAATGTTTCTAAGGGGGAAGAATGTTACACCCCGTATTTCCAACAGTTTGAAATGAGAACGTACGTGAGAAATTGAGATTTGAATTTTGAAAAGAAGGAAAAATTCTGGAAAAATCCTCCGAGCCTCGTGAAGGAAAAAGGTTTATAAAGTGTAGTTTGATTCTCAAATTTGATATTTGGGGACTTAGAGAATATATTGGAATTATAAATTTTAATTTTCGGATTTGGTCATGTGGGGCCCACCCGGGAAATTTTACGTTTTTGTGGGGCCCACAAGTTTTTCGATATTTTGGCCAATTATGGACTTTTTGGGAGATGAAAATATTTTGGACGAATCATAGGGTGACACGTGGCACACCCCACCCCCTTGTCTTGGTCTTGGAAGACCTTGACTATTTGACTATTTGACTTTAGATATTTGTGAGACTTGGCAAGATATTTTGTGGACAAGTGGGCCATGTGGGTCCCACTCCACTTGTCTTGCTACTTGATATGTACAACTATATATTAGAGGGCTTGCAAGACTTGCCAACACTTAGCCAAAAATCCCATCTTGTTCTTCATATTGCTGTCGACCAAGGGCAAAAATGGAAGGCCAAATTTCCCAAATCTTCCAAGCTTAGTTATTATACAAGATTAAGGTCCCTAACCAAGTGATTAGCAAGATTAAGCACCCTTAACCCCTAAATCTAGGTTGGGCCGAAAATGGTGATGAAACCCTAGGGGTTTCCGTCGACTTTTTGGAAGTGAAACGTGAAGAGAAGTTTCTCCTAAGGTTGTAAGGGATACATATATGTGATTGGAACTTGAAGAAGTGGAGTGAAGCAGCTATGACAAAACATAGCATTCTGCCCGGGGCATTTTAAGGCTAAAAATGAGGTAATAATTCTTCTTTTTCCGCAGTAATTGGATATTACTCATTGTTATAGTGTATAGATGACTTCTTGTTAAGGAGGATATGGAAAATAAGGTGTGCATGTACCCTTTTTATGTTGAGGGCCGAGGCTAGGAGTTTTTCGGGCCATTGGATTCGTTGATTTTTATTGTCGTCATCTACACTTGTCGCATGTTATATAATGAAGGAAATATAGTTGATAAATTTTTATAACTTATATAACATGTTGGAATGAGAATTGGATTAAAAGGAATTAAGGAAAGGGACTTTGTATTGTTGTAGTTGTGGTTAGTAAAACCGCCTAAAGCGTTAGACATTGTTATGCAGTTTTTATGGACTATTTTGGGGTGTTAATATGCTGGAAATTCAGCCCCTAACCTGTATGATTAATGTAGTAATTGGCTAATGGAAGTCCTAAGAAATAAGGGTGTTGAAGGCTTCACATGGTACCCTTAATGTTGGATATTGTGGACTGTTTTACGGACTGTTTTATTATGATTGTGGGGCAGAATTTTACACGTCCAGTTAGGCGTGTAATCCCCTTTGGTTAACTGTTGGTTGCGCCTTAAATGTGGCTTGTTGGTTGATGAATACGGACCCTGGAAAAGGTGGAAAAGTACGTAGAAACAAAGGAAGTGTTGCCCGATTTTCCGTAGAATTAGAGGGCTATTAATTGGTATAAGTTTTACAATAGTAAGTAAGATTTTGATAGAAGTACTATGGCCATTTTAGGTTGAAGTACTACGTGTAGCATGGTCTACTTGGCTTAAGGAATAGCCGATGAAGTTGTTATACCCCGTATTTCCAGAGTATGTATGTGAGGACGTACGTACAAAAGTTCAAGCCTTAAGTAGGCATAAGGGACGAAAATTTGTGCACAACCCACGAAAAGAATTGTTTTCCGACGAAACGTTTTCCAAAACTTGCGTAGGGAAAATTACGGTTGCAACATTAATAATTTTTGCGGATTTTTCCGAGAGATGAAATATTTTGGACCAACGAGAGGGCGACACTTGTCACCCTCAAGTGGACGGCAACTTGTGGGCTATCTTGGCACGATTTTGTGGCCTAAACCATGGGTCAATGTTGGTGAGTGATTTGTGGAGTAGATGGTAGTGTGCACATGTGCAAATCTACACCCTTCACTTGCCCTCCACTTGCCTTAATCTTTGCCCTTGAAAGCCCTATAAATACCCCCCTTGAGTTGAAGACTTCTTCATCCACAAATACTTTCCAAGTCTTAAAAACTCCCTTCTCCCCTAAGTGAGCTTTCGTCAGCCCTTTCTCCCCTCATGGAGAAGAGCTAGCCAAACACCCCTTCCCCCACTTTCTAGTTGTCTCGGCAAAAGCCCCCCCTCTTGGTAGAAAATACTCTCCAAAGTATTGTTACTATTCCCAAATACCCTAGCCGTATATCTTGTAGTATTCCAAAGTCACCTCTATACTAAAAGCCCAGAAATACTATCTTATATCCATTAGTCACTAAACGAAACCCTGGGGAAATCTTCATAGTTGGTTGAAGTAGTAAGTAGAAGTTGTGTAGAGACTTCTAAGGGTTTCTTGGAGCGGATTGGAGCGTTCAGATTAGGAGCTAAACCTCGCTCAGGATCGACTTATATCTTGGATAATTTTGGGCTTATCGAGGTAAATAATAATCTTATCCTTCTATTGTAATTGGAGAATACATACTGAAGAAGTATAGAAATAAGTATTAAATACATAGAAGGATATTAAAGAAGAGAATTGAACTGTAATTACATAGAAGGGTATTACAGAAGAGAATTGAACTGTAGTTACATCAGGAGAATATTAAAGAAGATTGAATTGTACTTACATAAGACTGTATTTCTGATGAGACTTGTGTAGTTTAACGGGTAGGAAGTGCTGCCCGATTTTCCGTAGAATAGAACCCTGCCTTAGATTATCCTACTGAGTAGTCTAGACGTTGATAGACGTATTTGGTATTATAGGTTGATACTCTGCGCGCGACATATTCGACTTGGCAGGTGGATTTCGCCGAGAAGGTATGTGATTCTTCCTATCCTCATGAGCATGATATTTTAAAGTATATATATAGTACGGTAGACGTACGTGTGTTAACTGAACGTGGTTTTACTTGACGTCTTTTGACTTAAGTCTAAATAATAAGAATCTTGAAGTATTTCAAAAGAATTATGAATCATTTTTGAAAGAAGAGAAATACTTGTTTTTAAACAAAAAGCTTAAGAGTTATACTAGCTTTATGGGAAGTTAGGTATAACGACTTAAGAAAGATAAAAGGAACAGTTTACTTATGTGTTTATGAAGGACTGGTATTGATTTCTGGAAAGTATAATAAGATGGTTTGATGAGTAGACATATTATGATGCTATGTGTGTTAGTGTCTTGTGACGTTTGTATAAAGAGGTTACTCTTATTGTGCTTATGTTGTTTAATGATAAGCTGTTATGTTAGTAGTATACCACTCACCTCTTGACATGTTATACCGGGGGTTAAGCTGCCCCCTCGATGCGAGGGATACCTCATGCGGGTCCAGGGGACCTATGCGGAGCTACGAAAGTTCCAGGTTAGTGTGCGGGGGAATACCTCATGCGGTCTATGTGGCCATGCGGACTACGATAGTCCAGGACGATGCCGATGAGTAGCTACCCTCGATGCGGGGATTACCTCATGCGGGCCTAGGTGGCCTATGCGGACTACGGGAGTCCAGGATTAGGCATGCATAATGATACTATGGGCGATTGGCCTTGCTTCGATCATTCGCAGCCTAGAAAAGACCTGTTACAGTTTACCTATTATTACTCTTGTTTGTGATGTGGCACTATGTGCGGTTACATTGGTTGTTTTAACATATTTGTAAAATTGGTTTTAAAAGATATGATTTCATTTAAGTACTTTCTGATTTCACATACTTGGTACTGTTGTCTTGACCTCCTTGAGCTGCGTTCATGCGCAGTAAGGGAAGCAGTGCTAGATCCGCATCCTTAGGATCTTTTGCTTTGGTGTCGTGAGCTCCATCTTCTCCGAGGCTCGACTTTTGGTATGGTTCTCCCGGTGTTGAAGATATATGTACATTCAGGGTATGGCGGGGCCCGGTCCCGCCATAGTGATTCACTTTCTTAGAGTGCAGAGCCACATTATGCAGTTGGGATGTAATCGCGGACTTGTTTATATATATATATGCCGAAAGGCGACTTTCTCGAGATAAAGCGTGTCTCATTTTACAATTGTTTCATGTCTTGTTTTTATATTCCGATTACTCGATATATGACTACTTGGGTGCGGGTAAGGCACGATCCACGGCCTGGGCAGTCGTGACAAAAGTGGTATCGAGCGATTAATCCTCGGAAAGTGTCTACTGATCGTATCTAGTAGAGTCTTGATTATCGGTGTGTTGTGCACCACACCCATAATCGTGAGGCTATATGATATTTAGGATTGGTTTCCATTCTTCTCTCACTGAGATCGTGCCTTAGAGGCGTGTTATAAGTTGGACCTCTAACGTATTTCCTTTCTTTATGATTATGCCTCACGTAAGGCAACCCGCCCGAAGGGCAAGGAAGCCGAGGCTGCTAGTAGGACACCGAGATTCACGAGGGCTCGTGCCCGATCTATACGAGATGGCGAGTTCCACGACGCCGCCCGACCCAGCGAGGTTTAGGGCGCAGCGGTGGCGATAAGACCACGATACTGCATCTCCATCCCCACAACCGGAGCGAGATGAGATGGGTTCTGAAGAGATGGCCCGATTCGCCGTGATCGTGGCGAACATGAGATAAGTGATCTGGCGATTCAGTTCAGCCTGATACACATGGTTCACCCGAGATCGGACGATTTGAGGCTACGGGATTTTCTGAGTTGTAGCCCGCCAGAGTTCTACGGGTCGAGGCCTGAGGATGATCCGCGGGAGTTCATCCGCCAGTTACAGAGGATCATACGAGTGATCAAGGCTTCGGAGACCGAGTCCGTGATCTTCGGTTCGCATCGGCTGCGTGATACCGCAGTCGACTGGTTTGACTCGTGGGAGTTGTCCCGGGGAGAGCACGCGTCCCCAGCTACTTGGGACGAGTTCTCGGAGGCTTTTCTCACTCACTTCTTGCCTCCACAGATGAGGAGGGCACGGGCCGACAAGTTTTGTTCTTTGAGACAGAGAGAGGCGCGCGATTGAGTACAACGTTGTGTTATACCCGTATTTCGGAGTATATGCGTGAGGCGTGCGTCTAAGTTTTTAGCCTTAAGTAGGCATTAGGGACGAAATTTGTGCACAACTAGCGAAAAGAATCGTTTTCCGACGAAACGTTTTCCGGACTTTGCGAAGGGAAAAATACGGTTGCAACATTTATAATTTTTGCGGATTTTTCCGAGAGATGAAATATTTTGGACCAATGAGAGGGTGACAAGTGTCACCCTCAAGTGGGCGGAAATTAATGGACGATCAAGGCACGTTTTTTGCCTTTCTTTTTGGTCAAGGATTAGATAGGATATTTTGTGATATTTTGTGTAGTAGATGAGCAAGTGGGACCCACACAATACTTGTCCAAATCTCCACCCTCCACTTGCCCTCCACTTGCCTTAATCTTGGTCATTGATTGGCCTATAAATACCCCCCTTAGTTGAAGTATTTCTTCATCCACAAATCATTTTTCCAAGTCTAAAAATCCCTCCCCTCTTAGCAAGGCTCTCGTCCAAAGAGCTCCCCCTCCCCCTTTGTGAGGCCTTGGCCGAAACCCCACTCCTAGTGGTGCTAGCCAAACACCCCCGTTGGTAGAAAAGTATTCTCCAAGTAGTGTTACTATTCCAAAATACCTTGGCCCAAATACCTTGTAGTATTCCAAGGTTACACCTATACTAAAAGCCCAGAAATACTATTATACTTCCCTTCAGTCACAAAAACGAAACCCTAAGGAAAATCTTCATAGCGGGTTGCAGTATTAAGAAGAAGTTGCGTAGAACTTCTAAGGGTTGTTTGGAGCGGGTTGGAGCGTTCAGAATAGGAGCTAAACGTTGCTCAGGATCGACATTAAAACTTGGATAAATTTGGGCTTATCGAGGTAAATACTATTGTCCTTCTATTGTAATTGGGAATTACATACTGTAGTAGTATAGAAATGAGTATAAGACGTATATAAGGATGGTATAAAAGAAGAGAATTGAATTGAAATCACATCAGAAGAATATTAAAGAAGAAGACTGAACTGTACTTACATAGGATTGTATTTACAGTAGAATTATGTAGTTTGACGGGTAGGGAAGTGCTGCCCAATTTTCCGTAGAATAAGTGTTATACCCCGTATTTCCAGAGTATGTACGTGAGGGCGTACGTATAAAAATTTTAGCCTTAAAGTAGGCATAGGTTCGAAATTTGGGCACAAGTGCCGAAAAGAATCGTTTTTTTAAAGCGTTTTACAAGACTTGCGAAGGGAAAATTCCGGCTATGTCATTTATAATTTTTGCGGATTTTTTCGAGAGACGAAACATTTTGGACCAACGGGAGGGTGACATGTGTCACCCTCACATTGGAAGCAAGTGGGGCGGCTAAGGCGGACGATTTGGAGCTTGTGGTTAGGTAGGATATTTTGTGTAGTTGGTGTGGTAGATGGATAAGGTGCACTTGGCTTAATCCTAGCCCTACACTTGCCTAACACTTGGATGAATCTTGGCCATTGGTTGGCCATTTCTTGACCTATAAATACCCCCCTTTGTTGATGAAATTCTTCATCCAAAAATCATTTGCTAAGTGTTAAAATCCTCCCCCCCCCCCTCTTTGTGAAAGCTTTCGTCCGCCACACCCCCCTCCCCCTTTGAGAGCCCTCGGCCAAGAATACACCCCCCCTAGCCTAGTTGTTTTCGTATAATACCCCCCTTTGTGGTATTGAAATACTCTCCAAGTATTGTTATAATGCCCAAATACTTTAGCCCATATACCTTGTAGTACTTTCCAAAGTTACCTCTATACGTAGAGCCCGGAAATACTATCATACTTTCCCTCAGTCACAAAAACGAAACCCTAAGGAAAACCTTCATAGTCGGTTGAAGTGTTAAGTAGAAGTTGCGTAGAACTTCTAAGGGTTGTTTGGAGCGGATTGGAGCACTCGGAGTAGGAGCTAAACGTTGCTCAGGAGCGACATTAAACTTGGATAATTTTGGGCTCATCGAGGTAAATACTACTGTCCTTCTATTGTAATTGGGAATTACATACTGTAGTAGTATAGAAATGAATATAAGATTCATAGAAGAGATTTGAACTGTAATAGAAGGACATTACATAATAGACTTGAACTGAAATCACATCAGAAGAATATAAGTAGAAGATTAAACTGTACTTACATAGGACCGTATTTACAGTAGACTGATAGCCTTTATTGGTTGAATGTTCTGCAAGTAGCATGAACTACTTGGAAGGTGGACAAGGCTAGCCGGGTTATAGCCGTGGAGCGTTTTGCTTATAGTCGATAATCGTCGCGAGGTATGTGATTCTTCCTATACTCTTGAGCATGATATTTTAAAGATATATATATATATAGTACGGTAGACGTACGTGTGTTGACTGAACGTAATTGTACGGCAATATCTTTTGACTTAAGCCTGAATAAAATATATATATATATAGTACGGTAGACGTACGTGTGTTGACTGAACGTAATTGTACGACAATGTATTTTGACTTAAGCCTGAATAAAATATATGTATATGGTACGATAGACGTACGTGTGCTAACTGAACGTAATTGTACGGCAATGTCTTTTGACTTAAGCCTGAATAATAAGAATCTTGGAGTATTTCAAAAGAATTAAGAAAACTTTTTTAAAGAAGAGTAATACTTGGTTTTGAAAACATAAGAGTTATACTAGCTTTATGGGAAGTTAGGTATAACGTCTTAAGAGAGATAAAGAGAATGGTTTTACTGATTTTAAAAGTTAAGAGACTTGATCTTATAAGATAAGAGACTTAACTTAATTGATTTGAAAGTTGTAAGATGTATGAAACCTCATTCGTGAGTAATGAGTACTTGGTTTTTAAAAGGAATAATGTTTTAACTGATTTCGGAAATCAGAATGAGTATCGACAAACCACTGCAGCATAAATAAAGGAAAATGTATTGAATAATGAAGTATTATTAAAACCAAGAGAAACCTCCATCCGCATAAGCTAAGATGAGACAAAATGATATTACATTTCCTAGATCATGGCTGCTTTAATAAGATGGTTATAAACAAGAATAAACTGCTCACACATATGGCATATGTTACTCAATTGTTTTAAAAGAGATTAAGACATCGAACTATGAAACTTTTCTAAAGTAAAGAGACTTGAGTAATTGAAATTAGGCAAACTGGAACTTTAGGGAAAAGAAAGGCATTGTTTGTCTTAAAAATGGTTTAAAACATAAAGTGTTATAACAGCTTTATGGGAAGTTAGTTATAACGACTTTATGAAAACAAAAGAAGGGTTTTATCATTGGTTTTAATGTGGTAACTTGACTTTAAAAAGAGAAGTGTTTTGGTCCAAAAAGAAGGCATGGTATTGCCTTAATTTGGTTTTAAAGAGGAAAGTATGGAAGTGGTTTTGGTTTACTTAAAAAGATGTAAGTCACTCTATTTTTATACTAAGGGTATCAGGTGACTTTTATAAAAGGAATGGATCTCTTTAAAAGGAATTTAACGTACGTAGTACTTTAGGGTTAAAACCCGGACTTTGACATAAAATGAAAGTACCTTGAGTTGTGTATAACTTGCCTATGCTTGTTGTTGTGAAACTTGCCTATGCTTGTTGTGATAGCCTTTGTTGTGCAAGAATTGTGTTTCTATACTACCGCGTCTCTCGGTTGACTTGTTGAGAACTTACTTGGACGTACCGGCAGTGACGGAGAATTCCACGGGTACGCTCCTGTTGATAGTGTTATTCCATGGACTAGCTCTCCATGAGGTTTCTTACCGCCTTGGTACCGGTGGTCGGCCAGATTTGCCTCGCCTCGTGGCTGATTCGCCTGGTACGGTAGTTAGCCCTCGCACTTGCCCCGTTCGTGTAGTGACGGTCTCGTGATACGCCTGTACCGGTAGTTAGCTCGTGATTGCCCGGCCACCACGTGACCGCCTTGGTATCTGGTAGCGGCCAGATTTGCCCCGTCGCCTTCGTGGTTTGGTTGTATAGTATTGTTAGTACGCTTTGGCATCGGTAGGACTTGGTGTTCGTGTGTACTTGGTGTTATCATATCATATATCACGGCGATGGGAAGGTATTCCACGCATGATTGATCTTTGCCGCGTGAGACCCAATATTTATATTTGAGTAATGACTTGGAGGGCGTGAGTCCCTGACTTGATATAATTGTTATATGTGTGTACTGTAGTTTGGTTATCATACATGTCTCCTGCTTTATATAGACTATTATGATTTCATTTACAGTATTTACAGTTTCACATACTTGGTACCGTCAGATCGACCTCCTTCTGCGTTCATGCCGCAGGTAGAGTTACATCGGCTGTCGATCCCCGCTTATAGGATCACCTTTCAGCATATTTGTTATACCCCGTATTTCCAGAGTATGTACGTAAGGGAATACGTACAAAAAGTTTAGCCTTAAAGTTTAGGCTTGGACGATTTTTTGGGCACAACTCACTAAAAGAATCGTTTTCCGACGAAACGTTTCCACAGCTTTCGTAGAGTAAATTCCGGCTATGCCATTTCTTATTTTTGCGGATTTTTCCGAGAGACGAAACATTTTGGACCAACGGGAGGGCGACACTTGGCACCCTCCAATTTGTGGACTTGAAATCGTCCATTTGGACGATTTGAAGAAGATTGGCACGTTTTTGGTGCCTTGTTCAAAGTCAAGGAGTTGGTAGGATATTTGTGTATAGTTAATCCTCACCCTACACTTGCCTTGCACTTGTCTAAATCTTGGCCATTGGTTGGCCACTTCTTGACCTATAAATACCCCCCTTAAGATGAAGAGTTCTTCATCCACAAAGCTTTCCAAGTCTTGAAAATCCTCTCCCTCTCCCTTTCAGCTCTTTTCGTCCAACACCCTCCTCCCCTCCTGTGAAGGCCTCGTAGAATACCCCTAGCCTAGCCAAAAATCTACCCCCCCTCCCTACGTAGAAAAGTTACCTTCTTGTATCGTTATAATGCCCAAAATACCCTAGCCCAACTACCTTAGTACTTTGTAGAAGTTGTGAAGAACTTCTAAGGTTCTGAGCATACAACTTAAGCAAAACCTTGCTCAGCGACTTTTCTAGGATATTATTGGGCTTACCGAGGTAATAATCCTAACCCTCTTTTGAATTAGAGAATACTCGTTATAGTATAAGAATAAGTATAAATACTTAGAAGTATATCACGAATAAAATTGAAGTGTTAATCACTTAGAAGGGTTTAAAAGAAGAATAATCAAATCAGATTTACATAGGATTGTTTTCACGAGACTTATATAGCTCACCTGTAGGGAAGTGCTGCCCGACTTACCGTAGAATTATGAACCCCTGCCTAGAATGACCTTGAGTAGTCTTTAATAGATATCTGTGACTATTATAGGTCGACTCTACGACATATTCAACTTGGCAGGTGGTTTTCGCTGAGAAGGTATGTGATTCTTCCTAAAGCATGATATTTTACAATATAACTACGGCAATGCCTCACGGCTTAAGCCTGAATAATACTTACGGCAATGCCTCACGGCTTAAGCCTGAATAATACTTACGGCAATGCCTCACGGCTTAAGCCTGAATAATAAAGAACTGAAAACATTTCAAAGGACTACTGAGTCATATTAACAGAAGAGAACTAATTGGTTTTTAAAACAGAAGCTTAAGAGTTATACTAGCTTTATGGGAAGTAAGTATAACCACTTAAGATTTATAAAAGAAACAAGTGTGCCTATGTGTTTATAACAGACTTATATTGTGAAAAGAATAATAAAGATGGTTTGATAAGTAGACATGATATGATGCTATGTGTGTTAGTATCTTGTAACGTTTGTATAGGTGAGTATCCTTGTTATGCTTATATTGTTTAAAGATAAGTTGTTATGTTAGTATACTATCACTCACCTCTTGAGATGATACCGGGTTGCCGCCCCGACGCGGTAGACTCAGCGTGATGGGACCATGATTCGAGAATACCTCATGCGGGTCCAGGGGGCCTATGCGCGAGCTACGAGTTCCGTGTTAGTATGCGGGTTATACCTCACGCGGTCTGCGTGTGGCCACGCGACAATGAGTCGGGCAGATTTACGCCGAGGAGTAGCTACCCTCGATGCGGGTTATACCTCACGCGGCCCACGTGAGTGGCCTATGCGGACTCGGGAGTCCGAGATTAGGCTTGCAGAATGAGGATGGGGCGAGTGGCCCTGTTCGATCATTCGCAGCCTAGACAAGACTCATTCTGATTACCTATTGTTGCTCTTGTTTGTGATGTGCACTATGCGCGTTTCTCGTTGTTTCATACATATTTGTAAACCGGTTTTAAAAATGATATGTTTCATTTAAGTACTTTACGATTTCGCATACTTAGTACTGTTGTCGACCTCCTTCGGGGCTGCGTTCATGCCGCAGGCGGCAAGCAGTGCTAGATCCGCATTCTTAGGATCTCTACATTGGTGTCGGAGCTCCATCTCTTCCGAGGCTCTACTTTTGGTATGATCTCCTGTTGTAGATAGTTTTGTATGATCAGGTATGGCGGCCCTGTCGCCATAGTTGTATATTTCCTTAGGTCTCAGAGTCGGGTTATGCGATTGTCGGATGTAATCACTGAACTATGATTATATATATATGCCGAAAGCGGTGTTTTTCTCACATAAACCGTGTCTTATTTTATAAACTGTTTCATGTCTTGTTTTATATTTCCGCTGATTTCTCCGATGTATGACTACTGGGTGCCCTTGAAGGCACGATCCACGGCCCCGAACGGTCGTGACAAAAGTGGTATCGAGCGATTAATCTCTGGAAAGTGTCTCTGCATCGTATCTAGTAGAGTCTTGATTATCGGTGTGTTGTGCACCACACCAATAATCGTGAGGCTATAGGATATTTAGGATTGGTTTCCATTCTTCTCATTCCGAGATCGTCTTTGTAGAGTGTGTTATAGGTTGGACCCTCTAACGTATTCCTTTCCTCGTACGATTATGCCTCCACGTAAGGCAACCCGCCCGGCGGCAAGGGCAAATGGCGGAGTCGCTAGCAGACACCCAGAGTCACGAGGGCTCGTGCCCGCCTATACCGAGACGGCGAGTTCTATGACGCCGCCACCCCAAAGACAGACCACAAGACCACACCTCCCGCCCCACACCGGGCGGAGGAGTTAGGTACAAGGAGATGGCCCGCCTTTTGGCTAAAGTGTGGCCCGACACGGAGAGATTGACGCGGCAGCCGGCTCAGCCTCGGCCGCACCCGTGGTACACCCGAGGCGAGAGTTTGAGGCTACGAGACTTCTTGAGTCAGAGCCACGAGTTTTATGGGTCGAGGCCGGAGGATGATCCGCAGGAGTTCATCCGTCAGCTTCAGAGGATTTTGAGAGTGATCGTATGCGGAGACCGAGTCCGTGATCTTTGGTTCACATAGGCCGCGCGTGATACCGCAATGATTGGTTTGATTCACGGAGTTATCCCGGGAGAGCACGCAGCCTACTGGGATGAGTTCTCGAGGCTTTCCTCACTCACTTTTTGCCTCCACAGATGGCGAGGGCGCGGCCGATAGATTTTACCGCCGAGGCAGAGGACGACCGCCGTGAGTACAATGTCGAGTTTGATTCTTTGGCTCGATATGTCCCAAAGATTGTAGCAGATATGGAGGATAGGGTGCACCGCTATGTCACCGCTAGACGACTATATGGCCGAAGTCATGCGGGGTTTTCCACCGGGTATGGACATTACCCGCACGCAGCTCACGCCTGATGCGGCGAGCGCAGAGGTCGACGAGTGGATGACGCAGCAGGCGAAGGCCGGGACGGAGGGTCTTCCGTGGTTATCGTGGTGGCGGCCTCGCAGCAGCCTAGATTCGCACCACACCACCAGAGCACTCGCACCGCCCTCAACCCAGAGTTTTCGAGGCGCACCGAGGCCCTGTGGCTTCGGACGCCCGAGTAGCAGAGGTATCGCCGACGGACCACCCAGGTGGCCGTCGGTAGATCCCATTACGGAAGTGTGGTACTACTTATGGATCTTGTTACGCCAGGCCGCAGGTCACTTTGCGAGGGATCGTCGACCGGGGCGCCGTGGTAGGCCCGACCGTGTTCTCGTGGCCGCTTCATCATCTCCTACGCTTACTCGCCCGAGGCGGTGCTCGTGGGTCGCCAGGTCGCGGCAGGTCGTGGCTCGTGTCCTGGGCTAGCGGTCCTCGAACCGCATTTATGCTTTGTCCACCGACAGATCGTGAGGCCTCACCGATGTCGCCACGTACCTTATCGGTTCGGGTTTGATGTTTATGCCTTGATAGATCCGGTTCTACTGGCCCCTATATATCTCCCTTGTTGCTAGTAGGATAGGGATAGAGCCCGAGTCCATAGACCTTTCGAGGTGGCTACGCCAAATGGTGATTCGGTGGTAGCTCGGCGGGTATATAGAGCTTGTCCTGTGACCATTTACGCCGTCGGACCCAGCCGACTTGATAGAGTTGGAGATGATTGACTTCGACGTGATCATGGGGATGGATTGGCTAGCCTCTTGCTACGCCAATGTAGACCGCAGAGAGAGTAGTACGTTCCAGCTTCTGAGAGCCGGTTGTTGAGTGGGAGCACCGGTATCGCCGGTGGTAGGTTTATTTCCTACCTCAAGGCTAGGAAGATGGTGCGAAGGGTATATCTACCAGCTAGTTCGGGTGTGTGATAATCGAGGTCGCGGTACCAGATTTTCGCAGCCTCGTAGTCACGAGTTCCCGCACGTGTTTCGGATGACCTCCGGTATCCTCCCGAGAGGAGATTGAGTTTTGTATTGACATATTGCGGATACTCGCCTATTTCCATTCCGCCATACGTAATGGCACCGCCGAGTTGAGAGAGTGAAGGATCAGCTTAGGGATTTGCTAGAGAAGCGGCTTCATTAGGCCCAGTGTTTCTCCCCAGGCGCCAGATTGTTCGAAGAAGAAGGGCGGACGCCGCGCACGTGTGTTGATTATAGGCAGGTGAACAAGGTGACCATTAAGAATGATACCCTCCCGTGATTGATGATTTGTTCGACCGATTGCGAGTGCGAGATGTTTCTCCAAGATTGATCTGCGATCGGGCTATCATCAGTGCGAAGTCGAGAGGTGGATGTCCCTAGATCGCATTCCGACCCAGACGGCATTATGAGTTCGTGGTCATGTCTTTTGGTGACCAATGCTCGCCAGATTCATGGATTTGATGAACCGAGTGTTCAAACCATTTTTGGACACATTTGTGATAGTGTTCATTGATGATATCTTGGTTTATTCTCGCCGAGCGAGCACGCGAGCATTTGAGGCGATGTCGACGCTTCTCCAGACCAAGATTGTACGCCAAGTTTTCCAAATGTGAGTTTTGGTTAACTTCATGGCGTTTCTTGGGCATATTGTCGGCTGATGGCATTCGAGTTGATACGCCAAGATCGAGGCGATCGAGACTTGGCCGAGACCTACTACTCGGCAGCAGGTTCGCGATTTTACGGGCCTTGCAGTTATTATCGGCGGTTCGTGGAGAAGTTTGCTTCTATCTCGCACCATTGACTAGCCGACTCGAAGGCGCCAAGTTTCGTGGACCGATGCTTGTGGCGTGGTTTCGATTCTTGAAAGAGAGACCGACGACCGCCTCGTTCTTACTCTTCCGCAGGTCCGGATGGTTATGTCGTGTATTGTGATCGTCGCCGGCATCGGGTTGGGATGTGTATTGATGCAGCATGGCAGGTTATAGCATATGCATCCCGACACCAAGAAACACGAGAGGAACTACCCCACCCATGATTTGAGTCGCACCGTGATTCACGCTTTGAAGATCCGGAGGCACTATTTGTATGGGGTTCACGTGGATATTTATACTGCACCACAAGAGCCTCCAAGATATCTTCACCAGAGGAGCCGAACTTACGGCAGACGGTGGTTAGAGTTGCTTAAGGATTACGATGTTGATATCCTATACCACCCGGGGAAGGCCAATGTTGTGGCAGATGCTCTGAGTCGTAGGTCGATGGGGAGCCTATCAGATGTGCAGCTAGAGAGGAGGGACATGGTTCGTGATTTGCATCAGTTAGCGAGCCTTGGTGTCCGGTTGATTGATTCTGATAGCAGTGGGGTTAGAGTTCGTGAGGTTGCCGAGTCTTCCATCGTCGAGGAGGTGAAGAGGCAACAGTTCGAGGATCCAGCTTTGATTCGATATCGTGATACAACTCTTCGTGAGGGCAAGGGTCCTTTTGAGGTAGCACCTGATGGGGTGCTAAGGTTTGAGGCGCATGTGTTCCGGATGTTTCGTGACTTGGCGGAGTTCTTGGGGAAGCACACAGCGCGCGTTACTCTATCCATCCGGGGTCGACCAAGATGTATCACGACCTTAGATCTGTGTATTGGTGGGATGGCTTGAAGAGGGACGTTGCAGAGTTCGTAGCTCAGTGCCCGTGTTGTCAGCAGGTGAAGGTAGAGCACCAGAGGCCTGGTGGTTTGTTACAGGCGATAGAGATCCCGACCTGGAAGTGGGAGGTAATCAACATGGACTTCATCACAGGATTACCTCGCACTCAGAGGAGACATGATTCTATATGGGTTATCGTCGACAGGCTGACGAAATCAGCCCACTTTCTTCCCGTCCGGACGACTTTTTCGGCTGAGGATTATGCCAGACTTTACATCCGAGAGATCGTCAGATTGCATGGAGTCCCTACTTCGATCATATCGCATGCAGGAGCCCGCCACGGCTAACTTCCGGAGGTCCTTCCAGAGGGTTTAGGGACGCAGTGAGCTCGAGTACGCATTTCATCCACGCATGCACGGACAGGCAGAGCGCACTATCCAGACTCTTGAGGATATGCTGCGAGCCTGCGTTATTGACTTTAGTGGTAGTTGGGAGGATCATTTGCCTCTAGTTGAGTTCGCATATAATAATAGCTACCACTCCAGTATTCAGATGGCGCCTTATGAGGCCTTGTATGGGAGGAAGTGCAGATCGCCTATAGGTTGGTTCGATGTGGGCGAGGGACAGCTAGTGGGACCAGATTTGGTACAGCAGGCAGTGGATAAGGTGAAGCTTATCCGAGATCGGCTATTGACAGCTCAGAGTCGACAGAAGTCGTATGCAGATCATCGTCGTCGGCATCTTGAGTTCGAGGTTCATGATTGGGTTTTCCTAAAGGTGTCACCCATGAAGGGTGTGATGAGATTCGGGAAGAAGGAAGCTCACCAAGGTACATTGGGCCGCTTCAGTTGTCCGCGAGGTAGGCAAGGTTGCCTACGAGTTGAATCTGCCGTCCGATCCGGGAGGCAGCATCCTGTTTCACGATCTATCTTTGAGGAGATGTATCGGGATCCATCTAGGTGCACCCGATTGGCGATGTCCAGTGATCGAGGCTATCGTATGAGGAGATTCCCATAGCGATAGTCGATCGTCAGTTAGGCGTCTGCGGACGAAGGGACGTGGCTTCCACAAAGTCTTGTGGCGAACGAGCTCGGGAGGAGATGACATGGGAAGCCGAGGAGGACATGAGGCGGAAGTATCCTCACCTATTTCCCACACCTCCGTGTAATTCACTTTCCTACTTGTAAATTTTCGTTATCGCTTTACCTAAGTGTTGCTCTGTGGCCGTGTGTGGCATTTACAATCGCTTAAGCTTCTTCGATAATCGTCTTGGGAAGGAACATTCGGGACGAATGTTTCTAGGAGGAGAATGTTATACCGTATTTCAGTAGTATGTACGTAAGGGAATACGTAAAAAGTTTAGCCTTAAAGTTTAGGCTTGGGCGATTTTTGGGCACAACTCACTAAAAGAATCGCTTCCACGAAACGTTTCCACACTTTCAGAGTAAATTCCGCTATGCCATTTCTTATTTTTGCGGATTTTTCCGAGAGACGAAACATTTTGGACCAACGGGAGGCGACACTTGGCACCTCCAATTTGTGGACTTGAAATCGTCCATTTGGACGATTTGAAGAAAGATTGGCACGTTTTGGTGCCTTGTTCAAAGTCAAGGAGTTGGTAGGATATTTGTGTATAGTTAATCCTCACCCTACACTTGCCTTGCACTTGTCTAAATCTTGGCCATTGGTTGGCCACTTCTTGACCTATAAATACCCCCCTTAAGATGAAGAGTTCTTCATCCACAAAGCTTTCCAAGTCTTGAAAATCCTCTCTCTCCCTTTGTAGCTCTTTTCGTCCAACACTCCTCCTCCTCCTTGTGAAGGCCTCGGCGAATACCCCCTAGCCTAGCCAAAAATCTACCCCCTCCCTTGGTAGAAAAGTTACCTCTTGTATCGTTATCATGCCCAACATACCCTCGCCCAAATCCCTTAGTACTTTGTAGAAGTTGAGAAGAACTTCTAAGGTGATGGGAGCATACAACTTCGGAGCAAAACCTTGCTCAGGCGCGACTTTTTCTAGGATATTATTGGGCTTACCGAGGTAATAATCCTAACCCTCTTTGAATTAGAGAATACTTCATTGTTATAGTATAAGAATAAGTATAAATACTTAGAAGTATATCACGTAATAAAATTGAAGTGTTAATCACTTAGAAGGGTTTAAAGAAGAATAATCAAATCAGATTTACATAGACTGTTTTCACGAGACTTATATAGCTCACCGGTAGGGAAGTCTGCCGACTTACCGTAGAATTATGAACCCCTGCCTAGAATGACCTTGAGTAGTCTTTAATAGATATCTGTGACTATTATAGTGACTCTGCGACATATTCAACTTGGCGGTGGTTTTCACGGTAAGGTATGTGATTCTTCCTAAAGCATGATATTTTACAATATAACTACGGCAATGCCTCACGCTTAAGCTCGAATAATACTTACGGCAATGCCTCACGGCTTAAGCTCGAATAATACTTACAGCAATGCCTCACGCTTAAGCCTGAATAATAAAGAATCAAAACATTTCAAAGGACTACCGAGTCATATTAATGTAAGAGAACTAATTGGTTTTAAAATGTGCTTAAGAGTTATACTAGCTTTATGGGAAGTAAGTATAACCACTTAAGATTTATAAAAGAAACAAGTGTGCCTATGTGTTTATAATGACTTATATTGTGAAAAGAATAATAAAGATGGTTTGATAAGTAGACATGATATGATGCTATGTGTGTTAGTATCTTGTAACGTTTGTATAGGTGAGTATCCTTGTTATGCTTATATTGTTTAAAGATAAGTTGTTATGTTAGTATACTATCACTCACCTCTTGAGATGATACCGGGGGTTAAGCTGCCCTCCGATGCGGGGTAGACTCAGGCGGTCTGGGACCATGATTCGAGAATACCTCATGCGGGTCCAGGGGGCCTATGCGGAGCTACGAGAGTTCCAGGTTAGTATGCGGGGTTATACCTCATGCGATGCTGTGGCGCTACGCGACAATGAGTCGGGCGATCGACGCCGAGTAGCTACCCTCGATGCGGGGTTATACCTCATGCGGGCCCATGTGAGTGGCCTATGCGGACTCCGGGAGTCCAGGATTAGGCTTGCAGAATGAGGATGGGGGCGAGTGGCCCTGTTTCGATCATTCGCAGCCTAGACAAGACTCATTACAGTTACCTATTGTTGCTCTTGTTTGTGATGTGGCACTATGTGCGGTTTCCTTGGTTGTTTCATACATATTTGTAAACTGGTTTTAAAAATGATATGTTTCATTTAAGTACTTTACAGTTTCGCATACTTAGTACCTGTTGTACTGACCTCCTTCGGGGGGCTGCGTTCATGCCGCAGGTAAGGGCAAGCAGGTGCTAGATCCGCATTCTTAGGATCTCTACATTGGTGTCGGGAGCTCCATCTCTTCCGGAGGCTCTACTTTTGGTATGATCTCCCTGTTGTAGATAGTTTTGTACAGTCAGGGTATGGCGGGGCCCTGTCCCGCCATAGTTGTATATTTCCTTAGAGGTCTGTAGTCAGGTTGTACAGTGTCGGATGTAACTGCTGAACTATGATTATATATATATGCCGAAAGGCGGTGTTTTTCTCACATAAACTGTGTCTTATTTTATAAACTGTTTCATGTCTTGTTTTATATTTCCGCTGATTTCTCTGATGTATGACTACTTGGGTGCCCCGGTAAGGCACCAGTCACGGGCCCCGGAACGGGTCGTGACAATATTGGGAAGCTCCGTTCCTTCGGAGGCTTATCTTTGGTATGTCACCCTGAGTCTGTAGGTTCTTGTACATTCATGGGTATGGCGGGGCCCTGTCCCGTCATAGTTGTTGTATAAATCTTAGAGGTCTGTAGCACTGTTGTGGGCAGGGTTGTAAGGATTGTAACTGTTCAAATGTCTATATATATATATGTTGAAAGGCAACCGTTTTGGTTGGCCTATTTTCTTTTATCTTGATCCATGTCTATTTAAATGTTTAAGTTTTTATTTCCGCTGGTTTTTCTCTGATGTTGTATCACTAGGGTGCCCGGGGTAAGACACCAGTCACGGGCCCCGGAACGGGTCGTGACAAAAGTGGTATCAGAGCGATTAGTCTCGGAAAGTGTCTACAGACCGTGTCTAGTAGAGTCTTGATTATCGATGTGTTGTGCACCACATCTATAATCAGGAGGCTGCAGGACATTTAGGATTGGTTTCCATTCTTCTCATTCTGAGATCGTGCCTTAGAGTTGTGTGATAAGTTGGACCCCTCTGACGTACTTCATTTTCACCAGTTATGCCTCCGCGCAAGGCAACCCGGCCGAGGGCAAGGCGAGAGGAGGCTGCGAGAGCAAATGCGCCTACAGAGACCACAAGACTGAGCCTCCACCCCACACCGGAGCAGAGGAGATGGGTTACGCGAGTGGGCCCGATTAATGGCCGTGGTTGTTGCGGACTTGAGGATAGGCTGGACGCAGCAGCCTTCGAGCACCAGGTTCACCCTAGATCGATAGTTCGAGGCTACGGATTTTCTAAGTTGTAGCCGCGAGTTTTATGGGTCGAGGCACGAGGATGATCCGCAGGAGTTCATCCGGCAGCCATCGGATCATGAGTGATCAAGGCATCGGAGACCGAGTGGTCCTAGGTTCGCATCGGCCGCGTGATACCGCAGCCGATCGTTTGATTCATAGAGCTGTCGGGAGAGAATGCACTTCCACTATATGGGACGAGTTCTCGGGGCATTTCTTGAACATTTCTTGCCTCGCGGATGAGGAGGGCTCGCCGCAGATTTTTGGTGTTGTGGCGAAGCCGCGACGGTTCGAGTACAATGTGAGTTCGACTCATTGGCGAGACGCCCCGCGTTAGTAGCTAGTATGGAGGATCGAGTGCACCGATATGTTACAGGCTCGATGATTACCTAGCGAGAGTTGTTCGTGTAGCTCTTCACCGGCATGGACATTGCCCGCATGCAGCTTATGCACTTGGATGTGAGGAGCGGAGAATCGCGGAATGACCAAGGTCGTGAGAAAAGCGGCCGTAACAGCGGTCCTTTGATAACTTTCGAGGCGGACCGCCTCAGCAGACTAGTTATGTACCTCCGCCAAGCAGAGTGGTCCTCCACGCCTTCGGACCTTCGGGATATTCGGAGCGATTCAGGCTCCTGTGTTTCAGATTTTCAGGAGTAGAGTGCTCTCCTGGATGAGGTCGCCTTGTCTCAGCCGTGGCGTTCAGGAAAACTTCATAAGGGAGAGTGTCGCATCGACTTGGGAGATTGTTATTCTTGCGCCAACAGGCCATCTGGCGAGACTCACCACTGTGGGTAGCGCTGGTAGGATAGCACAGACTACTAGAGCAGTTGCGGGTTCTTCACCTTCCATAGCTAGGCAGGATGTTCATACACCGGCAGGCCACGGTAGAGGTCGCGGTGGAAGTTCCCAGTTTTAGCGGCCCTTTGAACCGCCTATTTCAGGTATATCCTTAACCCTCTAGAGTTTTGAATGTATTGATGTTATGATGATGTGTTTAGTGTTATGTTCGGATAGCTTTGTGCTAAAATGTGATTTAGAACCTGGTTGGTGAAAAAGGGGGTAAGCCTGGGGGTGAGATAATGATGAACCTTAGAATATTACAGTTGAGACCTTAGATGTAAGGCCGTCTTGGGTACAATACTTTGCGGGTGATCTTTGTCAGAATATATATGAGTATACGTGGAGTTGTTACGGGAAGATTCCTTGGGTAGTGTAGGATGGAAGTGGTAGCTTTCCTGACTTGAATAGGTAAGATTGTTCCGGATCGGGGAACAAGAGCGTGATGCGTTAAGTGGGTCGGGTTGGGGCCATGTTGAGGGCCAACCCGCACTGCTTCGGTGGGGTCAGCTCGTGGTCCCTCCAGGTGGTAGGGTCACGAGGATGCTAGGCCCAAGTTTAGATGACCATCGTATGAGTTCGTGGATGTGTTCGACCAGAAGCGGATCGTGAAGGCCGGGAATGGTCTTAAGAGAGATTGAGGCTAGTAAGATGACCAAGTTGGAGGTAGCGACTCCAAAGTTTTAGGGAACTTGTCACGGCCCGTTCCGGGGCCCGTGACTGGTGCCTTACCCGGGCACCCAAGTAGTCATACATCAGAGAAAAACCAGCGGAATATAAAACAACCAAGATATGAAACAGTATAAATAAGACACAGTTTCTGGGAAAAAGGTTGCCTGAGGCATAATGTATATAAATAACCCAAAACGAACAGTTACATCCCAACCTTACAACAGGTCTACAGACCTCTAAGAGTTTAAAACAACAATGGCGGGACAGGGCCCCGCCATACCCCTGAATACGAATATCTACAACGACAGGGACCATACCAAAATGCTAAGCTTCTGGAGAAACGGAGCTTTCCCAACGCTGAAGCGGTGATCCTAAGAACGGATCAAAGTAGAGTACCTTTACTGCGGCATGAACGCAGCTTCCGGAGGTCGATAACAGGTACCAAGTATGTGAAACTGAAAATACTGTAAATGAAATCATAGTAGTCTATATAAGGCAGGAGACATGTATGATAAGCCAAAACTACAGTTCACAATAAATAAGCAGTCATGTCAAGTCAGGGACTCATGCCCTCAAAGTCATCACAATAGAACCGTACGGGGTAAGTACGGCGCGAGCCGACTACTAAAACCCACGCACCAACAAGGTCATAAATCAGATTATGAGATCTGCTCTGCATCATTACATGATCAAAGCTGGCCACTCGCCCGCAGTATCTAATGTGCGCATCTAGTCCTGGAACTTCCCGCAGCTCCGCATAGGCCAAACAGATAGGCCCGCATGAGGTATAACCCCGCATCGAGGGTAGCTACTCCCCGGCAGCGTCCTAGACTCGTCGTCCGCATGGCTACAAGAACCGCATGACCACAAGGGCCGCATACTAACCTGGAACTCCCGCAGTTCCGCATAGGCCATACAGACCCGCATAAGGTATTCTCGAATCATAGGTCCATCGACCCGCCTGAGTCTACCCCGCATCGGAGGGCAGCTTAACCCCCGGAGTTATGAATGATATAATATCAACATAACCGATTATTGCTAAACAACATAAGCACAACAAGGAAAAACCTCTTTACACAAATATCACAAGATACTAACTCACGTAGCATCCTAACATGTTTACTTATCCAGTCAACAAGAAAATATTACAAGACTATCACAAATCAATACAATCAAGTTATTCACACAAGGTACTTTCTACATTATGTTAACAAGTTCGGGTTGTTAGCCCCAAAGTACTTCATGTATTACTCTTTTAAAAGATCCGTTTCTTTTACAAAAGTCACACAATAACCGTAGTATAAAAATAGAGTAATTATCTTTTGAAGTACATTAAAACACTTCTCCTTGTAAAATCAAGTAACAACATTCTTTTCCTAACGTTCAAGTTTGCCTAATTTCAATTTCTCAAGTTTCTCATTTTCGAAAGGGTTTGTAGTTCATAGTTTTAATCCTTTAAAACAATTTGAGAAACATATACCCTAAGTGTGAGTAGGTTATTATTATTCGTAACAATCTTATTACAGCAGCCATGATCTAGTAAATGCAATATCATTTTGTCTCATCTTAGCTCCTATGCAGATGGAAGTTTCTACTAGTTTTAATAATACCTTATTAGTCAAAATAATTCTCTTTATTAGCTATTTGTGATTTGTTCGACATTTATTCGATTGGTAAAACATCATTCCTTTTGAAATGTTTTCGATTCTTTATTATTCAAAGTTAAGCCGAGGCATTGCCGCAGTGTTATTCGTGCTTAAGCCGGGCATTGCCGTAAGTATTATTCGAGCTTAAGTCAAAGACATTGCCGTAGTTATTATTCGATTAACACATGACGCTCACCGTACTATATATATTGTAAAATATCATGCTTTAGGAAGAATCACATACCTTCTACGGAGACCACTTGCCAAGTGAATATGTCGCGCAGAGTATCGACCTATAAATACCAACACGCCTATCAACGCCCGCATCAGCATCGCATAAAAGTTCTAAGCGGAGGGTTCGTTATTCTATGGTCATTTGGGCAGCACTTCCCTACCCGTGAGCTACTCAAGTCTCATCGTGAAAACAAGATGCTTCTATTATTCATCTTTTAAACCCTTCATCGTGATAACAATCAATTCTATTCTCGCAATATCCTTCTAAGTATTCAATACTTAATCCTATACTTATACAGTAAGTATATTCTAATTTACAAAAGGAGGATAAGGTTATTTACCTCGGTAAGCCCAATAATATCCTAGATAAAAGTCATACTGAGCAAGGTTTAGCTCCTAAGTTGTGCGCTCCCAGAGCTCCAATAAACCTTAGAAGTTCTTCACAACTTCTAGTAAGGACTAAGGGATTTAGGCTAGGTAATTCGGGCATTATAACGATACTAGAAGGCAACTTTTCTACCAAGGAGGGGTAGTGTTTCACTAGGCTAGCTTTTATGGGTAGTGTTTCGCTAGGCTAGCTTTAGAGGGGGTAGTGTTTCGCTAGGCTAGCTTTAGAGGGGTTGTTTCTGCCAGGGCTTCTCAAAAGGGGAGGGTGTGTTTGGACGAAACAACAAGAGGAGAGGAGGGATTTGAGACTTAGATAGATTGCTCAATTTAGGATGAAATAACTCTTCAACAAGGGGGTATTTATAGGTCAAGACATGGCCAACCAATGGCCAAGATTATGCCAAGTGCAAGGCAAGTGTAGGTGAGGATTTGGGCAAGTGTCCTGGCCAACTTGCACACAAAATATCCTACCAACTCCAAGACAAACAAGCCATCCCAATCGACCCTATTGCCGTGTGACATCCATCAATGAGAGGGTGACAAGTGTCGCCCTCTCGTTGGTCCAACGTGTTGCGTCTCTCGGAAAAATCTGCAAAAATTAGAAACGACATAGCCTAATTTATCCTACGCGAGTTGTGTAAAACGTTTCGCCAAAAACGACTCTAAACGGTGTTGTGTACAAAGTGGAATTCGCCCAAGCCACTATGGGGTGACACGTGTCGCCTCCTACTCGTCCAAAATATTTCATCTTCCAAAATATCCACAATGGCCAAAATCTCGAAAACAAAGTGGGCCCCACAAAACCGTAAATTTTCTCCCGTGGGCCCCACGTGACCATTTCCGAAAAAACTAATTCCATAATTCTCTAAAATTCCAAGAAGTCCGAATACCAAAACTGGGAATCCAATTCCCATTAACGAATCTTTTTCCTACACGAAACCTAAACTTTTCCGTGGAAAAAAAATCACCTCTTTCTTCCATTCCAATTCCAATGTCGTATTCTCGTACGTACGTCCTCGCATACATACCTTGAAACTACGGGGTATAACATTCTCCCCTCCTTAGAAACATTCGTCCCGAATGTTCCTTCTAGGTATCAAAACAAACAGGCGCCAGTATAGTCCTTACTGCTATACTTACTAAACAACCATGCCACACCTGGTCACAACACAACAAGCGCGCATACTTATCTCCAAGTCCACGAGGAATCACCTCTATCACAAAATATTCCTACTCGCGATCTAAAAGATGCTCCCTTCGCCCCTACTCTTTACAAACGAATGATCACACCTATGCTCGTAATACATGCTCGTTCTTCCCTTACTCGTCGTGATACCACTTTTGTCACTTTGTCGCGAGCCCTGCTCCGACGACCCAACAAATGGTACCGGGCTGCTTGCGATCCCTGAGGATGTCGTACACTTCTTGTACGCTCGAACTCTTACCACCCTATCCACAGTCTGCTGGAACAACCCTGAACCAACTATCTGAACCTTGCCAACATCGAACCAATCGATCGGCAACTTATACTTCCGCCCGTAGCAGGCTTCCTAAGGCGACGTCCGAATACTGAAAATGGTAGCTTAAACATTCCCTCTACAGGAGACAACAATCCCCACAACTATTCCTGAAATCCAAACACTGCCCGAGGGCGAATGCGATTCTGAGACTTACCTGAGTTCCTAATCTTGCCTGGTAACTCTTCCAGAAAAGAAACAGCCGTAACTTGGACTCCCCCGTCAGCCATAAGGTGAAGGTAGGCACCCCGTGCAGCCTTACAACCTTTCTGGCATAATCACCCCCTACCGAGTACACGGTCTTTGCTAGAAGACAAGACGGGCTGACCTCCTCGGCCCGACTACTGGTCGAATGTATCCACGAACTCGTACGTTGGTTAACTAAACTTGGGCCTAACATCCTAGTGATCCTACCACCCGTGACCACCAAAAACTGACCCCACCACCAAACAGGCCACGGGTCGACCCGCCACATGGCCTCCACCCAACCCGGCAACGTGCAAACACTAGCTCCCTGATTCGGAATAATCTCACCAATCACGTTACGAAAACCTAGCGGTCTTCTACCCTCTTTCATTCCACATTACTCAGGGATTCATCCCACAAAATATCTCACGTATACTATGCACCTCGATAAGGGTCAAACACGAAATAATTCTTTTACCAAAGATGGCCTCGCCTCTAAGGTCTCTACGTATACATCCTAAGGCTCCCACTTTCTTTATCCCCCAATCTTTCCCGATTAACTACTCATGCTTCCCAATCACGCTAACACAATGCTATCTCAAAATAATACTTAAGATATTTGCTACACATATAAATCTCTAAAGGGTTAAGGATATACCAGATTCACGCTGCACTTCCCTTAGGTCGTTTCTAATCAAACCCGCTCGGGCGATAGTGAGGAAGGTGATGAACTATCCACTGATCCTGAAGGCCGAGTCTCTACATCCGCACCACCCTTGGTCGGACAATTCCTCGCAAAATGGCCCTGCTGGCCGCAAACATAACAAGCTGACGCGGAATAACGACACTCCCCATGATGACATCGACCACAACGGCCACACCGAGGTGGGGGTGGCCTCCTCTGGCTTACACCCCCTCCTCTCCAAACCACTGCATCCACAACTGGTCTAGTAGGCTGATTCCTCGTACTTGTATCCTTCCTCATAGAACATTCCCTTGCCATATGGCCCTGACGGCCGCAATAAAAACAAGCACCAGTAAAAAGACGGCACTTCCCGGGATGACACCTGCCACACTGTGAACACTGAGGAAAATCAACCGCGAGGGACACTCGACCGGCGGAGGCGCATGTCTAATCTGGCCGAGGCGATTCGCCGAGAGTTACCAAATGATCCCGCCAATCGGGCCCTTCTTACGCCGCTCTGGTCACTGGCCGATCTCTACCTCTCTCACCGCACATAATCCTGAACGCAAGCCTGGCTCGTCCCTGACTGAAGAGCTACTCCCTCACAACCCTTCTTTAGATAAGCATCAATATCCTTGGAATACCGGTACATAAAATACTCTCTGGCTGCCAAGTCTTTTGCTAGCAATGTGGCCGTCTCCTTCCAATCCATATTTTCGCTTCCAAGCCGTGGAACCGAAAGTCCAGATGTCATGACCGCAGAGGAATCGCCGCCACGCTAAACTCTCACTCTTGGCGACGTCTCGTAACTCCTCGCAAGCATCACCTCAGTGATGATTGGGCTGTGCCTTCTAAATCTCTCAGATTTACTCGCCGCTTCCTTCGGCCGCTTGCCTTCCGGGCCCGAGTTGCTGGCGCGAGGCATCACCGTAAAGGAAAGGAATACGTTAGAGGTCCAACTTATAACACAACTCTAAAGCACGATCTCGAGTGAGAAGAATGGAAACCAATCCTAAATATCCTATAGCCTCGACATGGTGTGGTGCACAACACACCGATAATCAAGACTTACTAGATACGGTCAGACACTTTCCGAGGATTAATCGCTCGATACCACTTTTGTCACGCCTGCCCGTTCGTGGATCGTGCCTTACCCGCACCCAAGTAGTCATACATCGTGAGAAAACCAATGAATATAAAACAACCAAGATATGAAACAAGATAAATAAGACACGCTGGGAAAAGGTTGCTCGAGGCATAATGTATATAAATAACCCAAAACGAATAGCTACATCCCAACCTTACAACAGTCTACAGACTTCTAAGAGTTTAAACAACAATGGCGGACAGGCCCCGCCATACCTCAATACGAATATCTACAACGACGGGGACCATACCAAAATGCTAAGCTTCCGAGAAACGAGCTTTCCAACGCCAAGCGGTGATCCTAAGAACGGATCAAGCAGAGTACCTTTACTGCGGCATGAACGCAGCCTCGGGCGAGGTCGATAACAGTACCAAGTATGTGAAATCGAAAATATCAGAAATGAAATCATAGTAGTCTATATAAGGCGGGAGACATGTATGATAAGCCAAAACTACATTCACAATAAATAGCGATCATGTCAAGTCGTGACTCATGCCTCAAAGTCATCACAATAGAACTGCACGGGTAAGTACGAAGGCGTAGCCGACTACTAAAACCTACGCATCAACAAGGTCATAAATCGTATCATGAGATCTGTCTGCATCACATGATCAAAGCCGCCACTCGCCCGCAGATCTAATGCGCGATCTAGTCCTCGAACTTCCCGCACTCGCATAGGCCAAACAGATAGGCCCGCATGAGGTATAACCCCGCATCGAGGGTAGCTACTCCCGCAGCCGCCCTAGACTCGCCGTCCGCATGGCTACAAGAACCGCATGACCACAAGCGGCCGATACTAACTCGAACTCCCGCAGCCCGCATAGGCCACATGCACCCGCATAAGGTATTCTCGAATCATAGGTCCATCGACCCGCCTGAGTCTACCCCGCATCGGAGGGCAGCTTAACCCCCGGAGTTATGAATGATATAATATCAACATAACCGATTATTGCTAAACAACATAAGCACAACAAGGAAAAACCTCTTTACACAAATATCACAAGATACTAACTCACGTAGCATCCTAACATGTTTACTTATCCAGTCAACAAGAAAATATTACAAGACTATCACAAATCAATACAATCAAGTTATTCACACAAGGTACTTTCTACATTATGTTAACAAGTTCGGGTTGTTAGCCCCAAAGTACTTCATGTATTACTCTTTTAAAAGATCCGTTTCTTTTACAAAAGTCACACAATAACCGTAGTATAAAAATAGAGTAATTATCTTTTGAAGTACATTAAAACACTTCTCCTTGTAAAATCAAGTAACAACATTCTTTTCCTAACGTTCAAGTTTGCCTAATTTCAATTTCTCAAGTTTCTCATTTTCGAAAGGGTTTGTAGTTCATAGTTTTAATCCTTTAAAACAATTTGAGAAACATATACCCTAAGTGTGAGTAGGTTATTATTATTCAGAACAATCTTATTACAGCAGCCATGATCTAGTAAATGCAATATCATTTTGTCTCATCTTAGCTCCTATGCAGATGGAAGTTTCTACTAGTTTTAATAATACCTTATTAGTCAAAATAATTCTCTTTATTAGCGCTGCTGTGATTTGTTCGACATTTATTCTGATTGGTAAAACATCATTCCTTTTGAAATGTTTTCAGTTCTTATTATTCGAGCTTAAGCGTGAGGCATTGCATAGTGTTATTCGAGCTTAAGCCGTGGCATTGCCGTAAGTATTATTCAGCTTAAGTCAAAGACATTGCCGTAGTTATTATTCGCTTAACACGTATGCGTCTACCGTACTATTTATATTGTAAAATATGATGCTTTAGGAAGAATCACATACCTTCTCTACGAGACCAGTTGCCAAGTTCAATATGTCGAGCGCAGAGTATCGACTCATAATACCAAATACGCCTATCAACGCCCGCATCAGATCGCATAAAAGTTCTAAGCAGAGGGTTCGTTATTCTATGGTCATTTGGGCAGCACTTCCCTACCCGGTGAGCTACTCAAGTCTACTGTGAAAACAGTACAGTTCTATTATTCATCTTTTAAACCCTTCTACTGTGATAACAGTTCAATTCTATTCTGCAATATCCTTCTAAGTATTCAATACTTATTCCTATACTTCTACAGTAAGTATATTCTAATTTACAAAAGGAGGATAAGGTTATTTACCTCGGTAAGCCCAATAATATCCTAGATAAAAGTCGCGCCTGAGCAAGGTTTAGCTCCTAAGTTGTGCGCTCCGGTAGCTCCAATAAACCTTAGAAGTTCTTCACAACTTCTAGTAAGGACTAAGGGATTTAGGCTAGGGTAATTCGGGCATTATAACGATACTAGAAGGCAACTTTTCTACCAAGGGAGGGGGGGTAGTGTTTCGGCTAGGCTAGCTTTAGAGGGGGGGGGTAGTGTTTCGGCTAGGCTAGCTTTAGAGGGGGGGGTAGTGTTTCGGCTAGGCTAGCTTTAGAGGGGGGGGGGGGGGTTGCTCTCGGCTAGGGCTTCTCAAAAGGGGAGGGGTGTGTTTGGACGAAACAACAAGAGGGAGAGGGAGGGATTTGAGACTTAGATAGATTGCTCAATTTAGGATGAAATAACTCTTCAACAAGGGGGGTATTTATAGGTCAAGACATGGCCAACCAATGGCCAAGATTATGCCAAGTGCAAGGCAAGTGTAGGGTGAGGATTTGGGCAAGTGTCCTTGGCCAACTTGCACACAAAATATCCTACCAACTCCAAGACAAACAAGCCATCCCAATCGCCCTATCCGTGTGACATCCATCAATGAGTGGGTGACATGTGTCGCCCTCTCTTTGGTCAAACGTGTTGCGTCTCTCGGAAAAATCCGAAAAAATTAGAAACGAAATCGCCGGATTTTATCCTACGCGAGTTGTTTAAAACTTTTCTTCTAAAAACGACTCTAAACGGGTGTTGTGTACAAAGTGGAATTCGTCCAAGCCACTAGGGGGGGGTGACACGTGTCGCCCTCCTACTCGTCCAAAATATTTCATCTTCCGAAAATATCCACAATGGACAAAATCTCGAAAACAAAGTGGGCCCCACAAAACCGTAAATTTTCTCCCGTGGCCCCACGTGACCATTTCCGAAAATAATATTCCATAATTCTCTAAAATTCCAAGAAGTCCGAATACCAAATCTGGGAATCCAATTCCCATTAACGAATCTTTTTCCTTCACGAAAACCGGAAACTTTTCCGTGGAAAAAAAAAATCACCTCTTTCTTCCATTCCAATTCCAATGTCGTATTCTCGTACGTACGTCCTCGCATACATACCCTGAAACTACGGGGTATAACAGAACTGAAGCGATGACTGAAGTGTGGTACGTATACTAGAAGAGTTCAAGTGTTCGAGAAGGGCACGACGAGTAAGGAAGGAAGAGAACGTGTGTTATTTTGTGGCCATGTGTGGCATTGGAAACTTGTTTAAGTTAAGAAGAACTTTATCGTTATCCGTCTTGAGAAGGAACATTCGGGACGAATGTTTCTAAGGAGGGGAGAATGTTATACCCCGTATTTCCAGAGTATGTACGTGAGGGCGTACGTATAACAATTTTAGCCTTAAAGTAGGCATAGGTTCGAAATTTGGGCACAAGTGCCGAAAAGAATCATTTTTCGACGAAACGTTTTACAAGACTTGCGAAGGGAAAATTCCGGCTATGTCATTAATAATTTTTGCGGATTTTTCTGAGAGACGAAACATTTTGGACCAACGGGAGGGTGACATGTGTCACCCTCACATTGGAAGCAAGTGGGGCGGCTAAGGTGGACGATTTGGAGCTTGTGGTTAGGTAGGATATTTTGTGTAGTTGGTGTGGTAGATGGATAAGGTGCACTTGGCTTAATCCTAGCCCTACACTTGCCTAACACTTGGATGAATCTTGGCCATTGGTTGGCCATTTCTTGACCTATAAATACCCCCCTTTGTTGATGAAATTCTTCATCCAAAAATCATTTGCTAAGTGTTAAAATCCTCCCCCCCTCTTTGTGAAAGCTTTCGTCCGCCACACCCCCCTCCCCCTTTGAGAGCCCTCGGCCAAGAATACACCCCCCCTAGCCTAGTTGTTTTCGTATAATACCCCCCTTTGTGGTATTGAAATACTCTCCAAGTATTGTTATAATGCCCAAATACTTTAGCCCATATACCTTGTAGTACTTTCCAAAGTTATCTCTATACGTAGAGCCCGGAAATACTATCATACTTTCCCTCAGTCACAAAAACAAAACCCTAAGGAAAACCTTCATAGTCGGTTGAAGTGTTAAGTAGAAGTTGCGTAGAACTTCTAAGGGTTGTTTGGAGCGGATTGGAGCACTCGGAGTAGGAGCTAAACGTTGCTCAGGAGCGACATTAAACTTGGATAATTTTGGGCTCATCGAGGTAAATACTACTGTCCTTCTATTGTAATTGGGAATTACATACTGTAGTAGTATAGAAATGAATATAAGATTCATAGAAGAGATTTGAACTGTAATAGGACATTACAGAATAGACTTGAACTGAAATCACATCAGAAGAATATAAGTAGAAGATTAAACTGTACTTACATAGGACCGTATTTACAGTAGACTGATAGCCTTTATTGGTTGAATGTTCTGCAAGTAGCATGAACTACTTGGAAGGTGGACAAGGCTAGCCGGGTTATAGCCATGGAGCGTTTTGCTTATAGTCGATAATCGTCGCGAGGTATGTGATTCTTCCTATACTCTTGAGCATGATATTTTAAAGATATATATATATATAGTACGGTAGACGTACGTGTGTTGACTGAACGTAATTGTACGGCAATGTCTTTTGACTTAAGCCTGAATAAAATATATATATATAGTACGGTAGACGTACGTGTGTTGACTGAACGTAATTATACGGCAATGTCTTTTGACTTAAGCCTGAATAAAATATATGTATATGGTACGGTAGACGTACGTGTGCTAACTGAACATAATTGTACGGCAATGTCTTTTGACTTAAGCCTGAATAATAAGAATCTTGAAGTATTTCAAAAGAATTAAGAAACCTTTTTGAAAGAAGAGTAATACTTGGTTTTGAAAACATAAGAGTTATACTAGCTTTATGGGAAGTTAGGTATAACGTCTTAAGAGAGATAAAGAGAATGGTTTTACTGATTTTAAAAGTTAAGAGACTTGATCTTATAAGATAAGAGACTTAACTTAATTGATTTGAAAGTTGTAAGATGTATGAAACCTCATTCGTGAGTAATGAGTACTTGGTTTTTAAAAGGAATAATGTTTTAACTGATTTCGGAAATCAGAATGAGTATCGACAAACCATCGCAAAGATAAATAAAGGAAAATGTATTGAATAATGAAGTATTATTAAAACCAGTAGAAACCTCCATCTGCATAGAAACTAAGATGAGACAAAATGATATTACATTTCCTAGATCATGGCTGCTTTAATAAGATGGTTATAAACAAGAATAAACTGCTCACACATATGGCATATGTTACTCAATTGTTTTAAAAGAGATTAAGACATCGAACTATGAAACTTTTCTAAAGTAAAGAGACTTGTGTAATTGAAATTAGGCAAACTGGAACTTTAGGGAAAAGAAAGGCATTGTTTGTCTTAAAAACGGTTTAAAACATAAAGTGTTATAACAGCTTTATGGGAAGTTAGTTATAACGACTTTATGAAAACAAAAGAAGGGTTTTATCATTGGTTTTAATGTGGTAACGTGACTTTAAAAAGAGAAGTGTTTTGGTCCAAAAAGAAGGCATGGTATTGCCTTAATTTGGTTTTAAAGAGGAAAGTATGGAAGTGGTTTTGGTTTACTTAAAAAGATGTAAGTCACTCTATTTTTATACTAAGGGTATCAGGTGACTTTTATAAAAGGAATGGATCTCTTTAAAATGAATTTAACGTACGTAGTACTTTAGGGTTAAAACCCGGACTTTGACATAAAATGAAAGTACCTTGAGTTGTGTATAACTTGCCTATGCTTGTTGTTGTGAAACTTGCCTATGATTGTTGTGATAGCCTTTGTTGTGCAAGAATTGTGTTTCTATACTACCGCGTCTCTCGATGGAGGGTCGGTTGACTTGTTGAGAACTTACTTGGACGTACCGGCAGTGACGGAGAATTCCACGGGTACGCTCCTGTTGATAGTGTTATTCCATGGACTAGCTCTCCATGAGGTTTCTTCGTTCGCCTTGGTACCGGTGGTCGGCCGTACTTGCCCCGCCTCGTGGCTGATTCGCCTTCGTACCGGTAGTTAGCCCTCGTGACTTGCCCCTGCTCAGAAAGTGATGAAGTCTCGTGATACGCCTTGGTACCAGTAGTTAGCTCGCACTTGCCCCGGCCACCACGTGATCGCCTTGTATCGGTAGTCGGCCGACTTGCCGTGTCGCCTTCGTGGTTTGGTTGTATAGTATTGTTAGTACGGCTTTGGCATCGTAGGACTTGGTGTTCGAGTTTACTTCTTGGTGTTATCATATCATATACTGCCGCATGAGGAAGGTATTCCACGCCCGATTGATGTTGTGTGCGTCAGACCCAATATTTATAATTGAGTAATTACTTGGAGGGCTTGAGTCCCTGACTTGATATAAAAGTTATATGTTTGTATTGTAGTTTTGTTATCATACATGTCTCATGGATTATATAGACTATTATGATTTCATTTACAGATTTCTGATTCACATACTTGGTACTGTCAGATCGACCTCCCTGAAGTGCGTTCATGCCGCAGTAGAGTTACATCTACCGTCGATCCCCGCTTATAGGATCACCTTTCAAAGATATTGGGAAGCTCCGTTCCTTCGAGGCTTATCTTTGGTATGTCACCCCCGAGTCCAGAGGTTCTTGTACATTCGGGGTATGGCGGCCCTGTCCGTCATAGTTGTTGTATAAATCTTAGAGGTCCAGTAGCATCGCTTAGGTGGTTGTAAGGATTATAATCGCTCAAATGTCTATATATATATATGTTGAAAGGCAACCGTTTTGGTTGGCCTATTTTCTTTTATATTGATCCATGTCTATTTAAATGTTTAAGTTTTTATTTCCGCTGGTTTTTCTCTGATGTTGTATCACTAGGGTGCCCGGGGTAAGACACCAGTCACGGGCCCCGGAACGGGTCGTGACAATAAGGAATCTGTATCTAGAATTATTCTACAGAGTAGTCTAGACGTTGATAGACTTGTATGACCGTTATAGGTCGAAGTACTGCAAGTAGCGTATTCTACTCGAAGGGTGGAAAGGGCTAGCCGGATTACAGTACTTTGGAGCTATTTGCTAATAGTCGATAATCGTCGCGAGGTATGTGATTCTTCCTATCCTCTTGAGCATGATATTTTAAAAGAATATATATAGTACGGTAGACGTACGTGTGTTAACTGAACGTGGTTTTACTTCGATGTCTTTTGACTTGAGTTTTAAATAACAAGAATCTTGAAGTATTTCAAAAGAATTAAGAATCGTTTTTGAAAGAAGAGTAATACTTGGTTTTGAAAGTTTAAGAGTTATACTAGCTTTATGGGAAGTTAGGTATAACGACTTAAGAGTAATAAAAAGAATGGTTTATTGATTTTAGAAGTTAAGAGACTTGATCTCAAAAGATAAGAGGCTTGACTTAATTGAATTGATATGAATGTTGTTAAAAAATGTGAAACCTCATTCGTGAGTAATGAGTACTTGGTTTTTAAAAGAATAATGTTTTACTAATTCGGAAATGAGAATAAGTATCGAACGAACCACTGCAGCGTTAATAAAGGAAAATGTATTGACAAATAAGTAATTATATTAAAACCAGTAGAAACCTCCTTCTGTATAGAAGCTAAGATAAGACAAAATTGTATTACATTTCCTAGATCATGGCTGCTTTAATAAGATTGTTATAAACAAGAATAACCTACTCACACATAAGGCATATATTACTCAACTGTTTTTAAAAGAGAATTATGTTATTAAATGATTAAGACTATGAACTATGAAACCTTTCGAAAATAAGAGACGTGAATATTTGAAATTAGGCAAACTTGAACTTTTGGAAAAGAATGTTGTTACTTGACTTTAAGAAGGAAAGTGTTTTGGTTTAAAAAGAAGGGCATAATATTGCCTTAGTTGATTTAAAAGGAAAACATGGTATCATCTTAATCTGTCTTAAAAGAGCGTTTAAATGTTATGGCCACACGACACCGCGTTCATGGGATGAACCGGGAATGTATTTCACACGACACCGCGTTCATGGGATGAACCGGGAATGTATTCCACCTGATTTGATACCGAGTCCATGAGATGGACCGGGAATGTATTTCATGCGACACCGCGTTCATGGGATGAACCGGGAATGTATTTCACACGACACCGCGTTCATGGGATGAACCGGGAATGTATTCCACCTGATTTGATACCGAGTCTATGAGATGGACCGGGAATGTATTTCATGCGACACCGCGTTCATGGGATGAACCGGGAATGTATTTCACACGACACCGCGTTCATGGGATGAACCTGGAATGTATACCACCTGATTTGATACCGAGTCCATGAGATAGACCGGGAATGTATTCCGTACGATTTCACCTCGAGTCCATGAGATGGGCCGAGACATGTTACACGTATCACCTAACTTATACCTAGACTGCCTGCAGTGAGGAAGGAGTTCCACGGGCATGAGGGAAGACTTTGAGGGCGTGAGTCCCTGACTTGACATGACTGCTTTTATATTGTGAACTGTAGTTTTGTTATCATACATGTCTCTTGTTTTGTTTTTGCATCATATGATTTCGTTTATAGTATTTTTCGATTTCACATACTTGGTACTGTTGTCAGATCGACCTCCTTCGGGCTGCGTTCATGCCGCAGTAGAGGTACACGGTTGTTGATCCTCGCCATAGGATCACAACAACAGATTAGGAAGCTCCGTTTCTCCGGAGGCTTATCTTTTGGTATGTTTCCCTGAGTTGTAGGTTCTGTACATTCAGGGGTATGGCGGGGCCCTGTCCCGTCATAGGTGTTGTTACATTCTTAGAGGTCTGTAGTACTGTTGTGGGCAGGGTTTGTAAAAGGGATGTAACTGTTCAAGACTTATTATATATATATATGCCGAAGGGAAATTTTTCTCAGATAAACTGTTTCTCACTTCATATTGTTTCATGTATTGTTTTATATTCCGCTGATTACTCTGATGTATGTATCACTAGGGTGCCCGGGGTAAGGCACCAGTCACGGGCCCGGGATCGGGTCGTGACACGTTGAGTTCGATTCGTTGGCTCGATATGTCCGTGCATTGGTAGCAGATATGGAGGACAGGGTGCACCGCTACGTCACCGGGCTAGATGATTATATGGCCGAGTCTTGTGCGGGTGTAGCTCTTCAGCCAGGCATGGACATTACCCGCATGCAGGCTCATGCACTTGGATGCGAGGAGCGTAGAGGCCGACGTTGTGACAACAGCGAGAAGGCGCCAGACGGCAGGTCTTTTGGTAGCTCTGGTGGACGCCTCGGCAGAGACTAGATTTGCACCACACCATTTCGAGCACACCTACACCGCCCTCGGGATGCCAGTGGTATTCGAGGCGCACGAGGCCCCGTGACTTCGGCGTCCGAGTAGCAGAGGTGCTAACCGACGGACCACCCCGTCGATGTCACGACTGCCCGGCCCGTGGATCGTGCCTTACCCGGGCACCCAAGCAGTCATACATCAGAGTAATCAGCGGAAAATAAAAGCTCAAACATGAAACAAGATATATGATAAGAACAGGCTAACCAAAACGGTCACCTTCAAATGAAATATATATATACAACTCTTTCAAAACGACGCTTTAATCCTTTTACAAACCCCGCCACAACAAGATTACGCACCTCTAAGAATGTAACGACAACTATGGCGACAGGCCCGCCATGCCCCGAATGTACAAGAACTTACAGACTTCGGTAATGTCACGACCCGATTCTCGCCCGTGGATCGTGCCTTACCCTGCACCCTAGTGATACAACATCGAGTAATCACGAACATAAACGATACAAGACATATTATGAAATATGAAACAATAACTGAGAAAACTTGCCTTTCGCATATATGTACATAACAACTTTTTCAACATGAACAGTTTAATCCTTTTTACAAACCCCGCCACAACAAGATTACGCACTTCTACGAATGATATGACAACAACGACGGACAGGCTCGCCATACCCTCGAATGTAAGCACCTACAACAACAGGGACTATACCAAGACAAGCCTCCGAGAAACGGAGTTTCCTGCTACCGAATCAGACCCAAGAGCGAGGATCAACGATCGTGTACCTTTACCGCGCAGATGAACGCAGCTTCAAGGAGGTCGATAACAAAAATTTAGTATGTGAAATCAAAATATCAGAAATGGAATCATAATAGTCTATATAAAGCAGAGACATGTATGATAACAAAACTACAGTTCACAATAAACAAGCAGTCATATCAAGTCAGAGACTCACGCCCTCAAAGTCATCACTCAAACATAACAATGGGTCTCACGCCCACAACATCAATCATGCCCGTGGAATACCTTCCTCACTGCCGGCAGTTTATGATATACAAGCACCAAGGAATACACATGAACACCGTGTCCCACCGTGTCCTAATAAAACAAAGACAGGTAAGTACGAAGGCATAGCCGACTACTAACACCTACGCACTCAACAAAGGTCATAAATCGTGTCATGATATCTGCTCTGCATCGTCACATGATAAAAGCCGTCACTCGCCGAGATCAAATGTGCGCGTCTAGCCCTGGAACTCTCCGCAGCTTCGCATAGGCCAACCTCATAGGCCCGCATGAGGTATAACCCTGCATCGAGGGTAGCTACTCCCCGGCATCCGCCTGGACTCGCAGTCCGCATGGCCACAAAGACCGCATGACCATAAAGGCCGCACACTAACCTGGAACTCTCGTAGCTCCGCATGGATCCCCTGGACCCGCATAAGGTATTCTCGAATCATGGTCCTGCATCACTGAGTCTACCCCGCACGGAGGCGCTTCACCTCCGCACAAGTCAAGGTGAGTGGTACAATACCAACATAACTACGATAGTCAAACAACTTTAAGCGCAATGGCGGAAAACCCTTTACACTAACATCACGGATACTAACACACGTAGCATCCTAACATGTTTACTTATCAAATCAACAAGAAAGTATTACAAGGCTATCACAAACCAATACAATCAAGTTATTCACACAAGGTACTTTCTACTAACAAGTTCGTATCTCATTCCCCAAAGTACTTCACACATTAAATCTTTAAAAGATTTGTTTCTTTCACATAAGTCACACAATACCCGTAGTATAAAATAGAGTGACTCGCCTTTAAGAAAACTAAAACTTACCTTTGTAAAATCAAGTAACAACATTATTTTCCAAACGCCCAAGTTTGCCTAATTTCAAATGTTCACGTTTCTTATTTTAGAAAGGTTTCGTAGTTCATAGTCTTATTCATTTAAGAATATAATTCTCTTTAAACAATCGGAGAAACATAAGCCTTATATGAGTAGGATATTCTTGTTTATAACAATCTTATTACAAAGACCATGATCTAGGAAATATCATTTTGTCTCATCTTAGCTTCTATGCAGATGGAAGTTTCTCTTGGTTTTAATAATACTTAATTATTCAAAACATTTTCCTTTTATTAACGCCGCAGTTGGTTTGTCGATACACATTCTGATTTCCAAATCAAGAAACATTCTTAAGCCGTTATACCTAACTTCCCATAAAGCTAGTATAACTCTTAAGTTTTCAAAACCAAGTATTACTTCAAGTTCTCTATTAACACATAACAAGCCGCTTATAGTTCAAATCGCTACCTTTTAAAACCACAAGTATTTTCTTACCAACATAAAGTCGTTATAACCGACTTCCCATAAAGCCGTTATAACACTTTATGTTTTAAACCAATTAAATATATTTAGCACATGTACGCTACCGTACTACATAGTTCACACATATCATGCTAGAAGAGATAGGAAGAGGTTCACATACCGCGACGATTATCGACTAATAGCAAAACGCCCAAGTACTTCCAACCGCTACTACTCCTAGCCAAGTAGATCGCGCCACACGTAGTACTTCAACCTATAAGGCCACAAGGCGCTTATTAACATTTAGATCTCATCGTAGAACATTCTACCGAAAATTCGGCAGCACCTCCCCCCCCCGCAACAGCGTAAATCTCCTCCTCTATCGAGGCCGGCTACCAAGCCAACCAGGGGGGGTTATACGTCTAACCCTAACGGGTACAATTCTACTCCACGACTACTACTACACAAGTCTACTGTAATACAGCCCTATGTAATTACAGTTCAGTATTCTTCTTTAAATTCAGGCTTAAGTCGCAAGACATTGCCGTAAGTATTATTCAGGCTTAAGTCAAAAGACATTGCCGATAACTACGTTCAGTTCTATATATAGTATACTTCAACTATATATTCTAATAATATGTAATTTCCAATTACAACAGAGGGACAAGATAATTACCTCGATAAGCCCATAATTATCCTAGTTAAAGTCGATCCTGGGCAAACGTTTAGCTCCAACTCCGAGCGCTCCAACCCGCTCTAAACCACCCTTAGAAGTTCTAACCAACTTCTACACAATACTCCAACGGACTATGGAGATTTTCCTAGGGTTTCGGTTTTGTGACTGACGGAAGTATAATAGTATTTCTGGGCATTTTCGTATAGGTATAACCTTAGAATACAACAAGGTATACGACTAAGGTAATTTGGGCATTATAACAATACTTTTGAGAGTATTTCTACACCACAAAAGGGGGGGTATATTATACGAGAACAACACCACTAGGAGGGGGGTGAAGTCTCGGCCACAAGGCCACACACGGGGGCGGGGCCCTCGGCCACGGGGGGAGGGACGAGAACAACAACAAGAGAGGGGAGGATTTTAACACTTAGAGATTTGTGGAAAGGATGAAGAATTCATCAAAGGGAGAGGGGTATTTATAGGTCAAGTGAAGGCCAACCAATGGCCAAGATTAAACCAAGTGTTAGGCAAGTGTAGGGCTAGGATTTACTACACACAAATATCCTACCAACCCTTGACTTTAGCCAAGGCACCAAAAATGTGCAAAGGCTAGCCCAAATCGTCCCAATGGACGTTTCAAGTCCACCAATTGGAGGGTGCCAAGTGTCGCCCTCCCGTTGGTCCAAAATGTTTCGTCTCTCTAAAAATCCGCAAAATTAAAAATGACATAGCCGAAATTCCCTACGAAAGTCGTGGAAAACGCTTTTTAAAAACGACTCTAAACGGGTGTTGTGAACAAAATTAATTCGCCAAGCCTTAGTACAAGTTTCAAATTTTTCTACGCACGCCCCACGCATATACCGAAATACGGTATAACATTCTCCTCCTTAGAAACATTCGTCCCAATGTTCCTTCAAGCCTCAAACAAACGCGCGCCAAGATAGTCTTCACTACTATACTTACGAGAATCAATCCTCGCCACACCGCCACGTAAACAATCAAGCAACTACTTACATCAAAGTCCACGAGGAAACACCTCTAACCATCACCACAAAACACTTCTCACCGGGGTCTAAAATATCCTTCCTTCGCACCTTCTCTTTACAAAAGAAATGGTCACATCTATGCTTGCCATACATGCTCGCTTCTCTCTTTACTCGTCGTAGATACCACTTTGTCACATTGCCTGAGGCATTAACCTTCTCAGGCGACCCAACAAATGGTACCACTTTTGTCACTTTGTCGCGAGCCTTGCTCCGACGACCCAACAAATGGTACCGGTCCGCGATCCACGAGGTCGTGACACTCGCACTCTTACCACATTCTCGATACGCTTCGCTTCCAAGACTCGGTTACTATCTCTAATGTGGTCATCATTAACGGGAACACTCGATGGATTCTCCGATACTTTCCCAATCATAACAATACGGCGATCGACATACCGCTTCCTAAGTCGGACGGCAAAGCTAACATATAGGCAACCCGCCTATTCTTCACATGGACACAAAGGCCCAGTAACTCGGGCTAAGTTCCTCTGTATTCCAAAACTCGTCACACCCACCCCGGTGGTACTTTCAAGAAGACCGACCGTCAACTGAACTCTGGCGTCGTTCATTATCCGCACGATTTCTCCGAGCCGCGAACCTCTTCTAGACAAGCTTCACTATCCACATCTGCGGAACAAGCTGAACCAGTATGCGAACCTTGCCAACATCGAACCAATCGACCGGCAACTTACACTTACGCCCCTACAAGGCTTCAAAAGGTGACATCCGAACACTGAAATGGTAGCTTAAACACTCCCTCCACAGGAGACAACAATCTCCACAACTACTCGCGAAATCCAACCACCGCCCGAGGCGAATGCGATTCGAGACTCACCGAGTTCCTAACCTTGCTCGCAAAACCTCCGAAAAAAAACAGCCGTAACACAGGTTCCATCATGCATCTTAAGGTGTAGGTAGGCACCACGTGCACCCCTAAAACCTTTCAGATAACTCAACACAACCAGTAAACGGTCCCGATCAAGAACACGATGGGCTGCCCCCATCGCCCGACCATCGGTTGAACGCATCCACGAACTCGCACGGGTCAACTAAATTTGGGCCTAACACCTCGTGACCTATCACAAGGCGACCACCACAACTGACCTACCACCAACCATGCCGCGGCAAGACCCGAAACGTTGCCTCAACACGACCTGGCAACGCGCAAAACGCTAGCTCAACGAAGGAAAAATATCACTAAACACGCACGAAAACCTAGCGGTCTTCTTAGCTCAACTACCCCCTTTCATTCCACACTACTTAGGGACCTATCCCAAACATAACTCACGTGCACTATGCACTTCCGATAAGGGTCAAACATAACACTACACCTTTTCTCGAGATGGCCTCACCTCTAAGGTCTCTACGTAAAAGCTCTAAGGCTCACACCTTCTCTATCCCCCAAAATCTTACTCGGTTAAACAACCAAGATTTCTAATCACAACTAACACACTGCTATCAGAACATAGCACTTAAGGTATACTCACCTTATCACACATACTGATCTCTAGAGGGTTAAAGATATATCTATAACTACTGTTTCACACCCTTTAGCCGTTCTAATCAAACCTGCCCCGTAGGCGATAATCGAGGAGATGACAAACTACCCACCAATCCTGAAGGCTAAGTTCTCTTACAAGGACACCCTTCGACACCAGACCTTGACGGTCATAGATACAACAAGTACCAACTAAAAGACGACATTCCCCGGGATGACGTCTGTCACACTGTGAACCGGAAGCCCTGGAGTTCTGACCAACTCCTGCACACCCCGAACGTCCTGAACCCTGTGGAGGACCACTCTGCACTGGTGGATGTGCATAATCTAATCTGCTGGTGAGGTGACTCGCCTCGAAAGTTACCAAAGGACCTTGCTGCTCTGGCCCTCTTCTGTTGTCCTTCGTTAACCCGTCGATCTCTACGTTTCTTGGCCTGCTGCGCATAAGCCCGTACACAGGTCATGCTCAAGCCTAACTGAAGAATTACTCTTGCACAACCTTCTCTTAGGTAGTCATCAAGACTCGCAATACATCGGTATACTCTCTGGTAGCCAAATCCATAGCTAGTAACAGGGTTGCCTCTTTGCAATCTATATTCACCGTTCCCGGTCGTGGAACTGAAGGTTCAAATATCATGGCCGCAGTAGGAACTTCCGCCGCCGTGCTAAACTTTACTGGGGCTAGTGATGTCGCAGAAATCCCCGAATGAAGCACCTAACTCAGGTGATGATTGGGCCTGTGCCCTCGCCAACCTCTGAACTCTACTCGCAGCCTCCTCACGCTTGCGCCTCCCGGCGGGTTTGCCCTACGCGGAGGCATAACGGTAAGGGAAAGAAATACGTCAGAGGGTCCAACTTACAACACAGCTCTAAGGCACGATCTCAGAGTGAGAAGAATAGAAACCAATCCTAAATACCATATAGCCTCCTGATTATTGATGTGGTGCACAACACACCGATAATCAAGACTTCATCGATACGGTTCAGACACTTTCCGAGGATTAACTGCTCTGATACCACTTTTGTCACGACCCGATTCCGGGCCCGTGACTGGTGCCTTACACGGGCACCCTAGTGATACAACATCAGAGTAATCAGCGGAACATAAAACGATACAAGACATATTATGAAATATGAAACAATAATCTGAGAAAAACTTGCCTTTCGGCATATATGTACATAACAACTTTTTCAACATGAACAGTTTAATCCTTTTTACAAACCCTGCCCACAACAAGATTTCATGCACTTACGAATGATATGACAACAACGACGGACAGTCGCCATACCCACGAATGTAGCACCTACAACAACAGGGACTATACTAAGACAAGCCTCCGAGAAACGGAGTTTCTCCAAGCTACCGAATCGTGACTCCTAAGAGCGAGGATCAACGATCGTGTACCTTTACTGCGGCATGAACGCGGCCCGGCGAGGTCGCATAACAGTGCAGAGTATGTGAAATCAAAATATCAAATGGAATCATAATAGTCTATATAAAGCGAGACATGTATGATAACAAAACTACGATTCACAATAAACAAGCATATCAAGTCAGTGACTCACGCCCTCAAAGTCATCACTCAAACATAACAATGGGTCTCACGCCCAAAACATCAATCATGCCCGTTGAATACCTTCCTCACTGCCGGCAGTTTATGATATACAAGCACCAAGGAATACACATGAACACCGTGTCCCACTGGTGTCCTAATAAAACGAAGACAGGTACGAAGGCATAGCCGACTACTAACACCTACGCATCAACAAGGTCATAAATCGTGTCATGATATCTGTCTGCAGATCACACATGATAAAAGTTGGTCACTCGCTCGCAGATCAAATGTGCGCGTCAGCCTCGAACTCTCCGCAGCCTCCGCATAGGCCAACCTCATAGGCCCGCACGAGGTATAACCCCGCATCGAGGGTAGCTACTCCCCGTCGTCCCCGACTCGCACCGCATGGCCACAAAGACCGCGTGACCATAAAGGCCGCACTAACACGGAACTCCGTAGTTCCGCATGGATCCCCGACCCGCGAGGTATTCTCGAATCATGGTCCTGCATCGCTGAAGTCTACCCCGCATCGGAGGGCAGCTTCACCTCCGGGCACAAGTCAAGGTGAGTGGTACAATACCAACATAACGGCTGATAGTCAAACAACTTTAAGCGCAGTCGAAGGGAAAACCCCTTTACACTAACATCACCAGATACTAACACACGTAGCATCCTAACATGTTTACTTATCAAATCAACAAGAAAGTATTACAAGGCTATCACAAACCAATACAATCAAGTTATTCACACAAGGTACTTTCTACTAACAAGTTCGGGTATCTGTCCCCAAAGTACTTCACACATTAAATCTTTAAAAGATCTGTTTCTTTCACATAAGTCACACAATACCCGTAGTATAAAATAGAGTATCATTCTTTTAAGAAAACCAAAACTCTTACCTTTGTAAAATCAAGTAACAACATTATTTTCCAAACGTCCAAGTTTGCCTAATTTCAAATGTTCAGGTTTCTTATTTTAGAAATGTTTCGGTGTTCATATTATTATTTATTGAAGAATATAATTCTCTTTTAAACAATCGGAGAAACATAAGCCTTATATGTGAGTAGGATATTCTTGTTTATAACAATCTTATTACAAAGACCATGATCTAGGAAATATCATTTTGTCTCATCTTAGCTTCTATGCAGATGGAAGTTTCTCGTTTTAATAATACTTAATTATTCAAAACATTTTCCTTTATTAACGCTGCAGTTGGTTTGTCGATACACATTCTCGATTTCAAATCAAGAAACATTCTTAAGCCGTTATACCTAACTTCCCATAAAGCTAGTATAACTCTTAAGTTTTCAAAACCAAGTATTACTTCAAGTTCTCTATTAACACATAACAAGCCGCTTATAGTTCAAATCGATTACCTTTTAAAACCACAAGTATTTTCTTACCAACATAAAGTCGTTTATAACCGACTTCCATAAAGCCGTTATAACACTTTATGTTTTAAACCAATTAAATATATTTAGCACATGCGTCTACCGCACTACATAGTTCACACATATCATGCTAGAAGAGATAGGAAGAGGTTCACATACCTCGCGACGATTATCGACTAATAGCAAAACGCTCAAGTAATTCCAACCGCTTCGCTACTCCTTAAGCCAAGTAGATCGCGCCACACGTAGTACTTCAACCTATAAGGCCACAAGGCGTTTATTAACATTTAGATCTCATCAGAGAACATTCTACCAAAATTCGCAAAGACCTCCCGCAACATGACAGTAAATCTCCTCCTCTATCGAGGCCGCTACCAAGCCAACCAGGGTTATACGCCTAACCCTAACTGTACAATTCTACTCCACGGCTACTACTACACAAGTCTCATCTGAATACAACCCTATGTAATTACTGATTCAAGATTCTTCTTTAAATTCAGCTTAAGTCGCAAGACATTGCTGTAAGTATTATTCGGGCTTAAGTCAAAAGACATTGCCGATAACTACGTTCAGTTCTATATATAGTATACTTCAACTATATATTCTAATAATATGTAATTTCCAATTACAACAGAGGACAAGATAATTACCTCGATAAGCCCATAATTATCCTAGTTAAAGTCGATCCCAGGCAAACGTTTAGCTCAACTCCGAGCGCTCAACCCGCTCTAAACCACCCTTAGAAGTTCTAACCAACTTCTACACAATACTCCAACGGACTATGGAGATTTTCCTAGGGTTTCGGTTTTGTGGAGACGGAAGTATAATAGTATTTCGGCATTTTCAGATAGGTATAACCTTAGAATACAACAAGGTATACGGCTAAGGTAATTTGGGCATTATAACAACACTTTGAGAGTATGTCTATACCACAAAGGGGGTATATTATACGAGAACAACACCACTAGGAGGGGGGTGAAGTCTCGCCACAAGGCCACACAAGGAGGAGGGGCTCGCCAAGGGGAGGGACGAGAACAACAACAAGAGAGGAGGATTTTAACACTTAGAGATTTGTGGAAAGGATGAAGAATTCATCAAAGGGAGAGGGTATTTATAGGTCAAGTGAAGGCCAACCAATGGCCAAGATTAAACCAAGTGTTAGGCAAGTGTAGGCTAGGATTTACTACACACAAATATCCTACCAACCTTGACTTTAGCCAAGGCACCAAAAACGCAAAGGCTAGCCCAAATCGTCCCAATGGGCGTTTCAAGTCCACCATGGAGGTGCCAAGTGTCGCCTCCGTTGGTCAAAATGTTTAGTCTGGAAAAATCCGCAAAAATTAAAAATGACATAGCGGAAATTCCCTACGAAAGCCGTGAAACGTTTCGTCGAAAAACGACTCTAAACGGGTGTTGTGAACAAAATTAATTCGGCCAAGCCTTAGTACAAGTTTCAAATTTTTCTACGTACGTCCTTACGTACATACTCTGGAAATACGGGGTATAACAGGTAACATACCAAAAGATAAGCCTCCGGAGAAACGCAGCTTCCCAAAACGCTGATTTGTGATCCTAGAAGCGAGGACCGATAACCGATGAACCTCTATGTTATACCCCATATTTCTAGAGTATGTACGTAAGGACGTACGTAGAAATGTTTGTGCCTTAAAGTGCTTGGCCGAATTATTTTGTGCACAACACCCGGTTAGAGTCGTTTTTTCGACGAAACGTTTTCACAGCTTTCGTAGGGAAAATTCCGGCTATATCATTTCCAATTTTTGCGGATTTTTCCGAGAGACGAAACATTTTGGACCAACAAGAGGGCGACACTTGGCACCCTCTCATTGGTGGGTGTGTTGGGCGGAATTGACGATTTGGGCATGTGGGAGTAGGTAGGATATTTTGTGTTGGTTGGTGTGGTAGATGGATAAGGTGTACTTGGATGAATCTTGGCCCTACACTTGCATAGCACTTGGCTAGATCTTGGCCCTTGGTTGGCCTTGGCTTGTACTATAAATACCCCCCCCTTTGGAAGACTTCTTCATCCATTCCTAAATTTCCTAAGTGTTAAAATCCTCCTCCTTGAGTAGTGTTCTCGTCCTCCCTTTGAGGCCTTTGGCCGAGAGTTCCCTTCCCCTTGTCGAGAGTACCCCCTAGTGGGTAGCCGAGGGTATACACCCCCCCTAGTGGTGTTGTCTCGTATAAATACCCCCCTCTTGGTAGAAATACTCTCAAAAGTATTGTTGTAATGCCCAAATTACCTTAGCCGTATACCTTGTAGTATTCTAAGGTTATACCTATACTAAAAGCCCAGTTATACTATTATACTTCCCGTCAGTCACAAAACCAAAACCCTAAGGAAAATCTCCATAGTTAGTTGGAGTAGTATGTAGAAGTTGGTTAGAACTTCTAAGGGTGGTTTAGAGCGGGTTGGAGCGCACGGAGTCGAGCTAAACGTTGCCCAGGATCGACTTTATACTTGGATAATTATGGGCTTATCGAGGTAATTATCTTGTCCCCCTATTGTAATTGGAAATTACATGTTGTTAGAATATATAGTTGAAGTATACTATATATAGAACTGAACGTAGTCTGTCGGCAATGTCTTTTGACTTAAGCCTGAAGAATAAAGAACTGAACTGTAATTACATAGATCGTATTTGATGAGACTTGTGTAGTATCTTGTAGAGTAGAATTGTACACGCCCGGTTAGGCGTGTAGAACCCCCGGTTGGCTTGGTGGCCGCCTCGATAGAGGAGGAGATTTACTGTGTGTGGGAGAGTCTTTGCGAATTTTTTCTGTAGAATGTTCTACGATAAGATCTAGATGTTAATAAGCGCCTTGTGGCCTTATAGGTTGAAGTACTACGTGTGGCGCGATCTACTTGGCTTAAGGAGTAGCCGGTGGTTTGATGTACTTGGAGCGTTTTGCTATTAGTCGATACTCGTCGCGAGGTATGTGAACCTCTTCCTATCTCTTCTAGCATGATATGTGTGTAACTATGTAGTGCGGTGACGCGTACATGTGTTAAAAGTATTTGATTGGTCTAAAACATAAAGTGTTATAACGGCTTTATGGGAAGTTGGTTATAACAGCTTTATGTAGGTAAGAAAATACTTGTGGTTTTTAAAAGGGTAACTGATTTGAACTATAACTGGCTGGTTATGTGATAATAAAGAACTTGAAGTATTTCAAAAGATTTTCGAATCATTTTGAAAGAAGAAGTAATACTTGGTTTTTGAAAACTTAAGAGTTATACTAGCTTTATGGAAAGTTAGGTATAACGGCTTAAGAATGTTTTACTGATTTCGGAAATCAGAATGTGTATCGACAAACCACTGCAGCGTTAATAAAAAGGAAATGTTTTGACAGATTAAAACCAGTAGAAACTTCCATCTGCATAGAAGCTAAGATGAGACAAAATGATATTTCCTAGATCATGGCTGCTGTAATAAGATTGTTATAAACAAGAATATCCTACTCACATATAAGGCTTATGTTCCTCCGATTGTTTAAAAGAGAATTACATCCTTAAATGAATAAGACTATGAACTACGAAACCTTTCGAAAATGAGAAACTTGAGTAATTGAAATTAGGCAAACTTGAAACGTTTGGAAAAGAATGTGGTTACTTGATTTTACAAAGAGAAGTGTTTTGATTTACTTCAAAAGATAATCACTCTATTTTCATATACTACGGGTATTGTGTGACTTTTTGTGAACGTAACGTATCTTTGTAAAGAGTTAATGTATGAAGTACTTTGGGGATAAAAACCCGATCTTGTTAATCATATAGTAGAAAGTGCCTTGTGTGTATAACTTGATTGTGTTGGGTTGTGATAGCCTTGTAATACTTTCTTGTTGATTTGTTAAATAAACATGCTAGGATGCTACGTGTGTTAGTATCTTGTGATATTTGTGTAAAGGGTTTCCTCGATTGCGCTTAAATAGTTTCACTATCACCGTTATGTTGGTATTGTACCACTCACCTCGACCGTTCGAGGTTAAAGCGCCTCCGACGCGGGGTAGACTCGGCGGTCTAGTGACCTATGATTCGAGAATACCTCATGCGGGTCCCGGGGCCTATGCGAGCTACGAGAGTTCCGGAGTTAGTTTGCGTCCTTTATGGGCATGCGGTCTATGTGGCCACGCGGATCGCGAAGTCCGGCGTTTCCGGGAGTAGCTACCTCGATGCGGGAATACCTCATGCGGGCCATTGGGGTGGCCTATGCGAGTCTGCGGAAGTTCCACGGCTAGACGCGCGCATTAGATATCTTTGCGCGAGTGGCCGCCTTTGATCATGTGATGCCTAGACAGATTTCATGATACGATTTATGACCTTGTTGGTAAGGTGGGTTTTAGTAGTCGGCAATGCATTCATACTTACCCCGAACTATTTTATTATGACACAGGATGGACCTGGTGTTCATATGTCTCTCTTGGTGCTTTTATATATCATAGATCGCCGCGGTGGGAAGGTATTCCACGCATGATTGATGTTGTGGGCGTGAGACCCATATTTATGTATTTGAGTGATGACTTGAGTCGTGAGTCCTCGCTTGATATGATCGTATTTTTATTGTGAATCGTAGTTTGGTTATCATACATGTCTCCCGCTTTATATAGACTACTATGATTTCATTTACTGATTTTCGCCACATACTCGACTGTTAGATCGACCTCCTTCGGGGTTGCGTTCATGCCGCAGTAAAGGTACACCGATCATTGATCCTCGTGCTTAGGGTCACGATTGCTTGGGAAAGCTCCGTTTCTCCGGAGGCTTGTTCGTATAGTCCCCGTTGTTGTAGGTGCTATTGTGGGTATGGCGACGGCCCCGTCGTTGTTGTCATATCATTCGTAGAGGTCTGTAGTACTGTTGTGGGCAGGGTTTGTAAAAAGGATTAAACTGTTCATTTGTAAGAGTTGTTATTTATATATATGCCGAAAGGCAAGTTTTTCTCAGATTACTGTTTCGTACCTTATTGGTTTCATGTATGTGTTTTATGTTCCGCTGATTACTCTGATGTTGTATGGCTACTAGGGTGCCCGGGGTAAGGCACCAGTCACGGGCCCGGGTTCGGGTCGTGACAAAAGTGGTATCAGAGCAGTTAATCCTCGGAAAGTGTCTACGCATCAGTATCGATGAGTCTTGATTATCGGTGTGTTGTGCACCACACCAATAATCAGGAGGCTATAGGATATTTAGGATTGGTTTCTATTCTTCTCACTCTGAGATCGTGCCTTAGAGCTGTGTTGTAAGTTAGACCCTCTAACGTATTTCTTTCCCTTACCGTTATGCCTCCGCGTAGGGCAACCCGGACCCAGAAGGGCAAGGCAGCCGAGGGAGCTGCGAGTTGGGTACAGAGGGTTACGTGGGCACAGGCCCAATCTTTACCTAGGTTAGGTGCTTCATTCGGGGAGTTCTGCGACGTCACTAGCCCCAGCAGAGTTTAGCACGGCGGCGCGCCTTCCTCGCGCCATGACATTTGAACCTTCGCTTCGACCGGACAGAGAATATAGATTGCAAAGAGGCGACCCTGTTACTAGCAATGGATTTGGCTACCAGAGAGTATACCGATGTACCGCGAGTCTTGATGAATATCAAAGAGAGGGTTGTGTAAGAGTAATTCTTCAGTTAGGCTTGAGCATGGCCTGTGTACGGGCTTATGCGCAGCAGGCCGAGGAACGTAGAGATCGACGGGTTAACCAAGGACAGCAAAAGAGGGCCAGAGCAGCAAGGTCCTTTGGTAACTTTCGAGGCAAGTCGCCTCACCAGCAGATTAGATTATGCACACCCACCAGTGCAGAGAGGTCCTCCACGGATTTCAGGACGTTCGGGGTATGCAGGAGTTGGTCAGAACTCCAGGGCTTCCGGTTCACAGTATGGCAGACGTCATCCCGGGGAATGTCGTCTTTTTAGATGGGTACTTGTTGTACCTACGACCGTCAGGGTCTGATGTCGGAAGAGTGTCCTAGTAGGAGGACTTAGCCTTCAGGATCGGTGGGTAGTTTGTCATCTTCCTTAGCTATGCGCCCTACGGGGCAGGTTTGATTAGAATGACTAAGGGGAGTGAAGCAGTAGATGCAGGCATATCTTTAACCCTCTAGAGTTTTGTATATGTGATAAGGTGAGTATACCTTAAGTGCTATGTTCTGATAGCAGTGTGTTAGTTGTGATTAGAAATTATGGTGGGTTAACCGAGTAAGATTTTGGGGGATAGAGAAGGTGTGAGCCTTAGAGTGTTATACGTAGAGACCTTAGAGGTAAGGCCATCTCGAGTAAAGGTGTAGTGTTATGTTTGACCCTTATAGGAGTGCATAGTGCACGTGAGCTATGTTTGTGGGATAAGTCCCTGAGTAGTGTGGAATGAAAGAGGGTAGTTGAGCTAAGAAGACCGCTAGGTTTTCGTAACGTGATTTGTGAGAGTTTTCCGGTTCGGGGAGCTAGTATCTTGCGCGTTGCCGGGTCGGGTTGAGGCCACGTTGCGGGTCAACCCGCCTTTGTATGGTGGGGTCAGTTTGTGGTGGTCCCGCTTTGGGTTAGGGTTATGAGGTGTTAGGCCCAAGTTTAGTTAACCAACAGACGAGTTCGTGGATGCGTTCGACCGATGTCGGGCCGGAGGTCAGCCGTCTTGTTTTCTAGCAAAGACCGTTTACTCGGCAGTGTTGATTTATCAGAAAGGTTGTAAGGCTGCACGGGGTGCCTACCTTCACCTTATGACAGACAGTGGAGCCCAGGGTACGGCTGTTTTTGTTTCTGGAAGTTTTACCAAGCAGGGTTAAGAACTCAGGTGAGTCTCGACCGCATTCGCCGCCGCCGGTGGTTTTCAGGGGTAGTTGTGGGGATTGTTGTCTCCTGTGGAGGGAGTGTTTAAGCTACCATTTCAGTGTTCGGATGTCGCCTTATGAAGCCTTGTAGGGGCGGATGTGTAAGTCGCCGGTCGATTGGTTCGATGTTGGCAAGATTCAGATAGTTGGTTCAGGCTTGTTCCAGCAGACTGTGGATAGGGTAAAGCTTGTCTAGAAGAGGTTCGCGGCTCGAGAAATCGTGTGGATAATCGGCGTCAACGCTTGGAGTTCGGGTTGACGGTCGGTATTCTTGAAGGTACCACCCCGGATAGGGTGTAAGAGGAAACTTAGCCCGAGTTACTTTGGGCCTTTTGAGTTCATGTGAGGGATAGGCCAGGTTGCCTATATGTTAGCATTTGCCGTCCGACTTAGGAGGCAGTGCGTCCAGTCTTTCGTGTTATGTTCGAGAAGGAAATCGGAGATCCATCCAGAGTGTTCCCAGTTAATGATGACCACGTTAGAGATAGTAACCCCGAGTTTTGGAAACTGAAGCAGTATCAGAAATGTGGTAAGAGTTCGAGTGTACGACAGCCTCAGGGATCGCATGCAGCCCGGTACCATTTGTTGGGTCGCCGGAGTGACACTAGAACCTCGCGGCAAAGTGACAAAAGTGGTATCACGACGAGTAAAGGGAGAGGCGAGCATGTATGGCGAGCATAGATGTGATCATTTCGTATGTTAAGTAAGGGGTGCTAAGGGAGTATCTTTTAACCCTTGGGTGGGAGCTTTTGTGATGTTAGAGGTGTTTCTTCGTGGACTTGATGTAAGCATTTGCGCAGTGTTTACGTGGCGGTGTGGCAGGATTGTTCTCGTAAGTATAGTAGTGAAGGCTATACTGGCGCGCGTTTGTTTTGAGACTTAGAAGGAACATTCAGGACGAATGTTTCTAAGGAGGGGAGAATGTTATACCCCGTATTTCCAGAGTATGTACGTGAGGGCGTACGTAGAAAAGTTTGTGCCTTAAAGTGCTTGGCCGAATTATTTTGTGCACAACACTTGTTAGAGTCGTTTTTCGACGAACGTTTCCACGCTTCGTAGGAAAATTCCGGCTATATCATTTCCAATTTTTTCGGAATTTTCCGAGAGACGAAACATTTTTGACCAACAAGAGGCGACACTTGGCACCCTCTCATTGGTGGGTGTGTTAGCGGAATTGACGATTTGGGTGTGGGAGTAGGTAGGATATTTTGTGTTGGTTGGTGTGGTAGATGGATAAGGTGTACTTGGATGAATCTGCCCTACACTTGCATAGCACTTGGCTAGATCTGGGCCCTTGGTTGGCCTTGGCTTGTACTATAAATACCCCCCCTTTGGAAGACTTCTTCATCCATTCCTAAATTTCCTAAGTGTTAAAATCCTCCCTCCCCTTGAGTAGTGTTCTCGTCCTCCCTTTGTGAGGCCTTTGGCCGAGAGTTCCCTTCCCTCGGCGAGAGTACCCCCAGTGGGTAGGCCGAGGGGTATACACCCCCTAGTGGTGTTGTCTCGTATAAATACCCCCCTCTTGGTAGAAATACTCTCAAAAGTATTGTTGTAATGCCCAAATTACCTTAGCCGTATACCTTGTAGTATTCTAAGGTTATACCTATACTAAAAGCCCAGTTATACTATTATACTTCCCGTCAGTCACAAAACCAAAACCCTAAGGAAAATCTCCATAGTTAGTTGGAGTAGTATGTAGAAGTTGGTTAGAACTTCTAAGGGTGGTTTAGAGCGGTGGAGCGCACGGAGTGGAGCTAAACGTTGCCAGATCGACTTTATACTTGGATAATTATGGGCTTATCGAGGTAATTATCTTGTCCCCTATTGTAATTGGAAATTACATGTTGTTAGAATATATAGTTGAAGTATACTATATATAGAATCAACGTAGTCATCGGCAATGTCTTTTGACTTAAGCTGAAGAATAAAGAATCGAATCAGAATTACATAGATCGTATTTGATGAGACTTGTGTAGTATTACTGTAGAGTATAATTCTACACATCCGGTTAGACGCGTAGACCCCCCCCCCGCGGGCCTTGGTAGCCGCCCTCGATAGAGGAGGAGATTTCTGGTGGGGGGTAGGTGCTGCCGAATTTTTTCTGTAGAATGTTCTACGATAAGATCTAGATGTTAATAAGCGCCTTGTGGCCTTATAGGTTGAAGTACTACGTGTGGCGCGATCTACTTGGCTTAAGGAGTAGCCGGTGGTTTGATGTACTTGGAGCGTTTTGCTATTAGTCGATACTCGTCGCGAGGTATGTGAACCTCTTCCTATCTCTTCTAGCATGATATGTGTGTAACTATGTAGTACGGTAGACGTACATGTGTTAAAAGTATTTGATTGGTCTAAAACATAAAGTGTTATAACGGCTTTATGGGAAGTTGGTTATAACAGCTTTATGTAGGTAAGAAAATACTTGTGGTTTTTAAAAGGGTAACTGATTTGAACTATAATCGTGGTTATGTGATAATAAAGAACTTGAAGTATTTCAAAAGATTTTGAATCATTTTGAAAGAAGAAGTAATACTTGGTTTTGAAAACTTAAGAGTTATACTAGCTTTATGGAAAGTTAGGTATAACGGCTTAAGAATGTTTCTTGATTTGAAATCGAATGTGTATCGACAAACCATCGCAAGTTAATAAAAGGAAATGTTTTGTGATTAAAACCGGAGAAACTTCCATCCGCATGAAGCTAAGATGAGACAAAATGATATTTCCTAGATCATGGTCAGTAATAAGATTTTTATAAACAAGAATATCCTACTCACATATAAGGCTTATGTTCCTCCGATTGTTTAAAAGAGAATTACATCCTTAAATGAATAAGACTATGAACTACGAAACCTTTCGAAAATGAGAAACTTGAGTAATTGAAATTAGGCAAACTTGAAACGTTTGGAAAAGAATGTGGTTACTTGATTTTACAAAGAGAAGTGTTTTGATTTACTTCAAAAGATAATCACTCTATTTTCATATACTACGGGTATTGTGTGACTTTGAGCGTAACGTATCTTTGTAAAGAGTTAATGTATGAAGTACTTTGGGGATAAAAACCCGATCTTGTTAATCATATAGTAGAAAGTGCCTTGTGTGTATAACTTGATTGTGTTGGGTTGTGATAGCCTTGTAATACTTTCTTGTTGATTTGTTAAATAAACATGCTAGGATGCTACGTGTGTTAGTATCTTGTGATATTTGTGTAAAGGGGTTTCCCCTCGATTGCGCTTAAATAGTTTCACTATCAGCCGTTATGTTGGTATTGTACCACTCACCCTGACTGTTCCGGAGGTTAAGCTGCCCTCCACGCGGGTAGACTCAGCGTCTAGTGACATATGATTCGAGAATACCTCACGGGTCCCGGGGCCTATCGCGAGCTACGAGAGTTCCAGGTTAGTTTGCGTCCTTTATGGGCATGCGGTCTATGTGGCCATGCGGACTGCGAAGTCCAGGCGGTTGCCGGGGAGTAGCTACCCTCGATGCGGGGAATACCTCATGCGGGCCATTGGGGTGGCCTATGCGGAGCTGCGGGAAGTTCCAGGGCTAGACGCGCACATTAGATACTGCGGGCGAGTGGCCAGCTTTGATCATGTGACGGTCTAGACAGATTTCATGATACAGTTTATGACCTTGTTGGTACGGTGGGTTTTAGTAGTCGGCTATGCCTTCATACTTACCCCGTACGATTTTATTATGACACAGGTGGGACCTGGTGTTCATGTGTATCTCTTGGTGCTTTTATATATCATAGACTGCCGGCAGTGGGGAAGGTATTCCACGGGCATGATTGATGTTGTGGGCGTGAGACCCATATTTATGTATTTGAGTGATGACTTCGAGGGCGTGAGTCCCTGGCTTGATATGACTGTTTTTTTATTGTGAACTGTAGTTTGGTTATCATACATGTCTCCTGCTTTATATAGACTACTATGATTTCATTTACAGTATTTTCAGTTTCACATACTCTGCACTGTTAGATCGACCTCCTTCGGGGGGCTGCGTTCATGCCGCAGGTAAAGGTACACCAGTCATTGATCCTCGTGCTTAGGGTCACAGTTCAGCGTTTGGGAAAGCTCCGTTTCTCCGGAGGCTTGTCTTGGTATAGTCCCCTGTTGTTGTAGGTGCTTACATTCAGGGGTATGACGGGGCCCTGTCCCGTCGTTGTTGTCATATCATTCGTAGAGGTCTGTAGTACTGTTGTGGGCAGGGTTTGTAAAAAGGATTAAACTGTTCATTTGTAAGAGTTGTTATTTATATATATGCCTCAGGCAAGTTTTTCTCAGACATCGCTTGCACCTTATTGGTTTCATGTATGTGTTTTATGTTCCGCTGATTACTCTGATGTTGTATCACTAGGGTGCCCGGGGTAAGGCACCAGTCACGGGCCCCGGAACGGGTCGTGACACTCTACCTGCGGCATGAACGCAGCCCCCCGAAGGAGGTCAGTACAACAGGTACCAAGTATGTGAAACTGAAAATACTTTAGTTAAATCATAACAGTCTGTATAAAGCAGGAGACATATATGATAACCAAAATACAGTACGCAACATAAAAGCAGTCAAGTCAGGGACTCATGCCCTCAAAGTCATCACTCAAATACAACTATGGGTCTCACGCCCACAACATCAGTCATGTTCGCATCATGGCCGCATGCCCCCGGAATTCTGCATCGGTGCAGACATGTCCATGATGCAACAATAATGACAATGCCGCATGGCCACATGCCCCCGGAATTCTGCATCGGTGCAGGCATGTCCATGTAACATCAACAACAATATACTGGGTGATCAACCCTGCCGCATGGCCACATGCCCCCGGAATTCTGCATCGGTGCAGACATGTCCATGTAACAATAGTAACCATATATCGGGTAATCAACCCTGCCGCATGGCCACATGCCCCCGGAATTCTGCATCGGTGCAGACATGTCCATGTAACAACAATAACAATATATCGGGTGATTAGCCCGCCGCATGGCCGCATGCCCCCGGAATTCTTAATCGGTGCAGACATGTCCATGTAACAACAATAACAATATATCGCACAACCAGGCTTATCACAAGCATAGGCAAGTTCAATCATACGTATAGACTCCTATTTTATTACAACAAATCCGGGTTTTAACCCCAAAGCACTACATACATTAATCCTTTCAAAAATACCTCCTTTTTACGTAAATACAACTCGATACTATTATCCGTAGTACCAACTACGTTCATGTTTTAAAATCAAGTATTTATTCTATTTTTAAACCAAGTGACTTACACTTTTTAGAACAACGTCAAGTAACAACATTCTTTTCCAAAAGTTCAAGTTTGCCTAATTTCAGATGCTCAAGTTTCTCATTTTCGAAAGATTTCATAGTCTTAATCAAATTCATCTTTAAAACAGTTGAGAAACATATGCCTTATACGTGAGTAGGTTATTCTTATTCATAATCAATCTTATTAAAGCAGCCATGATCTAGGAAATGTAATATCATTTTGTCTCATCTTAGTTTCTATGCAGATGGAGGTTTCTACTGGTTTTAATAATACTTCATTATTCAATACATTTCCTTTTATTAGCGCTGCAGTGGTTTGTTCGATACTTATTCTGATTTCCGAAATCAGTAAAACATTATTCCTTTTAAAAAACCAAGTATTCATTACTCATGAATGAGGTTTCACACTTTTTAACAAACTTCATGTCAATTCAATTAAGTCAAGTCTCTTAACTTCTAAAATCAAATAACCATTCTTTTTATCTCTCTTAAGTCGTTATACCTAACTTCCCATAAAGCTAGTATAACTCTTAAACTTTTAAAACCAGGCACTACTCTTCTTTCAAAAAGGTTTCTTTTTGAAATACTTCAACCTTTATTATTCAGGCTTAAGTCGAAAGACATTGCCAATAAACTACGTTCAGTTAACACACACGTCGTCACCGCATTATATATATATATTCCTTTTAAAATATCATGCTCAAGAGGATAGGAAGAATCACATACCTCGCGACGATTATCGACTATAAGCAAAACGCTCCACGGCTATAACCCGGCTAGCCTTGTCCACCTTTCAAGTAGTACATGCTACTTGCAGAACATTCAACCAATAAAGGTTATAAGTCTCATCAGAAATACATTCTATGTAAATCTGATTTAATCTTCTACTTTAATATTCTTCTGATGCGATTTCAGTTCAAGTCTTTTCTGTAATATCCTTCTATTACAGTTCAATACTCTTCTATGAATCTTATATTCATTTCTATACAACTACAGTATGTAATTTCTAATTACAATAGAAGGATGGGATTATTTACCTCGGTAAGCCCAAAATTATCCAAGTTTTAATGTCGCTCCTGAGCAACGCTAAGCTCCTACTCCGTGCGCTCCAACCCGCTCCAAACAACCCTTAGAAGTTCTACGCAACTTCTACTTAACACTTCAACCGACTATGAAGGTTTTCCTTAGGGTTTCGTTTAGTGGCTAAAGGAAGTATAATAGTATTTCTGGGCTTTTAGTATAAGTGTAACCTTGGAATACTACAAGGTATTAGGGCCAAGGTATTTTGGCATTACAACAATACTTGGAGAGTATTTCTACCAAGGTGGGGGTGTATTTATACGAGACAACTAGGCAAGGGGGGGGGGGGGTACCCCTCGACTAGAACACTACAAAGGGGGGAGGGATTTCAAGACTTGGAAAATGATTTTTGGATGAAGAAAGTCTTCAACTTAGGGGGGGTATTTATAGGCCAATCAATGGCCAAGATGAAGCCAAGTGCAAGGCAAGTGTAGGGCTAGGATTTGGGCAAGTGTACCTTATCCATCTACCATAAAAATATCCTACCAACTCCTTGACAAAACAAGCCACATTTTCGTCCCCTTTACCGCCCAAACATGCTCCAATTAGAGGGTGACAAGTGTCGCCCTCTCGTTGGTCCAAAATGTTTCATCTCTCGGAAAAATCCGCAAAAATTTGAAATGACATAGCCGGAATTTTCCCTTCGCAATTTAGTAAAACGTTTCGTCGAAAAACGATTCTTTTCGGTACTTGTGCACAATATTTTCGTCCAAAGTGTCTACCAAGGCTAAACTTTTGTACGTACGTCCTCACGTACATACTCTAGAAATATGGGGTATAACATTCTCCCCTCCTTAGAAACATTCGTCCCGAATGTTCCTTCTTAAGACGGATAACGATAAAGTTCTTCTAACAAGTTGCCAACGGCACACCTGGCCACGAAATAACACACGTTCTCTTCCTTCCTTACTCGTCGTGCCCTTCTTGAACACTTGAACTCTTCTAGTATACGTACCACACTTCAGTCATCGCTTCAGTTCCCAAAACTTTTGGAGTCACTACCTCCAAACTTGGTCATCTCACTAGCTTCAATTTCCTCTAAGGCCATTTCCGACCTTCACGAACCAATTCTGGTCGAACGTATCCACGAACTCATACGATGGTCATCTAGACTTGGGCCTATCACCCTCGTGACCCTACCACCTGGCGGGACCACCCAAAACTGACCCCACCACAATACTGGTCGCGGGTTGAACCGCGAATGGTCCTCAACCTGACCCGCTATCGCGTAAAACACTTGTTCTCCTGATCCGGAACAATACTTACTAATTCACGTCATGAAAGCTACCACTTCCATCTCACACTACCCATGGAATTATCACACTAATACATTCTAGGCATATAATGCACTCCGACAAGGATCATTTGCAAAATCCTTTACTCAAGACGGCCTTACCTCTAAGGTCTCAACATGTAATATTCTAAGGTTCACACCTTCCCTGTCCCCACTTATCCTTTCAACTAACCATGTTCTCTAGATCATAATTTACACAATGCTATTCAGACATAATACTCAACATAAACTCATCATATCAAGCATACAAAACTCTAGAGGGTTAAGGATATACCTGCCTCTACCGCTTTTCTAATCACAGTCCTGCCCTGCAGGGCGCATAGCTAGTGAAGGTGATGAACCAGCCACTGATCCTGAAGGCTGAGTCGTAACATCCGTGCTACCCTTGGTCGGACAGTTCCTCGCAAAATGGCCCTGCTGGCCGCAAAAATAACAAGCTCTTTTGGCACCACGACACTCCCCGAAATGCGGTCTACCACATCGATCACACCGAGGTAGGGGTGACTGCATCTGGCCCACACCCCTACTCCCCTGGAAACCTGAACCCATGGAGCTCTGACCTATCTCCTGAATACTCTGGATGCCCTGAAGGTTGTGGAGGACCACTCTGCACTGGCGGAGGTACAAAACTAGTCTGCTGCTGAGGCGGTCCGCCTCGAAAGTCACCAAAGGACCCTGTTGTTCTGGCCCTCTTCGCGATCTTGGTCATTCCGCCGACTTCTCCGCCTCACACCTGTGCATAAGCTCGCACGCGGCAATGTCCATGCCTGGCTGAAGAGCTACACCCGAACAAGCCTCTGCCAAGTAGTCATCTAATCTGGTAACGTAGCGGTGTACTCTGTCCTCCATATCAGCTACTACAGCGGGGGCATACCGAGCCAATGAGTCGAACTCCACATTGTACTCCCGAATCAGACGCCTGCTTCGCCTCAACATCAAAAATTTGTCGGCCCGAGCCCTCCTCATCTGTGGAGGCAAGAAATGTGCAAGAAATGCCCCTGAAAACTCGTCCCATACGGCTGGAAGCGCATACTCTCCCTAGGATAGCTCCCACGAATCAAACCAGTCGACTGCAGTATCACGCAGCCGATGCGAACCTAAGACCACCGACTCGGTCTCCGAAGCCTTGATCACTCTACGATCCAGAATCGCCGAATGAACTCCTGCGGATCATCCTCGTGCCTCGACCGTAAAACTCAAGCGCTACAACTCGTAAAATCTCGTAGCCTCAAACCGCTCGCCGGGGTGAACTACGGTGCTCTGGGATCGAATCGCTGTGATCCACTATCCTCATATTCGCCACGACCGCCATGAATCGCCATCTCTTTGTACCCAACTCCTTCCGCCTGTGCCGTGGACCGAGGTGCAGTATCGTGGTCTCATCGCCCATCGCTGCGCTTCTAAACTCGCTGGGCCGCGCGCCGCAAAACTCGCCGTCTGAAACACTATCTCGTAATGGCCAGGCTCGCGCTCGCATTCTCTATATCTCACTAGCAGCTCCCTCGGTTGCCTTGCCCACCTGGGCCTGGGTTGCCTTGCGCGGAGGCATAACTGGTGAAAACGAAATACGTCAGAGGGGTCCAACTTACAACACAGCTCTAAGGCACGATCTCAGAATGAGAAGAATGGAAATCAATCCTAAATGTCCTATAGCCTCCTGATTATAGATGTGGTGCACAACACACCGATAATCAAGACTCTACTAGACACGGTCTGTAGACACTTTCCGAGGATTAACTGCTCTGATACCACTTTTGTCACGACCCGTTCCGGGGCCCGTGACTAGTGCCTTACCCGGACACCCAAGCAGTCATACATCAGAGTAATCAGCGGAAAATAAAAGCTCAAACATGAAACAAGATATATGATAAGAACAGGCTAACCAAAACGGTCACCTTCAAATGAAATATATATATACAACTCTTTCAAAACGAACAGTTTAATCCTTTTTACAAACCCTGCCCACAACAGTACTACATACCTCTAAGAATGTAACGACAACTATGGCGGGTCAGGGCCCCGCCATGCCCCTGAATGTACAAGAACTTACAGACTCAGGGTAACATACCAAAAGATAAGCCTCCGGAGAAACGGAGCTTCCCAAAACGCTGATTTGTGATCCTAGAAGCGAGGATCGATAACCGATGAACCTCTACCTGCGGCATGAACGCAGCCCCCCGAAGGAGGTCAGTACAACAGGTACCAAGTATGTGAAACTGAAAATACTTTAGTTAAATCATAACAGTCTGTATAAAGCAGGAGACATATATGATAACCAAAATACAGTACGCAACATAAAAGCAGTCAAGTCAGGGACTCATGCCCTCAAAGTCATCACTCAAATACAACTATGGGTCTCACGCCCACAACATCAGTCATGTTCGCATCATGGCCGCATGCCCCGACTCAGCCGGTGCGCATATGTCCATGATGCAACAATAATGATAATGCCGCACGCCACATGCCCCGACTCGTGATCGGCGGGCATGTCCATGTAACATCGACAACAATATACTGGGTGATTAACCCTGCCTCATGGCCACATGCCCCCGGAATTCTGCATCGGTGCAGACATGTCCATGTAACAATAGTAACCATATATCGGGTAATCAACCCTGCCGCATGGCCACATGCCCCCGGAATTCTGCATCGGTGCAGACATGTCCATGTAACAACAATAACAATATATCGGGTGATTAGCCCGCCGCATGGCCGCATGCCCCCGGAATTCTTAATCGGTGCAGACATGTCCATGTAACAACAATAACAATATATCGCAAAACCAGGCTTATCACAAGCATAGGCAAGTTCAATCATACTTATAGACTCATATTTTATTACAACAAATTCGGGTTTTAACCCCAAAGCACTACATACATTAATCCTTTCAAAAATACCTCATTTTTACGTAAATACAACTCGATACTATTATCCGTAGTACCAACTACGTTCATGTTTTAAAATCAAGTATTTATTCTATTTTTAAACCAAGTGACTTACACTTTTTAGAACAACGTCAAGTAACAACATTCTTTTCCAAAAGTTCAAGTTTGCCTAATTTCAGATGCTCAAGTTTCTCATTTTCGAAAGATTTCATAGTCTTAATCAAATTCATCTTTAAAACAGTTGAGAAACATATGCCTTATACGTGAGTAGGTTATTCTTATTCATAATCAATCTTATTAAAGCAGCCATGATCTAGGAAATGTAATATCATTTTGTCTCATCTTAGTTTCTATGCAGATGGAGGTTTCTACTGGTTTTAATAATACTTCATTATTCAATACATTTCCTTTTATTAGCGCTGCAGTGGTTTGTTCGATACTTATTCTGATTTCCGAAATCAGTAAAACATTATTCCTTTTAAAAAACCAAGTACTCATTACTCATGAATGAGGTTTCACACTTTTTAACAAACTTCATGTCAATTCAATTAAGTCAAGTCTCTTATCTTATAAGATCAAGTCTCTTAACTTCTAAAATCAAATAACCATTCTTTTTATCGCTCTTAAGTCGTTATATCTAACTTTCCATAAAGCTAGTATAACTCTTAAACTTTTAAAACCAGGCACTACTCTTCTTTCAAAAAGGTTTCTTTTTGAAATACTTCAAGATCCTTTATTATTCAGGCTTAAGTCGAAAGACATTGCCAATAAACTACGTTCAGTTAACACACGTACGTCTACCGTACTATATATATATTCCTTTTAAAATATCATGCTCAAGAGGATAGGAAGAATCACATACCTCGCGACGATTATCGACTATAAGCAAAACGCTCCACGGCTATAACCCGGCTAGCCTTGTCCACCTTTCAAGTAGTGCATGCTACTTGCAGAACATTCAACCAATAAAGGTTATAAGTTCATCAGAATACAAATTCCTATGTAAGTACAGTTTAATCTTCTACTTTAATATTCTTCTGATGCGATTTCAGTTCAAGTCTTTTCTGTAATATCCTTCTATTACAGTTCAATACTCTTCTATGAATCTTATATTCATTTCTATACAACTACAGTATGTAATTTCCAATTACAATAGAAGGATGGGATTATTTACCTCGGTAAGCCCAAAATTATCCAAGTTTTAATGTCGCTCCTGAGCAACGCTAAGCTCCTACTCCGTGCGCTCCAACCCGCTCCAAACAACCCTTAGAAGTTCTACGCAACTTCTACTTAACACTTCAACCGACTATGAAGGTTTTCCTTAGGGTTTCGTTTAGTGGCTAAAGGAAGTATAATAGTATTTCTGGGCTTTTAGTATAAGTGTAACCTTGGAATACTACAAGGTATTAGGGCCAAGGTATTTTGGCATTACAACAATACTTGGAGAGTATTTCTACCAAGGTGGGGGTGTATTTATACGAGACAACTAGGCAAGGGGGGGGGGGGGGTACCCCTCGGCTAGAACACTACAAAGGGGGGAGGGATTTCAAGACTTGGAAAATGATTTTTGGATGAAGAAAGTCTTCAACTTAGGGGGGTTATTTATAGGCCAATCAATGGCCAAGATGAAGCCAAGTGTAGGGCTAGGATTTGGGCAAGTGTACCTGTCACGGCCCGAACCCCGGGCCCGTGACTGGTGCCCTACCTGGGCACCCTTCTACCTTAACAATACAAGTAAGCTGCGGAACTGAAATAACACCTCATTTTTTTTTCTTTTAAAACAAACGTACGTGCAAGGGCAAAGCCGACAAGGCTGCCATATATACATAAACAAAAGACACTACACCGTACATGAGTCCAATCCCACATATGAATACTGCACTTCTGAGTTAAATCAACTATGACGGACAAGGCCCCGCCGCACTAAAACTATACAAAGCACATCTTGAAGGACATATACCAAAGATAAACTCCGAATAGAAGGAGCTTATCCAAAACCTCGAGGATCCTACACTGCCGATCACCGAATCAAGGTGACCTAAACTCGCGGCGTTAACGCAACCCCCCGAAGGAGGTCAGTACGAAGAATGTACCAAGTATGTGAACAAAGAGTACTGTAATGAAATCATAACAGTCTAAACAAAACAGGAGACATGTATGATAGCCAACCTACAGTACATAGCACATAAGCAGTCATATCAAGTCAGGGACGCAGGCCCTCAAAGTCACTACTCAAATATAACTATGGGTCTCACGCCCATAATATCAATCGTGCCCGTGGAATCCTTCCTCACTGCCGGCAGTCCAGGATATAACATAACACCAATAGGCATACATGAACACCAAGTCCCACCGGTGGTATAGCATCTTGGGGGTTTACCCCTCACTTATACTCTTACCCTGGAGAAGGTGGTAAAGCAGGTGGTATAGCATCTTGGGGGTTTACCCCTCACATATACTCTACCCTGGAGAAGGTGGTACAGCAGGTGGTATAGCATCTTGGGGGTGTACCCCTCACATATACTCTACCCGGGAGAAGGTGGTAAAACAGTGGTATAAAGATCTTGGGGGTTTACCCCTCACATATACTCTACCCTGGAGAAGGTGGTAAAACAGGTGGTATAGCATCTTGGGGGTTTACCCCTCACATATACTCTACCCTGGAGAAGGTGGTAAAGCAGGTGGTATAGCATCTTGGGGGTTTACCCCTCACTTATACTCTTACCCTATCTCGACCGACCATCAAACAAGACATAAGCACTACCATGTCTTCTATAAAAATCCGGGAATTTAACCCAAGTACTACAAGTAACGGAAGCATACCCGTGGAATCCCACATCACCGCTTCAGACGTCCCAAGAACTTACAACAAGACAAATCCACCTTCAACCGAGAGTCGCGGCAACTTAATAAAACATAATACTTGCACTCAAAGGCTATTACTAGCACATATAGGCAAGTTCTCAATTAACCAAGCCAAAGTACTTATCAGGGCACAAATAGAATAAATTCTCATTTAACAAGCCAAAGTACTTATCCGGCACAAATAGAATAAATTCTCATTTAACAAGCCAAAGTACTTATCCGCACAAATAGAATAAATTCTCATTTAACAAGCCAAAGTACTTATCCGCACAAATATAATAAATTATCATTTAACAAGCCAAAGTACTTATCCGGTCACAAATAGAATAAATTCTCATTTATCAAGCCAAAGTACTTATCCGGGCACAAGTAGAATAAATTCTCATTTAACAAGCCAAAGTACTTATCCGCACAAATAGAATAAATTCTCATTTAACAAGCCAAAGTACTTATCCGCACAAATAGAATAAATTCTCATTTAACAAGCCAAAGTACTTATCCGCACAAGTAGAATAAATTCTCATTTAACAAGCCAAAGTACTTATCCGCACAAATAGAATAAATTCTCATTTAACAAGCCAAAGTACTTATCCAGGAACAAATAGAATAAATTCTCATTTAACAAGCCAAAGTACTTATCCGCACAAATAGAATAAATTCTCATTTAACAAGCCAAAGTACTTATCAAGGCATACATAGAATAATTCTCTTTTAACAAGTCAAAGTACTTATCAAGGCACACTTAGACAAATCCTCAATTTATCAAGCCAAAGTACTTAGCAAGGCATACATACATTCTTTTATAAAAGACTCGCTTTCTATGTAAAGCCCCAAGATACTAACACCGTAGTATCAAGGCGTGTCTATTTTTCAAGGTAAGTTACTACACTTCAGAAAACTCATTTCAAAGCTTGAAATCAAGTAACTCCAAATTTTTACAATCTAGGCAACTTATGCCGATTTAATCAAAATAGACAACTTTCTAAACCTTCCATAAAGCCGTTATAACCAACTTCCCATAAAGCCGTTATAACCCTTTATGGTTTTAGACGATCCATTCCTTCAATAACCAAGAGACTTATACTATTAAAACCAAGTATCACATACTTACAAATCAAGTTCTTAACTTTCAAAAATACTTCAAGTCTCTTAATAGTTAGAAAACAAGTTTTCTTCTACTTTTTAAACCTCAAGTAACTTCACCCTTAACGCAAGTTACTTCTCTTAAATCATGTCATTTCTCCTCTTTTAATCAAATAAGTAAATCACTCCTTTGACTTCTAAAGTCATTATAATGACCTTTAGGTTTTAGAACTAAGGCACTAGCCAAAAGATTTTGAAATCACTTCCTTTCAAGTTTCTATGTACTTTAAGAAAAATACCTTCACTTTTAAGAATCCAAACTTCCCTAAGGAAATGGATTATACTACTTACAATTTAAACATCAAAGTACACTCAAGGAAGTACATAGAACAAATTCTATTTTAGGCAATCCAAATACAAGCAAGGAATGGATCATTCAAGGAGTAGAACTTACTTTCTTTATTCTAAGGAATCATGCTAGAAGAGGAGATAGTTCACATACCTTTCGCTAATATCCACAAGCTGTCGAATATTCCGTACGTAGAAGTGTCAACCTATAATGGTCACAACAAGACTATCAACTTCTAGTCCCTACGTAGAATAATACTAAGTATTTAGTCTCTAATTCTACGGAAAATCGGGCAGCACTTCCTTTGTTTCGACTCACTTGCCACCTTTTTCAAGGCCGAATACAATAACCAACAAGCCACATTTAAGGCTCCAAACAACAACCAAACAAAAGGGGATTACACGCCTTACAATACGTGTAAAATTCCGCCCACAATTCATACGAAATAGCTTAAAACTCCAAGCCATTCTCGACGACTACATACTAACAATTCAAAGTCTTTTCCAATCCTTTTCCAATTCAAGTTCTTAGGTCAACATGTTACTTAGTCATAAACAACTTCAACAACTAAAATTCCCTTCTTTATACAACATGTGACGACTTAACTAATAATCGACTTGAATTGAAATCTTAAAGCTAAACATGCTAGATTTCGGATTAGGGTTCCAATAGTCCAAATACTTATCAAACTTCATACTATAAAACTCATGCTTGCTAATAACCATAGCTACAATGATAAGTAAACCTTAATTGCTAAAACGACAAAAATAATACCTTTATAAGCCCTTAAAATTTCCAAGATCCAAAGTCGCGCCTTAGCAATTCTTAGCTCCTTTCCTTAAGTTCCAATCCGCTCCAAGCACTCCTTAGAGGCCTATGAAGAACCCATCTTCAAGTTCCAACTTCAAAGTTGAAGAACTCCAATAGTTTCCGCCTTGCGACTAACGTGAAAACTCCGCTTCCAAATCTTTCTATTGAGATATCCTTACAATACCCTAAGGGACATTGGGTTAAAGTCTTGTGGCTAAGGGATCTAACCTACAAATGTCTCATGGGTGAAATTGCACTTAGCCGAGAGCATGTTGAAGAACAACAATTGTTGGGATATTTTCTAAGTGTAAAATGAGCTTGTCTTGCACTAGCTATGTATATAAAACACATTGGAGGGCTTGGATTAATACACTTGTGGTCTAGGATGAAAGACAATTAATGAAAAGCCAAGTGGACAAGTTGACTAGTCAACAAAATCAAGCTAGCAAGACTAATCTTCCAAAGTGGTCAATGACCATTTTACCCTTGTACAAATTTCGACCAAGCCATGTGGGGGTGCCACGTGTCGCCCTCTCATTCGTCCATAAAATTCCGTAACCCTCGTGGGCCCCACAAAACGTAAAATTCATCGGGTGGGCCCCACGTGACCAAATCATAAAAATAAGTTTCCATAATATTACTAAGTCCCATACTCTTCAAATAATGTATTTTGAGAATCCAATTCTCAACAACGAACATTTTTCCTTTCCGACGTTCGGAACATTTTCCGTTGGAAAAACAATTCTTCCTTTCGTACTAATTTCCAAGTCTTGGTTCCTTACGTACACTCTCTTATACATGTCCTGGACTTACGGGGTGTAACATTCTTCTCCCCTTAGAAACATTCGTCCCCGAATGTTATTAGTCGGTTGCTAAGATATACTAACTCCGGCATAATCTCTATGCTATGCCTATAAATCAAAACTGCACAAGACCAACGATGCCACACATGGCCACCACAACATACGTGAACATAATAATGGACCTTTCGTCCGTGGTCCCTTCTCACAAAACTCGAAGGTTACAGTCTCCTCAAACACGGGATCCTTAGAGGTTCCTTTCTTTCCTTACTTGCCATACTTTTTCGTAC